>CM029596.1:139172025-140372025 GCA_017311375.1 Mytilus coruscus | reverse complement strand
CAAATGTTGTCACTAATATATATTTTGTTTCTGTTGTAGGTTATACCAGACAATGAAATACCAAATGTAGTCCCAGTTGCCCCAGTTGCGTGATTTTTGATTCTGAACACACAAAAGGAATACTGGTGTGTCACTAGAAAACAGTTTTAAAATGTCTCATATCAAAAATTTATTTATTTATAAATAATATGATTGCTTCCGCTTAAGATTCAGTATAGATCACATTATTTGATAGTTTGCATTTGAAAATCTAGCAAAAGTTTTGAATATCACAATTTTTCCTTGACTTGTGTATGTGTACAGTACATATAATCATATTTGCTTATTAGGGTGAAAATGACATATAAACAGAGAAATGAGAAATATCACAGTTTGGATGGTTCAAACAGAATAAGCAGAACTTTCTTGTGTATTAGAGGTTTTGTTAATTTTTGTGGGGTAACTGTTGTATTGCAAGTCTGTCAACCTTCAAAGTTACATGTTAATTTAAGATTTTGAGGTGTACAGACTTATGGAACTTGGCAGTTTGGTAATGATAGTTATGTTAGTAATAATACAATTTTAGTCTCCTGAAGTTTCATTTGGATTTTCATTGTGCAAAGTAAAGCACATTATTATTATTGATGGTCAGAGGTCTTTAAAAGTCAAAGATAACAGTACTTAAAGTGCTTTTATAATAGTTTTACATGCATACTTTAAAACTATTAGTTTGAAGTCAGTGAAATCTATCTAAACCAAGACACTTCTGATTTTTTCCATTATAAATACTACCAGGATTGGTTTTTTTTCTGGTTTTGGTTACTTTACTCAATGATGTTTTGATTTACTATTCTGTTAAATGTTTGTTGATTTGAAATGTACATTTATAGAATTTAGAACTATTTTGTTTAATACAAGAAAAGAAGGACATCTTACAATGACAATCTATATACCTAAGGCCTATAAGATTTTGGTAGTACAACTAACCACAATTTTTGTTTCTGTTCTACTGATATGCATGTTGTATTTTTATATTAAAATATTATTGTTAGAGTTCATTCTTGCATATTTATAGACTAGAAGATTAACCCATATACATTGGTGTTTATGTTTATCAATTTTTAAGTTCTGCATAAATAATGTATTTATGTAGAAAATACTTTTTTCATTGACCTGTTAAATTTAGGGTAAATTAGAATGGAACTTGATTGAAATGAAATATATATGGTGTATTCATGACACAAAATTCATTACATTTGACAAAAGGTAAAGGAACCTCTTTTATTGCTGTTGTTCATATCAAAGTCACAGCAAAACCTTCAACTTTGGAAAAAAATGAGGGGGCATTGGTGGCAGAGTTGTTTAGGTTGTCCAACTACTGTATCGATAGCATGATAACACTGAGGTTGTGAGTTCCAATCCGGCACTTGGCAGGTATCCTCAACTCCAATCTTAATTGACTAGAATTGTTAGTTTCCCTACAGAAGGTCAGTGATTCTTCCTAGGCACTCCGGCTTCCTCCTATAAAACAAACCACCTCGAAATAGCCTATAGTACTTAAAGTTGTGTTAAACACTTATCAATCAATTGAACAAAAGTGCACACTTCACTGCAAGAATTTAATCGTGCTACATTTTTGCATTGAAGAACACTACCCCAGGGTAATATTTCAACATTACTGATGCAGTCTCAGGCTTATTTGGAATAAAAAATTTCATGATAAAATATTTTACCCCACCCTAGGTGCTCTGTTGATATTTTTCCTTCTGTTTGTATATTCTTCCAATATTTTCATCAACACTTTTCTCAGTTCTACTGAACAGAATGACTTTATATTTAGTCATCAACTGCGATGAATTGTAATGTATGATCCCTTTTTATATGACCGCAAAATTTTTTTTGCTATGATGTCATCATCGTCCGAAGACACATTTGGTTTCAGGACAATAACTTTAGTTTAAGTGAATGGAAGAAATTTACCAGAAGGTTTAATACCACAAAAGGAAGGTTGGGATTGATTTTGGGGTGATGGTACCAACAGTTTAGGAATTAGGGGCCAAAAACAAGCATTTTTGTAGTTTCCGGACAATAATTTGTGTGTAAGTGTATGGATGGATCTCTCTGAAATTGTACCATAAGGTGTCATATCACAAAGGGAAGGCTGGGATTGAGTTTGGGGTTAATTGCCCCAAACGTTCAGGAATTGGGACAAAAAAGGGGCCAAAAACAAGCATTTTATATGCCCGTCAAAATTTTGACGGACGTATTATGGTATACAAATGTCGTCTGTCCGTCTATCTGTCTGTCCATCTGTCTGTCCAGCATAAACATGTCGCACCATAACTTGAGAACGACTTATCCAAATTTCATGAAACTTAATAAAGTTGTTTCTTATGATGGTCAAACAAACTGTATACTTTTGGTGAAAATAGATTAAAACTTTTGAGTTACAGGATTTAGTAACTAAAACAGGTGTGTGTTTTTTCACATGTTGCGCCGTATCTCAAAAACAGTTTATGATTATTGCTTAAAACTTTACATACTTCTTAGTTATATTAATCTTAAAATTTGTATACTTTTGGTGATGATTTAAAATTTTATTTTGTATTATTGAGTATTTTGTAAAAAAGGGGAGGGTTTTTCACATGTCGCACCGTATCTCAAAAACGATTTATGATTATTGCTTAAAATTTTACACACTTCTAGTTATATTAATCTAAAGATCTGTATACTTTTGGTTTTGATTCAAAATTTTGGTTTAGAGATATTGATTTTTTTTGTTAAAAGGGGTTTTTCACATGTCGCACCGTATCTCAAAAACCATTTATGATTATTGCTTAAAATTTTACACACTTCTTAGTTATATTAATCTAAAGGTCTGTATACTTTTGGTTTTGATTCAAAATTTTATTTTAGAGATATTTAGTTTTTGTAAAAAAGGGGGTTTTGGATGTCGTGCCATATGTCAGAAACTATTTATGATTATTGCATAAAATTCACACACAAGACGACAGGCGTATCATGCGCTCATGGCGCAGCTGTTTATTCTAGTTTCCAGACAATAACTTGTGTTTTGGTTTTTTTTCCAACAAAATTTTTAAATTTCAAATTTTGAAATCTTCAATGGCACAGTATTGCAAATACCACAGTATTGTACAATAGCACAGTATTGGGCATAAGCAAGAAATCTTCAATCGCACAGTATTGCGCAAAGCAAGAAATCTTCAATTGCACAGTATTGTGCAATAGAAAGAAATCTTCAACTGCACAGTATTGCGCAATAGCAAGAAATCTTCAATTGAAAATAAATACAAATGTTTTAAACCAATTTCGATGGGATTCATATAGTCTTTAATTTTTGGGGGTTCTAATCTTGTATAATTTTTTTGGATATTGGGCCCCATTTTTAAATTGGTCTATATTTAAGGTAAAAGGGTCCAAACTTAAACTTTGTTTGATTTCATAAAAAACTGAATTATTGCAGCTGAATGATTTGCTGAATCTTATTGTGCATTTAAATTTTATTTTGGGCCCTGTTTTCAAACAAGTTCATATCAAGGTTTGAAGGGTCCAAAATTAAACTTTGTTTGATTTCATAAAAACTGAATTATTGCGGCTGAATTATTTGCTGAATTTTTGTGCATTTAAATTTTTATTTTGGGCCCTGTTTTCAAACAAGTTCATATCAAGGTTTGAAGGGTCCAAATTAAACTTTGTTTGATTTCAACTAAAATTAAATTGTTGGTGTTTTTATATGCTGAATCTAACCATGTTGTTAGATTTTGGATATCCTACCATACTAGGTAAATTATATGTCCCATTTCAAATTTTTAAGATCTTTGACCACATTATTTTGTGTCAGAAACCTAAATTATGTCAAAATTTGATCACAATCCAAATTCAGACAGTATCAAGCTTGAATATTGTGTCCAAACTTGCCCCAACTGTTCAGGGTTCGACCTCTGCGGTCATATCAGGCTGCGCTCAGCAAAGCCTTTTATTTGTTAAGTTAGACACCTACTTCTTGTTAGCCAATATTTAGAAATTTTGATCATGTTGAATGAACTTCATCGCATGTTTATCCAGTACTACTAAAGAGAACGACATCTAACTGGTCTGTAGCTTGCCAATGATAACATGTAACAGATCTGTCATACAACTTTTTCCTATACTTTGATTTAAGAGTGGAGGTATTATTATCATGACGATGCATGCTACTTTTGATTGTGGCAATCTGTGGAAGTAACCTTTATGAATTGCAGAAGAAATGATTCAGATTGAATATACCAGTACATGACACAAAAATCCGACAAGATTTTGGGGAAATAACCAATATATCTGTGGATTTTATTGCTGATTTTGTCTCGGCAGTGACCAAAGTCGCAAAATGCCAAACATAGAGATGGCGGGAAAAGCTTTAACTATTTGTATCAGGCTTTTATATTTCAGAAATAAAACACTATAAGATGGTGACAAGGGAACGTCACCATCTGAAAATGGATAATTAACATAAGGAAATGAAAAATCATCTCTTTTATTGTAAATTTTGGTATTGAGCTTCCCTTTAAAGATCTAGATGTCAAGAAAGGCCAGTGTTTATTGTTACATGTAGTATTAGCTTTACTTAAAGAGTTCAGCAGGATAAATCTCTTTAATGTACATACTGAAGTCATTATTGAGAGCCAATATATCATCCAAATATTTAAAATATTAATAAATTTTTGTATCAGATGTTTCGATGGGTCTTTCGTTGGTGTATGGAATGATTATAAGGTGTACATGTCTGACTTGCAGGTTTCATCTGACCTTGACCTCATTTTTATGGTTTCAGTATACAATGTTTAGTTTGTGGTTTGGTCTATTTCTCAGATACTATGATTGATAGGGTAACTATATTTTGTGTATGGGATGATTGTAAGGTGTACATGTCTGTATTGCAAGTTTCATGTGACCTTCACCTCATCATGGTCCATTTGTAAATATTAACTTTTCATGTTTTTGTCAGTTTATCAGATACTATAAGCAATAGGTCAATCATATTTAGTGTATGGAATATGTATAAGATGAATATGTCTCTGTGGCAGAGTTCATATGACCTAGACATCATTTTATGTTTCATTGGTCAATGTTAAGTTTATATAGTTTGATCTGTTTTCCAGGCATTATAAGCAATAGGTTAACTATATTTGGTGTATATGTCTGTTTGGCATGGTTCATCTGACCTTGACCTCATTTTCATGGACCATTGATAATGTTAAGTTAATGTGATAATTGTATTGGAACCTTCATATATCAGACTTTTCGACATAAATTCTATTACAAGTAAAGCAGGGTTAGAACTTGCAGTGTGTGTACTCTTGTTTAATGTCAGTGATAGAAGGTCTTCCATAATCACCTTGCATCAATATCAAGATGGCCACAAGTAAAATTTTCATTAATCAAATTACTGTATCCAAGTAGCTTAATCAGAATTTATGTATCCAACTGGCAACAAGCAGTTACTGAACAGTGAAAATGAGGTCAAGGACAATTGACACATGACAGACGGAAACTTCGTAACATAAGGTATCTGCATACAAGGTATAAAACATCCTGGTCTTCTTTGTTCTGAAATATAAAGCTTTATACAAATAGTTTACGCTGTTGCCACTGCTGGATTGTAATCCCTGTCTTGCAGGCGAGATGTGGTATGATTGCCAATGGGACAACTATCAACCAGAGTTCAAATGAAGTGGATATCATCAATTATAGGCCACTGTCTGGCAATGTTCATTGCACGCAAGACAAATACTATGGGAATGGGTAAAAATAGGAGCTTTAGCCTTTAAGTTGAACATAAATGAGAAAGCAAGTCAATCTAATGTACACAATTTAAATTTTTGTCAAGCCTGCGACTTCTGTCAGAAATCTCGACATAGGGATAGTGATCCAGCGGCGGCGTTAACTAACTATTTAAAAGCTTTATATTTAGAAGGTGGAAGACCTGGATGCTTCATACTTAGTATATAGATGCCTTATGCTATGAAGTTTCCGTTTGTCATATGTGTATTGTCCTTGACCTCATTTTGGGGTAAAGATTGCATGAAATGCAATCAAAACCCTATGGAACTGACTTGATATCTAAATCTTCCAAGGTTTGTCACTTCTTTTTAGATTCACAAAATATAGTGCATTGATCATAACATTTTATACATCCTATCCATGAACATTTCCAGAAATTTATCAATGAAATATGTGTTTAGATATTCAAGTTAAAAAGTGATGTTATCCTTGTCAAGAAAATTACATATCTTCTGCAAGGTACAGGAATCTAATATCTGTTCTAAAAATATCAATGATGTCGTTGTTAGTCATCTTTAAAAAATTGGAGTTATCTTCCATGTCCAGAATTGCAGTTGAATCAATTACAACCAATGCTTTATACAATGCAATATTTAATTTTACTTCCACTGATAAATTAAAGCAATCTTTACCCTTCAGTGCTCACAAGCACTTTAATTATGGTTCAGTGACTACATGTACTTGAAAAAAAACTTAAGATGTTTTGTAATGTTAATTTCTCTCTTATTTGGAGTAATAGGATAACTATATTTAGTATGTGCGTACCTTGCAAGGTCCTCGTGCCTGTCAGACAGTTTTCATCTGACCTTGACTTCATTTCATGGATCAGTGAACAAGGTTAAGTTTTCGTGGTCAAGTCCATATCTCAGATCCTATAAGCAATAGGTCTACTATATTTGGTGTATGGAATGATTGTAAGGTGTTACATGTCCAACTGGCAGCTGTCATCTGACCTTGACCTCATTTTCATGGTTCAGTGGTTAAAGTTAACTTTTTGTGTTTTGGTCTTTTTTTCTTATACTATATGCAATAGGTCAACTATTTTTGGTGTATGGAAATATTTACGATGTACATGTAAGTCTGACAGGTTTTGTTTGACATTGACCTCATTTTCACGGTTCATTGCTCAGTGTTAAGTTTTTATGTTTTGGTCTCTTTTTCTTAAACTATAAGCAATAGGTCAACTATATTTGGTGTATGGAATGATTGTGAAGTGTTATGTCTGTATGGCAATGTCATCTGACCTTGACCTCATTTTCATGGTTCATTGGTCAATGTTAAGTTTTCCTTTTTAAGGTTGTTTCTAAGAAACTATAAGCAATAGGTCAACTATATTTGGTGTATGGAATGATTGTAAGGTGTACATGTATTTCCGGTTTGGTTTATCTGACCTTGACTATCAACATAAAATCAATGGTCAGTAAAGCAGGCGAGACATTTCAGTGTGTGCACTCTTGTTTCTTTTATTCATTTACTTTGATACAAGTTTTTACTTGGCCATGATACATGATGAGAGCAAGAAGAATACAAATATTTATAAACCGTCTCTCACGGTTAAGAATTAGAAAATACAACTGTAAGGTAATGCACATATTTATTGATGATAAGTTACAGCGTCTATGTATAATCTGTATCCACAATATTCCCATCACAATAATTTTGTCCTTTATTGTTAATTTTTCTCCAAATCAAAGAGATTTGTTGAATGAGTATAGATCTAATTCCTTATCCCATTTAATAACCGAATCGTTCTGGTTAATCATGTATTTTGTCCTGATTCTACACGGTTTCTGATATCTGTCTGTACTGGTTTACATTCATCAACTTTAGATGTTTGTATATGGAATGCAGGGACAACCCATTCTCCACATGGACACTGCTCTCCTGCAAAAAGATAAACATATCAGACAAACACAATCTACTACAAACATAAAAAATATCTTTCCTTGGACATCAGCCTCAACTATGAATGTATATATATATTTTAACCTGATTCAACCAAGAAAAACCATTTATATGATAAAATGAGAAATATGTTAATTTGACTTTATATATAAGTTGTATTTTTCTAATTCTTACCCGTTTTATACTTTTCCTGTCCAGTTGAATATTTTTTTTATAATCAGCATGTTATTTGTTTAATTTTATTTCTTCATTGGTCAAAATTTAATTATGAAGTCGGATTTTCTTGCTTTTTCCTGAATTTCCTATTGTGACATCATATAAAAAGGCTGCCATGCCTGATGAATTCACATATTAAGAACACATCATTGAAAAGGAAAGATTAAGGTCTCTTTCACACTGCCCATGTGAAACATGTTTTGAGTATTTTTTACATCTTTTAAATAAACACTAATCATTTGTTTATATAAAAATAAGAAGATGTGGTATGATTGCTAATGAGACAAGTCTCCACAAGAGACCAAATGACACAGAAATTAACAACTATAGGTCACTGTACGGCCTTCAACAATGAGTAAAACCCATACTGCGTAGTCAGCTATAAAAGGCCCCTAAATGAAGAATGTAAATAAAGGCAACAGTAGTATACCGGTGTTCAAAAGTCATAAATCGATTGAGAGAAAACAAATCCGGGTTACAAACTAAAACCGAAGGAAACACATCAACTATAAGATGAAAACAATGAACAACAGGAACACTGAAGTGCAACAAAAACAAACGCCAACATACATAGAAACGAACTATTTGATAACAACTGACTTGGTACAGGACATTTTAAGAAAAAATGGTGGGTTGAACCTGGTTTAATGGCTAGCCAAACCTCCCGCTTTATGACAATGTTAAAAAATATCACTAAAATGGCAATACTATGCGATAGAAATACAGCACAAACACACATAAGAAAATTCATCACAGAGAAACGCGCAAACAAATTATATAATATTCGACACAACATGCAAACCGCAGAACAACAACGAACATATTCCATCAACGACAGACACCACAGGATATCAAAAACAGTAACACGCTTACGTAACAAACATGCAATCTCGAACTTTATACAATTATTTACTCAATACTCGTCCAAACAACTTTCATGACAAAGATGGTATTGAAAGGCAATTTTATAATTATTTGGACTACAAACAATAAGACATAACACATTATCCAACCAAAACAATTGTAAAACAATTCAAACTAATTAACATGGATTCAATTGTATATACAAAAGCAAATTTAATAACAGCTTCATTTTTTGTAGAAAATTAACACATTGATAAGTATCATATAATTAATGTTCTAAACTTCAGTTAAACTTTGTTGTAATCTTGTTTAAGCCTCAGTGTGAAAGCGGCCTAAGAGTGTCTACATTTCGTCTATAAATCATTAGTAATTTTTTATTTATGAAGCTCGTCAAGCTTGTATTTTAAATATGAATATTTAACTGTCTTGAGTAGAGAAAAATTGTACCAATATAAAAATAAGTAGATGTTGTATGATTGCCAATGAGACAACTATCCACCATAGTTCAAATGAAGTGGATGGAAGCAATTATAGGCAACCGTATGGTCACACTTTTGTAGTGGTAGAATCTTCATATCTCCCTCATCATAAGAGCCATATCTGATAATGTGCTCATTTTTACCAACAGCAATTTGTTACAAGCATATTTAAGTTATTGATCATCAATTTGTCTATATTCTGCATTATTAAGATGCATTAGCTCCAGCATGACATCAATAAAATGAAGGAATGACTAAAAGAACTAGATGTGTCGGAACGACCAAATGGCACCGTCTCAAAAGTTGAAAATCTGCAATTTCAACAACACATGTGGACACAAGCATGCATGGATAGTATCAAGCTCTCAAGACCAATACTAGTTTGATGAAAATTTCCTTGATCAAAGAGTAATTAAATTTCAAACTATCAGCAAACAGGAAGTGGATGTACTGCAGATCTAACAAGATGCCTTGAAACGACATGAAAATCAGAATAGCGGAACAAAACATGAACTTGATCTGTAACTCATCATGGTAGTCTCACATATCAAAATCATCGCAAAATCTGAAGGTGTATAGAAAAAGTCTGTATAACTGTGATTTTCAACAATTTTCAAAGTTCTAAACCCTTAATTTCGTCAAAAATTAGTGGAGCGGAACGAAACCTTTACTTGATCTGTTACTCATCATGGTTAACACACATACCAAAAATCAGCCCAATATCTGAAGGCGTTTAGAAAAAGTCCGTATAACTGTGATTTTCAACAATTTATCAAAGTCTAAAGCCAGTAATTTCGGCAAAATTAGCGGAGCGGAACAAAACTTAAACTTGATTTGTAACTTATCATCGTTAACTCACATACCAAAAATTAGCCCAATATCTGAAGGCGGTTAGAAAAAGTCCGTATAACTGTGATTTTCAACAATTTATCAAAGTCCAAAGCCCGTAATTTCAGCAAAAATTAGCGGAGCGGAACAAACTTAAACTTGATCTGTAACTCATCAAGGTTTACTCACATACCAAAAATCAGCCCAATATCTTAAGGCGTTTAGAAAAAAGTCGTATAACTGTGATTTTCAACAATTTATCAAGTCCAAAGCCCGTAATTTCGGCAAAAATTAGCGAAGCGGAACGAAACTTAAACTTGATCTGTAACTCATCATGGTTAACTCACATACCAAAAATAAGCCCAATATCTGAAGGCATTTAGAAAAAATGCCGTATAATGGTTTGTTGTGGAATGACAGAATGACGGAATGACAGAATGACGGAATGACGGACAAGGTAAAACTATATGGCCCTGACAACTTTGTTGTGGGGCCATACAAATTTTAATTTTAAAATTAGCATAAGAATAGATTTAACATACCATGCCAGACATAAGATCCTACTTTAGCACTGCATTTTGGACAAGACAGCTGAAAAATACATGAAAGTTAATACAAACAAATAATTTAACATTGAAAATAAAACTGATTAAAAATGTCATTATAAATATTTAAGAAAACAATCAAACCAAGATTATTGTTTGTCAAACATATTCACATGCCTGTCCCATGCAAGGAACCTTGTTAGTCATGAGTCTCTTGTTATTTGATGGTGTGGCAGATCTTTGAGCATCATGATGGGTGAGATATAAGGAGCAGGATCTGCTTACCTTCTGTAGCCCTGAGATCATCCCTGGTCTTTGGTGTGGTTCGTGTTGCTCAGTCTTTAGCTTTTCATGTTGTGTTTTGTATACTGCTGTTTGTCTTTTGGTTGTTTTTTTGCCATGGCGTTGTCAGTTTGTTTTTTGCCATGGCATGGTCAGTTGGTTTTTGCCATGGCGTGGTCAGTTTGTTTTTTGCCATGGCGTTGTCAGTTTGTTTTCGATTTGAATGTCCCTTTGTTATTTTTCTACCTCCCTATTGATACTTTCTGTTTATTCACAACCATATGAGAACTTGAAATATTGTATAGATACCTTTCTAATGTTAAAGACTGCATGTTGACCTCTAGATGTTTTTTGGTTGTTTGTGTCAATCGTCTACTAAATTTGATGCATGCAACATATGCTTAATTAGGAATGGAACAATAATTCATCATTAGAACACTGCTAGCATTTCTAGGTGGGTTCTTTCACTCAAATTAAAAATTTGGATATTGTGTACCTTTTTTTTTCAGCAGGACAATTTTTGGTAAGAAGTTCATTGAAAGAAACAAAAAGTTGAAATGTAAAGTGTCATCCTCAAGATTGAAAGACCATTTGCTAATCTGTTTTCCTAGGCAATGTCAATGACGTAGGCTCATTACATTATTCATTCACTTTCTACTTGAATGAGGAAATATAGAATAATGGCATTTCCTTTTTGATACTGACTTTATCAGCAAGAATATCAAGCGGGCACGCAAGGGCGAGCTGATATTAGAGCTGATGAAGTCAGTATCAAAAATAAATGCCATTATTCTCTTTTTTGGCAATTCTGTTTTAACAGTATGTTTTTTGTTAAGAATGTGAAATAAAATGAAATTGTCAGTAAAACTATTTTTACGTGTACAAAACGTTGTGACAGTTGTTCGGTTGTATGAATGAAGTCTCGCGCATTTCATTGATAAATTGTCGCAGATGGACATGAACATGTGACGTTGCTGCACTATTACGTGATGTCATTGCCTCATATTTTTGAGTATCAGGTCATGTCCATGATATAGAAAAATATTAGGCAGTAAGATCAAAGGGAAAATGTACAAATTGCCGATAAAAAGCCATATCACTTGAGTATAGGGTGATATGAAAAATTATCACAAAAAAAAACCAAAGCAAAATTTGAGAAAAGTGCAATAAAAGACAATTATCTGCTTTTTACCATAATATTGCTCTTCATTGCTACGAACTTGTCAAAGTACCAAAAATAACATGTGTCAAATGTATACCAGGAGATAAAGGAGTATACCAGGTACCTAAATAAGTCAGAAAGCCAACAGGACAATTTTTACAAAATAAAATAGACATCTTAAGTTAAGTCACTATTTGGATTTAAACAAAGGACAAGCAGTCAGATGATATGACAAGCTCCAAATCTGCCCAAGTCTAGACATTTTAGAGAGGATACAATCTGCAACTTGTTTAGTTCAATAGTATTTTCACATTGTTGCCTTTTGAGGTAGTTCTTTACTTTAATACCAACCTTAGATTATAGAATGTTTGTTAATCTGAATATTTACCTTGCCTTCTGTGCTAATAATGGATTGTTTCATCCACTGGACAGGATGTATAAAGATTGATTTATCACAAATTTCTGTAGATCTTTCTGTATTTGATGCTCCCCTCCAATCAAATGCTACCTCTCCTGGTCCCACAGTATGTTTATAGAAACAAGATCTTTTAAATAATGGCTGTCTGAAAAGTAAAACATAAACATCCCTCTTCATAAGAATTAAAGGATATGTGGGATATATGTCAATAAGACAGCAAAACAACAATAAAAAGAACCAAGATATCTTAAGATCAACATTCAACAATAGACCAGTTTCTAAACAATATGTCAAGCTCAATGTATAGAAAAGTATTGAAATTAAATAACACTCAGACTATCAAAAAACTGCCAACAACACAATATCCCTCCCCAAATGACAATAGACAACATGACTTACAAATTTCCTGTCTTATAGGAAAATTTTCAATAGGAAGAGTAATTTTTACTATTTTCAAAACCATGGGTCACTATCTATAAATTGATTTTCCTGCAAATGAATGGTAATTTAACCCCTGTTCCTTAGATAAGTTTGCCAAGTAATCAATTGTAGAATAAAATTTGTAAAACTAACCTACACTTTTTACATCTAAAGATAATGTCACTATCATTAGGTGTAGGTGTATCTGTTAAATCTCCAGGCAAAAACATATCTGCATCTAAAATCAAACAGGTACAGTTAGAAATGATAGATAATTTACACATGATTGAGTGATTCTCTTCTCTTTCATATCAAACTACAAAATGTAAAAACAATGCAAGGCATAAGGACCAGACATTTCTTACAAGGTGGGTTAAAATTATATTAGTCATACAATTGATGCAGAGCAAACAAAAGAACTAAAAGTCATGATTCTCTCTTCTTCTGTGGCTTCCTCCACAAATAAAAATTGGCCGCCATAATGCAGCCAATCAATCTATCATAACTGTTTGAACATCAATGGTAACACTTAATTGATCACCACTTACCTAATTCATATGATTGCATGAGGAACATAAGAGAATCAACTGATGGTTACCAATTATGTTATGTGAGCAATTTATTATTTCATCTTCTGTTTTCTATTTATTTTATTTCTTGTTTATGAGTTCCTGATTTTTTTGATTTTTTTAATCTTTCATTTTGTTTCTCATTCCTGAAGTAGGCTTTTTTTCATGTGTTTGCTAAGTATGTCTGTTGATTTACGTGTTTATCCAACTTCCTATAAATAGGAACTAATAAATGGTTGCCAAAATTTGTTAAAAAAAAAAGAATAATTATACCTCTAAGAAAACACCATGAACATGTGTAACAGGTTAAAATCAACTATTAAATTCATGACTGACAGACACCTCCTAAAGAAAGGTATGCAAACAACTGTGTTAATCGATCCAAAAATCACTATTGTATTATTGTAGTTCGAAGTTAAAACATTAAAACAAGAGGTTTCTAAGAGCCTGAATAGCTCACCTAGACTTTTTGTGTAGATCTTGCATCAATAATTATTTTGCTATTTAATGTATATCAATGCATTTTAAAACATGCTTTTTATGTGTAATACCACCAAATCATTGTACGTCACATCTGGTTGCATATGAAAAAGGGTTGAGAAAAAAAATAGTCCCTTGAATTTGACAGTTGTAGGAAATTAGTCCTACATTTCGTTGCAGTAAAAAATTTCTGAGTCATAAACATATATCTTTGGTGATTCAAAGCACCATTATTTTTTTATTTGGTGTTTCTAAAGAATATTTTAGAAACTTGAGGTTACATGGTTACTAAAGCTTGTACACAGGAAAAAAAGGTGAAAATTTGATTGGTTAACTTCCAGTGATGATTATTTTCTTATATGCAATGAAACAAAGATAAATTATGCACAATTTTTTGAGAAGTGCAAATTTAACAAAGAATAAGAGAGGAAAATCAATGGTGGTATTACACCTAAAAGGTTCACTCAATCTATCATAGTTTCTGCAAGACACTAAATTTTGTTATTAAAAATCATCCATTAAGGGCAATAACTCTTAAAATTAGGGTTTTATTGACAATTTCAGTCATGATGAATTATTTGTAGGTCTTACTCTGCTGAACATTTCAGGCAAGTAAAGTTTATTTCTATCTATCATAGTTTCTGCAAAAAACATAAAAAATGGTAACAAGCATCTTTCAAGGGCAATAACTCCAGTAAGGGTTCAATTGAAGATTTCGGTCTTGGTTGACTTATTTGTAGGGTTTACTTTGAGGAACATTTTACTCTTTAAAATTTCTTTATCTTTAAAAGTTTTCAAGATTATAACCAAAAACTGATAATTTCATAAAAATATTTTTTCAGGGGCAACATCTCCAAATTGGGTTGTTCAATTCATCTGGTGATTTAATAGCAAATAGATCTTGACCTGCTGATCATTCTTATCTGGTTAGTTTTGATGTAACTGCTTTAATTTTGACACATAAGCCAAAAACTGCATAAAAAGAGAAAACAAAATTAAGTTATCAACATAAAAACACTTAGAAAGTAGCTATGTAAAAATTAAAGCTTTTTTTAATAAATATGACCGTGCAGACATCACATCACCAAATCAAATAGGTTTTGGTTGTACCTGAAAATCAAAACAAGAGAAAATAAACCAAGACCAGACACTGCAAAGCAGTTGAAGAATAAACAGCTTCGCTGAGTGCAGCTGGATACAACCGCAGAGGTCCAACCCTGAACAGTTGGGGCAAAAATGGACACAATATTCAAGCTTGATACAGGTCTGAATTTGGATTGTAATTAAATATTTGACACATTATAGGTTTCTGACACAGAATAAATGTAGTCAAAGAACTAGAAATTGGTTATATGATTTGAATTTATATTCAATTGAAGATTTCTTGCTTTTGTGCAATACACTGTGCTGTTGTGCAATACTTAGTAAATCTGTTTTCAGACTATATACAAAGAATTAGCAAAATAAATTGTGACCCCCAATTTTTCTTTGGAAAATTGAGTTTCTTAAATCTTGAAGAAAAAATTGCCCCCCCCCCCCCAACCTCCCTCCTTTCCAAAAAAAATTGGCCCAATTCCTGAATGTTTTGGGCAATTACCCCCAAAATGAATCCCAACCTTGAAACCAAATGTCTTTGGCCGACAATGCTGACAATGACGACGACACCAACGATGTGATAGCAATATACTACCCCAAATTTTTTTTTGCGGTCGTATAAAAAGATAAGTTACAAATGTTATTTAAATTTAGGGAACGCAGAGATAAATGCCAGCTTTAATTAAAATGTAATGGGATACAGTCATATTGATAACTGGAAAGTTTTTGAATGAAAACTTGAATTTCTTTTCATATAAAACACTTTATTTCAAAATACTTTCACAACTTTTTACACTCAATTAAATGGCTACTTAAAATAATATCATGAAATACTGTATAAATTTGCAAAAGCTTCATAAAGGAAATACAATGTACATGTATATAGATGGAAAGCTAATTAACATTAAAACCATTATATATCAAAATACACCAATAGAATTAACTATAAATAAATTATATAACACCATGTTAACTATAAATATAATAAAAAAAAAGCATTTATTTATTAAAAATTTTTGTACACACTATTTTTGTTTTCTTGTTATATAAGTATATGATAAAAATATATTTGAGAGAAAACTCTTCTGAAACAAATGTGAATAAATTCGTGAGTATAAGATTGATTAATAAAAAACAAAATAAATTGTAGTATCAAAATAAGATTTATATAAAATGAAGTATCAAAATAAGACTTATATAAAACTAGAGGCTCCAAGGACCCTGTGTCGCTCACCTGATATTTTTATTTACAATTGATGCATGATAAATGCAACTGTTGTACTGTCGTTTAGTTTCAGAGATAAAAGACTAAAAAGTGCGTTTGAAACCTATGTTTTATTTCAGCCATGTGTGCCATGTTGGCAGGCAGGGTCATCATACACAGTGGTCCCTGGATATCCTAGTGGTGATTTAAACCAAGTTTGGTTTAATTTGACAGTAGTTTCAGGGAGAATTTTGTAAAATTTATCTAACGAAAATGCTAAGTGATGAGAAAGTTTGTTGTGAAGTTTTGTTGTTGCGCAACCCCCAAAAAAAAAAACAAAAGGTAATAAAAGTTATCATTTAAGGGCAATCTTTCCTATTAATGATTTCTGCAAAATTCAGTTGATTGTGCAAGGGTTGTATAGCCAGCTGAGGTCGTTAAAACTCTCATTTGTTGTTGCAAAATTCAAGTGGTTTTGAATTGCTTTGTTGATCTTTTTGTATTCAACTTTTAAACAACAAAGTACAACAAATATGATGACTGATACTCATGACACTGAAAATATGGTCTTCATTCTTGTGAAGAAAATGGTAAGGTTTGAAATATTTCTTAAATATTAATTCAATACCAATACTTTAATTTGTATTGGATTTATCCCAGGAAATGAGAACAAGGGACACAATTCAATTCAATTTTTTCCCTAAACTTCTGATAAAATATAAAATGAAGAACTATATTTTTTAATGAGAATTTTTTTTAATAGTTAATTGATAATTTGAACAATATTAATTAAGTTATAGATCTTGCATGGTTGATTAATTTTCTCTCAAAATTTCTGATATTCTATTAAAGTTTTAAATATAATATGAGGCAGGCATTACCTGTGAAAGGGGATGAAGTCTGTATAAATTAGTGTAGGAATTCAAGCATCATTTGCACTTGAATCTGTAGAAAATGAAGCCAAAGTACTGAAACATATCTGACATTCAACCTATTGTTCGGGATTATAGTTGTGACATCATTTTCAATGTAAAGAAAGAAACACCATCATCAGGTATTAATGTGTTTTTTTTCATGTTATAGAATTATCAATTATTTTTAATTGCCAGTTCATTAGTAGATTGTTTTCTATATTGATTTTCTACTGCAGTTTCAGAAAAGAAGATTACAAAAGGAAAACATTTTGTAAAACTTACCAAAATTTACCAAATTAATGAAAATTGTTAAAATTGACTATAAAGGGCAATAACTCCTAAGGGGTCAACTGACCATTTTGGTCATGTTGACTTATTTGAAGATCTTACTTTGCTGAAAATTTCCTTAAAATTACCAATTCAGGGCAGCAACCCAACAACCAGTTGTCCAATTCATCTGAAAATTTGAGGGCAGATAGATATTTACTTGATAAACAAGTTAATCCCTGTAAGATTTGCTTTAAATGCTTTGGTTTCAGAGTTACAAGCCAAAATCTACATTTTACCCTATGTTCTATTTTTAGCCATGGCAGCCATCTTGGTTGGTTGGCTGGGTCACCGCACACATTTTTAAACTAAATACCCTAATAATGATTGTGGCTAAGTTTGGTTGAATTTGGTCCAGTAGTTTCAGAGGAGAAGATTTTGTAAAGATTACAAAATTTACAAAAATTGGTAAAAATTACTTTAAAGGGCAATAACTCCTTAAGGGTCAACTGACCATTTTGATCAGTTGACTTATTTGTAGATCTTACTTTGCTGAACATTATTGCTGTTTACAGTTTATATCTATCTATAATAATTTTCAAGATAATAACCAAAACGGAAAAAATCCTTAAAATTACTAATTCAGGGCAGCAACCCAACAACCCGTTGTCCGATTCATCTGAAAATTTCAGGGCAGATAGATCTTGACTTGATCAACAATTTTACCCCATGTCAGATTTGCTCTAAATGCTTTGGTTTCAGAGTTATATGCCAAAATATACATTTTACCCTATGTTCTATTTTTAGCCATGGCGGCCATCTTGGTTATTTTGGCAGGTCACCGCACACAATTTTTAAACTAGATACCCTAATTATGATTGTGGCCAAGTTTGGTTAAATTTGGCCCAGTAGTTTCAGAGGAGAAGATTTTGTAAAAGTTAACGACGACGGACGACGGACGCCAAGTGATGAGAAAGCTCACTTGGCCCTTCGGGCCAGGTGAGCTAAAAATAAGGAGATGTGGTACACAAAATGTATGATTGCCAATGAGACAACTATCCACCAAAGTTCAAGTGAAGTGGATGTAAGGAACTATAGGCAGCTGTACAGACTTCAACAATGAGAAAACAATATTCTGTAAAGTCTGCTAAAAAAGGCCCGGACATGAAAAATGTGAGAGAATTTAATTGAGAAAACTACTAACGGCCTTACTTATAACAAATCAAATTATGAAAAACAAATTAGCTCATTTATGGAGATAGAGAACGAAGGGACATAACTCAAAGAAAGATAAAATAACAAACGAGATAATAATATTCTCATTCTATTAAAGTCTTAAACAAAAAATGCAAAAGCTGACAATGCGGTATGGGCTTTACTCATTGTTTAAGGCCGTACGGTGACCTATAGTTGTTAATTTTTGTGTCATTTTGGTCTCTTGTGGAGAGGTATCTTATTGGCAATCATACCACATTTTTATAATAACTTCAAACTTACAGTAATAACTAAAATATATAAATAAAAAAAGAAACAAATCTAACAGATAAACATCAATTATGCTTAAATCACTTGGACTGATAGAATTAAACATGCTAAATTTATTTTGATTGATGTGACATTGGTCTTGAACAAAAATCAGAGGATTACGATAAAATACTTAATATTACTACATAAAAAATATATATATAAGGAATGATGACAAAGCACCAGTAACAAGAATCACTGAAAAAAATCCTATGTAACCAAATGAACCTCCTTTAAATTGCCTTTCATCATGTCTGTCAAATAAAGTATGGATACCTTTAGGTTCATGTCCCTGCATAGTTATTGCCAAACTTGACAATCTGTACACTCTGTATTCCTCATCTGTTGGATCCAATTTACATTTCATTTTTTCATACAGTTTCAGCTGCTTAATAAATCCATCATTTGGGCTGTAAATAGATAAAAACAAATCATTGATGGCATTTACTCTAAATATGTTGTCATATCATTTCATATACCTATTAATAATAGACATAATATAATGGTATGCCTCGGTTAGTCTGTCCAGTACTATATTCATGGACATCATTTTATAACTCAATTTTAATGATTCTTTACTAAAGGAGTAAGTTTGGTAAGGGCCATATTCAGGCCCTATTATTAAGTTCAATATTTCAATCCAAAAAAACAGGTTTTAAGTTGATGAAAAGACATGTGAGACAGTTATGTAGAACTATTTTTGTCAAAGTTTTATTTTAAAGCATTGATTTTCACATCCTAAATAGGTATACAAATAGAGATTTTTGAGAAATTTGACAAAATTGTTAGGATTTCAATCAAATTAAGGCCTAGAAAACATTGAACACAGGCGTCAAAAAACTAAATATTCAAGTCCAATATGTAAAATGTCATAATATAAACATACTGCCCTTGGATGAAAGTGTTAGGGTAGATTAACACATGTGGAAAAATTTATCACCCAAGACGAAGTCGCGAGTGATAATTTTTTTCAACAAGTGTGTTAATCACCCTAACACCTTCAACCAAGGGCAGTATGTTTTTTTTATCATACTGAATGCCTTATGATTCAAGTGTGCACTATGTTATTAGAAGGACAATTGTAAAAATATAGTCATAAATTAAAGGGGCATTAGCTGTCAAAATTCATGATCATTCACTCAAATCTCATATCTGATTTATAACATACTAAAATGTATATCCAAATTACAATAAGTCTGAAATAAACATTTAACAATGCATGGACTCGATAATACATATCAGCATTTCGTATGTATTTTAGTCTAGACTCCATCTAATTAACCATCGAGATGACATCCAAAGACTGCAGACGGTCACATAACCTGATATAAACATAAACATAAATATAAATAGATAGTGACCTTGTGTAATTGGACTTTTTTACATCTGTTTGATATCATGTTATAGATTAAAAAATAAGTTAATCATTGTTTTACCTGTATGAGAATGATTTTTATGGATCAAATCAGTCAACGAAATGGTTCACCTTTGTTTCACTTTCAATGTTGACATTCTTTTCCTTTTAATGGATGAACACAACTAATACATGCTTAACCAATCTCTAGCTAATGGGTAAAATTGAAGGTCACATGAATACAGATTCAATGAGGTGGAATTATTCACTTGCAAGTGAATAATTCATCAGCGATGTTTCTAATCTTATTTTGACAAAATTGAACTAAACTGGCTGTTTAAAGTGAATTATTATTTCACTATTTCCCTTTCATTAATGACTGAACAAAAAAAAATATCATATTTTAATTTTTTTTATAACAACAAAACGTCAGAAATGATATAGAAATAAGAATAGGTAAACCTCATCCGGAGCAGTGTTGATTGTTAGCATAAAGTATAATAACAAACATTATGTTAAAAGAAATTTTTTGTCGACGCATGCGCTCTATGTTTCCTGTCCAAAAAAATAAATGGAAATTTACCCGTTTTCATTGAATTTTTGTGGAAAATCAAAATGAGTGCTATTTTTGACATCATGAATAGAACACAAGTACATAATTTTTCAACAAAAAGACATATTTCCTATTACTCATTTTATTAGTTATAATTCATTGTGATATTTATCAATAAATCCTAATTTGAAATTTTAGCTAGAAATGGAGGCCATTTCAGTGCCTTCTCCTTTATACACACTGTTTTGTTCCATGAAGGCAAGCTACCTGATAATTTTGTCATTCCCCAGTTACGATACTTTCATTGTTCAAAATTTGACAATTTGGGACATGTTTTATGATAACTTAAGTAACCTTAAATATAAAAATAAGAAGATGTGGTATGATTACCAATGAGACAACTCTCCACAATAACCCAAATGACACAGAAATTAACAACTATAGGTCACTGTACGGTCTTCAACAATGAGTAAAACCCATACAGCATAGTCAGCTTAAAGACTTTCCTGGAAAAATTTTCACAATATTTTCTATTTCAAAACACTAGATCCCTTTTAATTTTGATGATTTTAGACCAGTTATTTTCTAGTTGTTGACCCTTACTTTCTAAAGGTATAAAACCACTAATTAATAGCCCCATTGCTTTCTATGTTAAATTCTGCAATTTCAAGCATTAATGGCTACATTGTCTTAAGTTCAAATAAAGTGGCAGTTATTTCATGTCAAAACTATACCTGATCCTGACTTGTGCTGAAAAAATCAACATACCTTTAATTGCATATTAGAGCGTACTGGTTCCCGGAGGTTTGATAGTACAAAAACAGGTACTTCTGATCTGAACAACAGGGCAAATGTGCCCTCCTATTAAAATTTTATAAACTTCTTTGGTATTCAAAAGAAAATTTCAAAAAGGGTTCTACAGTGATCCCAAGTCCCCAAGCTCTCATTTGATACCAAAACTACCCAAATATTTCAATAGTGACAAAGATACAGCTATGCGTAGGAACTATCTTGTTTAAAATATGTACTACTTTCTTGTATCTTCTTTCCGACAGGGATTGAATTAGTAGTTCTATACCTAAAGGAGTAGGGCAATGATACCATTATTTGGCCTTAATTATTAGTGCAAATACAAAAGTAACCATACATGATCTTACCCTTACAATACTGTGGTATAAAGAGTTTGGAAAAAAATAAATAAATAATTCACATCTAACAAATTACCATGGCAACAAACCATAATAAATTTTGTATATTTTGTATTAGAAAAGTATGAGCATAGCTAAGAAACTACTGAGATTATGTAAGAAGTTATTCTAAAGCTTCTCTCAAATTGATTAATGGACTTTATGGTTATCAATATAATTGATAGTTCTTTTCTAAAAGTAAAATGTTAAGTATTGGATGTATCTAAGAACCTATGTTGCATAACAGGTGGAAAAAAAAAATTCTGACAAGTTGACAACTGACATTTTGAATTGTTACAAACCTAATGCATGATGAAAAATACATGTACTGGTACATACTTTGCATATTTTCTTTTCTGTTGCACTAACTTTAATCGTCATTAAAAGACATCCCCTTTTTCTCCATCAAATATGCCATCACCATGGTAACACTTCTAGAAACTCCAGCTATACTGTAATGATATTACAATATTAGTTTAGATTTATACTGTATAACTCAGATCATGAATAAGCTGAAACATTTTGCCTTTTCTCAAAACTCCAACATTGAACATTAAAAATGATCTAATGCCAGAAAATACCTGTTGTGTTTAAAGGAAACGAAAAAAGTTAAATTCACAATAATTTAAAATGCAAAATGAATATTATTAGTGGAATTATAACATAGATGGGAAGTGACAGTTTTGATGTAATTGATTCCCCTACTAAAACAATTCTGAAACATTGTTTACCAGATTTATTTTCTCATAAAAATTTTTTTTGAAGCAATTTCAGAAATTAGAAAGAACAGTGAAACTGTGAGCTACTGCTCACTGATGATACCCCAGCCCAAATATGCATTTATTGTTGAGTGATGAATCTGAAAAGGCATGACACGGTATATCTGACTTATATAAACCCTGAAACCTAATTTCAGAAATCCTTGTAATGTAGTTCCTGAGAAAGATGGACGAAAAATATTCATGGGACGGACGGACGGACTGATGGATGGACAGACGGATGGACGGAGGGATGGATGGACTGACGGACTGACGGATGGACGGACGGATGGACAGAGGTAAATAGTATACCCCACTTTTTAAAGTGGGGTATCAAAAAATATCACTTTCATTTTAGGTACATTTAAGTCACAAATATATGAGAAAGAATTTCAATTCTTTTTTTGGGAAGTTTGCTATAGCAATACTTTCCTTAGGCGTCGACCTCAAACTTCCGGTGACAGACTATCGCAAATGTTCTGCTCCAAGATAATGTAGTACTAGTGTTTGAATACTGATTGTAAGAAGATTCTTTTGAAATTTTGAGTCCTTTTGAAAAGATTACAGCTTGAATAAAAAGGAATGAATGTTCACCGACAGTTCAGATGAATTTAACTTCATTTTGAAAATAACTATCACAAACACTACTTGCGGATCTGCCATGCTCTGAAGAGAAAATCAAAGAAATCTCGCGAGACAGCGTTTAATTCATTCATGAATATTTCATGAATGAGCATTTTCCGCTTTTTTTTACTATGTACGATATTTACAAATGTTTATTATTAAATAAGTAAAAGTCCGAGTGTATCGAAGAATCCGTATGGCTGACATTACTGATATGTTTTGACCAAGCCTTGGATAATTGACAAGTGATAAAAGTTTGATTGAACAATTATACACAGGTGACAAAATACTCGATAATCATATGGCTTATGTCACACGCCATCGATGAGTAAAGGTAAATACCAGCTATGATAGAAAGGTGCATGTTTTGTTAAAACATCGATCAGAATGTTTTGATGCCAAAACATTTGAAAACTTTTAAATTCGCTATTTAAATACTAGCTATTTCACATTCCAATGTGGATTTAAGGACCTTCACTCGTCCAGCATGCTCAGTCACGTGGGTCAAACTGACAGCTGAAAACATTGACTGAACGACAGTTCGTACATATCGCAGCCTCCTCAGCATTACGATTAACAATTACATTTGTACACAAATCGTTACAAGGATATAAGGCAGACAAGTCAGCTTCTACTTAGAATAACTCAGTGTACCAAGACAAGTGCTGTAGCAATTATTTACATGATTAAATAAAATCTGTCCATGTAATAGGAAAATTACTTTCTTTTCTTAGTGCTAGTCCAAATAATTATGACAAACCAAAATCTCAAATGTTATTGTCTCAATGCTAAATTTCACAGCATCAACTATAAAATGTGTTACAGCCGGGGTTATTAGCACCTCTATGAATCTAGTGTATATAAACTTTTATTCATGTCATCATACTGCTATTGTTATGTCTCCACCGTATTAAGTTTTACCCTTTTTCTTCTGTAAGAATTTATACGTCCCTTACTTGTATGTACGTCCGTACATCCCATCTGTTCTCTAACTTTAGTTTTCCTAAACCAAATTGTATGAAACTTATACGCCATGCTTATTTCCACAAAACACAGGTCAAGTTGAATTTTGGTGGTGTTGATTTTACAATTCTAGAGTTATGCTCCTTAACAAATGAAAAGTTGCTTGAATTTTTGTTTACGATCTCTAATTTTAGTTTGTCTCAACCAAATGTTATGAAACTTATACACAATGCTCATTATCACAAAACACTGATTAAATTTGAGTTTTAGTGGCATCAGTTTTACTGCTCTAGAGTTATGCCCTTTACAAATTTGAAAACTGATTGTTGTCGAGCCTTTGAAAATTTCAGGAAAGATAGACATAGCCTGATGAACATTTTACAAACGTCAAATTTGCTCTTAATGCTTTAGTTTCAGAGATAGCCAAAACTGCATTTTACCCTATGTTCTATTTTTAGCCATGTTGCTTGGCAGGCGGGTCATCAGACACAGAGGAGAAGATTTTTGTAAAGATAACAAAATTTACAAAAATTGTTAAAATTGACTTTAAAGGGCCATAACTCCTTAAGGGTCAATTGACCATTTTGGTCATGTCAACTTTTTTGTAGATCTTACTCTGCTGAACATTATTGCTGTTTACAGTTTATCTCTATCTATAATAATATTCAAGATAATATCCAAAAACGGCAAAAATTTCCTTAAAATTACCAATGCAGGGGCAGCAACCCAGCAACGGGTTGTCCGATTCATCTGAAAATTTCAGAGTAGATAGATCTTGACCTGATAAATAATTCTACTCCGTGTTAAATTTGCTCTAAATGCTTTGGTTTTAGAGATATAAGCCAAAATCTACATTTTACCCCTATGTTCTATTTTTAGCCATGGCGGCCATCTTGGTTGGTTGGCTTGGTCACCGGACACAATTTTTAAACTAGATACCCCAATGATGATTGTGGCCAAGTTTGGTTAAATTTGGCCCAGTAGTTTCAGAGGAGAAGATTTTTGTAAAAGTTAACGATGACGAACGACAGACAACGACGGGCCAGGTAGAGGTCCAACCCTGAACAGTTGGGGCATCCACAAATATTCACTCTGTGGTTAAAGTTTTGAAATTTTAATAACTCTCTTTATTGTCTGAAAACTGGAAAATCCCCTTTTAATGAATAAAACCCCAAAACTCGGAAACGGTAAATCCGAAATTTCTAAAAAATGAAAGGGCGCTCACGTTAATAGATATGAACAATTCACGAAAGTTTCATGCAAATTTGTGAAATTTTTTTTGAGTTATTGTCCGAAAACTGGAAAATCCACCCTTTTTTAATGAATAAAACCCCAAAACTCGGAAATGGTAAATCTGAAATTTATAAAAAACAAAAGGGAGCTCAGGTCAATAGATATAAACAATTCACCAAAGTTTCATGCATATTGGTTAAAGCGTTTTTTAATTAATGTCCGACATGTTGACGACAGACAGACGGACGGACAGACGGTCAACGGTATACCATAATACGTCCCGTAAACGGGCGTATAAAAATTCACATCTAACAAATTACCATAATAAATTTTGTATATTTTGTATTAGAAAAGTATGAGCATAGCTAAGAAACTACTGAGATTATGTAAGAAGTTATTCTAAAGCAAACTATCCTGGATTTCTACCAAACTTGGACAGAAGCTTGTTTATGATCATACAATAGTACCCAGAAGTAAATTTTGTTAAAAAAGTCCATTTTTCAGTATATTACTTATAAATGGACTTAGTTTTTCTGCCAGGAAACATTACATTCACTCTGTGGCTAAAGTTTTAAAATTTTAATACCTTTCTTAAACTATCCTGGATTTGTATCAAACTTGGACAGAAGCTTGTTTATGATCAAAAGCTAGTATCTAGAAGGAAATTTAGTTAAAATTTTGTTCTTGTTTTCCGTATTTTACTTAATGGACTTAGCTTTTCTTCCAGTTAACATTACATACAGTCTGCAGTTATTTTTAAAACATTTATTAGATTCATAAACTATCCTGGATTTTTACCAAACTTGGACAGAAGCTTCTTACAATCAAAAGATAGTAAAGAGAGGAATATTTTTATTAATTTTCCTCATTTTGTTGAGCCTGCGATTAACAGCAAAAGTAGGCGAAACACTGGGTTCATGGAACACTTACGATTTTTTTCAATTCCGTGCTCTAACTTTAGTGTGCCTCAACCAATTGTTACTGAAACTTATACAAAATACTTTTAACCACAACACCAAGATCAAGTTTGAATTTCGGTGCCGTCATTTTACTGTTGTTGTTAGGGTTATGCCCAGTTACGAATGGAAAAAATACTATCAAATCACAGGCCCTAGATATGGCATGGGCACATAAAGAAATTAACAGAGCTTATTGTATATTTGATTATTTTAGAACAACAGTTCAAGGTTGCAATAGAAAATATCAAAATTTTATATGAAAACTTTTATGAAAAAAGAAAATGGTTTAGTTAAAATATCAAAGCTGTGATTGAATACATATTTAAAATAATACACATCTATAATCTATTTGAAAAATACACATCTACAGTTGCAAACTTCCCAGAGGTGCTATCGTATCATGAAATTTTGTCCATATCTATGAAATAAGACATAATTTCATAGACGAATAATATGAAACTTTGTCTTGTTAAAGGAGGTTATCCAAGAATAAATATTGTGTATATTAAGACAATATTTCATACAATTTGTAGGATTGTCATGAAATTTTGACTCATGAAAGGTAGGTTATAAACATTAATATTTTGGATAATGATATCATATAAATGTTTTATTTGACTGATAATAACAAACAAACCTGCCTTATTAATTAATGCAGCAATTTAGGGTTAAACACATAGTTTTCATGAAAAATATTAAAAATTTCCAGAAAAGCTCACAATTTTATGGCAGAGGATTCCTCAGGGAAGACATAATTAGATTAAGAAACATTTTCATTGACAGTAATTCATAGTGAAATATTGTCTGGAAGGAGGTGACAACATTTCATGAACAAGGACACTATTGTATAATTAAATATTGTCCTGAACAGTATTTCAATATGAAATATTCTTTTCTGTTGCACTAACTTTAATGCGTCATTAAAAGACATCCCTTTTTCTCCATCAAATATGCCATCACCATGGTAACACTTCTAGAAACTCCAGCTATACTGTAATGATATTACAATATTAGTTTAGATTTATACTGTATAACTCAGATCATGAATAAGCTGAAACATTTTGCCTTTTCTCAAAACTCCAACATTGAACATTAAAAATGATCTAATGCCAGAAAATACCTGTTGTGTTTAAAGGAAATGAAAAAAAAATAATGAAGTTAAATTCACAATAATTTAAAATGCAAAAATGAATATTATTAGTGGAATTATAACATAGATGGGAAGTGACAGTTTTGATGTAATTGATTCCCCCTACTAAAACAATTCTGAAACATTGTCTACCAGATTTATTTTCTTATAAAAAAGATTTTTTTTTAAGCTATTCCTTAAATTAGAAAGAACAAGTGAAACTGCGAGCTACTGCTCACTGATGATACCCCCAGCCCAAATATGCATTTATTGTTGAGTGATGAATCTGAAAAGGCATGACACGGTATAGCTGACTTATATAAACCCTGAAACCTAATTTCAGAAATCCTTGTAATGTAGTTCCTGAGAAAGATGCGACGAAAAATATTCATGGGACGGACGGACGGACTGATGGATGGACAGACGGATGGACGGAGGGATGGATGGACGGACGGACAGACAGAGGTAAAACAGTATAGCCCCACTTTTTTAAAGCGGGGGTATCAAAAAAAATTATCACTTTCATTTTAAGTACATGTAAGTCACAAATATATGAGGAGAAAGAATTTCAATTCTTTTTTTTTTTCATATGATGCAGAAAATAATTATTTCTTTCAAAACTATTTTTATCTAACATTGTTGATATTATCTTATTACCAATTTAAAATATACCTACCAGTGGACTAAAACTGCACCTGACTTAACACCTTCTTCTATGAAAGCAGTTACTTCAGGGAAATGTTGGAGCAGATCAGTAATTTCAAAATCAATTCCTTCTACAAATTTGTATTTAAAGAAGCCGCTATTAACAATCTTATCGACAGGTCCATCACTGACTGTAACAACATGAGTAACACCGAGTTCACGTAACATAGCAGGATCTTTTGTTGCTTGTTGGCCCCCAACATATAAATTATCCACGATAACATCCAAATCCAAGGCCATTCTTTTCACTGTAAAAAGAAAAAAAAAGATATCAATTTACCTACCTGTATCTAATTATAACATGTATGAGTAAAACAAAACATTGCCCTATGAAATATTGTTCCCAAGACTTTGTATCATGAAATTTTGTCCATATCTATGAAATAAGACATAATTTCATAGACGAATAATATGAAACTTTGTCTTGTTAAAGGGAGGTTATCCAAGAATAAATATTGTGTATATTAAGACAATATTTCATACAATTTGTAGGATTGTCATGAAATTTTGACTCATGAAAGGTAGGTTATAAACATTAATATTTTGGATAATGATATCATATAAATGTTTTATTTGACTGATAATAACAAACAAACCTGCCTTATTAATTAATGCAGCAATTTAGGGTTAAACACATAGTTTTCATGAAAAATATTAAAAATTTCCAGAAAAGCTCACAATTTTATGGCAGAGGATTCCTCAGGGAAGACATAATTAGATTAAGAAACATTTTCATTGACAGTAATTCATAGTGAAATATTGTCTGGAAGGAGGTGACAACATTTCATGAACAAGGACACTATTGTATAATTAAATATTGTCCTGAACAGTATTTCAATATGAAATAGTGTCCTTGGACAATATTTATATGAAATTTTATCCGACAGACAATATTTCATGGGGAACATTATTTCATGCATTGAAAAACGGACGTCAAGTGGATAAAGAGCTTTTATTTAGTAAGTGATTTGCAATGAAAAATTACTAATTCGGCCTATAAGGAGACAACAATTAAACCAGAAACACAACTACCAAGGCTTCACACTAATGAAAGTTAATGTGGGATCTAGATTGATTTAACTATTGTGTGACTGTATGTGTTTAATGTTGCCTTCTCTTAGACTGCTGTCATTATTTAAACTAGAGGCTCTAAAGAGTCTGTGTTGCTTTCTAGGACTGTGTACCTTTCAACAATGGACACTCTCCAACATTGTAGAATACTCTCACTAGAATATCATTCATGAAAAAAATCTCTTTTTTGTTTATCTTGTATTTCTGATCATGCATTTTTTTCTGTTTTCAGTTTCTCTCTTTAATATCTTCTTCAGTTTTTCCCGAAAACACAACAAGGGTAAATAAAAATCATCGTTTAAAGAAAATCACTCCCATAAAGAGACTACTAATGATTTTAGCAAAAGTTGACTAATTTGAAGATCTTGTCTTGCTAATAATTTTTTATCTATCTTTCTTTCATAGTTTTCAAGATGATAGGAAACAAGAGGCTGTCAGAGTGACAGCAAACTGGATTTCCCTGCAGAGGTCGAAACCCTGAACAGTTGAGCAAGTATGACTATGGACACAACATTTAAGCTTAAAACAGCTCTGAATTTGGTTTGTGATTGAATATTTAAAACAGATTATTATCTAATTAATAATGAAAATGTTATTTGCAAATCTGAACCCCCAAACAGGATCAAGTAAAAATTAAACATTTACATACACAACAAAAATAATATACCACGTAACGACTGTGACATCTACCTTCATAACACACATGACTTAAAAAAATAGTTATAAAGAAATTTTTGACAACTAATGACTAAAATCAATTGAACAGAGACAATCATTGATAGACTAAAATCCATACAATACCATTTCTGTTCAAAGGGAAATAACTCAAACTTATTTCCATGAACCAGTGATGACTAAACAACCAAAATAGTTCTCTAAAATTAGATATGATTTAACCACTAAATAAAGGCAACAGTAGTATACCGGTGTTCAAAAGTCATTAATCGATTGAGAGAAAACAAACCTCGGTTACAAACTAAAACCGAGGGAAACACATCAACTATAAGAGGAAAGCTGAGTGCAACAAAAACAAACGCCAACATACACAGAAATGAACTATTTGACAATAACTGCCATATTCCTGACTTGGTACAGGACATTTTAAGAAAAAAGGGTGGGTTGAACCTGGTTTCAGGGCTAGCCAAACCTCCTGCTTTTATGGCAATGTTAAAAAATATCGCTAAAATGACAACATTACGTGACAGATACAGCACAAACACACGCAAGAACATTCATCACAGAGAAACGCACAAACAAATAATATAATAGTCAACACAACATGCAAAGCACAGAACAACAACGAACATATTACATCAACGACAGATGCCAGAGGACATAACAAACAGTGATGCACTTATGTAACCAATATGTAGTCTTGAACTTCACACAATTATTTTCACAACACCAGCCCAAAACAATTTTCAAAACAATGATGGTATTGAAAGGCTATTTTATAATTATTTGGACTACAAACGATAAAACATAATACATTATCATAACAGAAACATCAAAAATCAATACAAGCTAAAAGAACTAGCCAAGGAATTTGTTTTTGTCCCAGCTGATAAGGTTGCAAATAATATCATTATTGTTTGACATAAATTTTACACTGAGGTTCTGCAAAAGGAAATCACGAATTCACCAACATTCCAACTGACTCCATTTTCAGAAAATGACACCTGTAACAAACATAAACTAATAGCTACTTCTTTACAAGCAGAACCAAATACAATGAAAGTTCCAACCATGTACTGGCTTCTGAAGCTGCACAAAACACCTTACAAATATAGATTTATTTCGTCTTTAAGCCATTGTTCCACTACTAAACTGTCTATTCTACTTAAATGTACACTTGGTACAATCAAAAACCTGGTAATAAATTGTTCAAATAAGGCCTTTGAAAATAGTGGAATTAATTACTATTGGAGTGTCAAAAATTTGTTGGAAGTACTTGATAAATTGCATGCCTTTATTGGTGATTTGGAATCTGTTCAAAGTTTTGATTTTTCTACCCTATATACCACTTTGCCTGATAATTTATTAAGAAAAAATTCACACACCTTATTAAATGGGTATTTAAAAAGTCAGAATGCGAATATATATATATTTATATGTTCAAACTCTTTATATTTTGTTGACGATTTTTTTTTTAATTTATACTAAAATAAACATTAGCATGTTAGTAACTTTTGAAAATTTACCAGTATCCACTACTGAAAAGGTGTGTTCAATGACTTAACTTGAACTCGATAAATTTCTTCTGTGTTTCTTTTTGCACTGCAACTTTACTGAATGCATATGAAGTTATATAAAAACTCTCATCAGCCAAACAAAACAAATGTCCTTACAGACAAAGTAGCACAAAGACAAATAGAAGCGAAATCATGTTTCGACAACCTTTATCATATTTTTTGTCATATATTTCCTATAAAGCTATGTATTTTCAAAGAAATATTGGGAGATCAAATCTGACTGGAATTCTAATCAACTTGGTACCAATAGAAATATAATTGTCATAGTTTTTTGTTTTTGTTTATTTGGTTAAATTCTTTATGAGAAGCGTTTTCCTCTTCTTATGATATAAACACAAATATTACTTTTGTCAGAAAATTTGCTATATATTTCAACCAAATTGAATTATAAAAAATAATTATACATGATACCATCAGGATAAAATAAAACAAGAAACAAAAGAAGACAAAGATCAAATAGACAAATACATTCAAACAATTCTTTTTTTTTTCAACTTATAGTTTGTTAAAATCCAACAATACATGCGTTCAAAATAATATGTTTTTGATGTGTTATCAATTGAAAGATTTTAGGAATACTTATTGTAAAAGACTGAACCTAAAAAAAATGTGACAACCGTGTGGGCTAAACAATAATAATGATGACTTGACTGCAATGATTTTCGACCAAACCTTAAAAAAAGTATTATTAAAACTGAAAGTTGCAAATATAATTCTAATATCGGAGTCTAGCGTTTAAAACAATAAATCAAACAAAACAAAATCAATCGGAAACAAAAGAACGGAAAAATTAAACATTTGACGAAAGTGCATAATTAAGTCTAAACAAAGTACACACGTTTGTGAAATTATGGATTAGCTACTTTATTTGTAACTAAGTGTCCAGCGGCAAATATTTTATTCAGTAAGGTAACATGTTGATAAGATGCACAAGGTCTGAGTCAATTTGCAGAGATAACAATCAGTATCGAAAAATGATTTATGTAGCCTTTTACTCTCCGATATGTATAGCAAATTAAATATCCGGAAATCTGAGGTACACGAAAGAAAAGAATACATGTAAATATCGCAAAAGAAGTTCAGCAACTTTGACTTTAAAAAAAAAATATGCAGAAGATATCAAAAAGGACATCCAAAACATACAAGTCAAAGAGAAACGGACAGCACTATGGCAAAAAAATGTATACATTTAAAGGATTTGTACAACAAAAATAAATTTGGTAGCCCTGTAAATTTTATACCAATAAAACAGAAATCTTAGTGACAATGAAATATAATTTTTAAAGTTGAACGTTTTTGAGAAGTCAATTTAAAGTCAAATTATCTAATTATTTTAGTGTTTGTGATATTTACGTGCATCTTAATACATATATATTTGTACTTCATTTAATAGAATCTTCAGATTGCTTTGTGTCCGAAAGTCTAAAATTAACTTGCATACTTTTTGAATATTTATTTGCGGCTTGCCTGCAAAGAAATCTAACTGACATACGCCGAATGTCGAAACAGAACTGCTTCTATACTAAAACAATTGCATGATGTTGCGCATTGTTACGCTTCTTTTATGACGTTTTTCGTTCAAATTTCAAATATAGGGCCTATCCCATGGCACTCAACAGTGTTCTAACAAATAAAAGCGTGGCACTCTAAGGGTTATCGTTTACTTCATATTATATTCTGAAGTTAAGGCTACTTCCTGCACTGACGTCAACCCTAGATACAATAGGTAAAACGCGACGTCGCAACTCCCGCGGTATTCTCAACATCCTCCAATTTATCCCGTAGCTGCATTTGAAATTCCGCGAAATATAATGACGCTTGCAATTTGAAAAATAGTGAAAATATAGTGTACTTGTTTATATAGAAAATGATAACTGAGGTATAATAATTCAAAGACTTCTGTGACAGAACCTGTGTTGTTTTTCAACTTTTTCTTTGCATACAGCGTCCGATTTCTTGACCTCCTCCCCGGATGAAACTAAAACAATGAATTGATGTCGGACACTTATTTCAGTCCTATATCCTAAACTCTCCTGGTCGTGGTGCACTTCGTGGTCATGTCATGCTGGATTTTTGGAATATGTATTTTCTAACCAGTTGTTGTTTAAGGTTTTCTTTTCAATATTCTTTATTTAATTTAAACTTTTGAAAATATATTTTTTCCAGATGCGCTATACAGAAAGTCACAAAGTAAACAATCATGTCATTACCACATCTCAGCTTAAATTAAGGTCTCTTGTGAATCATTACCACATCTCAGCTTTAATTAAGGTCTCTTGTGAATCATTACCACATCTCAGCTTAAATTAAGGTCTCTTGTGAATCATTACCACATCTCAGCTTTAATTAAGGTCTCTTGTGAATCATTACCACATCTTAGCTTAAATTAAGGTCTCTTGTGAATCATTACCACATCTCAGCTTAATTTTAAGGTCTCTTGTGAATTTTTGCAGATCCCTATTATATATTTTTGGCTACCTACACTACACAAAAAACCTTAGCTTCTAGTAAGTATTTTACTATACTAAGGGGACGACCATTTGATATTCGTGGGAGGGGGGCAGGAGGATTTGTTTTGGATCGCCGGTTATTTATTTTTGTGGACTAAAAGGACGGATTATTTATTTTCTGCACTGTAGAAGCATGATTTTTCATTTTCATTAAAACAAGGGACTGATTATTTATTTTCACAATTTATTTATAATATTTGAAAACACACATTTTTTAAATTCATTTTTTTATTCTTAAATAAATAATGCATGTATAGTCAAGTCATTATGTACCATTAAATAAGAAATTAATCCTCCTCCTCTGGACATGGAGGTGAATCTTCTGAATTCCCAACTGCATATATTCAGTGCATACGTACAAGGTATTAAAGCTGGGCTGTAACTAGCCTCTTTTAAAAGTAATAGCAAACATAATTACCGAGCGGAGCGAGGCGAAAAAAATTTAGGCGAAGGGTTTGGGTGCAGCTGAAGGCCCCAAGAAGCTACAGAAAAATGATGCAAAATGATGCAATCTGCGCGTTTCCCAGACCCTTTCTTTATCTGAAACACAAGTTCTGTTTTAATTATTTTTTCAACAATATTTTGGTCTCAAAGCAAAATATATAGATTCAGTGTAAGACTTATAGTTTTTAGGGACAACATCAAAAGACCAATATGTAGGATAAAGCAAAAAATGTAATTCACATAGTTAAGTATGTGGCTGCTGTTTTTTTTTTTTTTTTTTTTTTAGTGGTGTTTTGGCTTGCAGAAAATCTTTCATACCTGTCAATTATTTGTTTCTTTTTCAAATTAAGTTAAGAGGGGGCTGATTATCATTGATATAACTATGTCAAGTAAGTTTTTATAACACATTTCAATTACAACTTGATGTAGTTCCTAACTGGGATACAATTTAAAGAAGTTTGTAAAATTAGATAAAAAGTCCTTAAATAAAATAAAACTCAAGTTTAAAACTAAATTACTAAATTACAAATGGAATGCAACACTAAGAGAATAAAGAAGGGCAATCAATGAACAAAAGACAAACCCGGGAACAGATAAAGCACAAAACAACAAACAATAAACAAATAACACTGAAAAATAAAAATAAATGAGAAACATGGATCCCGAAAAACGGGGGCTACGTCAGAGGGTGAACAGAACTTGCTTCTTGCAAGACACTCGCTGTGAAAAAAATTTGATATGAAGACTAGCTTTTGTTTTTGAAATTTCCTACATGAGGCGTTTGCCGTAATGTAGTTTCAGCCCTGTAATAAAAGTAAATGTTCCTGAGACCATATACCTCAAGTTAAATGAAACTCATTTTCAGACATTTCAAGTACATTAATATTTATACATTGTATTATTGAAAGATTTGGGAAGTCTTTCCTGAAAAAAATATGAAAAGAGACGAGTTTTGGAAGAATCTGGTGCCATCTCATACTTAAGAATAGAATTTATTATAAAATGGTTTAAAAATCCTGCCGAGTTATTTATTTTCAATACATTATAAGTCAGGTTATTAATTTTCAAACTACCCCAGAACAAACTATTTATTTTTGTTATTATCAAGGCTGAGTTATTTATTTTCAAAATCCTCCTGCCCCCCCTTGCCCCCAGATCTTTCTGTGCTTATAACTCCTAGTTCCCTTATAATCATGTCTATGCTAAAATTAAAGAACTTATTATTAACTTTTGTGATAAAGTTTATCGACAGATTGTAGATGTGCAAATGGGAACTAATTGTGTCCCTTATATCAGTATATAACAGGCTTGTTCCTGTTTTGTTATGGGTGACAGTGTATGGCCTTTCAATAAAGCAACGATCCTACTAAATTCCATCTAATTAAAGGATATCAATTTAACTCCATAGTAAGATCTTTGAGTATTGTTTTTATCGGTTCTTACATTGAATTTGATTTTGACACATTTAAACACATAACTAAATATGTATTGTGAGACATTATGAGAAATTGTGGTCCTACATCCTGTCGGTATTAGGTAGTTATATTTTGGCATTGCACAGGGTCATGCATTTCTTAGACCTTTTCTTATTACGTCTGTACATTGAATCCATTGGATGTATACTGATTGATACTTTAGTCTCGGAAAACATGATTTATTTATTAGTTGTTATTGGCTTCGAATTAGCTTTAGAGCTACTCTTAATTCGATACTTTGTGTCTTCTGACTTATGTTAGTTGATTTTTTTTTTTTTTTTTGTGTGTGTGTTTCGTGTCAGTCTGATGAGTCAATTCATTTCCAACTGATTTTTACCCCCACAGGCCCAGTTTATACCCCAGCACCTTCTGTATGCATGTATGCCTGTCCCAAGTCAGGGAGGAGGCTGTAATTCAGTGATTTTCATTGGTTACTGTCTGTCATATTTGTTTTTCGATTATTTATTTCTCTGTTAATAACTTTCCAAAAATTAGAATCTCAGCATGATAAACGTAGGTTTACGAAGGGGAAACTGGCTATCTGTAAAAAAATAAGGACCAAGGCAATCTGCCTTTTCTTTAGTACATACTAGTTTTAAGCAGTTAAACAAGTTCAACAAGATTGGAAAGTAGAAGCACCCCTTCAAAAGTTTTACGATCGCAATCAGATTTAATAGGTTGACCGTTATGGAATATTTGTGTCGTAGATGACCACAGATATGTTTCACTTGTCATAACCACATTCCCATCCTCTATTCTTCAATTTCAATATTATCGAATGCGATTTATCACCGTATTCAAGTTTTCCCTACCGCTTACCGTGGCCTATCAGAGAACAGGGGCGGATCCAGGATTTTAGGTTAAGGGGCGCAAACTTAAATTTTTTTTGAGGTAAAATTATCGAAATATTCTTCTAAGAGTGTAGAGACAACACATGCTTTGCAAATGTTTTGCGTTATTGAATTATTCATAAAATATACAACCTCACGCCATTTACAAATATACTGAAATACATTAAAATATATTTCAATTAATTCTTTGCATATTTTTATTTAAGATGGTCCTCGGACAATCTAAGTTAGGACTGTTCTAAGATAGCTTTGTTGTACATCTTTAGACATGTCTCAGACACGTCCTAAGACCAACCTAAATAATGACATAAGACATATCTCAGGACACATCCTAGGATACTTTCATCGACTTTGCCCCAGCTTTTGAATAGCGTAATAACCAAATATAAGTACATGGATATACCATGTTTCCGATCTTTTAATGAAGCAGCCGAAGGCGCGACAGAAACGGGAAGTGGAAATGATGATAAATGATATGACATAACTTGTATTTTTATTTTTGGTGATAAAATATATGTCTTTACGAATTCAGAAAAGGCAGCCATTTAGTTATAGGAAATTTCTACATTAGGATAAAAGAAACAAAAGTTATTGGGTTTGTATTAAGTTATTATTGTGTTTGTATTAAGTTATTATTGTCACGAGAAATGATTTTTTTTTTCTCTGCAAATAACAGGAGGTTGTGTGGATTGATCTTAAACGTGGAAAACCATTAATTATATTTATATATTTATAAAGTTAACAAAATATCTGAAGGAAAGTTCTCATTACAATTAATCTTTGAAAGGTGCAAACATTCCCGTAAATTAGTTTTACAGACAGTAAATTGGAAACGCTGAGAATTTTGAAATAAATAAATAGATTCACAAATGTGTAAATAAAATTATGAATTTAAAATACATGAATAATAACTGAAACATATAACTAAATAAAACTGCTACGTTAATAAACATTAATTTTTGCATTACAGATAATATTATGAAAACGAAGAGTGAATTAAAATAGTAAGTTACTGAAATGTTTATAGTAATTTGAATTATTTATGAATTTATAGTGGATCTATTGCATTTCACAAAATTCTGTACCCATTTTTAAAAGAAAATGAAAATTGTTCATGCAAAAGTATTTGAAATACATACGAAATTCGTGATTTTCAACAATGAGTTTGATTTGAAGAGGTGGATCTAGGATTTTCAAAAGGGGATCGGAGGGCTCATCAAACAAAAAAAAAGGTAACTGGCAGTCAAATAATCAAGACCCCGAATCTACACCTGATTTGAATTTATTACTAGTGGATCCATCGCTTTTAGAATTAAAATTTAAAATAAGATTACGAGATATTTTCTTTTTAAATATTATAATCCTCAATTTGAATTTATTACATTTTCAAGAGTGATCTTTTAATCTTGACAGCTTAGTGATTTGTGTGTGTTTAATTTCCTTGTTTGACGGCAACTATTCCTACCCGTCATATCAATCGTCCATTCCAAACGGAGATAAAGCCCCTCACCCCTGCCACCAAAACAAACTCTGGAATGGTGTTGGACACGAATTACCTGGAGGTGGAGGAGCTCTGAATCCATTCGGAATCGATCTGTATCAAAACAAAGTAAAAACTGGAAAGGTAAGATTGAACAATACATACAAATTTTTTTATCATACACCTTCTTAAAATTACCGTAATTAGTACTATAAACGGGCCCTTTAATTGGATAAAATGAAGTATATTCGTATTCGTTTATTCGTATTCGTTTATTCGTATTCGTATATTCGTATTCATTCAGCAGTTAAATTAACGAACAGATCAAAATCGAAAAGATGTCTTCAAATGAATGTTTATACTGATATATGACATTGTTTTATATCACGGTCGGGGATTTATATGTTGTAGGGATAGGATACCAGGTACACTATCCTTATCACATATTTTAAATCTTGCAAAATGATACTTTATATTATCTGTTTAAAAAAAAGGTCAAACCCCCCAAGATGGGGGTTCAAAATGTGGGGGTTAAAATCAGATTCAAAATGAGGGGGTTATAATCCTATATGTAGGGGTTATAAAACCTCGGGGTTACTTAACCCCCATATAAGATTATTTCTTGGTTTTTAATCACTTACAATTAATGTTAAACACGTTTCCACAAAAGAACGAGTATTAGATGTAGTCTTCTCATATCTGAGTGACGTTAGCCACAAAGATAGGAGACGACTACATCTGATTTACAGTGAAGTAATACATAATTATTTTATTTTTTCTCTTTTCCTATAAAGAGCAATTAGTTTTGATAAAACATGAAAAGTGCCATTATCTTAATTTTCCAGATGCAGTTACACTTTCAGAAGATGTTTATAGTTATGGATTTGGAATGAAATCTTTTAAATTGTGTCTATTTTTCTGTCATCAAATTGATACCTTATAACTGCTTTCATATGGCACTATGAATCTTTGTAAGATCTTGTCTTTTACTGGTTTAATTGACAAAATCTGAGTTTTTTGCTGATAAATGATAACATTTCTACATGTTCTGTGTAAGGGAGCTACCATTTGATTTTGGGGGGCTAGGATGAAAAATTTTGTCCTGCTTTTTTTTAGTTGTAATCTCTGTCCTACCTTTTTATTTTGTACTCTATTCGGTCCTGCCTTTTTTTTTTACTAGTTTATCCTGAATTTTTTTACACAAATTGTCATCCTGCCTTTTTTTTTACCAAGTTGCTCATCCTGCCTTTTTTTTACTCAAAACTCCTGTCCTGCCTATTTTTTTCAAATTTCATCCTAGCCCCCCCCCCCACATAAAAATCAAATGGTAGTTCCCTAAGTGAATTTAACGCAGTCCAGTTATTCTGATAATTTTAAGTATGGACTAATTATTTGTGTGGAGCTGATTACGTGTTCTATGTAAGTGAATTTAACGCAGTCCTGTTATTCTGATAATTTTTAGATCTGGACTAAATCTGTGTGTGGAGCTGATTCAGATGGTGATGGTCGCACCAATGGACAAGAACTTGGAGATCCCGACTGTTTATGGACTGAGAATACCAGTCAGCTGTTCACTAATTCTACAATCACCCATCCAGGTAGGGGCGAACACTGTCCATCAATTGTAATATAAATAATGGTCTTCCATGTCACGGTGAATTGTTCTTAAGGTCATACGATACGTCATTACTTCCGTACTAACCTCCCCTGTAACTGTATCGTATACCCTTAAGGTCTCATATGATACGTCATTACTTCCGTACTAACCTCCCCTGTAACTGTATCGTATGCCCTTAAGGTCTCATATGATCAGAGATATCGCCCATTCACGTACCTGTTACATTCAAATAATTACATTGTATGTATGTTTCATTCTGATACGTTATTTTGATTGGCTAACAGCAATCTCGCGTCATTCTTAAATTAACCTTCATTTCAATGAAAAAAGTAAAATAACTAAAATACCGAACTCCGAGGAAAATTCTAAAAGGAAAGTCCCTAAGCAAATGGTAAAATCAAAAGCTCAAACACATCAAACGAACTGTCATATTCCTGACTTGGTACAGGCATTTTCTTATGTAGAAAATGGTGGATTAAACCTGGTTTAATAGCTGGCTACACCTCTCACTTGTATGATAGTCGCATGAAATTCCATTATATTGGCAACTATGTGTGAACAAAACAAACAGACATAATAGGTAAAATTGTCAAAAATCGGGGTACAGCAGTCAACATTGTATTATAATCTTAATCACTATAAAACAAACAAATATGCCAACAAAGAAAAATAAACTGGCATATAGACAAAGAAACATTCATGATGACACGAGCTTCCACAATAAAGTGCACAGGTAAATAAAAGAAAAACTTGATAGAAATCTTGTTTTCATGATCCTTGCAAAAATGTAACTATAAGTATTGAATGCTTCTTTTAGTAATTTTAAAGGGTTGTAAAAGCGTTGACCGTGCGCACATTTTTAGAACTTATACAAAATGTTCTTCGGTCAACGCTTTTACAACCCAATAAATTTACAAAAAGAAGCATTCAATTATTAAATAATAAACTTGAAGTGTATTAATCTTTTTACGTGGAATATTGTGCTCTATTTCTGTGCTCTGTAGACTATGTATAAGATTATGAATGAATGATTTTTTAGCTTACCTGGCTGAAAGGTCAAGTGAGCTTTTCTCATCACTTTGCGTCCGTCGTCGTCGTCCGTTAACTTTTACAAAAATCTTCTCCTCTGAAACAACTAGGCCAAATTTAACCAAATTTGGCCACAATCATCATTGGGGTATCTAGTTTAAAAAATATGTCCGATGACCCGGCCAACCAACCAAGATGGCCGCCATGGCTAAAAATAGAACATAGAGGTAAAATGTAGATTTTGGCTTATATCTCTGAAACCAGAGCAAATTTAGAGCAAATCTGACAGGAGTAAAATTGTTTATCAGGTCAAGATCTATCTGCCCTGAAATTTTCAGACAAATCGGACAACTCGTTGTTGGGTTGCTGCCCCTGAATTGGTAATTTCAAGGAAATTTTGCAGTTTTTGGTTATTATCTTGAATATTATTATAGATAGAGATAAACTGTAAACAGCAATAATTTTCAGCAAAGTAAGATCTACAAATAAGTCAACATGACCAAAATTGTCAATTGACCCCTGAAGGAGTTATTGCCCTTTATAGTCATTTTTTTTTAATAATTTTTTGTAAATTTTTGTAATCTTTTTACAAAAATCTTCTCTTCTGAAATTACTGAGACAAATTTAACCAAACTTGGCCATAATCATTATTAGGGTATCTTGTTTAAAAAATGTGTCCGATGACCCCGCCTACCAACCAACATGGCCGACATGGCTAAAAATAGAACATAGGGGTAAAATGCAGATTTTGGCTTATATCTCTGAAACTAAAGCATTTAGAGCAAATCTGACGGGATAAAAATGTTCATGAGATTAAGATATTTTCAGACAAATCAGACAACCCGTAGTCGGGTTGCTGCCACTGAATTGGTAATTTTAAGGAAATTTTGCAGTTTTTGGTTATTAACTTGAATATTATTATAGATAGAGATAAACTGTAAACAGCTAAATGTTCAGCATAGTAAGATCTACAAATAAGTCAACATCACCAAAATGGTCAATTGACCCCTTAAGGAGTTATTTCCCTTTATAGTCAATTTTTAACAATTTTTTGTAAATTTTTGTTATCTTTTACAAAATTCTTCTCCTCTGAAACTACTGAGACAAATTTAACCAAACTTGGCCACAATTATCATTAAGGATCTAGTTTTAAAAATGTGTCCGATGAACCTGCCTTCCAACCAACATGGCCGACATGGCTAAAAATAGAACATAGGGGTAAAATACAAGTTTTGTCTATTATTTTTTTAACCGTTATAAATAGAGAAAATCTGAAAGGAGCAAAAATGTTCAGAATAATGAGCTCTACCAATTGTCCATATAGGTCAAAACTGTTAGACAAATTTTAAAATGAAAAAGGAGTTATTGCCCATAAATGACAAATTTCACCAATTTTTTTCATTTTTGCCTTTTATCATGAAAACTATGATATTTAGAGAGAAACATTTTTTTCCCCGTTATGCCTTATATGATTTAAATTATAATAGATAAATAAACACTTTAAATCACAAAAATGATCAGCAATCAAGATCTATTAAAAAGTCAAATTTTGCAACTCTTCATAGGAGTGATTGCCCTTAAATGGGGATTTTGTTTACCCTCTTTTGTGTTCTGAGCAAAAACTAAAGAAGATAGAGAGAAACTAAACAGACTAAAAGATCAGTAATACAAGATCAATAAAATAGAGATTTTTGTCATGAAGTCTATTCTCGTCTACAATGTTGGAGAGTGTCCTTTGTTTGATATGCACATAGACCAAGGTGAGAGACACAGGCTCTGCCTCTAGTTTGTTGATTTTTTGATTTTTTTTTATTAAAGTTCATATTCTATGTGTTTCTCGCAGATCTCGAACTGGTCGTTTACAAGAATCGTGCTTTCTTGTAAAATGATGTGTTAACTGATCAATTTTGTATTTAAGGCATTTGTGAACCAACAGAAAGCGAAAACTGTGGAAAGAAAAATAAATGGTTGAAATGTGATGACAATAATTTTCAATGTCCGTTAATCCAAGACGATTCTGGTAAGTATGTAAACATTGTGTTTAATAGTTACTTAGATATATTATTTGGCATTTATGCGAGTTTTTATGTCCTTTTCTGGCAACGATATATTAGACAATAGTAATTTTTTAAAACTTCTTTTAGTCAATAATTAAGGTGTGGATGGGGATTCCCAAAAAAATAAAGAATACAGAATTGAATGACCATGCCCAATCCAGACCCTAGATAATTTTATATTAGTTATCCAAATGGCTCTTCAGTGTATGAAGTGTTATTTACGAAATCTACCGATTAGAATAACAGATTGCATATGTCTTGTTTCAGATGTAAAAGAGTTGACATTACGAATTCCAAAAACTGAAGTGCAACAAAAAGGCAGTAGATACATATGCACACACCTACATGTACCATTGGATGGAGATTATCACGTGATCGCAGTTAAACCTTTTATTGACAATAAACGTGTTGTTCATCATATTGTACTTTTTGGATGCGATGCTGTAGGTCTGTACTATTTATTTACACACTGTACGATGAAAGAACAGATAATAAGCAAAGCAAAAATCCTCGAAACAAAATTTCAATGTATATTCTATTATTATTATAAATGTCAATTTTTTGTGATGACTACCATTTAATTGAATCCGTATTCCAGGTATAGGTTGCATTAAAAACTTCGCAATGCTATAATAAATAATTGATGAGCCGCGTTTCCAGTAAAAATGTATTTGCGACCGTCAAATCCCAAATTGACGGTTGCAACTATTCAAATACGGTAGTTATTGATTAGATATAACATTTCATGCAGTCGTAGTTTTTCTGAAGCTACCTCCATTGGAAACGCCAAATATTGAGCAATTCAGAAAACTAAAATAAAACTCATTTCACATGCATATATGATTCATAAAGTTTATCTTGATCGTTTTTACTCATTTTGAGTTCCATTATTCACACATGATTCTACATACAGAAAATCAGCCCAGAGTGAACGAGGTGAACACTTGTGATTCTAATGAAGGACCATCGTATTGTCATATGGTGACAGTTTGGTCTCTCGGTATCAAAGGGGAATGTTTTCCTGATAAGTTTGGTATCCCGATTGGTAATCACGGCTTTACCAGGTTTATGTTACAGGTAAATCATTTAGTTTAATGTCAATTCTTATTTTAAAAAACCGTTTATAACTCATGTAGCGATATCAGATTACAATGTACTGAAACCCAAAACGACTAAACCAATACCAAAAAATAAGCAAAATGCACCTAATAGATTTAGATTTTCATCTGGTGTACATTAAAGTTGTGTTTAGTTTTTTCTTTGTCAACAAAAAACATTAAATTGTACTCTTATTTCTAGTTAAATTTGGATTCTTTTCCAACAACTTTAGCATGAAATTTAGCTTGTTCAATATAATTCTATCGTATGAAAATCTTCGGTGAGCTTTTTTGGCGCAACCGTGACCAGACTGCATTTATTTCAAAATAATTCACCTCAGCTCGATGTTTTGTTATATAATTGTTGAAGTAGTAATTATAAGAAATGAAAATTCCAGATTCACTGGCAAAATTCTGAAAATAATGTGGGCTACACTGACAGTTCAGGAATGACTTTGTATTACACTCCAAATCTGCGACCATATAATGCTGCCGTCTTAACTATCGGTCAAACTATGTTTCATTTGGCACCAGGACAGTCCGAGGTCAAGGTTGAAGGGATTTGTTCTGGACAATGTACGAAACGTGAATTCCAAGGACCTATTTACATTCATTCGTCATTTAATCACATGCATTCTTTAGGTAAGTGTGAATATACTGTTTTAAATTCGAATACCAAGTATTTCTTTCACAAAGAAATTTTATCAGTTAAACTATCAGAAACCAAAACCAGTTGAGAGGCAAAAAGTAAGCCCCCACTGGCCCAGTGTGCAAGACAATGTAAGTGTTTCTGCATATGAGAGAGTCATAAAACTATGGTCGTCATGTAGACTCGAGACCAACAGAGTGGTTTGAAAAAGTTTTTTTTGTATGAAGTTGAATTACTAACATTTCTTGAAGTAGATTTTGGAGATTTATTTAAGGTTTTCTGATTTCAACGCTTTTCACATTAGGATAGTCACTATTTTTACAAGAAAGAAAGTTAACATTTAGATCATGGTTGTTAAGTCGTTTGTTTCAATATCGTCAGTTTTACCGTTTGAAGAAAATATTGTTTGGTTGCAAAGTCCAATTTTAATCTATTTGCCTTGAACAAAAGGAAGCATGTATCTAATTTATCTAACAAGCCAGTCAAAAATATTCTTCAATTATAAATAGTTCGCTGTCGAATTCATTTGTAGTTTGAGTTCATGGTCAAGGAAACTTAGCGTCTTGTTCCTTATAATCCCTGGGATGTGTTTTAGTTAATTTTAGTCTCTGATGCATGATTTTTTGTTATTAATTGTTTTTGGCTTTTAACTAGCCTTCAGTAACTGCGAGTACTCTCAAATCGTACTTTCGTGTTAATTTGACCTGTTGATACAATTTGTAATGCATTTTTGTTATTTAATATTTACTGATTTAGTGTTATATCTCGTCTCACTATTTTTAATATATACCACATTTGATAAGTGTTTGGTTGATAAATTTTCACTTCTGTCCTCGTACTATGAACAACAAAATTATTTATTTTGTAAAATAAATTTCCGTACTCCATGTATACCTTACCACAAAATTATTTTTAATTACCTATGTACGTTATTTTATTGGGCGGCATTTTGTCCTAGGTTATGGTTGTCTTTCTGATATTGTTTTACATCTCACCCCCCCTTTTTTTTATTAACTTTGTATTTACATTGTGTCATAGATCAAATTTATTCGTTCAGTGTATGTTTACTTGTTACTGTTGATATGTCTTTGATTGAGTTAAGCCATTTCAATTGATATTTTATAGTTTGTCTTTCTATGTTGTGATGTTACAATATTGTTTCAGGTAAGGGTGAAGGTTGGCGCCTGTTAAAACGATAAAACTCGCTGCATTTGTTTGCACCTGTCCTAAGTCAGGAACCTGTTGTCCAGTGGTTGTCGTTTGTTGATGTGTTTCATAAGTGTTTCTCGTTTCTCGTTTTTTATATAGATTAGACCGTTGGTTTTCCTGTTTGAATGGTTTTACACTAGTAATTTTTGTGGTCCTTTATAGCTTGCTGTTCGGTGTTAGCCAACGCTCCGTGTTGAAGGCAGTCATTTGACCTATAAGGGTTTACTTTTGCAAATTGTGACTTGGATGGAGAGTTGTCTCATTGGCACTCACACCACATCTTTTTATATCTATTAAACAGATTGATTGCTTGTGGTTTGTTTTTTATTTGTTGAACGTCCAATGGCAAGTAGAAACGGCGACTGGAATGAGTGGATAGTTTGACTGTCACTGAGAACTGTGGGTATGCAGAATTACTGAATAGGGGTCGGCATTTTAGGTCACTTTCATAACATAATCGTACAAATCAGGCTTTACATTTTACAGGTCGGAAACAAAGAGTAGAACAGTATCGGAATGGTTCTTTAATCAATATAATCTCAGATCTAGATCAGTTTTCATTCAACAGACAACACATAAAAGTGTAAGTGTTATTTGAAATCCACACTTCACTTATTACATTATAGATGGAAGATAAAGCAACCAAAAGCACCATTAAGTTTAATGCTTGTTAAATATGCAATAAGTTGAATTACAGCCTTCAAAAATAAATTGTTGATACCGATTTTAGTTCAACAGAACGTTTTTCATTAATTTTCTTCACCAGTTATGAAGTTTATATTTAAATTTAACTTCGTTTTACGCTCTACCCATCTAGCAACTTTTCATACTGTCGAAAGTACTATACTGATTAACCTTAGGGAAACATCATAAAAAACAAACATAAGGAATAAAGTAAGACATCAATTTGTACGTGCAAAACAAGACATTAATATGTACGTGCATGTGTCAACATCGTCGTCATAGAAAAAATGTTTATACCATATGTGTTGCTATACATATCGCCTCGAGGGTACGTGTTAAATTTAACAGAGACCACCAAATACATATCACGAACACCATATTCCTCGAAGGACCAAACAAATAAGATATATACATTTGTATACAACGACTAACATTGACGATGTCTCCATACTTTTTGTTTTTGTAAAGTATTAATCAAATTAAAGAAAAATAAATCTACTGAAATCATTTTATTTGATTGATGATTGATGCCAGAGGCTAAAAGAGGGGGAGGGGGATCTTGGTGTTCATTTATGTCACAAACGCCCAGAGTCTGGTTGGGAAGTAAAAACAATAGCGTATGAACATATGGTATTAGCAATATTACTAATAAGTCATAAAAAATAGCTAAGTCCGTGTAAAGTCAAGTTTTCCTTGTAACAATCTCTATTTGTGTTTATATTTAAACATTTATTATTTGAAATTACATAGAATTAATAACGCAATAGTCAATGCAAAAACTTTGACTATAGTGGGCAGATGGTTTCAGTAGAAAAGGAACAAAGTAGTAATGCAAACTAAAACAAATATACTGAAATTCACGGTTCAATACGCATAACTGCATGTATTTTTATCAAGATAAAAGAGAGGCGAACGTACCAAAATGACATTCATAACATTTGGAAAGCTAAAGCTAAAGATATATAAATAAATTCTCGTATGACTCTCAATAACAATGCTTTCAACGGATATATGTTGTTTTATTCCAGACACGATCCACCAATAGAGGTCCTACCTGGCGATGACTTACGAGTTACCTGTTCTTATGACACGACTTCTAGGAACACGACAACATCGTTTGGACAAGGAACAGAGCACGAAATGTGTTTTGCCTTTTTAACCTTTTATCCATTTGAGAACGTTCATTCTATTTTAAAGTGTTTCACATGGCTCAAATTTCCCCATTGTTTTATTCTTGACTTAATGACATTTGGGAACAACGTGAAGGCAAACCCAATTATGAAAATTGGGATTCAGGCTGCAATGAATTCTCTACAAAATCATAGATAAGATGTATCCAGTCTGATTAAAATCAAACCTCTAACTTGCTATCGTTTATTTATATATCGACACGCGACATATCAGAAAACGGGAGCGATGAGAGGTTTGATTTTAATCAGACTGAGATGTATCACCATACCCAGTCATTTAGAGGAGTACCTGTGTTTAGACATAATAAATCGGATACATAATGACATATGTATGTGTTATCATACGTGTGCTGACAGTTAAAGAACCCGGATCTCAGTCATGTCAGCTATTGACATCACTTGTATTCGTAAATGTATTACAGCAATAAACTTTTCTTAGAAAGAGTCGTAAAAAAGATTCCAGAGTTTTTTTTATCAACTTTCATACACACTTGTTTTTACTTTCCGCAGCAACTGATATTATCCCTGGTTTAGTGGGGTTCGTGTTGCTCAATCTTTAGTTTTCTATGTTTTGTTTTATATATTGTTCGTTGTCTTTTTGACGTTTTTGTTTCTTTCAGGCGTTGTCAGTTTGTTATCGATTTGTGAGTTTGAATGTCTCTTTTTTTCAATATCTACGTCGGCAGTTTAAGTCTTAGATATAATATTTCAAGCTCTAAATCGCCCAGGATCTATTAAAGTAGTGAATAATGTTACAGACTTTCAGTAATAATCAAAGATCCGTCATTATCACCTAATCAGAGTTACGGGCAAATATAGGTACAGTATCCAAGATTTTCTTGACAACAAATTGTTTTTAATGGAATTTGGTAAACAGTAAGGTTCATTTAGGATCACTTATATCATGACACATGTGTTATATTTTGTTGCAACAAAGTTATCTAGGATGTCGGTACATACTTGTATATACATAGTGATTTTTACATTTTCTGGATTTTTCTATGCAATTAATGGTCACATTACTTATATTGCAATTCGACTCCCACTTCAGGTAAATATATATATATAAATTTAATTTTTCATTTGTTAAAACTTAAAGCTTATCTTTGAAATTAAAAGGCATATGGCATATATTGCAATCTACACCCACTTCAGTTAAATATAAATTTATTTTTCTAATTTATCAAACCTTCATGCACATCTTTTATTTCTCCTATCACAACCTATTAGAGATGTTTAGTATTTTAGTTAAATCTGTCAAAGGCCATTGTTAAGTTGATACCCAGAAATATAAAAAAAAAAATAAGGGACGTGGTATGATTGGCAATGGGACAACTATCCATCAGAGTTCAAATGAAGTTGAGGTAAGCAATTAGAGGCCACCTGACGGCCTTCAACAACGAGATAAACCCATACCATAGAGTCGGCTATAAAAGGCCCGACATGTAAAATGCGAAACAATTCAAATGAGAAAACTAACAGCCTAATTTTTAACAAAACAAATTACCAAAAACAAATATGAGAGACACGAACCAACAAAAACCACTTAACTACCGGCTCCTGACTTGGGACAGGCACATACAGAATGTGGCGAGGTTAATCATGTTTGTGAGCGCTCACCCCTCCCCTAACCTGGGACAGTGGTGTAACAGCACAACAAAAGAACAGACTGTAAAAATCTGTTGAAAAAGGCTTAACTCATCAGGTCGATACAAAGAAAACATCTTATACACCCATACTGACAAAATACAATGGCACAAGTAAAAATATATACATACAACCTAAAAATAACACTAATAAACATATCTAACAAGACTCTCGATACCATCTGGATGAAGAACATACAGTTCCTTTATCTACAATCTTTTCCGATCCTCCCGTTTGTTATCATTCCAGTGATTGTTCTGTTCAAAATGAACCACTGTTACTTTCCTGTGGTTGAAATTATCGAGGTTGTGGTCCAACTGTCTGAAGTGACATGTGGCTTCTTGTGACATCCATCTTATGCCCATTGAGATGCTTTGGAGTACTCTTCGTTTTCTGAAAACTGTTCTTGATAGTCTGATGTTAACCACTTTTTTAAAGCGTTTTTTTTTTTTTGACCAGTCCGTTCTAGTTGTTTCTGTGTTGGAACATATTCGCTTGATTGCGCGTGCTTACCTGCCCGTTATAGGCTTTAAATACAATGGGATGGCAGGTATTAGCCGGTGTCAGTAGGCTTAGTGTACAGATCTTGCTAATATCATGCCATATATTTGAGTTGGAAGTATAATGGAAGGTTATTTTAAAGTTAGAAGTCGCATGTCGAGTAAATTTAATACTTAGATGTATGTTATTGGCATGAATGATAAATGTATCTCAATCTTCGTCACTTCTATTCCATTTCCTATCCACCTCATCTATTAACCTAAATCATGACAGCGGTGTTTCGATTTACCCTTTAATGGGTCACTTTTCTGATTAATTCATACGAATGTTTGTATAAAATGGAGCCAATTTGGTGCCCTTGTCGTTCTATCAATTTCCGTATAAGACGAAGTTGTTGTTCTTAAATACCATCGTGAGCCTTTAAACCATGCATGCATTCAGAAGATGGAAGTTTCACTACTTGAAAATAATAAACTTCTTTAAATACATCAATACCGTCTTTACTTGAAATATTCGTGTAGAGGAGGGACAAATCCACAGAGGCGAATGCGAATGCTTCCTAAAATAAAATCCTCTGCCTGCCAACACGACACGTCTCAGTCTATAGAAATGATATAATAAGGTTCAGTGGTAAAATGTCCCGATTTCTAGATTAGAAATAAATACTCGGAAATTGTTTTGTCATATAATAATAATATAAATACTTTGTTATTCAAAACCAACAGCGTATAGAATATACATTATTTAAAAAAATAGATGAATAATAAATATATCTTCAAAATTCAAGAGTCTATCCTAAATTGAGGTAAACTATATGCCCTTCCAAATACCGTTTCGATTAGTAACATCACTGAAGAGACATTAATTGTCGAAATCCGGATATGGTGTACACATTTTTGCACCTTTTGTTTGCGGTATACCATCTTTTCCGCAAGTTTATTGTTTCTGTTTGGTATCAAATTAATAGTTAAGATCCATTTTGTTACATCTGGTGATCTGTTTATTTGGCAATCGCCAATGGCAGTCAGCAGGGTTTAAGAACATCCGTTGTTCGACCTGCTAGTTAAAAGCGTTTTGTTAAAATATACTTTTTCACTTTTTTGGTCTTTTGGAAATGTTGTTTGTGCTTTATTAAGACCCCAAGAAATTTGTTTTGCATGCACACGTATAAAAATTGAGGTTTTTATCCAACGCAATCATAGGTCTGAACGTTGTTTTCAATTTAGACTTGTTTGTATTTTTTCGTTTGGGCTTGTATTATATTTGTCTTCGGGTTTATATGATCCGTTCATCCTATTACGACTCTTCAAAATTCAAGCGTCTATCCTAAATTGAGGTAAATTATATTGCCTTCCAAATACCGTTTCGATCCCTTACATCACTGAAGAGACATTAATTGTTAAAATCCGGATATGGTGTACTAATTTTTGCACCTTTTGTTTGCGATGTACCATCTTTTCCACAAGTTTATTGTTTTCTGTTTGGTATTAAATTAATAGTTAAGATCCATTTTGTTACATCTGGTTATCTGTTTATAATCGCCAATGCCAGTCAGCAGGGTTTAAGAACATCCGTTGCTCGACCTGCTAGTCAAATGCGTTTTGTTAAAATATACTTTTTCACTTTTTTGGTCTTTTGGAAAATGTTGTTTGTGCTTTATTAAGACCCCTCTACCAAGAAATTTGTTTTGCATGCACACGTATAAAAATTGCGGTTTTTATCCAACGCAATCATAGGTTTGAATGTTGTTTTCAATTTAGAATCATAGGTTTGAACGTTGTTTTCAATTTAGACTTCTAAATTGAAAACAACATTCAAACCTATGATTGCGTTGGATAAAAACCGCAATTTTTATACGTGTGCATGCAAAACGAATTTCTTGGTAGAGGTTTCTGTATACAGCACAAACAACATTTCCCAAAAGACCAAACAGAAAACAATAAACTTGCGGAAAAGATGGTACACCGCAAACATGAGGTGCAAAAACTTGTGCACCATATCCGGATTTCGACAATTAATGTCTCTTCAGTGATGTTAGGGATCGAAACGGTATTTGGAAGGCCATATAATTTACATCAATTTAGGATAGACTCTTGAATTTAAAAGAGTCGAAATAGGTTGAACGGATCATATAAACCCGAAGGAAAATATAATACAAGCCCAAACGAAAAAATATATAAACAAGTCTAAATTGAAAACAACGTCCAAACCTATGATTGCGTTGGATAAAAACCTCAATTTTTATACGTGTGCATGCAAAACAAATTTCTTTGTAGAGGGGTCTAAATACAGCACAAACAACATTTCCCAAAAGACCAAAAAATGTGAAAAAGTATATTTTAACAAAACGCATTTGACTAGCAGGTCGAACAACTGATGTTCTTAAACCCTGCTGACTGCCATTGGCGATTGCCAAATAAACGGATCACAAGATGTAACATAATGGATCTTATTGTTGAATTTATTACCAAACAGAAAACAATAAACTTGCAGAAAAGATGATATACCGCAAACATGAGGTGCAAAAATTTGTACACCATATCCGGATTTCGACAATTAATGTCTTTTCAGTGATGTTAGGAATCGAAACGGTAATTGGAAGACCATATAATTTACCTCAATTTAGGATAGACTCTTGAATTTTGAAGAGTCGAAATAGGATGAACGGATCATATAAACCCGAAGGCAAATATATATAATAAAGCAGTCAACAATGTGGTAGTGGTATGGTGTTAAACTTACACGGAAGCTATTAATAACACAACGCTTCTAATTTCAACGACGTACCCTCTATGAATAGTCAAATAAAAGATGAACGTAGTGTTACCTCGCTACAGCTTAAGGCATCCTCCTAACATTAGAATATCCTAACTAAATATTACTACGAATTGGCTGCCTAAACTATAGACATCAAATTTCGTTTCATCTCGGCTTTCAGTAAGTGTTCTACATTTTATCTACTTTTCTTGCTTTACTATTTAAATTAAAAAAAAATGTATTATCAAACGTTGTTATAAAGAATCTGAAAATAATGGAGTTAATTACTTCTTGAGTATGACTTTTTGGATGTTATAGAAAAAAATCGTGTTTTAATTGTCCGTTTGATTCAAAGTTGGCTTTTATATTCTCTATACTACACTTCCATACAATCTAATCAAACAGAAGTTTTCCTTTAAACACTATAAATGTTTATCGATGCAAGTAGGTGTTTAATTCCCTACCGTACCAGAAAAAGACCTCTAGGACCTCTTTGAATTAAAAAAAAAAAGTTTCGATATAATTTTGAAACGTATCTGAAGACGTAGGTTGCTTACATTCGGTATGTAGTACTTGGGTGTACAGAATGAACAGATAATTCGCTAGCAAATGAAAAAGCGAAAAAAAAAAATAATGTCATTGAACGAATTACAGCTAAACTACTTGATCGTGCATTCGTGCACTTAATTTAAATTTGCTCGTTGTTATTTGAACCACGCAAGAGTAATTTGGATTTCATGGTTCACCTAATAAACAAGCAACCTTATTATTGTTTTTACACAAATATGTGTTGGTCTTCTGATTTAAGGGAAATAGATCTGAACCCGGATCACCATGGCCAAATCCAGAAACCATGAAGAAGTCATCGACAATACTGACTCTGAATCCCGAAACACTGGAAATTACATCTAACCTGGTAGCATGTGACATCATTAAAGACGCTATGTCGCGTTATAAAAACATTATTAAGATGGACACAAAGAATGCAGACGTGGACAGTCATCAAATTAAAATGAAAAGTCTTTCCATCGACATCGAAGATAATGAATGTCCAGGTTATCCTCAACTCCATATGAATGAATCATGTATGTTTTTCCTCGCTATTTTCTGACTTGAAAAAAATGAAAATAACACTTTTTTTTATATAATTTTATGCGTCCGATGTACTTTAATTTCTGGATCTAACTTCATCAGGAACGCTCTAAGCCGAATATTTGAAAGCCAATGATGCTGTATAAGAATCGCCGCAGTGGAAGAGCTCTTTGACCAAAAAGGATATAAAAATAATAGCTAAAATCCATCTTAGTTGAAGTTATATCACGTCCTATAAATGATCTATATATTGCTCGACATAAAATCAAATAAACATACTCAGGCACCAAGTGTAAAAGTAAAAGTTTTATTTTTTTATTCGTTTTGAGTATTTTCACACGATGACCAATATTGATGTGTTGATATAAATGAAAATAACATTTAATAAATTCGTAGTGTTCGTAGCGTTTTTCCGTAACTCTCATCAAGGACGCTCAAACCCAAATTTCGCCAATGGTGTATAAATACTTCAATGCTTGATGAGCTATATGCTCAAAATTTTCAATACGACAATGAAACATGAGTATCTACAAGTTTAACGATAAGGCAAACTTTCTAATTACATTTTCCCGATATAGATTAAAAAAACATTCACGGCTTTTCAGACAATTTGACAGTGGACGAATCCTCTACCCTTTCAACTGTATCTGTATGGGGAGTTCTCCGAGGTAAGCATTACATATGTTTCAAAGTGTCACTTAGGAAGATTCTATCGATGTAGTGCCATACAATTTTGTTTCCCGCTACCCGCTTCCTTTTCACAATTCAATAACATGCCATTGTTGAAAATTTCATAAAATCCTTATTATTTTTTTTATAGTTTTGAATAGCAAAAAAGGTGCCAATGTTAAATGTTTGAACAGTCTAAAGGAAATACATTTCCCGCCAAATTTTCAATGGCTTATGTCTGAAAAAAAAGGACAAGGACTTTATTTTTTTGTGCTTTTTAGTTCCAATACTCATATACTATCAATTAATAATTTAAAAAAATATATTTTAAAACAGAGTAGCGAACTTCCCTAAGTCAAACACACCATCACGAAGTGCTCAGAGGTAACATGTACTGTGCTCACAAATGCACTGAAATAAACAACTTGACGGTGCTACCGATGAAGCAGGAACTTATCAACCTTCTGGATCATTCGAGTTCAACCGCAAATTTTTAAACTTGTCGATTAGTTTTTTAGATAATGTATCATCTTGGAAAAACATTTTCATTTTTTTTTTTTTAAATACCGGAAAGGTAATAAAAAAGTTAGTTAAAAGATTTTTGTAAGGAACTGTTTTCATGGCTTAATCATTCACATGCAGTTTTGAAATGCCATTATGTTTCTTATTGAAATGATTTACATTATATATTTATTTACCTTTAGGTTGATTGATTTGTTTTATCATGTAGGTTTGGAAACATTTAGCCAGTTGATTTATGTCAATGAACAAAAGAAGGTAATACCCACACTCAAATATTTTTATTTACTGTTTAAATATTATTCTTTTTTAATATATATACAATATATGTACATTGTCGGAAAATATAAAATTTATTTGTATGAGCTTTAGAAACAGGACGACGAGGCTCGCGAGCTTTTCTCCTGTTTCAGCAGTACAAATAAATTTTATATTTTCGACAATGTACATATATTTTTTTATCCTGAAATTTACACCCAACACTTGAAACTTTAGTTGTTAAAATCTAAATCATTGTCTCTAATTTTCAAAGAAATCGACATAGTTTAAACGCGGACCGAAGAGGACCCCAAATGAACTGGTGCATAAAAGAAATATCCACATTACCGCTTGCTCAACATGGAAGAGGGATAACAGGAGACTTTATTTGTACAAGTACAAATAAAGCAAAAATTTATTTGTGTACCTGTTATTTGTACAATAGTTGGCTGATTGCAGGATAAATAACGTTGCTTTTCACAACCAGATATATCTACTCTAAGTACGATAGTTTTGTTATCAAGGATAGTTGCCAGAATAAATCTTTTATTAAATAAAATAAAAGAGGTAACTAATGTACTTAATTTTCAACTTTAAAAGTAACAGGTCAATCTTCCGTCTTTTTGTTGAGCCTTGGAGGTTTTTTCTTTTTCTTTTTGATTATTGATAATTTTAACCACTGCACCTTCTTTTTGTCTACCTTTCGCTGTAAATTGGAGAAAACAGTATAAGTATTGAAATTGTTACTTAAAATCTACTTCAATGCTTAAATTATACTTCAGATTCAAGTGAAGAAAACTTGGATAGAAGATAGACCAAGGTTTAAACACCGAGGGATAATGTTGGATACTGCTAGACATTATTTACCGGTCTGGATACTATTGAAAAACTTAGTAAGATACATGTCAATGTTATCAACAACAATAATGATAATAACGTTGTACCCTCCTCCCCAGTGTGAGCACTGAGGGGTACACAGGCAAATTTTGTTCACGTGAAATTAGCGTGAAATTAGCGTGAATTTCACGTGAAAAATTCACGTGAATTTCACGTTAATCGAGCTTATCGCGTAATTCACGTGAAATTCACGTTAAACTCACGTGAATTTCACGTGAAATACTGATTCACGTGAATTTCACGTGAAATTTTCATGTGAAATTCACGTGAATTGAGCCTTCACGTGAAATTCACGTGAATTTTTTCATGTGAAATTCACGTGAATTGAGCTTTCACGTGAAATTCACGTGAACTTTTCACGTGAAATTAACATGAATCGAGCTTTTTTTTTTAAATTAAAGTGAATTCGCCTCAATCACACAAATTTGAGCTAATTTATGTAAGTCAATTCTAATCTAATACAGATTCTGTTTTGATATGTATAAGCATGAAAAATATTCTTCTTGTTCTTGACCATGTGTTCATACTTCCATTCTATTTTATTTTCTTTGTATCCAAAATTTGTTGGTCTTAAACAAAGAAGGCAAGAAAATGCATCACAGGTTATGAATAATATCCAGGGCACCTTAGTTCACTCCTAGAACTTTTCAGTTGTGTTCGAGTCTCAATCCTTTTTTGTAAATGATTTATGGACTGTGGTCATTTATAGAAGATGTTTGCACTGATGTATATTTCATTTGAGTTGATTTTTATTATGTATGTACAAGTCATATTGTGTGGTCATCAGTTTTGACACAAACCAATCACATTATGAAAATACCTACTTGCAAAAGATGCCAATTCTTTTTAAGAAGGTTTTGAAGAAAAAAAATAGTTCACCTCGCCACATATTCATGTACCGTTTAAAGCCAGAAACCTTTTCAGTGGTTGTCCAAAATTTCATCTTAATTAAAAAAAAAATATTCAAAGAATTTGGTGTTGATGGCTATTCTTGATTCATATTGTAATTGTTTATAGCCTCTGGTCAATTAAATAGATCATGGCATATCTTTTAGACACGTCTCTTGTTGAGGACTGCATGTTAGCACCTAAATGCTTTTCAGGTGTTTTTGTTGTTGTATTGCTGTCTGATTGATGTATACTTCATATCTCATTGTACTAATAAACTAAAATAGAAAGTTCTGTGAAATATAGATGATATACAGATGTATCAAATTGAAAGTCTGTCTGTAATTTACAACTATTTACTTTTTGTTTCATATATGCAAAAATAGTTTTTCTCATTTAACACTGATCTTAAGATTTAGGCAAAATGTTGACAAAACAACAGGCATATACCATTAAAGGATCTCAAAGTTTGGCTGCACAATAAGCTAAAATTCTTGTTATTTCATTTTTTTTATATAAAATTCATTTTAAAACATGCATTTTCATTTTTTACTGTAACTTGTATGTTGACACAATAATTTGAATTCGAATTGTATTATATTCTGAAAGTACTTGTTGTTGAAAAATCAACACAATAGTTAATTCAGGTGGTTTACACTTCTTGAATACACCACTACTATGACTACATGTCTGTTAATAATGTTGTAAGAGTCCTCTTCTGCATATAATTGCTATTTGTACCCAAGGATTCCTTCATACATTTGCACTTATCCTCCTAAGATGTTGCTCAATGATAAAATCCTGTAATGCATACTTAGCAATCATACTCTTGGAATACTTCCTATACAGTTCCTGTAATATAATAAATTCAGCATGTTTGTTTCTGTACGTGTAGTCAAGTAAAAAGATAACATCAATTTAATCTCCAATGATTTACCAAACTTATAATTAGGAGATAACTGTATTTTATTTTAGCTCTGACATGATCAATTAGTGATTTACCTACAATGTAGTAAAACCCAGTAAAACCGGGTTTTCACAGTATTTCCCACTGGGCTGGGCAATACTAAAAAACCCAGGTTTTGCCAACCCTGTTTCAGGACATTATTTAGCTGGCTATGCTGTATCAGTTTTCTCAATGTTGAAAACTGTACATGATCATTTATAGTTGGCAATATTCAGTCATTTGGACTCTGGTGGATAGTTGTCTCATTGGCAATCATACCACATCACATTTTATAATAAATTACTTATGAAAACAAACTCTATTCATGTATGTGTACTACACATTACCTGTGTATATAAGTATACTTAGTGCCTATAGAAACACAATTCATTTTCAAGCCCCTTCTTACATGTCTTAGACCCATTTAAATTACAATACTAACATAGTATGTTTATGGCTCTATGCATTCTAGAACATCTGGTTACCTTATACTTTTCCAGTCAAGAAATTTGTGATAAGCTTCCATAGGGTATAAATCAAAACTCCAAATGCTCTGAAAATTGATAATCTAGCAGACTGTACATTTTTAAATTACCTCAACAACGGAGGTGTGGAAGTTCATAATGGTTGAAATTTGCCATGTTAACATTACAAATTATTAAAGCTGTACCTCCAAAACTGTAGGGGAGATAGCCAGACAAACAAAGTATCCTAATATGGACGGACAGGGTAAATTGATATTATCCCCCACTCGACTGTTGCTGGGGCATAATTACATGTACTGTAGCATGTGTAAGGGACCAGAATTGTGTTTTATTGGCACTCAGTATAAATTTCATGTAAAATAGATATAACAAGAGACAAGTAGACACGCTGAAATGTCTTGCCTGCTTTACTATTCATGATAAATTTTATGTTGATTGTCCTAAATATGCTAAAGATGTAATTTTACTATTTAAGTATCATATAAACTTAACATAACCAATGATCCATGAAAAAAATACTGTCTATAAGCAAATAATGTCAAGGTCAGAAAAACTAAGCCAGACAGACATTTTTTTTTTTTGAATTTACATTGTATCATAGGTCAAATTTATTTGTTCAGTTAAGGAATAACAGTACTGTAGTTGAAGAGTTGCCACCGTCAATTGTAGATTTGACGGTCGCGAAATCAGTTTTACTGGCGGCGCGTGGCGAGACAGTAAAGCGGACATTTGCGACCGTCAAATCAAAATTGACGGTGGCAACTCTTCAACTACAGTACTGTTATTCGATTCTAATGCAGTACAAAAGAAATAATACGTTAGAGCTTGAAAAATGTACAAATTTGACATACAAAAAAATCCGTGAATCTTCATGAATGATTTTGGCGCAAAGACGTTGTAGCTAAGCGTGACGTCATACAAATGAAAACTTACAAACTGGAGGTTTTACGTTACCTCTACGATTCAAATTCGGATAAAATCACATTAAAGCGGGAATTCGAGGTAGGTGTTGTTTTATTTTCGATAATATTGTAGTAATCGAATATTTGTTGATCCTTTCAATTCAAAATGGCGGATCCCTCCTTAGTTACGCCTGGTCAACTGTGGATTTGACGGCAACTTTTAGCCAATGAAAAAATTGTTACATAAAATAGCATTAGAATGTATGTTCAATGGTGTTAATATGTCCTTTGATTGAGTTAAGCTATTTCAGTTGATATTTTATAGTGTGTCTTTCTATGTTGTGATGTTACGCTATTGTTTCAGAAAAAGGGTGAAGGTTTGGTACCATTAAAGCGTTTAAACTGCTGCATTTGTTTGCACCTGTCCTAAGTCAGGAATCTGATGTTCAGTAGTTGTCGTTTGTTGATGTGGTTCATAAGTGTTTCTTGTTTCTCGTTTTTATATAGATTAGACCGTTGGTTTTCCCGTTTGAATGGTTTTACACTAGTAATTTTGGGGCCCTTTATAGCTTACTGTTCGGTGTGAGCCTAGGCTCCGTGTTGAAGACCGTGCTTTGACCTATAATGGTTTACTTTTATAAATTTTGACTTGGAAGGAGAGTTGTCTCATTGGCACTCATACCACATCTTCTTATATCTATGTGCACCTTACAACCATTGCTTACACCAAATATAGCTGATCTCTTTATTGATTATAGCTTGCATAGTATACAACAAACAGACCAAAATATGAAACATAATATTGACCAATGAACCATGAATATCAGGTCATGGTAAGATTAACCCTGCCCAGACAGACATTTTTTACATAAATTAGGCTGTTAGTTTTCTCGTTTGAATTGTTTTACATTGTCATTTCGAGCCTTTTATAGCTGACTATGCGGTATGGGCTTTGCTCATTGTTGAAGGCCGTACGGTGACCTATAGTTGTTAATTTCTGTGTTATTTTGGTCTCTTGTGGAGAGTTGTCTCATTGACAATCATACCACATCTTCTTTTTTTATATGTACACCATGCATACAATCAGTTGCAGACAAGACAAAAAAATTAAATGGCCGAATTCATGATATCAGTAATTGTTTAATCTTGGTCAAGCCATTTTGATAATTTTTCTCAAACTACAAGCATAACACATGGGAATATTAATATGAAATAAGAATTGAAATCTTAGGAAATCCAGAATATAAAATTCTATTCTCATCAATTTACATGGACTGAAAAGGGGTAAATAAATGTAACTACATGCCTATTCCATACATGTATATACAAATGTAGCAGATTAACTTTTCCCTTGATCTGTTGATTGATAGTGTTTTTTTATTTTGTCACTTTGTATGGACTCCTTTTTAAATTTGCACAGGATTCAGCATTTTTGTTATACCATTTTGACTACAAATACTGTAACAAATACATACCAGTTACATGTACTGTAGCTATAGGGTCTCATCTACATGTATATCTAATCAAGTCATTCATTTGATTGTATAACTTCACTTCCACTTACATCTGGGGAGCAACAAATGTGTAATTCTGAAAATTTAAATTCCAGTGATTATTATAAATATAAGACCTGAACCTGATGAACTGTTTTCCAAATAAAAAAAAAATGGCAATACATTGTACAACTGAAAATTCATTTAGATATATGTCAAATTCACACAAACAACAGTTGTAAAAATATTCACCAAGAGAGAAAACAATTACTTTTCTTTTAATAACCAATAAGTGAACATCACTAGCAAAATGACTAGTACTACATTGTAGCTTTCTAGATTGAACTGTTGTGCATTTGTCAGGATCTTTAACAGCTGACTAAGCAGTATTGTTAAGTTCATTGTTGAAGGACAAGGTCATAATAGAAGTGGCCTAAAAGAGCTTACATTCCCTTTATTTTGACTGTGGCTCATCATGATAGTTTTCTTATTGGCAATCCTACCACATCTCCTTATTTTTAAAATTACTAAAATTTTCAATCTGCAACAATTAAATTCTATTTATATACACAGCTACTTTTGCATAGGTACTATTTCTGTACCAAAAATATGTAGTACTGAAATCTACTTTTAATATTCAGTACTATTTTGTTACTTTAGAATTATTGTAATATTTAGGTACCTGTATTTAACAGTACTTGATTTGTACTTGAAATTTAAGTACAATAGTTTTTATTCATGTTATTACACCGTTATATTTTCAGCATTTTGAAAGTTTGTCTATTTTAAATCTCTTTTAAAGTTATGATTTTCAAATATGGAATATTGTGATCACTGTGGGTATTATTTCTGTACCAAATTTTAGTACAAAACAAGTACTGTAAAATACAGGTACCTAAATATTACAATAATTTTAAAGTAAAGAAAAGTACTAAATATTAAAAGTAAATGTCCACTACTACAGATTTTAGTACAGAAATAGTACATTTTGTACCTATTCAGCAGTGTACATGTACATTATATATATATTGATTAAAGGTAAACTGATCATCACTATGAAGCAATGTTCAAAACACTCTGCCATTATCAGAAATCAAATTTATTTTAACTCCAATGACAATGTATATGTGCAAAACACTCAAAACTTTTTTAAGTAAATGTACCACAATCTGACAGAAATCATACATATACACAATCATGATCAGTGAGGCATAAAATTAAGGTCAAAAGATATACTTTTGTTGGATGCTGCATCATAATTATTACAAGTTAAATGAATGCAAGTCATTGAGTACATGTAGTTACTATAGCTAGTACATAATATTTGAACTTAAAATAAAGGATAATCTGATTATTATCAGTCTCTGATCAGAAATGAAGCCACACAACAGTGAAATATAAGTCTCAGAGATGCACATATACAATCATTGTATATACATGTATGATTAAGATTAATACTTAGCATTGGCTGTCAACGTACATTTTTTTCTACATGTAAAAATGGACTGTCAGACATGGAGTCATTGGACACTACATGTAGGTTACTTCATTCCAGTATCAGTCATTATCAATAGTCAACTCCTCTGCCCATACCTTGTAAAACTGCTGAAAGAGAAAACAGTATTTAGCATGTGGAGTAGTGGACGCAATACTATGTCTATTCAAAGAGTTTTGCAAACAGTTTGCTTATAATATTATACACAAATTTCTTTCTATTTATATTAAACTTGGAATTATCCTTTCCTCCATAATGACGCCTTTTGATGCCAGTCCACCCCTTTACTCCATAATGACGCCTTTTGATGCCTGTGTAGTGCCTCAATTGAAACGATTTGCATATGAAAATAAAATGCTCCGCAGGGCGCAGCTTGATCGACCGCAGAGGTCGAACCCTGAACAGTTGGGGCAAGTATGGACACAACATTCAAGCTTGATACAGCTCTGAATTTGGATTGTGATTGACTATTTGACACAGCATAGGTTTCTGACACAGAATGAATGTGGTCTAAGAACTTAAAATTTTAAATTGGACATTCACCTATTATGGTCCAATATCCAAAATCTAAATACATGGTTAGATTCAGCATATCAAAGAACCCTAAGAGTTCAATTTTGATGAAATCAAACAAAGTTTAATTTTGGACCCTTTTGACCTCAATGTGGACAAAGTTGATAACGGGCCCAAAAATCAAAAATCTAAATACATGGTTAGATTCAGCATATCAAAGAACCCCATATATTCAATTTTATTGAAATCAAACAAAGTTTAATTTTGGACCCTTTTGACCTCAATGTGGACAAAGTTGATAACGGGGCCCAAAAATCAAAAATCTAAATACATGGTTAGATTCAGCATATCAAAGAACCCCATATATTCAATTTTGTTGAAATCAAACAAAGTTTAATTTTGGACCCGATTTGGACCAACTTGAAAACTGGGCCCATAATCAAAAATTTAAAGACATGTTTAGACTCAGCATATCAAAGAACCCTAAGAATTCACTTTTGTTAAAATCAAATTAAGTTTAATTTTGGACCCTTTGGACCTTAATGTAGACCAATTTGAAAACAGGACCAAAATTAAGAATCTAAATACATGGTTAGATTCAGCATATCAAAGAACCCCATATATTCAATTTTGTTGAAATCAAACAAAGTTTAATTTTGGACCCCAATTTGGACCAACTTGAAAACTGGGCCCATAATCAAAATCTAAATACATGATTAGATTCAGCATATCAAAGAACCCTAAGAATTCAATTTTGTTAAAATCAAACTAAGTTTAATTTTGGACCCTTTGGACCTTAATGTATACCAATTTGAAAGCGGGACCAAAATTAAGAATCTAAATACACGTTAGATTCAGCATATCAAAGAACCCCATATATTCAATTTTGTTGAAATCAAACAAAGTTTAATTTTGGACCCTTTTGACCTCAATGTGGACAAAGTTGATAATGGGGCCCAAAATCAAAAATCTAAATACATGGTTAGATTCAGCATATCAAAGAACCCAATATATTCAATTTTGTTGAAATCAAACAAAGTTTAATTTTGGACCCGATTTGGACCAACTTGAAAACTGGGCCCATAATAAAAATTTAAAGACATGTTTAGATTCAGCATATCAAAGAATCCTAAGAATTCAATTTTGTTAAAATCAAATTAAGTTTAATTTTGGACCCTTTGGACCTTAATGTAGACCAATTTGAAAACAGGACCAAAAATTAAGAATCTAAATACATGGTTAGATTCAGCATATCAAAGAACCCCATATATTCAATTTTGTTGAAATCAAACAAAGTTTAATTTTGGACCCCAATTTGGACCAACTTGAAAACTGGGCCCATAATCAAAATCTAAATACATGTTTAGATTCAGCATATCAAAGAACCCTAAGAATTCAATTTTGTTAAAATCAAACTAAGTTTAATTTTGGACCCTTTGGACCTTAATGTAGACCAATTTGAAAACGGGACCAAAAATTAAGAATCTAAATACACAGTTAGATTCGGCATATCAAAGAACCCCAATAATTCAATTTTTGATGAAATCAAACAAAGTTTAATTTTGGACCCTTTGGACCTCAATGTGGACCAATTTAAAACGGGCCCAAAATCCAAAAACTTAATACACGGTTAGATTCAGCATATTAAAGAACCCCAAGAATTCAAGAATAAAACCCCATTGAAATTGGTCAAGAAATAAGCAATTTATACAAAGTATCTTCTTTTGCACAATACTGTGCAATTAAATATTTCTTGCAATTGCGCAATACTGTGCAATTGAATATTTCTTGCTATTGTGCAATACTGTACAATTGACAATTTCTTCCTATTTTGCAATATTGTGCTATTGGATATTTCTTGCTATTGCGCAATACTGTGCAATTGAAGATTTCTTGCTATTGCGCAATACTGTGCAATTGAAAATGTCTTGCTATTGCACAATACTTATTATATAATAATTTACACATCCTGTTTGGTGTGTATCTCCTGCCATATCATTATTATTTGCTTTTAAATATAAATCAGAAATAACCAACTTAAAATGGAAAATTTTAAAGAAAAAAAAAAGGAAAAAAAGGAAGAAAAGAATCCCCAATTTTTGAACCCCTTATGATTCATCACCCCAAACTCAATCCCAGCCTTCAATGAGGTATGGTACCTTGCAGTACAATTTCAGAGAGATCCATACACTTAAACACAAGTTATTGTCTGGAAACTAGAAAATGCTTATTTTGGCCCCTAATTCCTAAACGTTTAGGGCAATTACCCCAAACTCAATTCCAGCTTTCCCTTTGTGATATGGAACCTTGTAGTACAATTTCAGAAAGATCCATACACTTACACACAAGTTATTGTCCTGAAACTAGAAAATGCTTATTTTTGCCCTTTTTGGCCCCTAATTCCTAAAATTTTGAGGCAATTACCCCCAAATCAATCCCAGCATTCCCTTTGTGATATGGAACCTTGTGGTACAATGTCAGAGAGATCCATACACTTACACACAGTTATTGTCTGGAAGTTACAAAATGCTTATTTTGGCCCCTTTTGGCCCCTAATTCCTTAACTGTTGGTACCATAACCCCAAAATCAATCCCAACCTTCCTTTTGTGGTATTAAACCTTATGGTAATATTTCCTAGAGATCCATTTACTTAAACTAAAGTTAGAGTGCGAAACCAATGTGTCTTCGGACGACGACGACGACGACGACGCCAACGTCATACCAATATCGACCACAAAAATTTTTGCGGTCGTATAAAAATCTGTATCAGACTTAATAAAATTTGTATCTTATATAGAAAGGATATTCATGCGAATATCTTACTGGAATTTCATTGATGAAATATTCGTTTTCACAATGCATTAATACTTTAAACCTGATGATTTTTTTTATTGAAAAAATCCTATGCGAATCAGGTGTTTAAAAAAATCTTTCCATGGAGTAAAGGCCTTAGGGTTATACTATCAAATATCAACTAGGGGCTCTCACAGGGTTGGCAAAGTATTACCCGGGTCCGGGTTTTCCCGGGCTGGGCAATACTCCCAGAAACGGGTAATACTGGGCAATATGATTTTTTGAGCTTATTTCAACACAAAATAGTAAAGACTTGTTGTAGTTTCATAGTATTATAGCTAAATATATACATTTTATACAGATAACCATTGAGAGTCATTTCTAGAAGATTGAAATTTCAATTTCATTCTCTTCTCCACTAATTCTATGTAGGCAGAATACAAGATTTGCACATTTTAGGATACCTTCAAGCATTGTTTCAATAATCCAAACTTTGAAAAAATGCATTTTATTGCAGTGTTTGAGTAAATAAATTTAAATTGCTATGCAATCATATAGCTAAATAACACCCTACAGGGTCATGTCATTAACCCTATAGAAATGAAAAGGCTGATTATTGTTATATAAACATATGTGTTCTAATCTGAATAATTACTTATTTATTAGTGATGTACATATAAATTATGTAAAAGTAATTTTTCTTACATGTATATTTAAATTGTTAATTCTTAATATTAGTTATATATATTTGAATTCTTTGGCTTTATGTTTACAGTTTGACCAATCTAGACAGAAGGGTGCACCGCGTGATTCAATAGATTTTTAGGAGAATTATTGAGAAAGGCTTTTCCATAAATATTTGTCTAATGTGTCTTTATGTACACTTGTCTCAGAATTGCTAGAATAATACTTATCAAATACATACACTTGTTTTATAAGACTCTCAAACAAGAAAACCTATTTATAAATCAAAATATGTTTATTAATATCTTAAATGTATTGCATTTGTGTTTGATCACTGGATCCTCTTTAAAATTCAGGCCAATATTTTATATTACCCAGTATTGCCCAGAATTACCTGGTAAAACCCAGTAAAATCCGGGTTTTCCCAGTATTTCCCACTGGGCTGGGCAATACTCATAAAACCCGGGTTTTTGCCAACCCTGGGCTTTCAAGAGCCTGTGTCGCTCAAATGTATTCACTGTTGCTTTGAAAATCATAATTAGTAGTATTAGATACCCTTTTAATGATTGAGGCAAAGTTTGATTAAATTTTGCCCAGTAGTTTAAACTAAAAGCAAGTCATCCCATTGTAGTCTTACAATAGTAACTGAAGACCCCTTGTCATTATTAAATTAGTTTTCAAGTTGTGACCATTTGAAATTAATTTTATACAATTTTCCTTAGACTTCTATAATAAACCCTTTTGATCTTTCCTTTTTTGGTATGGAACCTTGAGGCTCAATTTCATAGAGTTCCATAGAAAGGTACACTGTGTGAGATTTGCTCATTGTTGAAGGATGTACTGTGACCTGTAGTTTATGTTAACTTCTATGTCATTTAATCTTGGGTGAAGGAAATTATATCATATTTTCATATAATTATATATTAGTTCAGGTGTATGAACATATACAAATGATGTACAATGTGTATTATTCCAGACTTTAATGTTTGGAAACCATAGGTTCCTTGTTTTGGCCCATAATTATTAAAAGGTTTAGTCTAGTTTTCCAAAATTAATCCAAACCTTCCTATTGAGGTATGGAACCTACTAAGTGGTACAATTTTATAGAGATCCTACACTTATACACAATTTATTGCCATGAAACTTGAAAATGCTTGTTTTGGACCATAATTCCTAAACAGTTTCTAAAATAAAATCATCTGAACTGAAACAAAATTTGAACTTGATATGCAACTTGTCATGAAAAACTATACAATATGATAATTATCAGATCAATATCTTCATTGATCTTATAATGTTAATTGTCAGGAAACTAGAAAATGCTTGTTTTGGCCCCTAATTTCTAAACGTTTGGGGAAATTATCCCAAAATTCAATCCCAGCCTTCCTTTGTGTAGTGATACATTGCATTACATTTTAGAGAGATCCATACACTGAAACACAAGTTATTGTCTGGAAACTAGAAAATTGCTTGTTTTTGCCCCTTTTGCCCCTAATTCCTGAACCTTTGAGGCAATTACCCCAAACTCAATCCCAGCCTTCCCTTTGTGATATGGAACCTTGTGGTACAATTTCAGAAAGATCCATACACTGACTAACACACAAGTTATTGTCTGGAAACTAGAAAAATTCTTATTTTGACCCCTTTTGGGCCCGTAATTCCTAAACTGTTAGAACCATAACCCCCAAAATCAGTCTCAACCTTCCTTTGTGGTTTCAAACCTTGTGTTTAAATTTCATAGATATCCATTAACTTAAACTAAAGTTATTATCCGAAACCAAGTGTCTTTGGACGATGCTGACGACGACGTCGTGATACCAATATCGACCACAACATTTTTTGCTGTCGTATAAAAACTGATTATTTGCGTGAATTTTTTAAGTCCAAGGACTACATGTACCGGTATGTACATGTAGCTCTGCAAAATAAAACATCTGAAGTTTTTTTCTGAACAGAATATATATTGAACTTGATCTGTAAACTTGTCATAATCTATATATAACATGTATAAGGGTGAGGTTGGGATTCCCTAACATGTTTAACCCCGCCACATTCTGTATGATGTGCGGTCCCAATTCAGGAGCCTGTAATTCAGTGGTTGTCTTTTGTTGCTTTGTAACATATTTGTTTTTCGTTCATTTTTTGTACATTAATGAGGGTGGTAAAGGGTTATTTTGGTGCAACGTGTTTTGCCATTTTATTTCACGTGCAGCCGTGAAAAGGGTTCGTTATTCACTGTGTTTCATGAAATCGGTAAAAAGATCAACATGCAAAATTTTTTAAATTGTTTGTTCATCGTGAAATGGCAATTTTATTTTGCGTTCTTTCGTGCAGATACCCCCTTTACGCCCCTGATTAATTAGGCCATTAGTTTTCTTGTTCGAATGTTTTACATTTGTGATTTTGGGGCTTTTATAGCTGAGTATGTGGGCTTTGCTCATTGTTGAAGGCTGTGTCATTTTGGTCTGTTGTGGAGAGATGTCTCATTGGCAATCAATTACACATCTTTTTTATATTGTATCGTCTTGTTGTCATTATTGATTCATGCCATTTATGAGTTCAAGACTTATGGGAACATTTCCTCCCTAGTTGGAAATCCTTGGCCCTTGTGGTTGTTTTCTGTAATCTAAATATGTTTGAATAAAAAATCTACACAATTGTTTTCCTTCTGATATGACGTTAAATCTAATGTCAAAGTGAGGTACAGCCACCTGTATAAGAGTGTACACCAGATTAGGTATTTGAGTTGGCTTTCAGTTACTGCTAGCAAGTCTGGAAATTTGTCAGTGATTGTCTTGTGTCATGTAATACATGTTTCAGTATGTGATAACTGCAAGTGTTTTGTTATCTATATAACTTTAAGTCTTAGAGTTAATCATAGATAAGATACATGTAATACAATGTAGTATCGGTTTGATTCATACACAAATAAAAAAAAAGTGACAAATTTATACTGTATACATTACATGTAAGACTCAGTCAGAATTTATCATATCCATCTCCTTTATTCATAAAGAATTTTCAATCTGCCATTAAAGTAAAGTATTTAGTTAAAGTAATCTTTATTTACAGTCAGGTTGCATATATTTCATAAAAAATAATTCTGTAGCGGGTTATCGAGCACTGGTCAGGGAGTCTAATAACAAGGAATAAGAGCTCTTAAGAGCTCTTTAACCGACTGATATTAATAAACAAAACATACATGTGTCTGGGAAGTTCAACACTAAAAGAATTTGATATGAGAAACTAAATGCTTTTGAAAAGTTTTAAGTATCCATCTGAACATTGCAGTCAGGACGGATTGGTGAATTCAATTGATTGAATGAATGAAAATAATGCAGGTAATCAACTAATAAGTTAGTAGTATAACTTTAGTTTAAAACACATTAACCTTATCTATTTTGATGAAGTAAAGTAAACAAACACTGAAACAGTTTATATTTTTCATAGATAATTTCTTCTTGTTCAAATTTTTATTTATTTTTTATTATATTTCAAATCGATAGCTTAAGACCCCATGACTTCGTGAATAATAGAAGGCAAGCTAAGTAACTGTTTACAAATAATAAAATATCTTATAATTCAACTGGAATTAGAAATTAGATGCGTACGGACCTATGGGGCGAACGTGTATAATTTGGGAGCGAACGGACACGATACAAAAGTCGAAGATGAAAACCATTCTCATTCAGTCATTGCAGATTTCTGTTTATTCCTGCACTATTAAATCATTTGTTTGAGTTACCTGTAGTATATCCTCAGTATTCATAGCTCCTTGGTATTGTTTGTCTTGTTAAAACTGAAACAAATACTGTTGTTGTTGACAGTTGACAATCGGCTGTCGGCGTCCTTCTCTTCAAAACGCGTCATAATCTGTATCTTTCAAGCGTTTTAACAAACCGACTCCGGACGAGAGATTCACGGATATTGTTCTGATGTTCAAAGTATTTCTCCATGTGAAAAATAGGTACCTGCTAGTTCCCCCATTCTTAAGTTACTATACAAATCTTTGGAACATATAACAAATTATTTATATATATATCTCTATACATGTTTAACTTTAATTCAATGAGAAATAAACCAGCCTTGTCTAATTGGCAATCATTTACCACACATGCACAGTTTATTAAAGCTTTCAAATAATATTTTACTGTCAATCAATAATTTAACATACATAAAATTGAGAATGGGAATGGAGAACATGTCAATGAGACAACAACCCGACCAAAGAGCAGACAACAGCCGACTAATGCATCTGGGACACTATGTATATTAACAGACATTAAATTTATTTATTATCAATAAAGTTTAAAATATAATTAAAATATTTGAAAAGCTTACAGCTTTTTAAGTTTAGTGTAAATTTCCTGGTTTTAAGAATGTAACTTTTTTAATAACAAAGTGTAAATGTAACCATTCATTTTTCTGAATAAAAACATTAATCTAAGAATACAGGGACATTGTTTTGTAATTTTAAAATGTGTCCCAGTGCAACAATTGATCATGCAATCTTTCAATTTCAATGATTATAAAAAAAATTGCTTCTTGTAAAGATCTCATGTTATAAAAAGCAAAACAATAAATTGTAATATTCATGCAACTAAGTGTTAAACCTGGAATAACTAGTTCAATTTAACTATTAACATTTCCTGTCATTATCTACTGTTATGGACAGAATGCAACTTTTATTAACTTTGGAACTATTTAAACATGTTGATATAAAACATTTTTAAAGTATATTCTGTTTTTAGCTCACCTGGCCGAAGGGCCAAGTGAGCTTTCTCATCACTTGGCGTCCGTCGTCCGTCGTCCGTCGTCGTCCGTCGTCGTCCGTCGTCGTTAACTTTTACAAAAATCTTCTCCTCTGAAACTACTGGGCCAAATTTAACCAAACTTGGCCACAATCATCATTAGGGTATCTAGTTTAAAAATTGTGTCCGGTGACCTGCCAAACCAACCAAGATGGCCGCCATGGCTAAAAATAGAACATAGGGTAAAATGTATATTTTGGCTTATAACTCTGAAACCAAAGCATTTAGAGCAAATCTGACATGGGGTAAAATTGTTTATTAGGTCAAGATCTATCTGCCCTGAAATTTTCAGATGAATCGGAGAACCTGTTGTTGGGTTGCTGCCACTAAATTGGTAATTTTAAGAAAATTTTGAAGCTTTTGGTTATTATCTTGAATATTATTATAGATAGAGATAAACTGTAAACAGCAATAATGTTCAGCAAAGTAAGATCTACAAATAAGTCAACTTGACCAAAATGGTCAGTTGACCCCTTAAGGAGTTATTGCCCTTTATAGTCAATTTTTAACCATTTTTTGTAAATTTTTGTAATCTTTACAAAAATCTTCTCCTCTGAAACTACTGGGCCAAATTTAACCAAACTTGGCCACAATCATCATTGGGGTATCTAGTTTAAAAATTGTGTCCAGTGACCTGCCAAACCAACCAAGATGGCCACCATGGCTAAAAATAGAACATAGGGTAAAATGTATATTTTGGCTTATAACTCTGAAACCAAAGCATTTAGAGCAAATCTGACAGGGTAAAATTGTTTATTAGGTCAAGATCTATCTGCCCTGAAATTTTCAGATGAATCGGAGAACCTGTTGTTGGGTTGCTGCCACTAAATTGGTAATTTTAAGAAAATTTTGAAGCTTTTGGTTATTATCTTGAATATTATTATAGATAGAGATAAACTGTAAACAGCAATAATGTTCAGCAAAGTAAGATCTACAAATAAGTCAACTTGACCAAAATGGTCAGTTGACCCTTAAGGAGTTATTGCCCTTTATAGTCAATTTTAACCATTTTTGTAAATTTTGTAATCTTTTACAAAATCTTCTCCTCTGAAACTACTAAGACAAAATTAACCAAACTTGTCCACAATCATCATTAGGGTATCTAGTTTAAAAATGTGTCCGATGACCCGCCCATGAACCAAGATGGCCGACATGGTTAAAAATAGTACATAGGGTAAAATGCAGTTTTGGCTCATATCTCTGAAACCAAAGCATTTAGAGCAAATCTGACGAGGATAAAATTGTTCATTAGGTCAAGATCTATCTGCCCTTAAATTTTCAGACCAATCAGGCAACACGTTGTTGGGTTGCTGCCCTGAATTAGTAATTTTAAGAAAATTTTGCAGCTTTTGGTTATTATCTTGAATATTATTATAGATAGAGATAAACTGTAAACAGCAATAATGTACAGCAAAGTAAGATCTACAAATAAGTCAACATGACCAAAATTGTCAATTGACCCTGAAGGAGTTATTGCCCTTTATAGTCATTTTTACAATTTTCATAAATTTTGTAAATTTTGTAAATTTTACAAAATATTTTCCACTGTAACTACTGGGCCAAGTTCATTATAGATAGAGATAATTGGAAGCATCAAGAATGTTCAGTAAAGTAAGATCTACAAACACATCACCATCACCAAAACACAATTTTGTCATGAATCCATCTGTGTCCTTTGTTTAATATGCACATAGACCAAGGTGAGCGACACAGGCTCTTTAGAGCCTCTAGTTGAAACTCAAAATTAAGTTTAAGAAAGAGAAAAGAAATGCAGTTCATTTTAAACATTTTAAAGAAATACTTTTATGTTTGAAATCAGAAGCAGATTTTAGGAGGAAAAAAGGGGGGTATTTCACCACATTCCCACCTTTTGGAGACTTTACAAGTCTTCTCAGTCTTTTCACGATGCTGGACCCATGTCTGCCAATTATTGCAACTTTGCCCTTTTTCTGTAACTATTTTCCATCATTGATTGGAAAAAATTCCCATAATAATGAGGACACTCAAAATTTTACATTAACCTTTTCCAGGGTTAAGGACAATCCTAAATAAACTACTTAAAATTTACCTTATATTTAATACCCAAAATTATCAAACTAAATAAAGATAAAGCTTTTACATGTTTTAGTTAAAATTTTCCCATTGATTGACAAACCGGACAACTCATCAACTCATAAGGAAAATTGAGAAATCTTTTACATTATAAAAACAGTATGGAATATTTTTAAAGTATACAAACAAATAAATTGCTATCCAGTCAATACACATATAAACCCTGATATTATGATATTTATTTCTTCCTTATTTAGGTGAGGGATCAAGTTATTAACATTCACCACTTTTATAATGCACGTTGAATCAAACATTTTGATATTTGTGAAAGCATAGCAGTTTTATACTGCACTTTCAATATACTTAAAAATTGATAAACATTCAAATTTACATTTATTGACTAACTATAGTATATATAAAATTCTTTTCTGTAAATATACTTACTTGTTTTTATTCATATGTCCTAATGTTAAACTTATGTGCGATTCAAATTGCTCACAATTTTCTTGACTTATAAGTTTGAGGAAAAGTTTTATGCACAGTAAAAAGGAGATAACTCATGTTTGGAAGTAAATGATATATATATATTATCCTTTCTTTTCTTTGCAATTATGGGAAGTAAAGAATCTATTACAGTAACAGTAATCTATTTCATAAGTTGGGGTTACCTCCCACATTTTTAAAAGTATAAAAGTGAAGAAGACATAAGATGTGTGAAAGTAATTAAATTTACAAATTAATAATTATAGAAATATTACTAGTAAATCAATTAGTCCATCACTATAATATATGCATCTATGAATTTGAAATTCAAATAAGAGTTACACATGTATACAAAATTCCATTTTCATGACTCTACTAGAGATAAATATAAACAGTGATAAAAATATAATTCAAGACCCAACATATTTTGTAGTTGCATCTAATCCACTATCAAGGAGATAATTCATGCTTAAAAAAAGGATAAATATCAACCATTTACATTGGTTCTATGTCCTTCTTTTATGTACATCTTGAGACACAAAGAATAACAGCTTTGAAATGATTCAATTTTGCAAAATTGAAATGAATAATAGTATGTGTAAAATTCAGGTGAATTTGTTTTCATATTGCAAAAATTTAACTCAATAAATTTAAATTTCTCTTATGAACTCATGGTTTATATTCAGATAAAATGAAAAATAAATTTCACAGGAGTTTTGATTCATGTTAATTTCATGTGAAATTGTTCACGTGAATTTAACGTGAAATTTTTCACGTGAATTTAACATGAATATTTTCACGTGAATTTAACGTGAAATATTCACGTGAATTTCACGTGAAAATAGAATTTTTTAAATTAAATTGAGATTCCCAGGGAATATATGATACATATAATACAAGGTATGAGATGTTGACAAAATTTTTGATTTTCAGTTAATTTTTTATAACTTAGACACCATTTATATTTTTTCACGTGAAATTCACGTGAAATTTTTTACGTGAAATTCATGTGAAATAATTTCACGTGAAATTCACGTGAAAATTTAATGTGAATTTCACGTGAAATCTCTTCACGTGAAATTAACGTGAAAAGTTAACGTGAATTTCACGTGAAATCACTTCACGTGAAATTCACGTGAAATGAAATTCACGTGAGCAAAATTTGGCTGTGTAGTCGTTGGTTGCTGTCTGTCTTATTTGCTATTCGTTTATTATAATCATATACTTTTTGTTTTCTGGTAGGAATTGTTTCACATTTTGTCTTTTATGGCTTACTATATACGGTATGTGTTTAGCTCATATTTAAAGGCTGGCGTACAGTTCTCTTACATCTTCGTCAGTTGGTCTCCGATGAATAGACGTCGTATCATACTAAGGAAACCTTACCACATCCCCTTTTTTATATTTAAGTCAAAACATCATAAGAACTATCAGGAATTGAAACTAAGGAAATCAGTACAAAACTCAAACTTTAGATAAGCAAACAGACAAACAAGCAATCAATGTCTTGTAACTAAGACTATGATGGCGATTTTTAATGCGATTGCATGTCTTGTTTTGTAAACTTGTGTTGCTGGGTTTACTAACCCTTTGCGATTTCATGTCACGTCACTCTTCTTCACAATTTGAAGCTCGTTGAGGGATGGAGAAAAAGTTTAACTTTTGTGTGTAATATTTTCATATTTATAATGATAGCCACTTTTAGCTGCAGTCACGATACAACCAATATTAGACCTATGTCAGAAAATGAAGGCCGTACGGTTGCCTGCCTGTAATTGCTGACATCCACTTCATTTGAACTCTTTATTTTTGTATTGGAAGTTAGAGTGTTAACTAACAAACAAGATTAAACAAAAGCTTGTTGATTTATCATTTTACATTTTCTATTACATGATGCGATGTCATACAACAAATTCAACGTATTTCATTGGCATATCGTTGATGACCAGTCTTTCCCTTATCAAAGCGAAAGGTTTCCAGATCTATCAGCAAAGGTATGTTAATCGATGATAAATTTGTTCTTCAAAACTTTTCCCCACAACAACATTTTATTTTTAGTATTTCGTAAATCAAATTCTAATGTAGTATTGAAATCCAATTTGGGTAAAATATCATTTAGCAATGAACAAATTAGTTAGATTTAGAAAAAAATATATAAGAAAATGCTTTCAAGAAAACTGATATTCATTGTACTTTTTTCAGGATATACCACAGACACTTGTCCCTGAAAAAAAATATACCTTTGTACTGTAATGTTATATTAAAGGAAATGGGTGATTTTTTGTTTAGAGACAATTAATTTAGTGCCTGTTGAGTATACGCATGGGATGACATCTTATTTATTTTATTTGTTTTCTTATAGGGCGCTTACACTGCAAAACATGTTTATACACATGCTGTTATCAAAAGAATTATTGACTATGCTCGTCTCAGAGGTATTCGTGTGATTCCGGAGTTTGATACACCTGGTCATACGGCTTCATGGGGGAATGCGAGAAAAGGTATCACTAAACGGAAATAAAAAACGATGAAAGGTTATAATCCAAAAGTTTGTGTTGAGGGATATAAAATTGTTTCAACACTTGTCTATAAAAAAAAACAGAATATTTCTTTTCACGTTAATGTTTTTAAACCATAGATATGATCCGACTTCATTGAATAAGTGAAAGGCATTATTCTGAAAGGTTATTATCTAAATTATAATATGAAATGTGCTGTTAAGATACCAATTCTATCATTGATGTACATGCCTTAGTCATATAAAGATGAGAATATCTACATTAACGTCAGAAGAAAAAATTCTTATATAAGCTGGTGAGCCATAATGATGCTATAATAAACTCTACAATTGTATAGTTTTCATTTAAAATTGTATTTGAGGCTATCATTTGTTTTATTAAGGTAGAATTGTGCTAAGCACCCAAATAAGCGATACAGGCTTCTTGGAAGCTTCTATTTATTTTAATATTTTTTTTATTTTGCAGATCTACTGACACCTTGCTATGAGAACGGTATTCCTGGTGTAGGCAAATATAACTCTCATGGAGAGTACGAAATCCTCAATCCTACATTAAACCGCACATACAAGTTTATGAAAGAATTACTAGGCGAGGTTGTAGAAGTATTTCCTGATGATTTTGTTCATCTAGGCATGGATGAAACTTACCATGCGTGCTGGTATGTATGTTTCCTCTATTTATTGGTCTTTAATTTACAATTTATAAAATGAATACAGGAGATGTGGGAATATACCAATGACGACACAAAGAACAAAACACACACAGAGGGCAGCATACAGATAATTGTATAGAATGTACGCGCTGTGTGTCACAGTAATATTTTTACTACACGTATCCAAAGGTTTTTTTTCATTACATTTGTTGGTTATTATATAACACATGCCCCGATTTGTTTTCAAAGCGCGGATCTTTGATATACATCGACAACTACTACAGTTGTTCTGATGGAACTTGTACGGTGGTAATGAATGAACAACGAGCGGCAGAGTCTTGCTACAAGTTCTTTCATTCGTTGATTGTCCAAACATATGACGATAACAACCAATAACAAAAACTGTTTACAGACAGGGCAACAACAGATTTTTATTCAAATTTAACAAAGAATAGTTAGGCTGAAATGGGGAATTAAACTAGTTAAACTGTGTCAATTAATTTAAACCAAATTACGACTAAAGTGAATCTAATATCACCATCACAAACTATATACTAGATGAACATAAACTTGATAACTGGAAAATGTATCAAAATCAGGAACCTCGTCAGAGATTGTCTTGTGTCATATCTTAATGTATTGGTCATGTGTAGATATTGTGTTGATGGCTGGTCGTTGATATGAAATTATATAAAAAGCGCTCAAGCCTCCCCTAACATTGGACAGTAGTTTCACAACACATTATATTATAATAACTAATTTTAAAAATAAGCTGAAAAGAGCCACTTAATTGACTCATTAGATCGATACTTATATACATTAAACTGCAATGAGCAATATGACGGGTGCTACGCGTGGAGCAGGATCTGCTTACCCTTCCGGACCGGCACATCAGCTGATAGCCCCGGTTTTTGTTGAGGTTCCTCTTGCTCAGTCGTGTAGAATTAAGTGTTTTGTGGTTTTTGTTTTTCTTTTCGATTTTTGTCATGGCGTTGTCAGTTTCTCTTCGACATGAGTTAAACAAAAATTGGATGTCCCAAATGCCGGTTTCTTCTGCCTCTTTTGAAAAAATTGTATTGAAAAATGGAATCTACGCTAAATGACCAGTAAATTGCACTTCAGGGCTACCAATCCAGAAATCTCGAAATTCATGATCCAGAATGGTATAGCAAAAGGAGACTATACAACTTTAGAACAATATTATATTGAGAAAGTTCTTAAAATCGTCGACAGTCTTAATAGAAGTAATATTATCTGGCAAGATCCAATCGATCATGGAGCAAAGGTAAACATTATATACACCATTGTGAGAAAGCAATATAATTTTGTCAAAATGCTAACAACAGATGTAGGAACTCCAGATGGCTACTAGATTTTTTTTAAATGACGAGAAAGGAGAATTCTATGCAAGAATCCAATTATGTTTATTTGAATTTTGAGGTTTTTTTTCATTGTTGAGTTACTGTCTCCATGTTTATACTTTATATATTTTTGTTTGTTAATTGTGTAGAGATATTGAAAGATTCTGTTACATGATGCGCATTAAAACCTAGAGTGGAAATGATTGTCGGGAGTGTAACTTGAGTTCTCGCTCCAAAAATCTTCTAATAAGTGCAGTAAGAATTAGAACAGACAATCTCCTGTCAAGTACCGTTTAATGGTAGTACATTAAACTTTTTAAATGAAAAGGCATTCAATGTTTGTCAAAATTTAAAAGCATAATAAAATATTACACGAGTTAAAATGCATCAGATTTTTTTTAGGTTCAACAGAATGCTATCATACAGATATGGAAAGGCAGTTTAAATACACCAGGAAAATGGGAATCATATATGACAAATATAACTAACCAAGGACATCAGGTCATCCTGTCATCATGTTGGTATCTAAACTACATAAGTTATGGTCAAGATTGGAAGACATATTATCAGTGCGATCCCTTGAATTTCACTGGTACGATACGCTCAATTACTAGACATATTACATGTATTACAATCACCCCTCAAATGACACAAGAAATCAATGTGTCAGCTGCAAACTAGAATTGCTTCGAAGTTCTTTCCATAATACATGATTGCTATAAAGTTTGTTCATTAAAAATTTTTACTTTGGACTCTGATGGTAGTTGTCCCATTGGCAATCAAACAACATCTTATAAAATTGTTTATATCGCTAAACCTTAATCATGGCACTTAAACAGACATGAGAAACTTCTCTTATTTCATACAACAGACCTCTTTTATTTAATTTCCTCTTTGATAGTGTTTGTCAGTTCTTAATACTACTTCTTCGAGCTGAGAAAATATGTTTAACGTTATAATCATCAGTTCTTACAAGTTTTTTGCTATGTTTTTTTTAGCAAGAAGTACTTTTATGTCGTAATTGCATTTTCGCATAAATTATTCTCAATTATTATATATATCATTATCGTTTTCTTGGATTTCAAAATTCTGTTATAGGAAGCGATGAGAACGTTAAAAAAGTGCTCGGAGGAGAAGCATGCGTTTTTGCAGAATATATTGATCATACAAACCTACTTCCAAGACTCTGGTATGTAAAGAGATCCAACAGACTCTACTACGTCTCTAGGATGCAACATAATTTATATTTATACATAGAAAAGAACCACAACAAACAAGACATCAATTCCAAATCGTAAAATTTCCTTTTATTGATGATGATGATATATGTACATCACATGAGCAAGAGTAAGAACATGTATCAAACTGATTATTATTGACAGTGAATAAATTTGTTTTGTATGCTTTATGTTATATTCATTTTGATTTCCTTAACTCTTTTCAGGCAAATTTGATTTTTTTAATTTTTTTTTTTTTTTTTTTTTTTGGGGGTCTTCTAGTTTTATTTGCAGTGATGAATGTTGTACACATCTGTATATGTTTAAGTGATGCGCCAACTTTATATGTGCTAGTCTCTGTCCTTGTATTTCCAATTTTTCTGTTAATTTAACTGATCTAAAAAATGTGTATAGTAGTGAGAATACGTAATGAAATACAAACACTTGAACAAACACTTTCTCCTTACACATGATCTTTACATTTATTTCCATTTTTATGTATCATAGGCCAAGAGCTTCAGCAGCTGGTGAGAGACTTTGGAGTTCTAATGATGCAATTCAGGATGTAGAATCAGCCGCGTTTAGATTGGATGAACACAGATGTAGGATGTTGAAGTAAGAACATAAGAGTTTGGGCTTATATCCTATTTCTCGAATCATTTCTGCATCATATCCATATAATTATTCACAACATTATGGTTCCCATTCAAACCTCTTTCAAATTGGTAACACCAAAACTAGGAAGGTTATACTCCAGGAACTTTAAGCTCACAATTCCATTTACATGTTCAAGGACCCATGCAAAGACAACATAGTCGGGAAAAAATTAACACCAAGAAGATAAGCATTTAAGCTTGGTTTTCGTGACCCATCCACTTGATAGTAAACCAAGAAATGTCACGAGGTTAAACATCTCAGTTTTACATGCAAATAATATATAGATTTAAGAAGATGTGGTATGAGTGCCATCCAAGTCACAATTTGTAAAAGTAAACCATTATAGGTCAAAGTACGGCCTTCAACACGAAGCCTTGGCTCACACCGAACAGCAAGCTATAAAGGGCCCCCAAAAATGACTAGTGTAAAACCATTCAAACAGGAAAACCAACGGTCTAATCTATATAAAAAACGAGAAACGAGAAACACTTATGAACCACATCAACAAACGACAACCACTGAAACGTTTTAATAGGCGCCAACCTTCACCCTACGCCTATATGATAAGCAAGTCAGGTTGGCATGTATAACCCATCAACATAAATTCAGAAAAGATCTTCCAAGATGATAATGAGCATCTCAGTAGGTATGTATCACCGTCAAAACTAAATAAAAAAGATATGCCATGGAAATTCTAATCTCAGCTTGTCACGCATCACCATAGCCAGTCAACGTCAAGGAAGAGAAGGTAAGCTAAGAAAATTAGCATTTAAGCTGGGCATGTATCACCATTAACATACAGTAATACCAGATATGTCAAGAATGACATCATCTCAGCAGGGATTGCATTACGCGTAAACATAGAGTAAGTCTTAGACAAGATATACAAGGATGATAAGCATATCAACTTGGCATGCATCATCCGTCAGCACAAAGTCAGACAGGAAATGTTAGTAAAACAAACAAGTTGGCCTGAGCTTGGCATAAAATAGCGATCAACACAAGTTAGCCAAGAAATGATAAAGGAGAAGCATCTCAGCTTGGCATTCAACGCATGTCAATTAAGAGGAAGACATGATATACCAAGAGGATAAGCATGTACGCTTGGCATCCATCACCTATCAACATAGAGTAAGGCAAGTTATGACAAGAGAATAGGCATGCTAACTTAGCATGCGTCATCCGTTAACAGAGTACTGAAGACAAGAAATTCCACGAGAATAGGCACATCTGTTTGGAACGCATTTTGCATAATCACATAGTCAGACAAGATAGAAAGAGGATCAGCATTGAGCTTGGCATGCATCATCTGTCGACATAGACTAAATGCAAAGATGATAAACATGTCAGCTATGTATGCATCACCAAATGATACAGAGACAGATAAGAAATGCAAAGAGGGTAAGAATCTCAGCTTGGTAAGCACCACCCATAAACAGAGTTAAAAAAGATATAGCAAGAGGATAAATATGTCGGCTTGGAATGCATCACCCTTTACATTTAACTTTTTCTCAGCGGTTGCAAAGTACTTTTTCTAAATCAATTTAGTTTTGAATCAGGATGACACGGTCACTATTATAGTATACTATAGTTTAGTAAATAGTCTTTTGATGTTCTAAAACAATATCATAAAACTATGACAACGTAATTTACACTGTTCAAGCATCACCGCACGTCAAATTTTGTACAACATAAAAGCTGATTGGATATTAAAGACAATGTTGTCGCGCCCTCATGGATTGGCGTCCTATCAACGACTTCGGGAAGCTTTTATCAAAATTATTTCACACACAAGTAACTATATTTTCTACTGAAACATAACAAAAATATTAATTCAATTTGTTTTTGGATTGAACATTTAATGAAGTCACAGATTCATAACCTTAACAATTGGTTCACTAACGGTTAATAAAATGTAAGTCTGAATAGAAATATAAAAGATAAGTCCAGTTATTGTTTTAAAATGTGTTTTTTTCTGACATTTTGAGATGGTTCAGTAATCTACTTGTTCTGTGTGTAAAGAATTTTAGAGGTCAGTTTGACTTTTATAATCAGTTGGATTTTCAATTTTTGCAAAGATGTGTTGGATTTTTTTTTCTTCTAAAATGTATATCATTATTCTCTGATATTTCCCGTTATCCAAGTTCTGAAATCTTGTTTTGAAGATTTAACATATTTATACCAAATATTTAAAATTTCACTCTGGGTTTATAAATACCATTGAAAGTACAACATCTAACAAAAGATAAACATTGCTAGAAGATAATGAGACACTCGTTTTCATGTTGAGATGGAATGTGTCCGTTATTTGATTTTCTAAGGTAAACAATAGAAACCCCTCAAATATCTTCTCGTGACAAGAACGAAAAGTGGCGACACTGAACTTCCAACAACGAGCGATAATTTCTAATCATATAATACGCTTGTAATAGATTTTTAAAATGCAACGTAAAACTTATCAATTTAGACATTTCTTATCCCGAATTACTTCTTTGTTGAAACTATAATACATTATTTTATGGTACACCGACCCGAGAAGTAAAATGAAATATGGTAATTGTTTCATGATATATTTTGGCCATCATTTGTGACTTTCAACAAGTGGTCACTTGGAATAATTCTATACAGCGTATAATTGAGTTAAGTATGACGTCCATTTTCGCTGAACTAGTACACATTTTTGTTTAGGGGCTAGCTGAAGCCCGCCTCCGGGTGCGGGATTTTCTCGCTGTGTTGAAGACCCATTGGGGCCTTGGGCTTCTGCTCTTTGGTCTGGTTGTTGTCTCTTTGACACATTCCCCGTTTCCGTTCTCAATTTTATTAATACTTGTAATTCGAAAAGCAAAGTAAAATTTCAATTTCAGTATGTCAAAAACTACAGAGTTTTCAAGAACCATAATTTCATTTATAATTTTAGCTATTGAAGAGGCTCATCTTTTACAAGTTGGAAATACAAATTAAGCAGGTCTCACAGTGTGTCTTTCAGATGAAGAACAGCAATCATCGAAATGCACTGTTCCTTTGCCTTTGGTATTACCAATTGCATGTAGGGATTTTGTGTCGTGGATCAAATATTAAAACACCATGTTGCTTCTTTTCCAGTCGATATATATTTAGATTTGATGAATAAGATACATATAAATTGAAGTTTGTTCGCCATATATCGGACAATTCATGTGCCATAGGAGCGGCAGTTTAGGCCATATATCATTGACTAATTTAACCAGTTAAACAAACATATTTTCTTTCGATTCCAAGAAGAATGGACATGGGGTCTTTATTTTGATTAGGTTGTTTTACTGCTAAATAAAGTAATTCGTTCCAATCGAAATTGTCTTCAGAAAGAAAAACTACGGTTTCGCTTGCTCGTACTTCTTTCTGTCGTCCATACAATTTTTTAAAAATTAATCAAATTTCAAGATATGACCAATTTCATAACTCCCGGCATAACATATTTTTTTTTAACTTTCGAGTCGAAAGAAAAAAAAAAAAAAAGATTTCCAAGAAACTGAAATAAATCAAAGTGCTGGATAGCACCTGTGGAAAGTTTGCAACCGTAGATGTGTATTATTTCACAGCTTTGATGTTTTTTACTAAACCGTTGTCTCTTCAGCAATTATCAATAATCCCTTTTTTTCATATGTTTGTCAGGTAAAATTTTGATATTTTCTATTGCAACCTTAAACTGTAGATTTAAAATAATCAAATATACAGAAAGCTCTGTTAATTTCTGTATGTGCCCATCCCATGTCAAGGGCCTGTGATTTTAGTATTTTTTATTGATTAAGGTCCTTCATATTTGTTTTTAGTAAATTGTTTTGTTACTAATTAAGACGTTAGTTTTCTTGTTTGAATTGTTCCACATGTTTCATATCAGGGCCTTTTTTAGCTTACTATATGGTATGAGTTTTTCTCATTGTCGACGACCGTATGGTGACCTATAATTGTTTATATATCTTCCTCCTTTGAACTCTTTAGCTGGTTCATTCGCAAAAAATACCACATCTTTTATTTTAAATAAGACAGTAAACTTAAATCAGTACAACTGTAATGAAAGTGAATTTATATGAAAGGCTTTGATCAATAAATGGGGAATGTGTCCATGGGACACAGATGATGCCCTCGCTAGCATTTATTTTAACGTTATAAGGGGTCATAAAAGAGGGGCGAAAGATACCATGAGAGGGACATTCAAACTTATAGATCGAAAATAAACTCATAACTCAAGAACTGTAAAAGTGACGGTTCCCAAATTTGTACTTGCTCGGAGTTTTGTGGTAATAAGCATTGTGTATACATTCCAACACATTTAGTTGAGGCAAACTTAAGTTAGCGAACGGAAACAAAAGATTTAGCAATTTTTCCATTTGTAAAGGGGCATAACCCTAGAACGGTAAAAATGACGCCACCAAAATTCAAACTTGATCTGTATTTTGTGGTTATAAGCATTGTGTATAAGTTTCATAACATTTGGTTGAGACAAACTAAAGTTAGAGAACGGAAACAAAAAATTCCAGCAACTTTTCCATGGGAAAAGTGACGCCACAAAACTTAAAACTTTACCTGTGTTCTGTGGTAATAAGCATTGTGTATAAGTTTCATAACATTTGGTTGAGGCAAACTAAAGTTAGAATCTGATGTTCAGGAATCTGATGTTTAGTAGTTGTCGTTTGTTGATGTGGTTCATAAGTGTTTCTCGTTTCTCGTTTTTTATATTGATTAGACCGTTGGTTTTCCCGTTTGAATGGTTTTACACTAGTGATTTTTGGGGCCCTTTATAGCTTGCTGTTCGGTGTGAGCCAAGGCTCCGTGTTGAAGACCGTACTTTGACCTATAATGGTTTACTTTTATAAATTTTGACTTGGATGGAGAGTTGTCTCATTGGCACTCATACCACATCTTCTTATATCTAATTAGAGAACAGAAACCAATTTTGGGATGTACGGACATACTAACAAGTACAGGACGTACGTACTTACAGAAAAACAAGGGTAAAACTTAATAGGGGGCATAAAAATGGCAATATGACGACAGGAATAAAAATTTTATATACACTAGATTCATAGAGGTACTTATAATCCTGTAATACATTTTAGTTGCAATGACATTTTGAGATTTTTGGTTTTCAGCCATTCATTTGATATAATTATTGCCTCTGTGTTGAGTAGACACATCGTTAATTATCGGTCAATCTCAAAGAATCATACTGAACCAGGAATAAAGTGTGAGGTTTATACTGTAAATTCTGAAATTGAATGTCAAGGTCAGTATGATGTTTCTGCGTGCAAAGTTTTGTCAATTAAAGTGCTACAGTTAAAAACGTATGCGCCAAACACAAACCAGACACTGTTAAACTATCACAGGGGTCAAATGAGAAAGGTCAGAATGATCTGACTTTGGTATATGATACACCCCATGCCCAAAATGCAACAGTTAAACTGCATACCATGCAGTTACTCGCTAGGTTAACCAAAATTTTAAGGTACAAAAGATATGACCCAGACACAAATTGTACAAAGTTTTACTACAATACATGTCGGTATCAAAGGACAAAGGCAAGATCAAAGTGATCAGACTCTGGGATATGACACGTCCAAGGACCATGATGCAATTGCCTACTGAGTTTGATAACCCAAAGTTTAAAGCACAAACTTCATGAAACAGGCACAAATTGGATAATGTCAACTATCATAATCATTTCAGATTCTATGATTTCACCTTTTCTTTGAGCACTTAGAGAAAATTGTAGTATAGTGTTATATTCATGCCTCCATCTGTTTTATTAGTATGCCAGGGGCGGGTCCAGGTGAGGGCGTAATGGGTGTACGCCCCTCCCCCCTTTAAAAAAAAAAAAAAAAACTATCGTAAGCTTCTTATATTGTATTGAATATGGCAATTTATCATATTCATTAATTATTTTATGTTTTTTTTAGCAAAAAAAAAAGGGGTCCAAAAATTTTTCTCCTCGCTCGGCTCGGCGAAATATTTCATTCTACGCCCCCTCTTTCAAATATTATAGAAACGCCCCTGTATGCAATGTCATAGGCATAGATATATAAAAAATATTTGCTATACATATTTATTACGTGATAAAATAAACAAACAAACCATAACATGAATAACCAAAGTTATGCATGGTTAAGCATTAAGAAAGTCATCTTGCTAGAAAACTTAAGACTCATTGTTTTCAACACTTTAAAATATATTAGGTAAAGCACTGTCTATATTAAATGAACAAATTTATTTAATCATTTCTACAGCACTTGTCTTGGCACACTTGGTTATTCTAAGAGGTAGAAGTTGACTTGGCTGCTTTTAATACACTTTGAACTCTGCAACAACATCAATATACTTAAGTAATCCTTATCCTTGTAACAATTTGTGTAGGCTGTAAACTGTCGTTGAGTCAATGTTTTTCTGCTGTCAGTTTGGATCCACTCGAGCATGCTGAAGGAGTGAAGGTCCTTATATCCGCATTGGAATGTGAAATAGCTAGTATTTAAGTAGCGGAATTTAAAGTTTTCTATGGTGGCCGGCTAAGGCCATTTCGCGTTTTCGCGTTTTCGCCTTTCATATTCTATAGGGCGAAAACGCGAAAACGCGAAACCGATTTCGAAAACGCGAAAACGCGAAGTCGAAAACGCGAAAACACGAAGTCGAAAACGCGAAACCGATTTCGCGTTTTCGACTTCGCCTTTTCGCGTTTTCGATTTCGCCTTTTCGCGTTTTCGCGATTTCGCAATTTCGCGTTTTCTCGTTTTCGCGATTTCGCCTTTTCGCGTTTTTACGATATACATGTTATTATAACATAACATTTTAAATATAATTGGAGACAAGACTACAAAGTATGTCATTCAAATGATTGTCATATAAATTTCATATCTGTGGTTTACTTTAAATATTTTCATAAATTAGACAATTCCTTTACATTCTTTGTTTCAAATACTCTAACAAGTCATTATCTTTTTAAAAGTGTCAAATTTATAAGTTAAGCCACAATGTAAACTATAGGCGGTTTTGTTGTTGTAATTATATTTTGTTTATATACATCTATTGTTTACATGTGTATATTAGTAGATTAATTATGTTTTAGTCATGTAGTTGATATTGTATTTAGAGAGCCTTATTTAAAATTGGTTTAATCCAAATGAGTTACTCTCTTTAAATAAAGATATTATCATTATTATTATTATTATTATTATTATTATTATTATTACTGAACAAATTTAAAACAGATGCATTTGTATAAAATGCCTTTGAGTATACAATTTGCTTGAAATCATATTTTGACATTTTAAAATATATTTGTTAATTGACCAGATTCAGTTTCTCTATTTGTTTTGTTAATCTGGTTCTGACACGGGAGGATTGTTGTTATCGTCTACCGCATTCAACAGTATATCCCTTGTCCCTTGGTGTCTCCTGTAGATGAACAAATTTCCATCTTTGAAAATTTGAAATATTAATCAATGCGTTTAGTGATATATGGGAAACACATTCTACATTTACATGAATTTTCCATAAATCCAGGTTACTTTTGTTTAAATAAAAGAACATGCGACAGGTTTGGGATATCTTTGCTAAGATCAACCTACGACAGTTTTGAGGCGAGGTCTTGGATAGTCCTAAGAGGATCATAAGACATGTCATAAGATATTCTAGTATCTTATAACAGGTCTTAGGATAGCTTCGCAAAACCGTCCCAAGTTTTATTTGACAAAAGTCTTATCTCCACAATGTATTAAATTTTAAACTTTTTTCACACAAGCTAATTTGAATATTAAAAATTTTAGATTCACAACAAGAGCATTAAATGAAAGATTATGTATTTTAAGTAACCATGGCGATAATAATGATTAATTTCATTTATTTTAAAATGTCCAAACTATAACTTCCAGCAAATTGTATGTTCAAAGGCATTTTATACAAATGCATCTGTTTTTAAATTTGTTCAGTAATTGTCAACAAAGAATGTAAAGAAATTGTCTAATTTATGAAAATATTTAAAATACGTCACAGATATGAAATTTATATGACAATCATTTGAATGACTTACACTTTGTAGTCTTGTCTCTAATTATATTTAAAATGTTATGTTATAATAACATGTATATCGTAAAAACGCGAAAAGGCGAAAAGGCGAAATCGCGAAAAGGCGAAAACGCGAAATTGCGAAAACGCGAAAAGGCGAAATTGCGAAAAGGCGAAATCGCGAAAAGGCGAAAACGCGAAAACGCGAAGTCGAAATCGCGAAAACGCGAAAAGGCGAAGTCGAAAACGCGAAAACGCGAAGTCGAAATCGCGAAAACGCGAAAAGGCGAAGTCGAAAACGCGAAATCGGTTTCGCGTTTTCGACTTCGCGTTTTTGCGTTTCTGACTTCGCGATTTCTTGTTTTCGCCCTATAGAATATGAAAGGCGAAAACGCGAAATGGTCTTAAGGGCATACGATACAGTTACAGAGGAGGTAATGACGTTGCTAACGTAAATTGTTATTTTCGCGACGTCAAACTATGACTTATCGGGAAAAGATTCAGTTTTCGACTGATTTTTATCATTCAAACTTATTTAACTTGAAAACGAGTTCATGGACCCCTCTTTTTTAAAATGCCATTTGGTTTGATTATGCGAGAAGATTATGTGCCAATTTTCATGAAAACGTAAATAGTGCAATTTTTTAAATTTGATAAATATACAGCAAAAGTGATGTTTTTTACATTCATGAACATTTGATAAATATGAGTTATTTCTGAATAAAAAATGTATAAATTTTTAGGATACTTATAAAATACAGAAATTACCAATTATTTAACAAAAAACAATTTGTGTTTATCTTTTAATACTCATTCTCTGTAACCACTTAAACTTTTTCGGCACACATAGTCACCGATCTTCCTGAAAATTGGCTGATATGTAGATCCTATTAGACTAGTCAGAAAATAATGCCAACCGATATATATATTGGTTGGTTACCATGGTAACAACAGAAAAATTGGGATTTTGAGAAAATGCAATATTTGGTGTAGTGTTGTGAAATTATGCGGCTGCATCTATTAAAAGAATCACAAAACAATTAATTTCAGTCTTGTTTTAGTCAAAAATAAAAAAGTTACGGGTAATCTACCTAGAAACATGTGAAATTAATTTCTAAAAAATGATCATTGTGCAATATTCCTCACAATACGAATTATCTCCCTTTGGTGGGTTACTCTAATGACAGGACCAAAACGAAAATGCTAATAACTTTTTTATTTCTAAAAGGATTGATGTCAAATTTAAATTGTCATAAATTTAGACCTTCAATACATAAATATAAGAAAAAAATATAGAAAACTTTTTTTAAATCTTCTTAAAACGTGACCTGACCAACGCTGACAATGACAGGACCAAATGAAAATGCTAATAACTTTTTTATTTCTTAAAGGATTTATGTTAAATTTGAAATATAATAAAATTTGATCATTTAATATATAAATTAATGAATAAATATTGAAAAAATAATAAAAATTCAGAAAACGTTACCTTCCTAACGTTGACAATGACCTGACCAACAACAGCAAAAAACCTGACCGATGAAAATTTCTGTGTTATTTAATATAATTAAAAAAAAAAGAGAAAACAATATGTTTTTGGGTAAAAAGCTTGACCTGACCAACGTTTTACTGTGTCCTTGTCGTTGTACTACCTAAAACGTATTTATATCTTATAGGACAAAAATGTAGGATTTGCTTAAAATTTATGAAAAATTAACATAAAGATTGAATGGTAAAAAACTGGGGAAAACAGTTTAGGGTACTTTGACGAGCACTGGATTATTTAAACTTTTTATGGTATTGAGTAGTATATTGTATTTAACTGTGTTGTAAATTATGTTGTATGTTACTGGTTATAATTTGACACGTTTGATCACAAATATAAAGTAACACACAAAAGGTGTGAATGAAGTAGGCCATGCATAAATACATATGTAAGTTGATAAATCCAATATAGTTTGTTTTTTAATATTTTCTTACAGTAAATAGTTATTTCCACGTACTACTTAAGGCATGCCCGAGCCTTGTGTTGGATATCTTGGTAGTCTTAAATATTTTCATAAAAACAAATAAACATTTCGCGGACAACTTGCGGTATGCTGCATGCACGATATCCTGGTAGTTTAAAATATTTTCATAAAATATAAGTATGCATATTCGCGGACTTTACTTGAGGGTTGCCAGAGCCTTGTCTTAGTTTTAAATGTTCCCGAAAGTCAATACATTCATCGTTTGCTAATATGTTTGTAAGCATTTTATATTTTCTTATTTGAAAAAATTAATGGTTCAATCTAAGTGTTTCTATAAATTTGATGCAAAGCCTATTACATATAAATAGGTATAAAGTCATTTTCCTGGTCATGATAACGGTCAGAATGAAGGACAGAAAGTCACATACAAAAAGTCGCAGACAAAAAGTCACGTGTATAATATGTTATTTATAAACATTGACTCCTGTTTCAAAGTAAAATGTATTTTTTTTTTTTGTTAAAAGAAAGACAATATACTAATTTTGAGAAACATCTTTCTGTAATGGGCTTTCAGTGAAAATCAAAGTATATGTACATGTATATAATTCTTTTAAAGTTACCCTGTGTAAAGATCTAGAGTTATCATATTGTCAATATTTTTTAATTTGCTGCTAAAATCCATGAATATAATTTTATTTTCTCAAATTTCAATAATCCAATGCCTATTAGTAATGTTAATATAGTGCTACCATAGGCGGATCCAAGGGGCCCTGAGGGCCCGCCCCCTCATTTCATTGGAACATTTTGTTGATTACATATGAAATCAATGAAGCATGAATGTAGCGGGCCATCTCTTAAGTCAGCGGGACCCCTTATATGAAAATTGTCTTGATGGTATATTTCCCCCCTGTTGCTCGTTGTAAGACCCGCAGTCACCCACTGTCAGATTTTCCGAGGGTCCTCGTAGGGAAACCGTATTTTTTTGAAAATCTCGAAAATTCTCCCCAGCCAGAACATCAAACAAGAAATGTGTCGGATGGATAGCAGGGACCATCGAGTAGCCGACTATAACCGCCCTTGCTTGTTACGCCCTTTGTTTGCTAAAGGACCCTTGTGTTTATTCTTTAAGGGGCTCCCTAGTTAACCTATTGAAATTTCTGTCCTTGTCCAATTGATCCCGATTTCCAGTGATATTTTAAACAAGAAATGTGTCGGATGGGTAGCAGGGACCATCGAGTAGCCGACTATAACCGCCCTTGCTTGTTACGCCCTTTGTTTGCTAAGGGACCCTTGTGTTTATTCTTTAAGGGGCTCCCTAGTTAACCTATTGGAATTTCTGTCCTTGTCGAATTGATCCCGATTTCCAGTGATATTTTAAATTGTCCGCCTTCATTCCAGCCTAGCCCTATTGCAGGACCTTTTTGAAATTTTCTATTTTTTATAACTTCACCTCAAAAATTATCTTCATGTAGATACTCATCATCCAATAATACAATATTATTCAAAACGTATAGCTATACATGCTTTGCCATTTCAACATTGAGTTTAAAAGAATGAATAAGAAAAATAAACAGCTCATAATAAAGGTATTTTTTCCTTTATAGAAAGTTTAAATGGTCATTTATCATTTATTTAGAGGATGAACGTCTGACTCTTTTGGTTCTATTTTTTATTGTGTTTAATTGTATCAAATTATTGACTTTAATTATTTTTTGGTCAGTAGACTAGCACAGAACCTACAATGTTCCTATTAAATTTATTGATTTTGTTCTCTTCTGAAATATGCATGAGATGTTTGACACTGGACATAAAGCAAACCACAACTAATCGATCATTTCTTTTTACAAAATCTTTCCAGCCCCAAATATTGCACAATTGAATATTTAATTTTTAAATGATTTTACTAGTATTTGTTTTTCTAGTTTTTCTTGTATATTTTCATGATCATGAAAACAGAAATTTCTTCATAATCAGCAATTTTATCCACATTAGAGAAATTGTATTTGTTTCCTTCAAGTGGCAACACCATTATCGATATACTATACTAGCAAAATTATTTATATATACACATGTGTGAATACAGTGAAACTTAATAAGTGTTTTAGTTTTCCTACTTTTGTGCACATTTAAGAAACTAACTGAAACTTTTTCAAAATTGTTTTAAACTTGTGTATCATCATGAAATTGTTTCCATAGCAACAGAGTTAAAACTATTATACCTATATAAATGAATATGTTTAAAATTTTATGATAACAATAATTTCCACAAATTGTATATTTGTTTTTTTTCTGACTGCAGAATTAGGTTTTAAAACATTTTTTTCAAAATTTTTCAAATTTTTTTCTGAAAAATGAAAACTAAGCATTTTGTATCCATGGTAACAAAAAATGAAACATACTTCCCATTACTTTTCGCATCATTGATAAGATATGACTATGGTATTTATGAATTCATGGTTGACTTTAACTGAGGTGTCCGCAAAAATTATGGTGAGCATTCAAAATGACCTCAAAGGGTATTTTTACCTAATGCAAACCACATAAAAAGGGGGTATATGTGATTATGATTGAAAATGAATATGAAAATATCAGTTATTAAATTACATTAATAAAATGCTTATATTTAATAAAATCATAAAAAATTAGTCTTTCTCTTAATCATTTATTATGAAAATTATGTTGAAAATAGCCATTTTCAGCTTAAAATCATAGATATCCAGAAGAGGTAAAACTGGTCATCGGTTGCTATGGCAACCGATATGCTTAGCAACCAAAATTTTGCCATTTTTTGTTTGTTTCATTAAGACTAGTAAGTGTGTGAAGTTTGAAGAAAATCCATGACCATGCGTGCCACACTCCCTATGTAAGAGTTTAAATAGTTACAGAGAACCAGTATTAAAACAAAAAAGTTATGTCTTTCTTTCGAAAGGGATAATACGGACACAAATCCGAATTTTGAGCAAATATACCAAATTTCGACTTCATTTTACTCAAAAAGTAGCACATGAAGGTATATTTTTTATTACATATTTGATTTAATCAGGTAAAAAATAGTCTATATTGAAATTTTTACCAAAATGTAAATACGGGATAAAAACTGTATCGTATGCCCTTAACCGGCCACCATAGTTTTCAAATGTTTTGACAAAAAAAAAAATTCCCTTTTCTATCAAAGCCGGTATTTACCTTTACTCATCCTTGGCGTGTGACATACGCTATATGATTATCGAGTATTAAATATCCTGTCACCTGTGTATTGTTCAATCAAACTATTACCACTTGTTTAAATTATCCGACGGCCTGGTCAAAATATAAAACATGTTGCGTTATCAGTACCGAATTCTTTCGATACACTCGGGCTTTTACGTCTTTAATAATAAACATTTGTAATCGTAGTAAACATGGTGCGGGAAAATGTTCATTCATGAAATATTTTATACACGGGATGTTTATTTTCTTCAACCGGAGGACGGGAGGAGAGCCCTCAAACCGGGATTATTGTACTCCCGTCGGGAGGTTCACATGTATATATCTTATGCATGTCTGGGGAATCCAGTAGGAAGGCATACAGGTAACATAAACATACAAAAGTCAAAATGATGGCTGAGAGTTCAAAGTATGCATAATTTATAGAGGTCAAACCTAATACCATTTACAAATGTAAAAATTGAAAAGATCACGATATTATTAACAATAAGAATTCTTTTATTTCATGAATAAATGTGAAAAAACAACAACACCCATCTCGAAATAAATATCAGGCCCTCTAAATTTTCTTTGAATTAAACGTAGAAACCGCTGGCTCGCGTAGATTTCTTTTGATTTTATCTTTCAGCGCATGGCAGATCCGCGAAGTAGTGTTTGTGATACTCATTTTCAAAATGAAGTTGAATTCATTTGAATTGTCGGTGAACATTCAGTCCTTTTTTATTCAAGCTGTAATCTTATCAAAAGAGTAGTAACTCAAAATTTCATAAAACATCTTCCTAGAATTCGTATTCAAACACTAGTACTACATTATCTAGGAGTAGAACAATAAGATAGTCGATCTGTCCAACTTCCGGTATGAGGCCGATGCCATAGGAAAGTAAATTGTTATAGCAAGCTATAGCAAACTTTCCAAAAACACTTTGACTGTGTTTTTTCCAGCGTGAGCTATTTTGTATACTTGCGGTCATTTTTCTAATCGGTGTTTTATTTTCAACAATAGAGAATTTAAGATTTGAAACAGCCAATATCTTTTTTCATTTATCATGTATTTTAAGGAAACTTTGATAACATATAAAATGAAAATTGTATAATTCAGTAAATAGTCTTTTTATTAATTTGTATTGATGGTCTACTGCCTCATTTACATATGTCCTAAATATCTTGATCATATATAGAGAAAGATAATTGCATCCGAGATCGCATTATGTAATGGACTAGTTTTATCATTTTTTATCGTCCCCCCGATGGGCATTCCACTCCCTATCGAAAATACTAAATCGAATATGAAGTACTAGTCTACATGCATCAAGAAGTTTGTCTGACGTGAAAATACGTCCCCCAATATCTAACGGCTTTATTTACACACACAGTGGACTGATTCTTTATATAAACATTTTTACGAAATCATTTGAAATTTTGTTTTTCGAAGAAAAACCAATGTTGCAATATATTACAATAAATCTATTTAGAGTACGTCGACATGCCGCTGCATGATAATTCATCATTTAATGCAGGCATGTCAAACTGCCACTAATGTAATTTTTAAAATGACATTGTCATAGTTTTATCTGTATCTGACATCAAAGAGTAATGTACTTTATTGTCGAGTTGTGGACTACTGATTCAAAATAATGTTGATTTCGACAACGAGCTTTGTAACCGCGGCGAAAAAGTTGAGTTTTTAACACAAAGTATGACGAGTCAGACAAGAAATGTCAAGAGAGCATGCCTCTCAGCTTGGCAAACATATACCCAATAATACTGAGTTAGCCAAGATATGCAAAGAGAATAAGCATCGCAGCTTCGCAGCAGTTTCTGTCTTTCCATAAGACTTTTCAAGATAATAAGGAAAAAAAAAAAACAAGAGGCTCATAAGAGCCTGAATGGCTCAACTGGTAAAGATATGTCATCGGATATAAATGTTGGTGAAAATAGGAAGTAGGTGGATGTTCAGCATTTTTGCCCTGTCAGATTTTCTCTATCTAATCTAGTTTTCAAGATACAGGGAAAATAATGCATTCTACCTCTATGTTCTATTTTTAGCCATGATGTATACTGACTGGAAAATAAAACACAAACTTAATTCTATATACACACTAAGGATCATTCACCCCACATTTGGTTGAAATCAATTAAGTAGTTTAAGAGAAGAATATCTTTGAAAAAGTATATGACGGACTGTAAAATTAGTCAAAATCAGTCTATAACTCCCAAGGAGTCATCCAATAGTTTGGTTCTTTTGGCATTTTTGTATATCTTACAATTCTAAAAAAAAAATGATGTTTACAGTTTGTACTTATCTCTTATAGTTTTCGAGAAAAATCGGCAAAAACACTAAAATTAGTCAAAAATCGTCAATTTCGGGCAATAACTCCTCAAGGAGTCCTCTGACAATTTTCGTGCAAAAAGAAAGTAGGTTCATGTAGATCTTGACATTCTGAGCATTTACGTTCTGTCAAGAGTTTCTCTTTATATTATAGCTTTTAATTAAGCCAATTAATGCATTTTACCATCATGTTCTATTATTTTTTATGCACGGTGGCCATGTTTGTTAACTTACCCGGAAAAAAGACACAAACTTTATACTACATACCCTCAGGATCATTCACCTCAAGTTGGGTTGAAATCTGTTCAGTAGTTTCAGAGGAGATATTTGAAAAAGTTTATGACAAAGATGAAGATGGACACCAAGCGATGGCAATAGCTCCAGGTGATCTTACTTAAAATAGTTGAAATTGAAATTTAGGGGCAACAACTACTGTAAAAGGTATCAATTGATCCTATTTGTAGATTTTGTGTTTCTGATAAATTTTGCTGTTCAAAGTTTCAGTCTATCTGTTATGGTTTTCAATTTATTAACTAGAAACCCTAAAATTGGTCAAATATTATCATTAAAGGGCAATAACTCCTAAGGGGAATATACTGATAATTTCAGTCATTTTGACTAATTTGTAGATTTGATCTTTCTGCATTAGTTTCTGTATAGAAAAGAGAGGCGAAAAATAACAAAGGGATATTAAAACTCATAAGTCGAAAACAAACTGACATTGCCATGGCAAAAAACAAAAAGACAAACAACAGTACACAAAACACTACATACACAACTATTGGAACATACATATCCTTCGTCATCTCTGAAACAGATAATCCATAACGGTCAACCTACTCCTGATGGTGCCAGTAAAATTTTCGGAGGGATGATTTCAACTTAACCACTTAGAACTCTTGGTTCAATAGCTTCCTTTTTAGCAGCAACCTTCTATCAAGGAAATCATGATAGGAAATGCAAGCTCTGGAATATCGTATCAGCTGTCTATTATAGAGTTTGCAAAAAAAACCCACAAAAATGGGGGAGGGGTCTTTATTTAAGGACAATAGCTCCTATAAGGAGTTGACTGGTGAATTGACTAATATATGTTGACTTATATAGCCATTTTATTTTGCTATTTACAGTTTGTTTCTGTCAACTTTTCAAAGGAAAAAACACCTAATATAAAGGGGTATAATGAGTTGACCTATTTAAAGATCTTATTTTGCTGATCATTTTTGCTATTTACAGTTTTTCTCAGTCTACTTTAGTTTGCAAACATAAACCAAAATAATGATGATGACAAATGACTGTTTAATGTCCAGTGAAAAATTGCTATGAATAAATGCCCTGCTTTCTACTAGATGGACACATGCAGCCCGAATTCAAAGTGATTAGTTGTTTCACATCACTTTCTGTTGAGAACTATCATATATTTGGCTACCTTAATTTTGTTGTCTAATCTAGGGAATACCAAATAGTATTTTTCAATGGAAATAAATCTCTGCAAAGTGGGTGCAAAGATTATCATAAAAATCAGATAAGGTCAATAGTTTGACTAGTATTAAAGTTGTAAATTAATTTTATGGAATAACAACATAGTAAACATGGTAAATATAAATATTTATTTATTTCTTAAACGAAATTATATTTTAGGAAATTATCAAAATATTTTTCTGTACTGTATAATAAAAATTAAAAATGAGACAAATTTAAACATTAGCTAAAATCACATACCATTCTAAATAATTAATACAATTTAAAAATTTTCAGAAATTTGTACATACCATTCTAAATAATTAATACAATTTAAAAATTTTCAGAAATTTGTCAAATACAGTAATATAACCTGATATCCTGCAGAGAATTGTTTAAGGTAGCACAATACAAAGATTTTTTTCACCCCCAATCAGAAAACTTTAAACTGATGTAATTTCTTTCATTCAGCTCTGAAATTTATAAATGAGGAACCAAAAAAAAAGAAGAAAGATTAATCTTTTAAATAGTGATACATTGTAACTTCATTATTACCATAATTATGTAATAATTGATTATTATGTAATTTGTTGCTAGAATGTGATGACCACATTTGAATGAGATTAGCTTCTTTGTTGTTCATAGCATCCCTAAATTTTTGATAAATTCTTGAGCAACACAGTTTGACTTCCAAAACCGAATCTCAGAGTTTTCCTATTGTATTTCATTCTCTCGCATTCCTTCAATTACGTTTGTAACCTTAATTCATAAGAAGTCACTAAATCTAATTGGGTATAATTGCAGTAAATTATCATATCATAAAGTATAATGAATATATACCCCTATTAAACTCATTGTTGAAATATTCAGGAAAAAATATTCAGAAAATTAAATACAATTGTCACCTTACTGTAAACTGAGGTTTTCATTTCATACAATGGAAATAATAATATACTATCCATCTGAACACCTATTGTACACAGCATATTGTCTGGTTCAGAAGGGGATAATTTCCAGGGTACAAACCTCTTGCCTTTGGATTTTTTTAAATAACGTAAATAAATTGCTTCGCCGAGCGCAGCTGGATACGACCGCAGAGGTCCAACCCTGAACAGTTGGGGCAAAAATGGACACAATATTCGTGCTTGATACAGGTCTGAATTTGGATTGAAATTAAATGTTTGACACATAATAGGTTTCTGATACAGAATAACTGTAGTCAAAGAACTTAGAATTGGTTATATGATTCGAATTTATATTCAATTTTTTGCTTTTGTGCAATTCACTATGCTGTTGTGAATTGCCCCCAAAAAAAATATACCCCTTTTTTGGCTTTTGTGCAATACACTATGCTGTTACAAATTGACCCCCCCCCCAAAAAAAAAAGAATTTTCATCCCTTTTTGGGGCAAAATTTTTTTTTTCACCTTAACCCTTTTTTTTTGCAAAAACAAAAAAAAAGATATTTGAAGAAATTTTCTTTTTAATTTCTGAAATATGTTATGAGAAAAAAATTGTTCCCCCTAATTTTTTTTCACCTCCCTCCCTCCCTTTTCCAAAAAAAATCTTTCAAGATATGGTCATTATCTCAATTCAAATTTCCAATGGAGTTTGCAACCATAATTACCCATTTAAATACATCATAAGAGTCTTAAAATAGAAAATGACATACATAACCATGTCTAAAAATAATATATCTTTAATCAGCATTTTTTTTAGTAACTTCTAAAAATAAATTGACAGCTAATCACCTCAAGACAATACAAAATTTCTTTATACATAATTGTAAACCAGTGTAAGGGAGGAAATCCAAATTTAACATTTTAAAAGTGATTGTCCATTAACAAGGAAACCCTTGTTTTTCCCCCTTTTATGCCCCTAATTCCTAAACGGTTTGAGCCATTACAGCCCCCCCTCCCCCAAAGCCAATCCTAACCATCCCTTTGTGGTATGGAAACTTGTTGTACAATATCAGAGAGATCCATACACCGTTCCACAAGTTATTGTCTGAAAACTAGAAAAATGCTTATTTGGGCCTTTTTTTTGGCCCCTAAATCCTAAACTGTTAGGACCATAACCCACAAAAATCAATCCCAACCTTCCTTTTGTGGTTATAAACCTTGTGTTTAAATTTCATAGATTTCTATTCACTAATACTAAAGTTATTGTCCGGAAACCAAGTGTCTTCGGACGACGACAACGACAACGTGATACCCATATATACGACCACAAAAAATTTTTTGCGGTCGTATAAAAATTAAGTTAGTGAGGTGATAACCTAAGGAATAATTAGAACAGTTCTCTATCTTTGCAAAAAAAAAATAAAAATTGAGAATTTTAATATTTAAAAAAAATACCTATTAAATATCCTGTTTATTGCAACTCTATATTCGTATTACTAGTAAAAACAAAACAGTACAATAGAAAGTACATGTATGACGTTTTTACCTGTCAAACCAAATAAGGTAACTGTTGGTCACTTATTGTCATATGGGAAACTGCTCATGCATATATTTAAATGAGCAACACCAATGGTGTGTTCTAACTCTGAATTACACTTCTGTGGGTCAGCAATGCATTTTTTGTTCTTGAAATTTGATAGGGTCAGATACTTTTAAACTTGTTCTTTTTAGACTTGGTAATTGTTCTTTTTCACTTTGATTACTGTGGACTCATGTATATTTGTGGGTACTTATTTTTGTGGATTAAGAAAAACATATTTTTTCTTGGATATTGGATTTCTTGGTTCTACAAATATATCTCATTGCAATATTGATCTATAAATGATTTCAATTTTTCTGTTTTAGAAAAAATATTTTAATAATACTTTTTTTTTGCAAGATGTAGGTATATTTGTTTTTGTTGAAAATGCCCCAAAAATTTGTGGTATTCCTGCCCAACCTATTCTTGATGGGTACTGTGGTGAATATGAAGTTGATGAACAGAAAGGAAATGATTGGACAGCACAAACAGATAGTAAACCATCATGTACAACATCATCTTCAATGAATAACAATTATTCTGGATATCTTACATTACTTTGTATTATATTGTCTTATAACATATTCAATCGAAGGGTGTCAATGGTTTGAATAAGCTGTAAATATACTATTAACCTCTTTTACTTAATAAATATTTTGAAACCAAAAATTACAATTCTACCTTACTGGAAAATGTACAAAAAAAACAACAATCTTCATTGAAGTGTAACAATGGTCGAATATTAAAGACAACACCAAAAATATTCTCAAATTTTTGTCCTGTTCATTCTACACAGAAATATTAAAAATTCTTTGCGAGCACGCTCACATACCCCCTGCCCCCACATAAAACAAAATCTCACCAGATTCCTAAATTTAAAGTTTCACAACTCCTACACAAGTCAATTGATAAAATATCTTGTGAATCTGCACATCTACATATTATGTCCTCATTAACTACAAAGTTTCATGAAATTCTGAAGTGTGCATGGTTTCAGAGACGTTGCGATGACAAACTGTTGCAGTAGTATATTTTAATTTCAAGTGCAAAGGGGCACAACTCCTATAAAAAACAATCAATCATAATTTCCTGTCGATATGCACATCTACATAGTATGTCCTAATTATCAAGAAAGTTTCATGAAATTCTGTTGTGTGGTTTCAGAGGAGTTGCACTGACAAATTGTTGCAGTAGTATAGTTAGGTCGAAAGTGCAAAGGGGCATAAATCCTAGAAAAAAAACAATGAATCATAATTTCCATTCGATATGCACATCTACTTAGTACTTATAATCTACAAAATTTCATGAAAATCTGTTGTGTGGTTCAAGAGGAGTCGCGATGACAACTATTGCGGTAGTATGTTTAAAATTTGAAGTTCAAAGGGGCATAACTCATAGGAAAATAAATGTGGATTGTGTCCACATGTGGACACAGATGATGCCCCCGCTTGCTTTTTTGATGATAAACTATCTCCAACTTCAGTGATGAGACCCATTAATATCCATTAAAACATCGAAGTTATCTTCAATTCATGGTATAGGATACCTATCTCTTATTTTCTTTTCGGTTATCCACACATAAACGCCATAATGAGTCTTTTTTGTACTAAGACAATTTACAGACCATGGACTACATAATTTTTCTATGGTACATTTCTATCGTCATTTTTCTAAATTTGCTTCTTGAACCTGAATGGTACTCTTCTTGTGGGCTATTTTATTGGTGCTTCATTATATGATTTTAAAGAATGCATCCTTAATAAAAAATATAAATGTGGATTGTGGACACATGTGGACACAGATGATGCCCCCGCTTGCATATCATAAAGTTATAAAGGGACATAACTGAAGTGACGCTACTCAAATTTGAACTTGATCTGAGTTTTGTGGTAATAAGCATTGTGTGTAAGTCTCATAGAGAACGGAAACTAAAAATTCTGCAATTTTTCCATTTATAAAGGGGCATTACTCTAGAACGGTTTGAGTGACGCCACCAAAATTCAAACTTGATCTGTGTTTTGTGGTAATAAGCATTGTGTATTAGTTTCATAATATTTGGTTGAGGCAAACTTAAGTCAGAGAACTGAAACTAAAAGTTTTGCAATTTTTCCATTTATAAAGGGGCATTACTCTAGAACGGTTTGAGTGACGCCACCAAAATTCAAACTTGATCTGTGTTTTGCGGTAATAAGCATTGTGTATAAGTTTCATAACATTTGGTTGAGGCAAACTTAAGTTAGAGAACGGAAACTAAAAATTTAGCAATTTTTCCATTATAAAACGGCATAACTCTAGAACAGTTTATGTGACGCCACCAAAAATTAAACTTCATCTGTGTTTTGTGGTAATAAGCATTATGTATAAGTTTCATAACATTTGGTTGAGGCAAACTTAAGTTAGAGAACGGAAACTAAAAATTTTGCAATTTTTCCATTTATAAAGGGGCAAAACTCTAGAACGGTTAAAGTGACGCCACCAAAATTCAATCTTGATCTGTGTTTTGTAGTAATAAGCATTGTGTATAAGTTTCATAACATTTGGTTGAGGCAAACTTAAGTTAGAGAACGGAAACCAATTTTGGGACGTACGTACGTATGTACAGACGAACAAGGGTAAAACTTAATGCCCCCTCCGCTACGGCGGGGGCATAAAAATTGACTAATAATTTCCAGTCAATATTCACATCTACATAGTATATCCTAAAGTATCATGAAATTCTGTTGTGGGGTTTGAGAGGAGTTGCGATGACAAGATCAGGACTGATGGATTTACAGACCAGTCAAAATCATTATACCCTACACAACTTTGGAGTATACATAAAAATAATTAACTCAATTATTTTGATGTAACAGATAACACCTACACATAAACAGTACCTTTATCTTAGACTGACATATGTGATATCTCCATCCAAACTGAAACAGCAGTGCTCATGTATGCAACAGTTTATAGAGAAAATGATTAGTAGAATCCCTTGTTCCTTGTTGAATAGGAGAGTTTAATATTTGTCCTAACTTTTAAAATTTATTATTCCCTTGACCAGATTCTGATCATATGATGGTAATTATAGACTAATCTAGTTATGAGATATTGAATGGACAGTTAACTTTCCTGAATCCTCTCCCATTATTTGCTATTTCAAAAATCATTGAAATCTGCATGATATATCAAGATTGCAATTGTCCAGTACAATTGTCATGTTTGTACCTATAAGGGAGCAACCATTTAACTTCAAGGGGGAGGGGTTATGGTTTTTTGTCTGAGTCAGAAATTTTTTTTGTGCAAAGCACGAACATTTTTTTTTAGTTTTTCGACCCTATCAATCAAATCATTTTTTTTCAAAATTAAACACTATAAGGTATGGGGAAAATCTGGATTCAGAATATTTTTTTTTTGTCATCTGCTTGACCACAATATTTTTTTTCATCAAACTGAGGATCAGAATATTTTATTTTTTAGGAAAAAACCATACCCCCCCCTCAACCTTGAAGTTAAATGATCATTCCCCAATTAAGTATATAACCTTAACCCCCCCTTCAGAGTTAATTGGTCATTTCCTTAAGTTGAGATAAACGGATGGACAAATAAAATTGCAAAAGAGGAATGATAATGAAAAGACAAACAAGTTCACAAAATCACATAAAAAATTAAAGACTGAGCAACACAATCCCCATCAAGGTAAGTGGAATCAGACTAAATTTATATCAGTTAGTGTCAAACAGATTTTATTGTTGTTTTACTAATATTTGGTCATGTCTCAGAAATATCCTTTTGTTTATCAATAATATCCCTTTGTGTTTTACACACATGTGTATGATTTTGTGTCCTACATATATCCTTCTGTGTCTCACTCATATCTTTTTGTCAGACAGTCTGTCTTATATCCTTTAAGTTTCACATATATCTGTTAATGTTTCACATATATATATTTGCATCTACCATTGTCTACCATATACCCCTTTGTGTCTTACATACATCATTTTGTGTCTCAAATATATATCCTTTTGTGTCTCCTTTTAATATCCTTTTATGTTTCACATATCCTTTTGTGTCTCACATATCTTTTTGTGTCTCACATATATCCTCTTATGGCTCACTCATATCGTTTTGTGTCTCACTCATATCCTTTTGTGTGTCACATACCGGGTATATCCTTTTGTGTCACACTCATACCCTTTTGTGTCTCACTAATATCCCTTTGTGTCTCACTTATATCCTTTTGTGTCTCACATATCCTTTTATGTCTTACAAATATCCATTTGTGTCTCACATATATATCATTTTGTGTCTCCTTCTAATATCCTTTTACGTTTCACATATATATACTAGTATCCTTTTGTGTCTCACATATATATCCTTTTGTGTCTCCTTCTAATATACTTTTACATCTCACATATATATTCTTTTGTGTCTCCTTCTAATATACTTTTAGGTCTCACATATATATCCTTTTGTGTCTCCTTATAATATCCTTTTACATTTCACATATATATCCTTTTATGTCTCACATATATCCTTTTGTGTCTCACATATATTCTTTTATGTCTCACATATATCCATTTGTGTCTCATTCATATCATTTTGTGTCTCACTCATATCCTTTGGTTTCTCACTGATATTTTCTGTTGTCTCACTAATATCTTTTGTGTCTCATTGGCATTGCTATCTTTTGAGTCTCATTGATATTTTCTGGTATCTCAGTGAGTTCTTTTGTGTCTCACTCATATCTTTTGTCAGACAGTCTGTCTTATATCCTTTAAGTTTCACATATATCTGTTAATGTTTCACATATATATATTTGCATCTACCATTGTCTACCATATACCCTTTGTGTCTTACATACATCATTTGTGTCTCAAATATATATCCTTTTGTGTCTCCTTTAATATCCTTTTATGTTTCACATATCCTTTTGTGTCTCACATATCTTTTGTGTCTCACATATATCCTCTTATGGCTCACTCATATCGTTTTGTGTCTCACTCATATCCTTTTGTGTGTCACATACCGGGTATATCCTTTTGTGTCACACTCATACCCTTTTGTGTCTCACTAATATCCCTTTGTGTCTCACTTATATCCTTTTGTGTCTCACATATCCTTTTATGTCTTACAAATATCCATTTGTGTCTCACATATATATCATTTTGTGTCTCCTTCTAATATCCTTTACGTTTCACATATATACTAGTATCCTTTTGTGTCTCACATATATATCCTTTTGTGTCTCCTTCTAATATACTTTTACATCTCACATATATATTCTTTTGTGTCTCCTTCTAATATACTTTTAGGTCTCACATATATATCCTTTTGTGTCTCCTTATAATATCCTTTTACATTTCACATATATATCCTTTTATGTCTCACATATATCCTTTTGTGTCTCACATATATTCTTTTATGTCTCACATATATCCATTTGTGTCTCATTCATATCATTTTGTGTCTCACTCATATCCTTTGGTTTCTCACTGATATTTTCTGTTGTCTCACTAATATCTTTTTGTGTCTCATTGGCATTGCTATCTTTTTGAGTCTCATTGATATTTTCTGGTATCTCAGTGAGTTCTTTTTGTGTCTCACTCAAATTATCTGATGTATCAGTAAGAACTGTTGGTGTCTCTCTGGTATCTGCTGAAGCTTTTCCATTTATGGTAGATATTTTTCCTTTACTGGTATCAGAATTTTTTTTCACATTTGATCCTTTTTGTTTTAGATTTTTACACGGATTTTTATTATGCCTCTTTAAACTAGATTTTTCAGTATATTTTATGCCACACTGTTTACATTCAAATGGTTTTGCTCCTATATGTACCTTCTTGTGTGCCTTTAACGTTTGTTTCCTTACAAAAGTTTTCTCACATATATCACATTTATGTGGTCTTAGGTTAGTGTGTTCAGAGAGTATATGACTCTTTAAACTATTGCTGCTTGTATACCGCTTGTCGCAAAGATTACAAGCAAATGGCCTAACTCCTGTGTGTATCATAATATGTGATTTTTTACCATGTAAACTTCTAAATCTTTTGTTGCAAATTGAACAAGAATACTTATATTCTTTTGGTAATTTTTGTTTTTTATGCATTCTTTTATGTTGATATAAATTCCTACTTGTCTGGAACTGTTTACCACATTCATCACATGTGTGCACTTTGTCATCATGAATTTCCATATGGTATTTCCAATTGTATAATCTAGAGAATGTTTGTCCACAAAGGCTACATTTATACGGTTTTTCCTTCGTATGAGATCTATAATGTTCGCCCAATTCCCATTTTCTACCAAACTTTTTTTCACAGACATCACAAGTGTATCTTTTTATACCTCTATGAATAACCTCCATATGAAGTTTCAATTTATAAGCACGAGCATACTTCTTATCACACAATGGACAATTAAATGCTTTTACTTTGGTATGCGTAACTGAATGAATCTCCAAATCTTTATTATGGGTGAATTTTTTTCCACAAGTTTCACATGCAAATTTTTTTCTCTCAGGATGATGCGCTCTTGTTATATGAGTTTCAAGTTCACCTGTGGAAAAGAACCCTCTTTCACACAGATCACATTTGTATTGATACTCATTATTATGCCACCTGGTGTGTCGAACTAATACAGACCTTTGTCTGAATGCTTTGTCACATATATGACATTTGTGAGGTCGATCTCCTGTATGAATCAACTCATGGTTTGTCCTGTTAGTAAATGTAGCAAAAGATTTATCACAAAATGAGCATTTAAAAGGCCTGCGTGCAGTGTGTGTCCATAAATGACGAGAAACACTTTCTGGAGTTTTGAACTTTTTACCACACACTCCACATTCAAATGGATATATGTCACTATGAGTTCTTTCATGCACTACCAAGTCATCATAAAAATGAAAGTATTTTCCACAAGTCTTACAAAAAAAATCTAATTCTCCAGTGTGAATTTTTTCATGCAAGTTTAGTTTTGATTTCGATATAAAGTTTTTTCCACATAGTTCGCAAGTGTGTAAAACTTCTTGTTTTTTATCTTGAACAGGTGTTGTTTGACAGGAAATATCTGGTCCATTAACTTTGGTTGGTGCAGTTTGACAGGGAAGATTTGGTCCATAATCTTGAACAGTTGTTGTTTGACAGGGAAGGTCTTGTTCATTGTATTTGACAGGTTCTGTTATATTTTTACTACTGAGGAATTTACCTGAACGACTAGGTATTTTATCTTCCAACTGATATCCATGAATGGCTGAATTTTCTTTACTTGCATCAATTGATACTTTTGGTCCATTGTTTTTTACTACAGTTTTTTCTTTATCTACTGATAATGAAGTTTTCTTGTTGTCAACAGATAGCTTTGATGAATCATCATTACGTTTTTTCCCAGAATTGTGACACGAAAAACATTTATATTTTAGACCACTATCAGAGGTCTTTTTGGATGTCATCATTACATTTCCACGTTTTTTAAACTGTTTCTCACAAATCTCACATTTAAATATGACCTTGATCTTGTTTGGTTCTTTGTTTGTTTCAGGTAAAAATGATTTCTCAGCAGATGTACATGTTTTCAGGTTCTGTCCAATATGTATTTCTACATGCATTTTCAACTTATCAATATTTTTTATTATTTTGGAACATACATTGCACTTCATTGGAATAATAGTCCCACTCATTCTGTGACTTACTTTAGTGATGGACTTTTCTCTGTCTGTGCCATTAATCTTGCCATGGTTTGTGGAAAATCTTTTTTCTTTTTGGATGTTTGCTTTTTCATCCTTAATATTCTGACGAGTAGTATCCTTTTTGTGTTCATGGTTTTTACTTTTACCAGTATGGAGTGAACTATTTTGAGTGTCCAATTTACTTTTCTTGTAATGAGTGTCCAACTTTCTTTCTTTGTGATTGGAAATCTTTGCAGGTTCATGTGAATTTGCAAAGGAATGCTGCTTTCTTTTCTTATTTTCAACTTCATGTAATTTTTTATCATTTCTTACTTTTCCATCTCTATCAAAAAGGCTTCTGTAAAAATCAGATAAAGCTGTAACATTCTCTGCACTTGAATTTCTCTGTTTTCCATCTTTGCTAATTGTTTTAGAATCAAGTGAACTGGTTTTAGTGTTTGATTGTCCTTTCTTGACACTGCCAGTTGTTTCTAGCTGTTTCTGTGTGTCATCATTGCTGGATGTTCCATCCTTATTGCTGTTCATGTTTGGATCAGATAGGTCAAAGCTCGCTGTTCTATCCTTATTGTTGTTTATATTCAGACCAGATGTTGTTTGAACCGTGTCCCACCTGGACTTCCTGATTTTTCCATTTTGAAATGATTGATGTGAAAATTTGTTTGAACTGAGCGCCACATTTATTTCAATGCAATTTTTGTGAGGCTCAGGAGGCACTAATGTATCCCATCTTGATATCCTCATTTTCTTTGGCTCATGGATATTGTCAGTGGAGTTATTCGGGCTATCTAGGTCATTGTTTCCAGTATACTGGAGTATATTATTATCTGGATTTCCCCTTATTCCAGCATCACTTTTGACTACATTTCCTTCTTTGTTTACATTCACTGCATAAAATAGAGGCGTGACCACATCCCATCTAGATTTTCTCATCTTTCTTTTTTTTAACCCATTTATATTATTGCCAAATTTTAGTTCTGTGTTATTTACACAATTGTTGTCTGTTTGATAGTTATCAGAAGTCAAATGATCAATTTTGAGGTCTTTTACAAACTCGTGTGTTGTATTTTCATTTGCACTATTCTCTGAATAAGTTTCATGTGTAGTGTTTTCTTTTGCACTGTCAGCTGAACTAGTTTCATATGAAGTGTTTTCTTTGGCACGGTCAGCTATATTAGTTTCATGTGTACTGTTTTCTATGACACTGTCAGCTGAACTAGTTTCATATGAAGTGTTTTCTATGGCATTGTCAGCTATTTTAGTTTCAAGTGTAGTATTTTCTATGGCATTGTCAGCTATTTCAGTTTCATGTGTAGTGCTTTCTATGGCACTATCAGCTGAATTAGTTTCATGTGTAGCGTTTTCTATGGCACTGTCAGCTGTATTAGTTTCATGTGTAGTGTTTTCTATGGCACTGTCAGCTGGTTTAGTTTTATGTGTAGTGTTTTCTTTGGCACTGTCACCTGAACAAGTTTCATTTGAAGTGTTTTCTATGGCATTGTCAGCTGAACTAGTTTCATATGAAATGTTTTCTATGGCATTATCAGCTATATTAGTTTCATGTGTAGTGTTTTCTATGGCATTGTCAGCTATGTTAGTTTTATGTGGACTGTTTTCTTTGGCACTGTCAGCTATATTAGTTTCATGTGTAGTATTTTCTATGGCATTGTCAGCTATATTAGTTTCATGTGTAGTGTTTTCTATGGCACTATCAGCTGAATTAGTTTCGTGTGCAGTGTTTTCTCTGGCACTGTCAGCTTTATTAATTTCATGTATAGTGTCTTCTATGGTACTGTCAACTGGCTTAGTTTCATGTGTAGTGTTTTCTTTGACAATGTCAGCAGTATAAGTTTTATGTGTAGTGTTTTCTTTAGCAGAGTCAGTTGAATAAGTTTCATGTTTAGTTTTTTCTTTGGCAATGTCAGCTGTATTAGATTCATGTGTAGTGTTTTCTTTGACACTGGCAGCTGAATAAGTTTCATGTGTAGTGTTTTCTATGGCACTATCAGCTGTATTAGTTTCATGCGTAATATTTTTATTGTAACAGTCAGCTGTATTAGTTTCATGTGTAGTGTTTTCTATGGCACTATCAGCTGAATTAGTTTCTTGTGTAGTGTTTTCTCTGGCACTGTAAGCTTTATTAAGTTCATGTATAGTGTTTTCTATGGCACTGTCAACTGGTTTAGTTTCATGTTTAGTTTTTTCTTTAGCAATGTCAGCTGTATTAGATTCATGTGTAGTGTTTTCATTGACACTGGCAGCTGAATTAGTTTCATGTGTAGTGTTTTCTATGGCACTGTCAACTGGTTTAGTTTCATGTTTAGTTTTTTCTTTGGCAATGTCAGCTGTATTAGATTCATGTGTAGTGTTTTCATTGACACTGGCAGCTGAATTAGTTTCATGTGTAGTGTTTTCTATGGCACAATCAGCTGAATTAGTTTCATGCATAATATTTTTATTGTAACTGTCAGCTGTATTAGTTTCATGTGTAGTGTTTTCTTTGGAACTGTCAGTTGAATAAGTTTCATGTGTAGTGTTGTCTTTGACACTGTCAGATGTATTCGTTTCAGATGTAGTGTTTTCTTTGACACTATTAGCTGAATAAGTTTCATGTGTAATGTTTTCTTCTTTACTGTCAGCAGTATCAGTTTCATGTGTAGTGTTTTCTATGGCATTGTCAGTTGTCTCAGTTTCACCTGCAGATCTTTCTTTGGCAAGAGCCTCACGTGTAATGTTTTCTATGGCTATAGAGTTGATATTATTAGTATCATACCCATGAATGCTAGTGTCTGATTGTCCTCTGTGACCAGAAGGCTCATGTGTTATGTCTCCTATGGTGATAGAGTCGGTATTATTAGTGTCGTGTGCATAAATGCTAGTTTGTGATTGTCCTGAAGTAAGTGTATTTTTAATATCACTACTACATGTACTTTTAACAGTGTGTTTATCTGTACCAGTGTTACAATGTTCCGTTTCATTATTAGGATGATCAGATTGACATTTTGTGTGCTCAACATTCAACTTTCTTTTTTCATTGATTTCCCGATTGGCATCCCGACAATTTTCTGTTATATTATCAGATTTCACTTTGCTCTGCTTTTCTGTCACTCTATATCTAAGTGTTCTGTTACAGGACTTTAGCTTTCTTGGAATCTTCAAAAAGGTATCTTTAGACTCTTGGCTCACAGTTGTGTTTTGATCATTTTGTTTTCTTTCTGTGACAGTGGTGAATGGTTTCACTTTAAGGGGAAGGTTGTCAAGTTTCAGTTTGACCAGAGAAACCCGAAGAGTTTTGTTACTATTCATCAATTTACTAGAGTCAGAAAATTCAGAATGGGGTGAAATTTGACCTGTATCTGAGTTGTTAGAATTGTCCTGGCCGTTCATCTCCATATTGACATACACAAGCTTTGTCTTTAAACATATCACTAGAGAGAAACTCCTTCACATCTTTTTGTATTTGTTTCCATGTCTGCAAAAAAACAAAAACAAAAACAGATGTAGGTTTAATATACATTTACTGTAATTCTGCAATAAAAACATTCCTTTAAATTCCAAACTTTTTATCACCAATAAAATTAGATTTGATCTGAAAATGTTTTTTGTTTTCTTCATCATGTTCGTGGTATCATTTGGTGTTCCATATTTGTTCTATTTCATAAACATGATAAACATATATATACATATATTCTCATAGCAGATCTTTAATGGTTTCTGTTAAATTTATTCACAAATTTTATTAGACTTGGAGCGACTTAGGGCTTGAAATATTGGGACACCTGTCTATTGCTGAGAATTGTATATTGCCACTAGATGTCTTTCTGTTATTTTTGTCATTAAGTTGCTGTCTCGTTGATATATACCCCAAATCTCCTTTTAATCATTTCTAGAGGTTTGTCCAAAGTCAAGAACCTTCAATGTTTTGCGGAAATTGTCTCTACTTTTTTTTATATGAAAATGTGGTGTTGCTGTAAAATTTTGGTTGATTTTTTTGTGGGCCTCTATTGAATTTTAGATGCCTGTTTTAGTTATCTTGTGCTGTTGGGATGCTATCTTATTTTTTCAGTAACATTTTCAAGTTTGTATGATGCTGTGTACATGCAATTATGTTAAGTATAAATTCTAAAATAGTTTTTATTTCTATTTCATGCCAAAAACAATTCTCTAATTAAAATTATCTGACATATCTGTTTTTAAGCTAGAGCTTGAGTGAATATGTTAGAAGTTTTAAGAGCATGTAATATTTTTTATGCCATGTACGTGTCTCATAAGCAAAATTAAATGTCTGGGTATTGAAGTGTTTTGAAGTTTATGTTTATAAGCATGTCAATTAATACATGTATATGACACAAAAATTAAATAAATTAATATTAATTCTTAGACTTATATCAAGTGCTGTTTTCTTTGTTAAGCATTTTTCAAATAATGACAATAATAATTATGCCAAAAATACATTGCCAATTTAATATATTTGTGACAGCAGTTTAGTTGCATATTCACAATCTATAATAGAATATCATTTTGGGTAATCTTTATTTTCCCTTTTATGTGGTGAAGTATGTTAACTTATATTTATATCAGATGTGGGGTACATTTTCAAGTGGCACTTTTTTTTAGATGTTTGCGAGTCTATCAATTAGAAATATGCAGAATGTATAATATTTTTTTAAATTCAGGTGGGCATGTTTATAGTTTTTATACTGTAGTGAACTTGGTTATTTTTTTGCAAGCTGGGAGGAATGTGTGAAAAGTCTTTAAAACCATATTAGATTAATTGATTTTTCTAAAATATGTGGGCTAGGCACTTGGCAGTGAGTTTGCAGAACTTTGTACTCATGGTACATTTATTTTCAGTGGGGCAAGTGTGTGCATAATGTATATTCTATATCATTTCATTGGTGGTCCACGTTTGTAGGTCTTTAATCAAAGCGATTGAACTCATTTTTAGCAGGGAGTCAAGTTAACTTAGTTGAGAGGGACAAGATTGAAATCCTTTTTTTTTCAGCACTGACAGCAGTGTCAGTGAGTGTCATTTGCAAAATTGTTGTGTTATAGTTATATGTCGGTGTTTTCAAAACAAGGCAAGTGTCTGATGTCCCTGTTCTCTATCTATTTGATGTTAACAGTTTTTAATTAAAAAGACTTGCCACAACTTGCAAAATTGACCAATGACCACGACAACATGTGTTTCTCTGTTTGTCTAACTTTGGACTCTGTTCTTGGAAATCTTTTTTCTTTTATTTATGACATAAAATGGCTCACTTAGAGATGCAAAAACAGATTTTTTTCCCTCAAATAATCAGTTCAGTGCTTTTGTTTTGCTTGAAGCTCGTTTTCTTGTCTCTTTATCCGTTGTCTGCAACAGAAAAAAAAATCCCCTTCATTTTCCTTCATAGTTACTTCCCATTGCGAATACAAAACAAGTCCATTCCGGATTCTTTTCCGGTAAATTTATTTTGTTTTGCAGATCTCATTCAAAATTTAGGGAGAAAATACTAAAAAAAAAATGGGTTTCGCTTTATTTAATTGTTTCAGGGAACAGATCGCTCCTGCTGTTCTCTGTACTATTATTCAAAATAGCATAAATTCAGATTGTATATAATTTGAATCACAAATTTGTAATTTTCATTGCACTAAATAATAAATAATCATTTTCTGTTTAATTTGGGATAAATATTAATAAAGAGTCCACGTATGCAACAGGCATCACATGGTCTGTGTTTACAACCCTAGAGCACAGGCACTTGTCTCAGAATTTTTTTTTCTATATACCTTGTTATATTAAGACATATAGAAAAAAAATTCTGAGACAAGTGCCTGTGCCCTAGAGGACCTTGACTTTGCTGATGATATAGCATTCCTTTCATCAAACCAAGACAATGTGCAAGAAAAGACAAATCGTCTCAGCCATTTTGCAAGCCAAATTGGACTTGAAATGAACGCAAAAAAGACTAAAGAAATGCGACTTAACACAACATCAAACTTAAGACTAAAAGCTGAGGGCACAGAAATCCAACAGGTAGACAAATTTACTCTTCTAAGAACTGTGGTTGGTACAGAAGATCCAACACAAAAGATATTAAAAGTAGGCTAGCCAAGGCAAGATCTGCATTTCAAAGACTACGACCCATTTGGAAGTCCAAACAATACAACAGGAAAACAAAGATAAGGCTATATAACAGTACTGTTAAATCTGTCCTTCTGTATGGAAGTGAATGCTGGAGAGTAACGAAAACAGATATGAGATCGCTCTCAAGTTTCTACCACAATTGTCTGAGGCGAATCTGCAAAGTCTTCTGGCCAAACCGTATTTCAAATGAACATCTCCTTGAAATGACTAAGTCCTCATGTATTCTGAAAGAAATTCGACAGAGGCGCTTCGGATGGCTGGGGCATGTTCTCAGGATGCCTGTATCCAATATCACCAGAATAGCTCTTAGATGGACGCCCCAGGGAGAGAGACCAAGAGGAAGACCCAGAACCACCTGGCGTCGAACGATTAAAGCAGAACTGAAGGAGCTTGACCTGACCTAGGGAGAAGCCGAAACAAAGGCTAAAGACAGAGTTGGATGGCGAAATCTTGTGGCGACCTTATGCTCCGCCAGGAGCGAAGAGGATAGGTAGGTAGGTATGCAACAGTTTGTAATCATCGGAAGAACTTGAGAAGAAGAAAAAGAAAACGTTGGATTGTTCGAAATACTAAAGATTTTCTACCCCAGGTATCTATTACCTTAGCCAAGGATTTGCATATCACTATACAAATCCAGGGGCGGATTCAGGCGGTGGCTTGGCGGGCATGCGCCCCCCTAAAATTTGCAAAGCATGGGTTGTCCTCAGCTTAATAAAGAATATTTCGATAATTTTACCTCCAAAATTTTTTCGCCTCGATCCGCTCTGCGAAAATTTAAGTTTGCGCCCCTAACCTAAAATTCTGGATCCACCCTTGAAATCCTTGCCTAAGCTGTATTTGGCAAAACCTTTCAGAATTTAAGACCCTCAACGCTCTTCAACTTTGTACTTTATTTGGGCCTTAAATTTTAACGCGCGGTTGACGTACAAAATTATAAGCCTTATATCTTTGATGAGTTTTTTTTTTATACTCAACTTGATTATAACTTATAATATTGAATATTGGAAATGTGAAAGTCATACACAAAGTCGATATAAACGATGAATTTGAAAACGCATCACAATTAAGGTATCGTATAAATCATAAGAAGTTTGATACCAAATTTTAGGAAGCTCTGAGTTGTAGTTCCTGAGATAAACGCGACGAATATTCCATAGGACAGATCGCAACACGGAAGGATCACGAAACACCTCGTTTGAAAAGGGATATAATGCAATCGACGGGTGAGTTATAAGACAGACAAACAAAATAAAAATAAAAATAAATTTACTTACTTACAATGGGCCTTAACACCAAATATAATGTATTTATTACTTTTAGGGACTGAGAAAACAACTTAATCACTGAAACTAAACGTTATCAAATGAATTATGAAAACGAGTCGTATAAAGTCAGATGAATTAAGTTAGATGGCAATAATTCAGTATCAGAATCTATGACAAACGAGACAATTTTAATTTAGAAATTATAAATTTCCCCCACCTTAGCAGCTTTACCTGCATATGGGATATACATTTCCCCAACTCATTTGGTTTTCAAGAGATTGCAACTGCTACTCAGACTTTATAAAACGTCACCAGTGTCTGAAATAAAGTTGATGAACCAGGGTTATGTCAAAGAATGTCTCGTCTCGTCCATTTTCTAAAAAAGTTCATCGGAAGATACCAATAAACCTTGTTGATAAATATTCCGTATCAATTTAACTTCGCAAATAATACATGATGGTCTTAATTAAAGTTCTTTTTATTTGTCTTTTTATATTTTAAACATTTACTGTTTAGTCCTTTTTTGGTAAATATAATTTTGGCTTGGCTCGGTATTCATACAGCCCGCCATTGTGTTATTGTGCTATGGACATTTTTGTATTCTTGTCTTTATTTTTGCTTATGTGCTTTGTCTATATGTCATTTTGTTTTTCTTTGTTGACATATGTTTTATAGTGATTAAGATTATAACACAATGTTGATTGCTGTACCCCAATTTTTGACATTTATATAAATATAAGAAGATGTGGTATGAGTGCCAATGAGACAACTCTCCATCCAAGTCAAAATTTATAAATGTAAACCATTATAGGTCAAAGTACGGTCTTCAACACGGAGCCTAGGCTCACACCGAACAGTAAGCTATAAAGGGCCCCAAAAATTACTAGTGTAAAACCATTCAAACGGGAAAACCAACGGTCTAATCTATATAAAAACGAGAAACACTTATGAACCACATCAACAAACGACAACTACTGAACATCAAATTCCTGACTTAGGACGGGTGCAAACAATTGCAGCGGGTTTAAACGTTTTAATGATACCAAACCTTCACCCTTATCTGAAACAATAGTGTAACATCACAACATAGAAAGACACACTATAAAATATCAAATGAAATGGCTTAACTCAATCAAAAGACATATTAACACCAGTGAACATACACTGAATAAATAAATTTGATCTATGATACAATGTAAATACAAAATAAATAAACTAAGGGAAGAATAATTAAAGTAGCATGTTATACCGCTGTGAAATGTTAAACAATTTAAGAAAAACAACATGCTTGAACAAAAATATCAGCCATTTGCAATTACTTTAAACACAGGTAAATGAAAATAATTTTGTTGTTAGGTATACGTGTACAGTTCAAATGGAGAAAGGAAATATTTTTAAAAAATAAATAATTTAGATGTTTATAGTACGAAGAAGTGAAAATTTATAGTAATACCAAACACTTATCAAAGCTGGTATATAGACCAGATATAACCCTGAAAAGTAAATATTAAATAACTAAAAAGCATTACAATTAGTATCAACAGATCAAATAAACAAGAAAGTACGATTTGAGAGTACTCGCAGTTACTGACAGCTAGTTAAAAGCCAAAAACAATTAATAATAAAAAATCATGCAGCAGAGACTAAAATCAACTAAAACACATCCCAGGGATTTAGTATTTTCACGTCATGGACAGTCAAAGAAGACATGACTTGTGCAATGCCAAAAATAAATGTATCGACAGGCAGTAGGATAGTTAGGAGTTAACCTCTTTATAGATCAAAACGAACGTGGGTGTGTCTTTATACATCCCGTTTGAAAAGAATACAAATTTAGTTATGTTTTAGTTTGCTAATGACAAAATCGATATTAGTGCCAATGTACACTATATTCAAAGATCTAATTACAACATTCGCAAAATAACCTTTACTAATAAGTTTGTTTAAAGGTTCGATGAGTTTACAGCCGAGGGTATCACCAGCCCAGTAGCCAGTACTTTGGTACTGGCATGAAAATACGGATTTTGTGTTATTAAAATTTGCTGTTACAAAATTTTGGAAATTATTTAAAGTTAAGGAATGTATCTCCCTCATGCAAAGCTCTGATTCCTTGCCCAGCTTTGGCTATACTTTTTGGTCCTTTCTAGTTTATAGCTCTTCACATTTTTAATAAGCTTTGGATTTTCAAATATTTTGGCCTCGAGCATCACTGAAGAGACATTGATTGTCGAAATGCGCATCTGGTGCAGAAAAATTGGTACCGTTTATGTTATTACACGGATCACATAGTGATTTCCGCGCTTTAAGTACAATATTACCGTAAAATTTAGGATGTGAAATACCGTTTTTAATCAGTTTTCTACAGGTACAGCCAAATTTACTAATCAAATCTTTGTATCTGTGAAAGAATTTAGTAAAAGTTTTAAGTAATTTATGGTAACAAAATCCCTGACTTAATAATTTACCAGTGATGCATTGATAACGTTCATTAAAATCTATGACATCACTACACACACGGGCATAACGAACGAGTTGGGATATATAAACACCGTATGATGGAGCCAAATGAACATCGCCGTCTAAAAAAGGAAAATTAACAATAGGGAATGAAAAGTCGTCTCTTTTGTCGTAAATTTTAATATGGAGTTATCCTTTAGAGATTGAAATGTCCAAATCTAGAAAAGGACAACTACTGCTGTTTATGTTAGATTTAGTTAAAGTAAGTTCTTTTGGGTAAATTTCGGTAGTATATTTAGAGAACGAGATCTGGATTATTTAACGAAAAAATATCGTCCAGATAACGGAAGGTATTGTTGAATGTATCAACCAAATGTAACAATGACGTGTCTTTACTGAGTTTGGTCATAAACTGAGATTCATACTAATACATGAATAAATCTGCCAGTAAAGGGGCGCAGTTAATGCCCATAGGAATACCTACTACTTGTCGATACACTTTATCGCCGAAACGTACATATATGTTGTCCAAGAGAAAATTTAAAGCTTCAATCATATCTTCACATTTCCAGTAAGTGTATCTAGCATACTTTCCTTTTTCTTTACAGAAAAAGGCTTTAAACGAGTTACAGCAAATATATTTGCAATGAGATTTTTCAAAAGACCATTTATTTAAATATGAAAACTTTTACTTGATAAGATTGTGTGGAAGTGTAGTATAGAGAGTAGAAAAATCATAACTGTCAACAGAATTAAAAGGACCATCAAAAGCATGTATTTTATCTAAAACCTCTAAAGACATTTATACCTATTATGTCTGTTTGATTTGCTCACACATTGTTTTCAACATAATGCAATTGTATTCGACTGTCATACAAAAGAGAGGTTTAGCTAGCTATAAAACCAGGTTTTATCCACCATTTTCTACAAAAGAAAATATCTGTATTAAGTCAGGAATATGACAGTTGTTTTCCATTCGTTTAATGTGTATGATAAAATTGAGAATGGAAATGGGGAATGTGTCAAAGAGACAACAACCCGACCACAGAACAGACAACAACAGAAGGTCACCAATAGGTCTTCAATGCAGCGAGAAATTCCCGCACCCGGAGGCGTCCTTAAGCTGGCCCCTAAACAAATATATATAATAGTTCAGTGATAATGGACGTCATACTAAACTCCAAATTATACACAAGAAACTAAAAGTAAAAATAATACAACACTAACAAAGGTCAGAGGCTCCTGACTTGGGACAGGCGCAAAAATGCGGCGGGGTTAAACATGTTTATGAGATCTCAACCCTCCCCCTATACCTCTAGCCAATGTAGAAAAGTAAACGCATAACAATACGCACATTAAAAGTCAGTTAAAGAGAAGTCCGAGTCCGATGTCAGAAGATGTAACAAAAGAAAATAAACAAATGACAATAATACATAAATAACAACAGACTACTAGCAGTTAACTGACATGCCAGCTCCAGACCTCAATTAAACATGAGCCTTTGATTTTGCCATTTTATAAGAGACTTTCCGTTTGGATTTTCCTTGGAGTTCGGTATTTTTGTTATTTTACTTTTTACACCAAATAAAGATGATCTATGCATCAGAGACTGGTCTAATAATGAAAATTTAACATCGATCAACGAACCTTGGAGAAGAGGTCAAGGTCAGATGAACACATGTACACCTTGCAATCATTATTTACGCAAAATTTATTAGTATTAATAGATAAACATATAGGAACTGACTTTATCAGAAAAAAAACAACTCAATTTTGACAAATGAACTATTAAAACAAAATAAAGGCTAGTTGAACCCACTCACTGAACAAGCATATATCTACTAACACCCATTCTATGTAAAACTACCTGTTTCTTGTTGTGTTAGAAATACTGACTTCGGAAATACTGAATAAATCAAAAAATTCTCTCTTTCAATATTGAACCAAAAAATGGGGTCAAGGTCATACAAAAACCTGTCTTACAGATAGGTATACCTTGCAAGGATTCTTTATCATGTTTCTATAAGTAGATATAAGAAGATGTGGTATGAGTGCCAATGAGACAACTCTCCATCCAAGTCAAAATTTATAAATGTAAACCATTATAGGTCAAAGTACGGTCTTCAACACGGAGCCTAGGCTCACACCGAACAGTAAGCTATAAAGGGCCCCAAAAATTACTAGTGTAAAACCATTCAAACGGGAAAACCAACGGTCTAATCTATATAAAAACGAGAAACACTTATGAACCACATCAACAAACGACAACTACTGAACATCAGATTCCTGACTTAGGACAGGTGCAAACAAATGCAGCGGGTTTAAACGTTTTAATGGTACCAAACCTTCACCCTTTTTCTGAAACAATAGTGTAATAAGACATGTTTGTCTACTCAAAATGACTTTTTTATGGTTTTTATGTAGACGTAAACCATGAGCACATACTAGGCAGAAACTAAAGCTTGCGGAGGAAGTTTACTTTATGGCAAGCCAGTCTCACCAAACTATGTTTAATCTAATGTTTCGAAAAAAAAAATACACACTGAGATGAATAACATAAATACACACACTAAAAATTGCAAAATATACATTGACATTTTAAAAGATCCCACACAGATTATAAAAGTTTAAAAAATACATACTGAAGATTACAAATTACACAATAAGAATCAAACATTACACACTGATGTAGAGAATTAAAGTTGATGATGCGAACATTTGATATCCGTCCTATACGGCATCCTTCCAACGTTGACTCGGAACAATGGATCCCGTCGGATGAAGATTGGTGGCACCACCGACCGTATGATTAGATGACAACTTTTTTAAGCCAGAAAGCAATAGACGGCGGGAGAAATAGCACAATAGACTCGTAGAGTTAAGGTTAAATTTAGATGTTTATGGTTGTGTCTATTATATGACAATTATGTTATGTACACCTTGATTATTTATCTGATTTGATAATAGAACATTTATCAACAAAACCTCTCATTTATTCTTAACTCCGTTCACATCCAAATTCTATAGACACGCTACAAATAGTGGCAGCAATGGGATGGCTTCATTAAAAATGGAATTTTGAAACTAGTGTGCTAGTAGAGGGGATTCTATCTTAAAAAATAGACGGCCTTGATTCAAATAGAAAAAATAAAAAACATTCAGTTTCGAACGTTTCTGGAGTATCGGAAGATTTTAGGATGACCGTAAGACGTACCTAGTCAATGACTCTCAAGGAAGGAGTGACAAGTGCTATGCAGGAAGAACATATATACTCACGAATGAACGAAACAATGGTTAGCTGATTCGTAGAAATATTTACGAAGTCGATTAAGAAAGCAAAATACGGGGTGCAGACATTCCTGCCAAGCACAAAAGAAGTTCAGAAGATGGAGTTATACAAGCAACAGTCAAACGGATATCGGTCGGAGGAGCCGGGTTCCAAAGGTAAATCAGAGTGTATCCTAGATACTTCAAACATGGCAAGTATATAGCATTCAAACTTGTCTTGAGGACATTGATGGTAGTTATATGGATAACTTGAAACAGTTGAACGGTTCATTTGTCTTACAAATATCCTACTGTACAAGGGAACACATATGCAGCTATGGATATCGGTGTCAATGTTGAGGTATAAATTGATAACGCTGATGTTTGTCACAATAACGAGAAAAGATACAAGCTTGATGCACAGAAACAACAGCTATTCAGTTTGACGTTTTACTTGTTACTAACTAAAGCTACGGAGACGTCGCCGATAAGATGTCGACCTAGTATACAAAGGTAATTCGAGACGAAGCTGTTCCCGCGGTCTTCTCACATTCTGTTTTTTTTTATGCCCCCGCCGTAGCGGAGGGGGCATTAAGTTTTTCCCATGTCCGTCTGTACGTATGTACGTACGTCCGTACTTCCCAAAATTGGTTTCCGTTCTCTAACTTGAGTTTGCCTCTACCAAATGTTATGAAACTTATACACAATGCTTATTTCCACAAAACACAGATCAAGTTTGAATTTTGGTGGCGTCACTTTAACCATTCTAGAATTATGCCCCTTTATAAATGGAAAAATTGCAAAATTTTTAGTTTCCGTTCTCTAACTTAAGTTTGCCTCAACCAAATGTTATGAAACTTACACACAATGCTTATTACCACTAAATACAGATCAAGTTTGAATTTTGGTAGCGTCACTCTAACCATTCTATAGTTATGCCCTTTATAAATGGAAAAATTGCAAAATTTTTAGTTTTCGTTCTCTAATTTAATTTTGCCTCAACCAAATGTTATGAAACTTATACACAATGCTTATTACCACAAAACACAGATCAAGTTTGAATTTTGGTAGCGTAACTTAAACCGTCTAGAGTTATGCCCCTTTATAATGGAATAAAATGTTCCGCAGGGCGCAGCTTGATACGACCGCAGAGGTCGAACCCTGAACAGTTGGGGCTAGTATGGACACAAATTCAAGCTTGATACAGCTCTGAATTTGGATTGTGATTAAATACTTGACACAGCATAGGTTTCTGACACAGAATGAATGTGGTCTAAGAAGTTAAAAATTTTAAATTGGACATTCACCTATTATGGTCCAATATCCAAAATCTAAATACATGGTTAGATTCAGCATATCAAAGAACCCCAAGAATTCAATTTTTGATGAAATCAAACAAAGTTTAATTTTGGACCCTTTTGACCTCAATGTGGACAAAGTTGATAACAGGGTCCAAAAATCAAAAATCTAAATACATGGTTAGATTCAGCATATCAAAGAACCCCATATATTCAATTTTTGTTGAAATCAAACAAAGTTTAATTTTGGACCCCGATTTGGACCAACTTGAAAACTGGGCCCATAATAAAAAATCTAAATACATGTTTAGATTCAGCATATCAAAGAACCCTCAGAATTCAATTTTTGTTAAAATCAAACTAAGTTTAATTTTGGACCCTTTGGACCTTAATGTAGACCAATTTGAAAATGGAACCAAAAATTAAGAATCTAAATACACGGTTAGATTCGGCATATCAAAGAACCCCAATAATTCAATTTTTGATGAAATCAAACAAAGTTTAATTTTGGACCCTTTGGACCTCAATGTGGACCAATTTAAAAACGGGGCCCAAAATCCAAAAACTTAATACAAGGTTAGATTCAGCATATTAAAGAACCCCAAGAATTCAACAATAAAACCCCATTGAAATTGGTCAAGAAATAAGCAATTTATACGAAGTATCTTCTTTTGCACAATATTGTGCAATTGAATATTTCTTGCTATTGCGCAATACTGTACAATTGACAATTTCTTGCTATTGCGCAATATTGTACTATTGGATATTTCTTGCTATTGCGCAATACTGTGCAATTGAAGATTTTTTGCTATTGTGCAATACTGTGCAATTGAAGATTTCTTGCTATTGTGCAATACTGTGCAATTGAAAATTTCTTGCTATTGCACAATACTTATTATATAATAATTTACACATCCTGTTTGGTGTGTATCTCTTACCATATCATTATTATTTGCTTTTAAATATAAATCAGAAATAACCAACTTAAAATGGAAAATTTTAAAAGGAAAAAAAAGGAAAAAAAGAAAAGAAAAAAAAAATCCCCCCCAAATTTTTTGAACCCCCTTATGATTCATCACCCCCAAACTCAATCCCAGCCTTCCCTTTGTGGTATGGTACCTTGCAGTACAATTTCAGAGAGATCCATACACTTGAACACAAGTTATTGTCTGGAAACTAGAAAAATGTGTTTTTTGGCCCCTTTTTGGCCCCAAATTCCTAAACGTTTAGGGCAATTACCCCCAAACTCAAACCCAGCTTTCCCTTTCTGGTATGGAACCTTGTAGTACAATTTCAGAAAGATCCATACACTTACACACAAGTTATTGTCATGAAACTAGAAAAATGCTTGTTTTTGCCCTTTTTGGCCCCTAATTCCTAAAATTTTGAGGCAATTACCCCCAAAATCCATTCCAGCCTTCCCTCTGTGATATGGATTTGATTTTTGATTTTTGGTGTTTTAACGCCACTTTAAAGCACCGCTTTTGGGTTATTTCATGGCGGCCAGTTTTTATTGGTGGAGGAAGCCGGAGTGCCCGGAGAAAACCACCGACCTTCGATAGGAAAACTGACAATCCTAGTCAATTAAGATTGAAGTCGAGTGCACCCGCACGAGCGGGGTTCGAACTCACAACCTCAGTGTTGACTGGCTAGTGATTACAGTAGTAACTACTTAGACCACTCGGCCACCGAGGCCCCTTGTGATATGGAACCTTGTGGTACAATGTCAGAGAGATCCATACACTTACACACAAGTTATTGTCTGGAAGTTACAAAAATGCTTATTTTTGGCCCCTAATTCCTTAACTGTTGGTACCATAACCCCCAAAATCAATCCCAACCTTCCTTTTGTGGTATTGAACCTTATGGTAAAATTTCATAGAGATCCATTCACTTAAACTAAAGTTAGAGTGCGAAAACTAATGTGTCTTCGGACGACGACGACGACGACGACGCCAACGTCATACCTATATACGACCGCAAAATTTTTGCGGTCGTATAAAAATTGCTGAATTTTTAGTTTCCGTTCTCTAACTTAAGTTTGCCTCAACCAAATGTTATGAAACTTATACACAATGCTTATTATCACAAAATACAGATCAAGGGTGACTTTTGGTGGCGTCACTCAAACCGTTCTAGAGTAATGCCCCTTTATAAATGGAAAAATTGCAAAACTTTTAGTTTCCGTTCTCTAACTTAAGTTTGCCTCAACCAAATGTTATGAGACTTACACACAATGCTTATTACCACAAAACTCAGATCCAGTTCAAATTTGGGTAGCGTCACTTCAGTTTTGTCCCTTTTTAACTATATGATATGCAAGCGGGGGCATCAACTGTGTCCACAATCCACATTTATTTTTTTTTTATTAAGGATGCATTCTTTAAAATCATATAATGAAGCACCAATAAAATAGCCCACATGAAGAGTACCATTGTTCAAGAGGCAAATTTAGAGAAATGACAATAGAAATGTACCATAGAAAAATTATGCAGTCCACGGTCTGTAAATTGTCTTAGTACAAAAAAAGACTCATTATGGCGTTTATGTGTGGATAACCGAAAAGAAAATGAAAAGAAAATAAAAGATAGGTATCCTATACCATGAATTGAAGATAACTTGGATGTTTTAATGGATATTAATGGGTGGGGATGGGGGAGGGATAGGATGAAAAATTTTGTCCTCAATATTCCAGACAATTATTGAAGCAGCAGTTAGTGGGGGATGGGGAGGCTATTTTTTCCTGCATTTTTTTAAGTTGTAATCTCTGTCCTGCCTTTTTATTTTTTCACTCTATTCGGTCCTGACTTTTTTTTTACATAAATTGTCATCCTGCGTATTTTTTTTGCCAAGTTGCTCATCCAGCCTTTTTTTTTTTAATTCAAAACTCCTGTCCTGCCTTTTTTTCAAATTTCATCCTAGCCCCCCCCTAAAAATCAAATGGTAGCTCCCTTATGGACATACTTAAAACTGATCGATTCAAACTTAAACCCAAGAAATGTACATTCCCCCTCATTAAGTATAATATTTAGGACACAAAGTTTGAAGAGAAGACATACAAATTGATCCAAAGAAAGTTAAAGCTGTTGTGAAGGTGGCGCCTCCGCAAAATGTGAAAGAACTGAGATAATTCCTAGGTTTAGTTTCGTATTATAGAAAATTCATTAAAAACATGTCTCCCTCTGTCCCTGTGGAGACATTATAATACTATACCAAAAGGGTTAAAAGTTACTGACAGCAAGTTAAAAGTAATTAACCTGGTAAAACATAACAGAGAAATTGGCCCCATCACTTAATTTTATATTAATTGAATAAGCTTTGACAAAACTGTGTTTACAAGGTAAAGAAACAATAGTATAACATCACAACATAGAAAACACACGATAAAACATCAATTGGAAGGCTTAACTCAAAGAACGAATAATTCGATCTGTGAAAGTAATCTTTTGTTATCATGACATTTCTACAAAATTTTGATTTATATAGTTCTGTTTATAATTCAATTAAAAGAGTACGATTTGAGAGTACTCGCAGTTACTGACAGCTAGTTAAAAGCCATATGCATCAGAGACTAAAATCAACTAAAACACATCCCAGGGATTTAGTATTTTAACGTCATGAACAGTCAGAGAAGACATGACTTGTGCAATGCCAAAATAAATGTATCGACAGGTAGTAGGATAGTGAGGAGCTACTTCTTACTTAGTTATGTTTTAATTTGCTAATGTCTCAATGTAAACTATTTTTAATTATATAACCCTTACTTATAATATAACATTAAGGTATATATAAAAAAAAAAATCTGAGACAAGTGCCTGTGTTGCATACAATGAGTTTTCGTGCCTCCTTTTACTGATCATGATTTACTTTTATGTTTTAAGTCTTTGAGATGAACTCTTTACTACCGGTATCACATAAACTCAACATCATTTAGGTTTCATAAAAAAATAGGTCAAAGGTCAGATGAATCCTGCCAATTAGATTAATACATCTTTCAATCTTCCATACACCTAATGTAATTAACCATTGCTAATAGTATTTGAGAAAGGACATAATCAAGAAAACTTAACAGTGATATATGAACCATGAAAATAAGGCCAAGGTCACACGAAAAATACAAGTTGGACATGTACCCCTGAAAATCATTACATACATCAAATAAAGGTTACTTGTTACTTATAGTATTTAAGTAATGTAACTAATCTTTTAAACCTTATCGTTAACCAAAGAACAATGAAAATGACGTAAAGGTCAGATGAAATCTGCCAGACATGTACACCTTGAAGTCATTCCATACAGCAAATATAGTTGACTCATTGCTCATAGTATCTGAGAAACGGACCTAGCTATGAGACTTAATGCTGATTACTAAATGATGCATTTATAGGGTGTCAAGGTCAGTTAGACACTGTATGACAGACATGTGTACATTACCATGATTCTTTATACATCATATAGCTGTCCTTTTACTCATAATATCTGAAAAAGTCATGTTATAAAAAACTTTAGTTTTTATAAGCAGTTGCTGAACTATGAATCAAAGACAATGGATATGTACCAGATAGAAAAAGAAAGGCGAAGGATACCAAAGGGACATTCAAACTCATAAGTCGAAAATAAACTGACAACGGCATGGCTAAACAAGTGAATATGGGAGCTACTGCTCACTAACGATACCCCCGCTCCGCTAAAAGTATAAGGTAAACAAGAAGTTGTTGAGTGATGGATCTGAAAACGCATCACACGGTATAGCTGACTCATATAAACCCTGAAACCAAATTTCAGAAATTCTTGTAATGTAGTTCCTGAGAAAGATGCGACAAAAAATATTCATGGGACGGACTGACAATGGACGGATGGACTGACGGACGGACAGACAGAGGTAAAACAGTATACCCCCATTTTTTAAAGCGGGGGTATAAAAAGAAACAGACAAACAGAAGTACACAAAACACAACATAGAAACTTCAGAACATAAGACATCTGTATACAAGGTATCCAGTTCAACTTCCTACTTCCTTCTGAAATATAAAACTTAGTAAAATAGTTTACACTGTTTCTGCTGCCCTCCGATTATCATCCCTATCCAGTGGCGGATCCAGAAATTTTTATAAGAGGGGGCCTACTGTCCGCCTCTGCTATCACATTCTGAAATATTTGTTGCAGGCAAGACAATCAAAGAGCTGAAAGCTCTGAGGAAAAATGACGCCATTGTCTAACTCTCTACAAGAGACCAAATGACACAGAAAGTAACAACTAACTGCATATTCAGCTATAAAAGGCTCCGAAATGACAAATGTAAAACAATTTAAACGAGAAAACTAACGGCCTAATTTATGTAAAAAAAATGAACGAAAAACAAATATGTAACACATCAACAAATGAAAACCACTAAATTACAGGATCCTGACTTGGGACAGGCACATACACACAGAATGTGGCGGGGTTAAACATGTTAGCGGGATCCCAACCTTCTCCCTAACCTGGGACAGTGGTGTAACATGACTTTATTTATATACTGGTTGTTTCTTTTGTATAAAGAAATAGCTCAAGACTACCTGAACGATCTACAATATTCAAGGAAATATGTGAATTTGTTTCTTGCAATTTCATTGTTCTTAGTCAAGGATACATTAACAGACTATCCCCTGCTTTGTAGAATTATTTAACAAAATGATGATGAAGAGCCTGCAGTAGTCCTTATTTAAGAGATAAGTTACAAGTGACTTAGTGACATTATTATTTCTGTTACTTAAAGGATGATCAAATTCTGTAGATTTAGACAATAGTATTATTATACTAGTTTGACAATTACAAATATAGTGACACCATTTATACAACCAAATTTCATTGTTGATATTTATATAAATATAAACTGAAATCTTTAAATGACAACATAAATTATTGCAGAATTATCTTTTTTTCAAATGATTTAATGTTTGTGAGTTATTTATTTCAAATAATTAACCCGTACTAAAATAAGGAGATGTGGTTTCATGATTGCCAATGAGATAACAGTCTGATAACAATCCACCAGAGTCTAAATAATGTGACTGTTGGCAGTTACAAGTCACTTTACATCATTATAGCCTCATTTCTTTATAAGGACCTAGCTAGACCTTTTTCTTAGGCAAGGTGTATCATATTACTCTGAAAGCAATACAATCCAGTGTTCTCCCCAGGATTTTTTTTATAGCGCTGTGGTATTAGCTCCCGATTTAAGATTGATTCACCTTAAGTTTCATGTTTGTGACTTGATGTTACATTTATTTATAACTACCATGTTAGTTTGCCAATTGAAACATTACAACCACCTTTAAAAGTTGTGTTTTGGTTATTTTATAAATATGTGAATTATTGCCACCAGAAATATTTAACAAGATTTGAAAATACTTGTTTTAGCACTTTTGTCCAATGAAATTGTCTCCCTTCACAACTTCCTGTTTACACATTTTGCTGTATCTATAGGAATCATTAAATGCTATTCCTTATCCAAGTCATCCACAGTTAATATTGATTTAAAATTAATATTTAATTAATAGTTATTGAAAAGTGGATGGCAAATCTCAATATTTTTTATTTATTTTCAAAAAATTTTCGTATCCGATTTTGAAAATAGCGTTGCAAGTAAAAGTTATCGTAAAATACGGGCTTGTAATGAACACCTGGACAACGGGAATGCTTTTCTCAAAACAATACAGGTTCAAAAGTTTAGTTGTGAACTCGAAAAAGTAATGAAATAATCGTAATGTTTCAAAAATGGACGAGACCACGTTGTCAGAGAAAGGGTAAAATTTTTCTAAAATACTTTTGGTATGATTCATTGAGCCCTGCCTACTCCTTTCATAAAGTTTCTGCATCTTATAATTCTTTTTAAAGTGAAGAAATCAAGAAAGAAATAAAGTCTTTTTGAAAAACTTCTGCAATTATCGCCATTTTATTCTTTAATAGAACTGGCCCCTGCGATATTTGACCTATATTATATCTGCAGCAGTAACTTTGTAAACAAATGCACACGCACCGCGTGGATATAACCGTATTACTAATTTTCGATTCTTAAAAACTTCTTAAATCTTGTGCATTATCTTTCGTATGATTTCAAGATGATTCCGATTATTATTTTTTGAATGATTTCAAAGTTCAGCTGACAAGAAAGGTAAACATTCTTTCAAGAACTATTTTCTAGCGATAGCGATTTGTTATCATTGGTATGTAAAAAGTCCAAAACCATAACAATACTGATCTATTTATATTCTGATTTTTTTACGGATTGTAAAGTCATGCACATAAAAGCGAAAGCTCATATGAATATGAAATATATACCAAAGGGATAGCTCAAAATACCATTTAATAACAATAAACATATTGACAGGTTAAGAATGAAATTCTGTACAGGACATAGGTATGTAAAATACCGTGGAACGGAGTTCGGAAGGCGGCTTGGAAGCGACCGGAAGCGATAAAAAGAAATCTGGTCAATGGTATAGTAAAATTGACGCTTTGACAGCGTCATTTTCCAAAAATGGTGTGAACAAGAGCTTGTCTAGCTATGCCTACTCCTATTCAAAGTATTAGCAAACAGGTATTAGGTATCTGACAGATCCTGAAAGAGCTCACATCTTACAACTCATCCTCCTGAAGCTGCTGACCAAAGATGAAGTCATTCTGCTTGTCAGTTTTGAGAAAAGTGTAACAAATATTTGACTGACAAACAAATGGACTGACAGGATGATTACAATCTAGCCCCCACTCCTAGAGTAGGGGAAAATATACTTGTATGTATTTAAATCAATGAACCATATTAAAATAAGTGATAAAATCATCTGATTCCTGTTGGATGCATTACAATTATATAGATTAAATATATACTTAAGTCTTTACGTCGGGCCTTTTATAACAGTTTTTGTAAGAGTTCTTTTACTGCTTTGCCTATTATTTCCTATTCCGTAATTGTGATCCTTATTCATTGTTACAACCTCCGGTCTTTTTTATTTTTCTTATACCCCTATTTAATTATCATGATTTTACGTAATGGAAAGAAAATTATTAACAACACAACTTCTAGGATATCCACGTGCTTAAACAAACGTATTTGTAATGCCTCTACAGCCAGATTGTTTAACAAAAATGCGCGTGGGTATCCACAAATTTTCCCGTGCAATGCCAAAAAGTGACTAACGTACCTGTTTTAGATTAACTTCACAAAATACTGTACGGTCAACAGTGAACGGGAGAGCTTTTTCGCTCTCCTTTTCCTGTGACATTACCTGAAAAACTCAAAACCTTATATATGTGGTAACTTGAACCCAACCTAAATGTGGTATTCAATATGTGGGACAGACGGGACGAGCGTATTACAAAAGAAATCAAGAACACCTTTACCGCTTTCGTAGACCTAAAAAATTCAAAAGTTTGATATATCAACATTTAGATAAGCATAACCACAATCTAAAATTTATTAAATTCCAACCACTTGAAACCGTTCAGAAACAACCAGGAGAATCACACAAGCAATTTGAAAATCACGTGAAATTCGCGAATTATTTTGGATAAAAGACTTCAAACTGCTTATCCTCTCGGTCTTAATGACAAAATATTAGGACAGGGAACATAACTAAAACTTCAATCGATGTCATTAATATTGTCGATAAACGACTTAGAAATAAAAGGTCTCATGGCAAACGCAAAAACCGTAATCAACGTATTAAACATCGTATAAATTATACACTTGCTGATCTGTTATCTATAATAAAAAATAATGGTAGACATCAAGTATTATGCAAACTGGGTCAGATACCAATAAGTAAATTATATGCTATTTTTCTGGAGTGTGATACAATTTCTTTTTTTAGCCCGATGTATGAATACACCCGTATTATTACAGCCTTTTGTCATCATAGGCTATTTCCTAGTATCGATAAACCTGAAAATCATAAACGGCATTTTCTTAAATTAAAATATATAAATAGAGGTATTGATTTTATTAACTTATCTAGTATATTCAATGACTCTACCATCCAAAGCCAAATACCTCCATATTTTGATAATATAGAACCACCTATTATTTCATATTCTTATAAAAACCCAGCAGAAGTTTGATTTTAATTATACGTCAGTTACATCAGACGTCAATATAGTAAATAATGTTCCTTCCACTTGAGATTGTGAAACATCTAGTTTTAAATATGTTCCCTATGGTCATGTCCTTACAGGAGACCTCAACATCGTCGAAGACCGTGAGGTCATAACTTTTCTTAAGAAAGGACCGAAATATCGTCCTCCATCTAAAATAGATTGGAAAGAGTGTCGTCAGGTTATTAAAGACGCTCTGTCTGTCTACTGTAAAATTGGTATAAACGTGAAAATCTGATAAAAATCTCTAGACAGTTATTTGAATAAAATTATGAATACTGTTAATATTCGTATATCTCATTTTGAAAACAATTCTGAAATTAGTAATAGGGTCCATGATATTCCCATTTCCAGAATAAAAATAAACTCAAGTACTCATAAAGCGGTTTGTGTTCGTACCGGCAGATAAAGCAGCAAATAATGTAGTGGTGGTGTGACGCATATACTACACGGAAGTTCTCCAAAACGAAATTACAATGAAAAATGACGAGTCCAGAACCAATCCTATATATACCAATACATACTCTTTGTATTTTATTTTATTTTTAATTATTTCTTTTCTTATTCTATTTTGTTCAATTTGATGTTTTCTTCTATATAGATATCTTTTGGATTTTTTTGGGTGTTTCGGTTAAGGTTTAACTACCAAGGCTTTTCCTCATCAGGTATCCCGAGCCTCTTCAATATAAAAATTTTTAGTCTAGAAGGAAAGTTCACAGCATCTATGCGCATAGAATTTAATTTCCTGGATATTGGGATACAAAAACTTAAAGGACCTACTTACGTCCACCAAATTATAGATAAAGTAACAACTTAAAAGACAGTTATAATATCAAAACATTGATTAATTGACTTTAAAATACAATACATCAATACAAATTTACCAGGTGTCGTATCCCAATATCCAGGAAATTAAATTCTATGCGCATAGATGCTGTGAACTTTCCTTCTAGACTAAAAATTTTTATATTGAAGAGGCTCGGGATACCTGATATATATAGGATTGGTTCTGGACTCGTCATTTTTCATTCTAGTCATCTACATTCAGGTCCGTACGCTCCACAGAGAGTCAAATTGTAAACAAGCATATCACTGCCACTACCCAGCTTAAAGCCTCTTCCGAACATTTGAAAGTCCCTACTATGTACTGGTTACCTAAATTGCACAAAAAACCATTTAAATTCCGTTTCATCTCCGCATCTAGTAAGTGTTCTACTACCAATCTATCAGTTCTTCTAACTACCTCCTTACTACTATCAAAGAACTTGTTATTAACTTTTGTAATAAAGCTTATGAAAATAATGGTATTAATTATTTTGGAGTGTTAAAAATTCTTTAGAGGTTTTAGATAAAATACATGCTTTTGATGGTCCTTTTAATTCTGTTGACAGTTATGATTTTCTACTCTCTATACTACACTTCCACACAATCTTATCAAGAAAAGTTTTCATATTTAATTAAATGGTCCTTTGAAAATCTCATTACAAATTTATTTGCTGTAACTCGTTTAAAGCCTTTTCTGTAACGAAAAGGAAAGTATGCTAGATACACTTACTGGAAATGTGAAGATATGATTGAAGCTTTAAATTTTCTCCTGGACAACATATATGTACGTTTCGGCGATAAAGTGTATCGACAGGTAGTAGGTATTCCTATGGGCACTAACTGCGCCTTTAATAGCAGATTTATTCCTGTATTGCTATGAATCTCAGTTTATGACCAAACTCAGTAAAGACACGTCATTATTACATTTGGTTGATACATTCAAAAATACCTTCCGTTATCTAGATGATATTTTTCGTTAAATAATCCAGAGTTCTCTAAATATACTACCGAAATTTACCCAATAGAACTTACTTTAACTAAATCTAACATAAACAGCAGTAGTTGTCCTTTTCTGGACTTGGACATTTCAATCTCTAAAGGAAAACTCCATACAAAATTTACGACAAAAGAGACGATTTTCATTCCCTATTGTTAATTTTTTTTTTTAGACGGCGTTGTTCCTTTGGCTCCATCATACGGTGTGTATATATCCCAACTCGTTCGTTATGCCCGTGTGTGTAGTGATGTCATAGATTTTAACGAACGTAATCAATGCATCACTAGTAAATTATTAAGTCAGGGATTTCGTTACCATAAATTACGTAAAACTTTTACTAAGTTCTTTCATAGATACAAAGATTTGATTAGTAAATTTGGCTGTACCTGTAGAAAACTGATTAAAACGGTATTTCACATCCTAAATTTTACGGTAATATTGTTCTTAAAGCGCGGAAATCACTATATGATCCGTGTAAACTCATCGAACCTTTAAATAAACTTATTAGTTCAGGTTATCTTACCAATGTTGTAATTAGATCATTGAATATAGTTTACATTGGCACTAATATCGATTTTGTCATCAGCAAATTAAAACATAACTAAATTTGTATTCTTTTCAAACGGGATGTTTAAAGACACACCCACGTTCATTTTGATCTATAAAGAGGTTAAACTCCTAACTATCCTACTGTCTGTCGATACATTTATTTTTGGCATTGCACTAGTCATGTCTTCTTTGACTGTCCATGACGTTAAAATACTAAATCCCTGGGATGTGTTTTAGTTGATTTTAGTCTCTGATGCATGATTTTTATTATTAATTGTTTTGGCTTTTTACTAGCTGTCAGTAACTGCAGTACTCTCAAATCGTACTTTCTTGTTTATTTGACCTGTTGATACTAATTGTAATGCTTTTTTGTTATTTAATGTTATTCAGGGTTATATCTGGTCTATATACCAGCTTTGATAAGTGTTTGGTACTAATATAAATTTCCACTTCGTACTATGAACATCAAAATTATTTATTTTGTTAAAATATTTCCTTCTCTATTGTAACTGTATACGTATACCTAACAACAAAATTATTTTATTTACCTGTGTTTAAACTTATTGCAAATGGCTGATATTTTTGTTCGAGCATATTGTTTTTCTTAAATTGTTTAACATTTCATACCGATATAACATGTTACTTTTATTATTCTTCCCTTAGTTTATTTATTTTGAATTTACATTGTATCATAGGTCAAATTTATTTGTTCAGTGTATGTTCAATGGTGTTAATATGTCCTTTGATTGAGTTAAGCTATTTCAGTTGATATTTTATAGTGTGTTTTTCTATGTTGTGATGTTACACTATTGTTTCAGAAAAAGGGTGAAGGTTTGGTACCATTAAACGTTTAAACCCGCTGCATTTGTTTGCACCTGTCCTAAGTCAGGAATCTGATGTTCAGTAGTTGTCGTTTGTTGATGTGGTTCATAAGTGTTTCTCGTTTCTCGTTTTATATAGATTAGACCGTTGGTTTTCCGTTTGAATGGTTTTACACTAGTAATTTTGGGGCCCTTTATAGCTTACTGTTCGGTGTGAGCCTAGGCTCCGTGTTGAAGACCGTACTTTGACCTATAATGGTTTACATTTATAAATTTTGACTTGGATGGAGAGTTGTCTCATTGGCACTCATACCACATCTTCTTATATCTATATAGTTAACAAATAACTGAATCACAAAACCTTCACATTGGTTAATGAACCATGGGAACAAGGCTTACACCTTCCAATAATTGAATAAGTCAATTAAATTATTTACTTATATAAGTAATATGGTATAAATACATGAATTGTTTATCTTGTGATTAAAAATATTGATGGGAATCAGACAGGTGAGCAATAGATCTCTTTGAAGCACTCAAAGCCTCTGGGCGGGTACAACATAGTCGAATCAGACCTGCGACCTTGGTTGTTTGGCAGGCAACCTTACCCTCCGACGTCTCATTTAAAAGGACCTGTCACCTTAAAACATGCTCAAAACTGTTTTTGTTTGCTTAAAAGTGACCTGGTGACCTCACATTTTTTGAATGTTACTTTGTGACCTTAGGAGGTACAAACTGGTGCATCCTCTGGTAATGGTTTATTTCAGTGTAATTAATATTTCATAATACTGATTAAGACTTGTACTTTGTAATGTATTCCTTTTCTCTTTTTAATTTTTCTTTTTGTCTTTTAAAAAAGAGGTGAGGATACCAAAGGGGCATTCAAACTCATGTCGAAAATAAACTGACAACACCATGGCTAAAAAGGAAAAAGACAAACTGACCAACAACAATACACAAAACAACACAGAAAACCAAAGACTGAGCAACACATACCCCACCAAAACTGGGGGTGATCTCAGGTGCTCCTGTCTTAATGACTATGACTTCAAGTATAGCAAGCACAGGGAGCATGGTAAAATTTCTAGTGAAGCAAAAAATTCCACAAAATTTATACAAAACGATAATTTTTTTATGAAATTTGATCCTATTATTTCAAATGATTCTGATTATGTCAATAATAATATGGAAATATCAAAATACCCTTCAAAGAAATGTTATATAGTTAACAAAAAGAAGAATGAAATTTGTGACTAAATACATGACCAATTAATATGACGATAAATACAAATTTAATGAATGAATTACTTTGTCAGTATTAGCAATTTATTTCAATAAACAAGAAAATATTTTGTATAACTTTGTAAAGTATTCTGATGTTGGTACACATGTCAGCTTTCATGTTTCCTGTATTTTTTTTATCATGTTTTGCATCATATAAGTCATTAGTAACATTCCAGCAGTGCATGTATACAGAGTATATATCCCCCAATTGAAACAATATTCCAGGGCTTGCGTTTACTATCATGATTTCCTTGATAGAGGATTGCTGCTTACAAGGAAGCTGTTACACCAAGAGTTCCAAGTGGTGAAGTTGAAATCATCCCTTCAAAAATTTTACGAACACCTAACAAACTAGACTTATCACATGGTTTAAACTTACATGAGCAACACGACACCTCTCCTTTTCATTAGTTCAGAAAATTGACTTGTATTAAGAATTAATATATTAATATGTTAAGTTTTATTACCCTAAGAAGTCATTTACACACAGCTGTTTAAGATTTAAAGAAAATGATTTTCATTTTTACAGGAGGTATCAAAAAATAAATGAGCAACTTTAAAAACATGTTTTTATATTTTGAATTTAAAAAATTCGGTTGTGTGATTCTGTATTTAGACATTTTTTTTTGCTGTCAATTTGAATTGCAGTTGGCCTATAAATCATAGAAACTGAGATAAACAAAGAAAAAAAAATAACAATGTCCAATGAAACACAGAGACAGGGTCAGGTGACCCCCTGATGGAAGGACAATATTCTAGAAACAAAAATGAAGTTGACCTTTAACTTGAATGCTAAAATCAGGACATTTATCTTGATCACATATTTGATATCAGCAGCGGATTTATGCAGCAATATTGTTGAGGAGTCAGATTACTTAAAGAATATGCACAGCTGCATTAAAAAAACACAACATTTGTATTGATATGTAAATTATTTATTTATTATTCATGAAAGACATGTGTATAAATTGTATAAATCCAAATATGGATTCAAAAAGCAATGATTTTAAAACTAAGAAAAAGGAAAGACATTGTCAGTCACATATTATTTGTAAGGGAGATAACATTTAAAAAAATTCAAATGAAAGCAATACAAAATATTTAGTATCTCAAACCAGTTAAATAGTAGATGAGGAAGGCAATTTTGTGCAAGAGAAAGTTTGCCTGAAATATGGTACCTATATTCATCAAGGATACTATCATTTTTTTACTGAGGAACTTAAGAAAACCCACCACATCATTCAATTTTGTAGTTTGGTTTTGGCTGATGATAAAATGATGAAATAATTGCACAGTTGATTGTACACTTCTATTTTGATTTGATACAACACTGAAAGCCCTACATTTTGAAGGATTGGAAGACTCTTGACATCAGTTTTACATGTAATAAAGTCTGTCATATTATGCTGCCTTGACTGTTTTAACACTGGATCCCATTGCAAGCTAAAACAAAGAGAAAAGAACCACTAAAATTAACATATACACAGCAAATCCTAACATACTGAAATATCTTCATGTTATTTATAAACAGAAACATAAATGACTTTATTGTGGATTCATTTTTATTTGTGTGGTACCATTTTTTGTAGGTATAGGTAAACCACGAGTTTTAATGTGCAAAGAAGTATAATTTTCTAGGCTTGTATACATACTTTGGAGAATCCAGGAAAACAAATATCTACACAAATATAATTTTCCCCAATACACACTGTATACGTCTTATGGTTATTTATATAGTTGGATTGCTCATTGACTTATACTTCACATCCCATTTTATTTGAGACTAGTGACAACAATCTTTATTTTCTAATGCAATTTGGTATGTATCGACAATTTTGATTGGATGACGTCTGCCATCATTTCCATGGTTGACGGTCAGAGCCATTGGCAACAACATTGCAATCACAGTCGACGTTTAGGGGATATCTGAAATGTTTAATTTTGAACATTATAAGAGGAAGACATTTTTGGTTTTGACTGTCCCATGACCTTAAAATCCCCAGTTGAGGGTGGCCTCAGAGATGGTGGAAACTCTTCAAATACAGTACTGTTTTTCCTTTATTTACAAGAACTATTAAACTAGACGTTCCCTGTAGTCTAAACTCATGTGGCAAAACTAACCCTTCATAAAAGATTGGTAACTATAGATGAAAAAAGAGGTATTATAATTTAGGTCAAATAAATTATACTTCATAATATTGCTAGCAAAAGTTGTTAAATAAAAATAAAACCTTAAATGAAACATCCAATGCATCTGTCAATCTTGGTTTCAAATGGTTTACCATTTCTAAAGAAAAAGATCTTTGAATTTTTGGATCAATGTGACCCTTTTTTGGCCTCTTGGAATTGTACTATATTTTCAATATGGACCATAGTCACACCTTTCAGTACCTTCTTAAGCATGTTAAGAACATTCCTGCATGGTATTATCAAAGAAAAAGCACTAATAATTAAGGCCTTTCAAAAGAACATATCTGTCAAGATTGGTTTTTAACTGGTTCACTAGATCTTCAGAATATCAGTATAAGTGAGCTGATGACCAATAGTTACTATATATTAATACTAACTTGTACGCACTACATTTTGTTCATCTTGTCTATGAGTAACTAAGTTGATAGTAATTAGTGTTAGTTACCAGTCACATACCACTTTTTCCTACAATTGAACCTGAACTTTCAAGGTTAACTGGTACTTATTTTAACTTACCTATGAATGTGTACTGGTATCAGTTATTACTTGATGTAAACCTTTCGACACAATACATTCATTGACCTCCAGTAAAATTCTCTCTAGTCTTCTGTCTAAAGCTGCGTAATATTTGTCATGAAGAACAGGTTCAATAGAATCCTGACTTAAAAGAGTCTGCAATGTCTTGCTGAGCACTGTATTACGCAGCATAAGCAAGGTCTGCCATGTGGATTCTCGAATTCTTAAATAGATATAACAATTTAAATGTCTTATTGAAACATTTCAACATAAAATGAATATAGTTTTATTGTACCCAATTTAATGAGCACAATTAGATTCATTTAACATTTGCTGCATTAAATAAAAATTATTTATACAAAATTAAGGCACTCTAGAACTGACACAAATTCTTACTACTAACAGATTTGTTTAACATTCTTGGGTCAATAACAAATTTTTACACATAAATGTTTTAAATTTTAAAAAAAGTGGATTGCAAGGCAATCTTATTTTATAAAAAAAAAAGTTCTAAGAAAATGAGGATGCCCATCTTTTATTTCTTGATATAAATGAAAGCATAAAAATGTGTTGTAATATTCAAATTTAGTTTGTGGAGTAATTAACTCTTTGTTTTGCATAACCACTTGGAATAAATCTGGTTGGACAAAAAGCCATTTGCAAGGATTGTAAAAGACTGTTTAATTTATTTATATTGTTGGTCAAAAGCTGAATACAGCTAAATTGAAGAAACATACTTGCAGCACTGGTACAGAGGTGCCAGTATTGTGTATTCATCATAGTCTGGATTTCCAAAACTAAAATAATAAATAATGGTTATATCAAAGATTGTTACTTTATAAGAATAAGTCATTTCCACAATAATTCAATTGTACTGTACTTCATGCCAGCTGATAACTTTAGATTGTTTTAAAGGAATATGTATCAATGTGCTCTCTTTTTCTCTTGTCTACATACTTCAAAAAGAAAAGAAAAAGAAAAAAACAATCAACAGAGAAAGTTTTAACTAACAACATAAAAAGGCTGTACAGCAAATCTTTTAAAAGGGAAAATTCACGATTTTTTACTTAATATCTTATTATGTTCATAATACCATAAAAAACATATTCACCAAGTTTTATCTGGATATGAACACTAATAAAGAAGAAAATTAGGAATTATTAATTTTATTTATTCAAACTTCCTGACTTCTGTGACGTAGTTTAAGTCTAATTGCATGCGGGGAGTGGATTTAATCTCATGTTAATCATCTAATAACGCGATTTAAAGCGCATCGACGACTATTTTGCGTATCTATTAACCAACTAATAATTAAGTGAGTAAAGTGATCAGCCGTGCAACTTTTTAAATCAAAATGTACGATTTATATTTTAGGGATTTCTGATATGATTATTGTAATAAAAGTAAATCATACAATAGAATATTTTTATGAATTTTTTTTCCGACGGATATGTTGAACAAACATTTATAACTGATAGTGTAATAAAAATACATGTTTGTATTCTCACCTTTTACTTCAATTAAGGATTTGTCTTACTATACAAATCCTTGCTTCAGTCTAGCAAACATTTCCCGCTAGGACTGTGTAAATACAATGTGTATTATACTGACACTACCTGGTAAAGACGTGGTTAAATTCATGATAATTAAAAGATTAGCATTATGTAATTTTAATCTTTTGATCTTCACTAGAGTGTTGTTTGGCCTCAAGGGTTCACTGTTTCAGGTGTGAAAAACATAAAAAAAAATGTTAAAGAGAAGTGTGCAGGTTTTGAGACAGAAAAAAATAATTATTTGGTTATATATATATATTTTTTTTTTTTGTTAGTTCAGTTTTTAATATGTTGGGAAAATACCTGAATCTTGATACGACCGTTATATATATAAGCTTGAAACAGCTTTTTGGATTGTGATTTATTTGACACAGCATAGGTAGTTCAGTTTTTTAAATAAATAGGTGAGTATTTTGTTGTAACATCGAAATTCTGAATTACATTCAATTAAATAATTCTATAAATAAAACTGGGCCCATAATCAAAAACTAAGTACATGTTTAGATTCAGCATATCAAAGAACCCCAAGAATTCAATTTTGTTAAAATCAAACTAAGTTTAATTTTGGACCCTTTGGACCTTAATGTAGACCAATTTGAAAACGGGACTAAAATTAAGAATCTAAATACACAGTTAGATTCGCATGTCAAAGAACCCCAATAATTCAATTTTGATGAAATCAAACAAAGTTTAATTTTGGACCCTTTGGACCTCAATGTGGACCAATTTAAAACGGGAACCAAAATCCAAAACTTAATACACAGTTAGATTCAGCATATTAAAGAACCCCAAGAATTCAAGAATAAAACCACATTGAAATTGGTCAAGAAATAAGCAATTTATACAAAGTATCTTCTTTTGCACAATACTGTGCAATTGAATATTTCTTGCAATTGCGCAATACTGTGCAATTGAATATTTCTTGCTATTGCGCAATACTGTACAATTGACAATTTCTTGCTATTGCGCAATATTGTGCTATTGGATATTTCTTGCTATTGCGCAACACTGTGCAATTGAAGATTTCTTGCTATTGCACAATACTGTGCAATTGAAAATTTCTTGCTATTGCACAATACTTAATATATTAATTTACACATCCTGTTTGGTGGGTATCTCTTGCCTTATCATTATTATTTGCTTTTATATATAAATCAGAAATTTAATAATAAAGTTTTTGGCAAATTTCAATATACATAATTTAAAAGCAGTTTAGGTGAGATAAACAAAAAGCTTCATCAGCAATATTTTATATTGGCAAATTTCCAATGAAGTTCATTAAACTAAAGTTATTGGCAAATTTCCAATGGAATTTATTAATAATAAAGTTTTGGCAAATTTCAAAATAAATAATTTAAAAGCAGTTTAGGTGAGATATTCAAATGAGTTTCAATTACCAACCTTACACTGCCTTTTAAATTATGTTTTGTACTTAAGTAATTGTCCATTAACCTGCAAACCCTTTTCCCCTTTTCTGCACCTTATTCCTTAACACTTTGAGCCATAACTCCCAAAGACAATTCTTACCATCCTTTGTGGTATTCCAATATCCAAAATCTAAATACATGGTTAGATTCAGCATATCAAAGAACCCCAAGAATTCAATTTTGATGAAATCAAATAAAGTTCAATTTTGGACCCTCTAAACCTCAATGTGGACCAATTTGATAACTGGGCCTGAATATCAAAATCTAAATACATGGTTAGATTCAGCATATCGAAGAACCCCATATATTCAATTTTGTTGAAATCAAACAAAGTTTAATTTTGGACCCGATTTGGACCAACTTGAAAACTGGGCCCATAATCAAAAACTAAGTACATGTTTTGATTCAGCATATCAAAGAACCCAAAGAATTCAATTTTGTTAAAATCAAACTAAGTTTAATTTTGGACCCTTTGGACCTTAATGTAGACCAATTTGAAAACAGGACCAAAATTAAGAATCTAAATACACAGTTAGATTCGCATATCAAAGAACCCCTATAGTTCAATTTTCGATGAAATCAAACAAAGTTTAATTTTGGACCCTTTTGGCCCCTAATTCCTAAACTGTTGGGACCAAAACTCCTTTTGGCCCTAAATTCCTAAACGTTTAGGGCAATTACCCCAAACTCAAACCCAGCTTTCCTTTGTGACATGGAACCTTGTAGTACAATTTCATAAAGATCCATACACTTACACACAAGTTATTGTCCTGAAACTAGAAAATGCTTGTTTTTGCCCTTTTGGCCCCTAATTCCTAAAACTTTGAGGCAATTACCCCAAAATCAATCCCAGCCTTCCCTTTGTGGTATGGTACCTTGCAGTACAATTTCAGAGATCTATACACTTGAACACAAGTAATTGTCTGGAAACTAGAAAAATACTTATATTTGGCCCTTATTCCTAAACGTTTTGGGCTATTACCCCAAACTCAATTCCAGCTTTTCCTTTGTGATATGGAACCTTGTAGTACAATTTCAGAAAGATCCATACACTTACACACAAGTTATTGTCATGAAACTAGAAAAATGCTTGTTTTTTGCCCCTTTTTTGGCCCCTAATTCCTTAAATTTTGAGGCAATTACCCCAAAATCAATCCCAGTATTCCCTTGTGATATGGAACCTTGTGGTACAATGTCAGAGAGATCCATACACTAACACACAAGTTATGTCTGGAAGTTACCAAAATGCTTATTTTGGCCCCTTTGGCCCCTAATTCCTTAACTGTTGGTACCATAACCCCAAAATCAATCCCAACCTTCCTTTTGTGGTATTGAACCTTATGGTAAAATTTCATAGAGATCCATTCACTTAAACTAAAGTTAGAGTGCGAAATCCAATGTGTCTTGGATGACGACGACGACGCCAACGTCATACCAATATCGACCACAAAATTTTTTGCGGTCGATAAAAATGGCCCATGAAACGAAAGTATAAACCAAAACTTTACTATTTTAAATTATCATCGGTAACCTTGAATATTTAAATGTGCAGAGAAAATTATATCAGTTAAATTAATATAGTATGGATGCCCTTATTAAAATACTTTTAAATCTCACAATGTATAAACACTTTAGCTATTTGACCAACAATGTTTAAAAAAAAAAACAGAATCAATCTAACGTCAACTTTCCTTTTTTGAATGGAAACAGACCAGCGGAATAAATTTTCAATGTGCTTTATATCGTGTACCTTTGCAAGACTTATCATTCATTCATAAACCCACTCTAAACCAGAGACATATATCATGTATATACACATATATATGTCTGTCTAAAATGACAAGAATACTCCTAAAGCGGACAAGCAGTATATTCTTTTAATTTCTGTGATTTAACACAAAGAAAGAAAAAAATCCCGAAATTAATTTGATACTCAATATTTTTCCTGGAAAATATTCACCTCCTCATTCGGTCTGAAAATAAGTATTTGGTATGCAGAACATGCAGAAGTGTGAATGTCATAAAACCTTGTTATATCAGAAACCGATATAAATGTGAACCTGTATATGCAAGACCTCATGGGACGTCACCTAACCACACACAGGTAATATACAAGTAGCTTTGTTATGGTTATATCTTAATCACTACCGATACAGAATGCAAGAAAATTCTGATGATTGTGAAGCATGACCATTCATGATTTTAGAGGAGTCTTAGGTGGAAGATTGCCGGGACGATTTAAATTCTGACTAGATTATTTCTCTCAATTTAAATCACTGCACTGAAAAAAAAAGAAAATTACATCCAAGAACAGAATTTTTCTTGTAAATTCATAAATACAACGTTCTTATTTTGTAACTTTCGATAGACTTGACCTCCAACCCCCTCTCTGCGTTAACTTATAAAAATAACAGGAAAATATAAACTTGAAATAGATTGATGATGAATACTATGCAACTGCGGCACCCCTTTTTATCACAGCGTACATGCATGTATTTTAATGACTGTCCGTTATTTCGATTCAGAATGACAATTGTACGTAAAATCCTATAGTTGGTGAGACTTTTTCTACCAGATATGCGACTTTTCGTATTTATATTTTCTCTTATATTACTCTCTTTTAATATGGAGTGAAGTTTCTTTATTTCTTCAAATATAGGCTTTTTGGGGATCATTAGTGTACGTCCAGTGGCATATATATAACATGCATGTCGGAACAGGAAAATTGACATAAGGTACTAATAGAACCATGTCCACATTATTATACATTATTCCCAACAATTGTGATGATGACAAATTTCTTAAACTGTTTGAAAACAATCTAATTGAAATATAAATCTGTGATTTTACTATGTCCATAACTTCGATGAACCAAAGCAAGTTAGATATCGACCTGTATTTAATTCAGATTAGTTCTGGATGTTTCTCTCTTATATTCAATAAACATGTTTATATTTTAAATTGCGGCCATCTATAGTTCCATAACTTTCTATCTAGGCGTATAAACCAATGATCGACAAGTGCGTACATTTTTGTTAAATCAATATTTAGATATAAGAAGATGTGGTATGAGTGCCAATGAGACAACTCTCCATCCAAGTCAAAATTTAAACTATTATAGGTCAAAGTACGGTCTTTGTATGTTTCAAAATGTCCATAATTATTGACGAGTATATACTTACATTTTCCCCAATTTACCCTTGGAAAATATGTAAATAGATTTTTATTTTATCAAATCTTTTTTTGGAATTATTTAGATTTTCATAAATATCATTCTTTACACCAGAAATGTTATTTGTAAACAAGAGTATGAGTTTAGTAATGACTATAGTATATCACTATCCGACACGCAAGACAAAGATGTATATTACACCTGATAGTTTTAAGATGGAAAGTTACAAGTTATCGGCTGTGTACACTGATCAATGCCCTCAGAAGTGAAGCGATGCATGAAGTTGCATTATTTTATTGTGTAATAAGAATTTTTAAGCCTGACAGGAAATTGCTTGAATACCTGGACGTGTCACCTCACAATGCCTCTGGGAATAATTCCTTTAGCCATGCTGGTGATCAGATAAGGGAAGGTCCGAATTTATTTAAATAAGTTTATTACATAAAACTAAAAGAATTATCAACAAATTAGATTTTTGAAAACAATCTTACATGGAACACCTATTTTTGATTTGAACTTTTGACTTTTAACTATTTCCCATTTAAATTTCTTGTTTCAAAAACGACAGGCCATAGTTATTTAAAAAAAAAAATTATATTTTCTGTATCAAGTTAGTTAGGAAAGGTTGCACAACCATGTCTATTATAATCATTTTTGTGACCCGGTTAACTGTTTATACTTTCCTTGTCGAATAAAACAACCATACGCTTGACAAGATATCGACACTCAATTACGACTACGTTAGGTTACTGCTGGTTTTGGTCCTTTGTGGTTTATAGATATCAAGTGTTTTCGTAAACCGGGAAGATAACAAAATGGCCGCATGCAGAGAATTGATACTCTCAATTTAAAATCTATGGTGATCTCTTATTTAGCAGAATAAAACTTTAATATTTATGAATTTATGCTTTTTTATACACAATAAACATAATATCAATTTTTCATTTTTTTGCGAAGTTTCCAATTACAACTTAAGATTAACAGAATCAAACAAACAAATATCAAACATTTCTTCATTAATTAATAATTAGGAAGCTAAGTAAAGTGAAAAACATTGTCCATTACTAAATTTACATTTCTGGTGTTATGAATAACAGAAACTCTAGCATAGCTATCCATTTTCTGTAAGAAAATTTATATTAATCTGTTTGAATTTTTTTTGTTTTGTTTTGTTAACAACCTGCTTTCCAATCATAATAAATATTACAAACACAGCTACATTAAAACAATTTTAAGGTACCTCTTTCCATTATCCAAAATCAGCACCATACTATCACTTTTTGTCCCTAATGTTTCGTAATGGTGCCTGTCTGCATTGCCTATTAAATAGTCCACTATAGTAGCATCTATTAGGTCCATTAAAATTGATCCAAAATTATAAGGTTCTCTCATTATCACATCTTTACAAAAATCCTTGTCACTCTGCCACCTAAAATAGTAATAGGACATACATGCAGACTTTGCATGATTGTAAGGTCGTATATGCATATATTCTTACTAATTTAATCTAAAACTTAACAAATAATTTATACTGTAATTGATCATAACAATATTTAAGCCATTGGTTGTGCATTTGTTTAAATTAAGGCATGTACTGTGGAATCATTTATATCCATGGTATATACATTTTAAGCTTATTACCATAAAATATTGTACCCTTCAATTTCTGTTCATATTCATTATCATCATTAAATGTAATTATCAACCAACTAAGTTAATGATTGCTGAAATGTCCTGTTTAAAGTCAAATAGAAACAGTGCCTATTACAGCCAACAGGGCATTAATACAGGGCCATTACGGATAAAATAAGTCATTATAAAGTTAATTAGGGCCATTTTTGATAAAACAAGTCATTATGAAATGAATTTAACTGGGCATTTCACCAATACATAACTTAAACGGATAATAAATGTATTTGGTTGATGGGTACCAGTGTTTTTATAATGTCCATGTTATATGTCGTCTGTCAGTATTAAAGGCTTCCGAGTCTCTCATGTCCCTCTGTGTTGCAATGTGCCATAACAAACATTATCAGACTTTTATTACAGACCTTGGAATATATCATGAAAACCCAAATTAATTAATACTACTGTAAATTCAGAAATTATTGCGAGTTTTTTTTTTTAATGCAAATAATGCGAGTGGGTGAGTATTGCAATAATAAGAACATGCATTCTGACATCTGATACATATATTTGTATGCAGATCTTCCTGAAATCGCAATAATTAATCTCACATCTTTGTCTATTCTCCAAAAATCACAATGATAAATGCAAACAATAATTTCTGAATTTACGGTACAAGTATACATTTATTACAGAAGTTACCTTCTAGTCACTCCAGCTTTATATGATCTTAGCCAAGGACTACGATATACTTTCAGGGGATATGTATTGGGCAGCCAAAGTATAATGACACCCTCTAAAACATCTCCCTCAGCACAGACTCCAGTAGACTCATCCTTACAATACAAACATTTACCATAAAAACACTGATTTCCACCTGAAAATTAAATGAATAATAAAACCATTATTAAGCAAGCCCCTCATAATAAACATGGGATGTTCTTACAAGCCTGGAAAAAAATTGTACCTATAACAAGCTATGATACTCATTGTACCTATAACAAGCTATGATACTCGTTGTTCAGTACTAATACAAATAACAGCATGGTCCTTCATTTCAGATTTTCTATTTTCATACTCAACTGAGATTTGAAGAGTGGAAACAATCAAATGCTTGAAGTGGATATGACAAGAAATGAAGGTCTACCCCAGCAACAAGAATTAATATGGAATATTTTTACAAGTTCCCTTCAAGGAAAAAATGGTTCCCTTATTTCATTTTTTAAAATTATTAAAATAATCCTAAATTTTTAATGAGTTAAAACCTTCAACCAAATATGAATAGGGTCAGATGAAGGCGACAAGAAGTAATATGGGATGTTTTTACAAATTTCCATCCTAAAAAATTGTTTCTTTTTCTGATTTTTCTGATTATCGAACTCATTCAGGATTTTGATGAACAGAAACCTTCATACACATTTGCAGAGGATCTGATATGAAGGTGCTATCCTTGTGACAAGTCCCATATGAGATTGTACTACTACGGGGGTGTTTAACGACCTTGACTACTCGTAAGGGTCTCACACAGTCAGTCATATGGGATAGATTTACACGCCCAATCCAGAAAAAAATGGTTCATATAGATTTTTCTGATTTATGTAGAACTAGTCTGTGGTTTTGTTGAGTCAAAACCTTCAGGGCCTGTTATAGCTTGCTATGCACACTATTGGTTTTGCTCATTGTTAGTGCCATATTGTGACCTATAGTTGCTAACTTCTATGTAATTTGGTCTTTGGTGGAAAGTTGTCTCATTGACAATCATATCATATCTTATTTCTTTAAAAGTCAAGTCATTTTGTCTATGTTTTGTATCCTAATGTTTTATTTCATAAAAACAAAGTGATGTTGATGTATCTTGTAAACATATGTCTATTGTTAAAGACTTATGTTGACTTGTTTTTTTTTGTTTGTGTCATTGCTGTCTCATAGATGATACCACACATCTAATGTTCATAAAACAATCAAAACTAAATTAATCTTGAATTGGAGATTTTTACCATAAAACTGTTAAAATCATCTTCAACAATCTCTCAGTAGCTAATGATATTGAATGAACTGGGGGAATATTATTTGATAAAGAATGTCTTCAGTAATCTCTCAGTAGCTACTGGAACTAAATGAACTGGGGGATTATTACCTTTAGTAAAGAATGTCTTCAGTAATCTCTCAGTGGCTAATGATTCTAAATCAACTGGGGGATTATTACCTTTAGTAAAGAATGTCTTCAGTAATCTCTCAGTGGCTACTGATACTAAATGAACTGGGGGATTATTACCTTTGGTAAAGAATGTCTTCAGTAATCTCTCAATAGCTACTGGAACTAAATGAACTGGGGAATTATCATCTTTGGTAAAGAATGTCTTCAGTAATCTATCAGTGGCTACTGATACTAAATGAACTGGGGATTATTACCTTTGGTAAAGAATGTCTTCAGTAATCTCTCAGTGGCTAATGATTCTAAATGAACTGGGGGATTATTACCTTTAGTAAAGAATGTCTTCAGTAATCTCTCAGTGGCTACTGATACTAAATGAACTAGGGGATTATTGCCTTTGGTAAAGAATGTCTTCAGTAATCTATCAGTGGCTACTGGTACTAAATGAACTGGGGATTATTACCTTTGGTAAAGAATGTCTTCAGTAATCTCTCAGTGGCTACTGATACTAAATGCACTGGGGGATTATTACCTTTGGTAAAGAATGTCTTCAATAATCTCTCAGTGGCTACTGGTACTAAATGAACTGGGGGATAATATTACCTTTGGTAAAGAATGTCTTCAGTAATCTCTCAGTGGCTACTGATACTAAATGCACTGGGGGATTATTACCTTTGGTAAAGAATGTCTTCAGTAATCTCGCAGTGGCTACTGGTACTAAATGAACTGGGGGATAATATTACCTTTGGTAAAGAATGTCTTCAGTAATCTCTCAGTAGCTACTGGAATGATTTCTGTTTTCAAATTTATTTTCCTGCCAACTGCTATTGGTGTTCTTCTGAATTCAAGAAGCCTAGAAAAAAAGAGAATAATATGTTTTAATGAACTTATACAGGTGTTTGTGAGCATGGAGGGGGTAAAGGTTGCTTTCATTTTACATAGTATTAAGCTAAGGAACATATCCAGGATTTTTTTTATTTGAGTAGCCTTTATCTATAACTGACAAAACTATTGAGTTTTTGTCCAAAATTTATGGTATATAACTTAATAAAAAAATAATTCTGTGCTTAACAAAGAAAACAAAATTGTAAATAAAATGCTTTTATGTTCGTCATTTGAACTCTGGTGTCTCATTGGCAATCATTCCACATAATTCTTATTTTTATATTGATCACTGATCCTTAAAAATTGGGTCAAGGTCAGGTGAGCCCTGTCTGACAGACATGTAAAGTAAACCTTGCAAGGATACTATATATCAAATATAGTTATTCTACTACTCATTATTAGCAAAAAATTCATGTGATAATTCTATGCAGTTACTGAACAATAAAAATGAAGTCAAAGACAATGCACATATGACAGACAGAAAATTGAGAGGTATAAAGTATCAAGCTCTTCTACTTTCTGAAATTTAAAGCACTATACAAATTGATTTATGCTGTCACTGCTGGTTTGACATCTGTTGTAGGCAAAACAAAAATTGTTACATTCAGGCATTGGGCATTAAAAGTGTTATAATTAATTTTTATCCATAACTTCATCAGCCAAAATTAGAATGATAAAATTAAAATGAACTTAATATCATTCTGTATGGTCTTATTTACCAGCATATATTAATAAAACATACCTGCCAAGATGGAATGTAGCAATTTCTCCATTATGTCTATCCCAACCAGAAATCATAGTTTCTTGCACAAAGTCTCTTTCAAACCTGTAAAATAAACAAAGTATGGCATGTTCATTTACTGTTTACTTAGAATGTAAGATAAGTTATAGCTTACTATATCGGCATATGTTTTGCTCATTGTTGAAGGCCTTATGGTTTATACCTATATTTGTTAATTTCTATGTCATTTGGTCTCTGGTGGAGAGTTGTCTCATTGACAATCATACCACATCTTCTTAAGTTCATACAACAAAGATAAGATATTTTTTTTTGTAGAATTTGTATGAACTTACATTTACTAACATAAACTTTGTGACCATTTCACAAAAAAAAAAAAAACAAATTGAATATTCTGTCATTATAAATTATTACAGTTTTTAAATATTGCAATTTGACATTCTTTATATGTTGAAGTTCATAAAATCCACACTTAGTAATAAAAAGACTGATTAATTGAGAACCAATGGACAATAATATAACACTCCAATACTCCAGTGCTCATAGTTATGCCTTCATCAATACATTTAGTACTCTTTCAGAAAAAAAAAAAATTTGGCTATATACACTTCAGTGTCTATCATTAAGAAATCTATATTCCAATGGACTATGTCCTTACAGTGTGATTCATTAAAGACCACCATGTAAATACGATCTTTGACAAAGATATAAACATTGGAATGCAAACTTCAGAAAAAGCAGATCATCAGTTTATTTTAGAAGATTATGATGTAACATGTTTTATCATAGTATTGTATAACAGTCTAGATATATATAGTATCATTAGTATCATAGAAGTATCAATACTTTGATACTTTGGGTTTGGCACCAGCAAACATTTTTTACCGCCACATTCTATATGTGCCTGTCCTAAGTCAGGACCCTGTATTTCAGTGGTTGTTATTAGATGCTGTCTTTCAGATTTGTTTTTTATTTTGTACATGAATCAGGCTGTTGGTTTGCTTGTTTCAACTGTTTTACATTTGTTATGTCAGGGCCTTTTATAGCTTGCTATGCAGTGTGGGTTTTGTTCATTGTTGAAGGCCATATGGTGACCTATAGTTGCTTGGTCTCTGGTGGATAGTTGTGTTAACAGCAATCATACCACACCTCCTTATTTTATATTTATTTTGAGTTAAAGAAAAATTCTGCTGATAACAAGCATTCTGAGAGTATTGCATGGCAATAAATAGTCCCCTACCAGTTAAAAATTCATTGTACTGGAACAAAATGCTAACTTGATCTATAACTTGTCATGGTGTGAACAATATGGCAAATATCAAGTCAATATCTTCAAGCATGATGAAAAAAAGTGTGGAAAACTGATTATTTAAGTGAATTTTCTATGTCCAAGGACCATAACTCTGCACAAAATCATCAGACCGGAACAATTCGAATTTGAACTACAACTTGTCATGACAAAACCATTCACCAATTATCAAATCAATATCTTAAAGCATGACAAAAATAAATGTGGATTGTGTTTTGTATTAATAAGCATTGTGTATAAGTTTCATAACATTTGGTTAAGGCAAACTTAAGTCAGAGAACGGAAACTTAAAATTTTGCAATTTTTCCATTCATAAAGGGACATAACTCTAGAACGGTTAAAGTGACGCCACCAAAATTCAAACTTGATCTGTGTTTTGTGGTAATAAGCATTGTGTATAAGTTCCATTACATTTGGTTGAGGCAAACTCAAGTTAGAGAACGGAAACCAATTTTGGGACGGACGGACAGACGGACAAGGGTAAAACTTAATGCCCCTCCGCCACGGCGGGGGCATAAAAAGTGAGGACCATAACTGTGCACAAAATCATCAGACCAGAACAAAATTCGAACTTGATCTGAACCTTGTCATGATAAAACTATATACCATTTATCAAATCAATATCTTCAAGCATGACGAAAAAAAGTGCGGAAACCTGATTATTTGAGTGAATTTTCAAATATCAAATCAATATCTTCATCCAAAAAACTCTGTTACTTTATGCTGAATTTATTATTTACCACATTCATTTTAGAAACAATAAGAAAATTATCCTAATTAAGATATATGTATTCATTCTATTACTCAACATGCCGATGTAGATGATTTTAAGCACAACAAATTCACAAAGGACACAAAATAACACCATCTAAAACCAACCATCTTGATGGGAAAATAGTGATTTGAATCAAGCTTATTGCACAAAAAAAGATAAACCATATCTATTTGTCAAAGTGCTATTATGAGGTGAAAAATTTTGATAATACATAACAAATGTTTTTCATATTTTGGCTACAGAAGGTCTGGAACAGACTCAAAATCCATTATCAAATGAAATTAGAATCTACAAATTAAGGAAATGGAAAAGATCTGGGATTGGTGTATTCATTAATGACATGTAATCCCTACACACACTTGACAAAACAGTGATTTTATTTCAGTTTTCCATTTTAACATTATAGTGAGGACCTTTTAGGTATTTACAGTGAAAACCTTTCAGAATTTACAGTTAGGACTTTTTAGTCTAGAATTTTAGTTTATTAAAAGACCTTTTGTCTGATTTTAAAAATATACCTTAAATTGTTATAATATTCGAATTAGCTCTCGCCGCGATATAGCCTTTCTGTGCTAATGCGGCGTAAAGCAAACAACAATCAATCAATCAATCCTTTTCAGAATTTACAGTGAGGACCTTTTAGGAATTTACAGTGAAAACTTTTTCAGAATTTACAGTGAGGACCTTTTCAGAATATACAGTTGCTTTTTCAACACAACCACTTAATATCCTCACAAATTCTACATGAAATCATTTGTAGTAGGATGTGGATTAAGACATCTTGTAAAGCAGATGCTTGCCATCAGCAAGAAAGGAGCCCATCTGTGCCATTTAACTGTTATTTGCCAGAGTGGCCACTAGGTTAGCCTTTGTGGACATGGCCTTGCAGTAGACAATGCTAAATCTACAAATATAAAAAATAAGGAGATGTGGTATGATTACCAATATGACAACTCTCCACTTGAGACGAAATGATGGGATGTCTGCAACTATAGGTCACCATCTGGCCTTTAACCATGATCAAAACACATAACTTATCGTCTGCTATAAAAGGCCTTGACATGACAAAATGTGAAATAATTAAAACGAGAAAACCACCGGCCCAACAAATACTTACCATTTTGGTTTAAATATAACTCTCTGCCCACCTTCTAACTGCAATGTTAATTTGAGTTGCGTACCTTTATAACCAACATCTGCAGATAAAATGTTCCCACTCTTCAAGGAATGCAAAACACAACCTAGTAAACAAATAAAAATGTCAATTACTTAATCATGTTCTTCAAGATGATGATTAATGGCTGATTAACGTCCAGTGGCAAACTAAACGCATGTTCATCTTCAAGATAAGAATGGTATTTATATGCACTGACAGTCCAATCAAATGGATAATTCACAAGAATACCCATGTCTGACATCTACTAAAGTATTACAATGAAAACAAATACTTCATATGTCCTTAATCTTTCTAAACATTTGATGAAAGAATGGAGTTCTACAGTTTTTTTTATTTTTTAAGTTATAATTAGACCTTTACCTTTGACCTTTAATACATTTCATGTACTCCTTACAATGGTCAAACAACTGACAAAATCTGATGGACTAGTATCAAAGTAGCCTATACAGAGTAATGTTAATGAACACACACATAGACAGCTAGACTAACAGCAACTAAATATCTTCATAAGCAACAATAAAATGCTTCGCTGAGCGCAGCCTGATACAACGGCAGAGATCAAATCCTGAACAGTTGGGTCAAATTTGGACACAATATTCAAGCTTGATACTGTCTGAATTTGGATTGTGATCAAATTTTTGAAATAATATAGGTTTCTGACACAAAAAAAATGTGGTCAAAGATCCTAAAAATCTATTGCGCAATACTGTGCAATTGAAGATTTCTTCTTGAAAATTTTCAAAAAATTTAAAATTTCAAAAATTTTGAAGAAAAAAAGTATGAGCCCCCCAAAAAATTGGAAACCCCCCAAACTTTTTGAACCCCCCTAGGAGTAATTCCCCCCAAACTCAATCCCAGCCTTCCCTTTATAGTATAGAACCTTGTAGTACAATTTTAGAGAGATCATACACTTAAACACAAGTTATTGATTGGAAACTAGAAAATGCTTGTTTTTGGCCCCTTTTTTGCCCCTAATTCTTGCATGTTTGGGGCAATTGCCCCAAAACTCAATACCAGCCTTCCCTTTGTGATATGGAATCTTGTGGTACAATGTCAGAGAGATCCATACACTTACACACCAGTTATTGTCTGGAAACTACAAAAATGCTTGTTCTTGGCCCCTTTTTGGTCCCTATTTCCTAAACTGTTGGTACCAAATCCCCCAAAATCAATCCTAACTTTCCTTTTGTGGTATTGAACCTTCTGGTAAAATTTAATAGAGATCTATTCACTTAAACAAAAGTTATTGTCCAGAAACCAAATGTGTCTTCGGACGACGTAGACGACAACATCATAGCATTATACGAACCCAAAAAAATGTTTGCGGTCGTATAAAAACTGGTTTATGAACAATATAATGGAATGATTGTTCTGATTGATCCAGGGGTACCAAAGTGGACAAGCCATTCCATCCTTACGGTTTAAAATTTTATTCTTTTTTTAAAGTATATTTTTTCTGATTTTAGACAGCTCCAATTTCAGGAATTTTTTCTTGGTGGGCCCAATTTGAAAATCCTGGATCCATTAATGGTTTGCATGACAAAATAAAAGATGTTTGTAATGTGACATGTCAACGAAAACATAAAAATAAATATCATAACTGTATTCCATTTATATTGAGAAAGGAATCTATAAACATAATTGTTTAATACTTCATGTTTTTCTGACTGTCTTATAAGCTGAAATCAATTTCAGCTAATTATTGGGTATACCTATTTGTGGATACTTTTGACCTAACCAACTGTCATAGCAAATTGCACTCTATACAACTGATGTATTTACTTTGATGCAATTAAATATATGAATACATGACATACCTAACTATTACTGTCAAATACAACTAGCTTCTTTCTATCAGTTTTATTACTTACACATGTAATAGGACTTACCACAAGTAATTCAAATAGATATTGAACATATAAATAAATGATCAATAATACCAATGGGATAATAATATATTTTTTCTATTAGATTGGTGAACATTTGTAATTCTAATAAATACATATTGATCCAACATGTAAGGATTGAATCATAAAACTATCTTGCATAAAAGTTATGTCTTTTTTGTATATAGCGAGTGATTTGTGGGAATTAAAATAAAAAGAATTATTTCTGATTTGAAGAAACTTGAATCAAGTGGAAACAATTTTGCATGAAAATGTTCTACAATATAGTATAGATTTTTACAGAAAAACCATTAAATTTGTATTTCTTGAAAAGTGACCCAACAATACATAAAAGACTGATATTGGAAACTTGTTTATCTTTACAACTGTAACATGTCTGGTATTATATAGCAGTAAGCTGTAATATAAGCTTTGGATAAAGTTGACACTGACATCTATTAAAAGAAATCCATTTTGTCACATAAGGAGCATATAATGAATCGCTGTTTATTCGATCAAAATAACTCGATGTGATAAATAATTAACTGCACTGTGAGATATATATGCCAATCAATATTAAACAAAAGGTAAGTATGCCGCTTTATTAAGTTCTCTTGGCATTTTTGCAAAGTCTCTCGTAACTTAATTATCTGAAAATCATCTGCAATATCTTTAGGAACATATAATTCACTGACAATTGCATCACTTTCTTGTGTAAGTTAGTAAATATTTTCTTTAAATTTTGATACAGATTTCTTTGTGTGACTTCTTATCATTATGTACTTAGTTTAGAAAATATCTGAAAGTAGAAAAATATTGAAATCAGTAAAATTAAGTGAGAATGAATTTCTGAAAAAACCTGACTAATGAGGGTTAGCGATCTATGTAAACCTGAAACTATACTGATTTTCTATTTTTCAAAATTATTTCAGTTTTTAGAATCTTTCTGGTTGACAAAGTTTATAAATGCAATCTAAAAAAAAGTATTATTTTTTTTTCAGTTCTACATAAGTAGGTTAATTAAGTCTTCAGATATGTTACAGGTACAGACTATAGAGGATTAAATTTACAAAGTAAACTTCATTGAGTAGTCATAAATATATATGTTATAATAATATCAAAAACTCATACAGGAGATCTGTAGGTCTGTTGTGAAATTGATCACTTTCTTTTAAAACTACTAAATAGCTACTATTGACCTCTTTTCTTTTCTCTATATACAACAAGAGTTTGTATAGTAAGTCTTACTATACAAATTCTTGTAAAAAGTTATTGATCAAATGCTGCAATTTTCGTTTTATTTATTATGATTGTTGGCAGCTAAATATCTTGAATCCAATATGAAATGAATATTCAGAACAAGAAGTTTAATGTTCTAAAGAGTTCTCAGATAAAATAAAATTACATACTTTTAATATTTCATATTTGTACAGCTGTGCTAGCTTGAATTAAAAATCATGAACAACATTTACCTCACATAAAGAGATTGTAATTTACTTTGAAAGAAATCACCCACCACACATTGCTTGACCTATAAGTTGCACTTTGTTACAGCTGTTTCACAAACCAGTCGCCTCTTTTGGGGAGATATAATATTCATAGATTATCTTGTTTTGTTTACCTACTGGTTCCCAAATATGATCTCTATGTTTCATCTCATAGAGACACAACTTGGAAATTTTACCAGTATAAATACACATGGATAGCGACCAAATTAAATTCTGAGGAAGACCAAACATGAAGGGATGATTGTACATAATTCTAGTATAAGTTTAAATACTTAGAAGTTCGAGGCATATAAATGTTGAAAATATGTTGCACAGCCCTATGTTTTGACCTTTGAAAATAAACTGTAAACACAGAGATATGTCTCGCCTATTTGTTTTTTTGATAATGCAAATGTTGAAATTAAAATAGCAATACTTTAACATGTATGTTATGCAAATATTCAAAGTCAATGAACCATGACTGAAGGTACAGGGCTAAACAATCTCAATGGAAATGAGATGTGCCAATGCTAAAACAACTGGATACCAAATACCATTGACTTTTCATAAGTCATTCCCTTTAAACAAACCTAAACACAAACATTAACTTGTAAACTATGTATAAGTTTCAAAGTCAATGAACCATAATGAGGGTGGGGTTTTATAATCTCCACGGAAATGAAACTTGCAAATACTAATACATTTGCATACCAAATATCATTGACTTAACACAGTGGTTCATCTTAAACTGACCTAATCACAAACTAATACATGTAAAACTAGTGTTGTCAAATTGAACAGTTTTGCCTAACCGGTTACTCGGATAATCTTTCAACCGATTAACCGGTTAAGTGGTAATTACATGTAAGTTGATTTTTAAAGACCTTATCTATAGTACTCTACATATACACGTTTTTATGATACAATAAATTGAAGTTTATACTTGGACAATATAAGGGTAGGCTTTGAGCGTTCCTGGTGAAGCTTACTTGTAATAATCCAATTCATCGTATCTACTATGAAGTCTGTAAATCTTCTTGATCTGGTCGAGTTGATATTGTCTGAAACTGTACGCGCGGTTGATTGTTTCATTTTCTCTGGTGTCTCAGATGTTTCAATTTGATGTGATTAAGCGTGTTACTCGTACCACCAAATATACTTTAATTCCATTCACATGATTTGCATTTTACCATTTTTGAGTTGGCATTTCATTTAAAGTATGACAAAAACTTGGATGATGGAGGTGGCATATTTACATGTAGGTCTACGCAATATTAAATCAAAAATGAAATAATGAAGTAAATTGTAAAATGTAATCAACTGTTCAAAATACATGCATGCTAATTATGTTTACTTTAGATCCATGCTAATTATGTTACTTTAGTTCTTGCCCTGAGGTGATCAACAAATTGTCTTTGTGCTAATTATAAATTTTGTAAGATTAGAATGTTTTTAAGGTTAACAATAACAATCAATATACTGGACAATTGATCTCTCAAATTAATTACCACCAGGGTTGGCAAAGTATTACCCGGGCGGGAAAACCTGGGTGGGAAAACCTGGGTTTTCCCGGGCTGGGCAATACTCCTAGAAACGGGTAATACCGGGCAATACTGGGTAATATGATTTTTTTAACTTATTTTCATACAAAATAGTAAAGACTTGTTGTAGTTTAATAGTATAATAGCTAAATAAATACATTTTTAGATAACCATTGAGAGTTAGTCCTGAAGATTGAAAATTCAATTTCTTCCTTTTCTCCACTAATTCTATGTAGGCAGAATACAAGTTTTGGACATTTCAGGATACCTTGATAATTTCCAAGCATTGCTTCAATATTAAATCCAAGTTGAAAAAATGCATTTTAATGCAGTGTTTAAGTGAATTGTAAATTTTAATTGTTATACAATCATATTGCTAAATAAACACCCTTAGGGAAAAGGCCATGAACACTTATAGAAATCAAAATAAACAAATCTGTATTATAATCTGAATAATTACTTTTTAATTGATGATGTACATAAACATATGCTAAAACTTAGTAAACATTTTTAGTAATGAACAAAACATGTTTAAAAGTATTTCCTTACATAGAATTGTTAATTCTTATAAATATTAGTTATATTTATTAAAAAAACAAATTGAAGTCTTTGACTTTAATGTATTGCATTTGTGATTAATCACTAAATCCTCTTTAAAATTTAGGGCAGTATTTCATATACCCAGTATTGCCCAGTATTACGCGGTAAAACCCAGTAAAAACCCGGGTTTTTCCAGTATTTCCCACTGGGCTGGGCAATACTCATAAAACCCGGATTTTTGCCAACCCTGATTACCACAACTATCATTTTATAATTCAATAAAATTTATTAATGCTTTCAATACACATTTATATCAAATTTATTAAAATTATAAAAGGTCTGGTTAACCGGTTAGCGTTTTTGGTATTCGATATTCGTTCCTACCGACGGTTAACCGGTTAATCATTGACAACACTAATGTAAACTAAGAAAAAGTTTCAAAGTCAATAGACCATGACTGAGGGGTAAGGACTAAATATTCTCCATGGAAATTAGATGTGCTAATGCTTATACAACTGCATACCAATTATCATTGACCTACCACTAACAGTTCCCCTTAAACTGACCTAATCACAAACTAATACATGAAAACTAAGCAAAAGTTTCAGTCAATAGACCATGACTGAGAGGGCGGGGCCAATTAATCTCCATGGAAATGAGATATGCCAATGCTTATACAACTGCATACCAAATATCATTGACCTACCACTAGTGGTTCCCCATAAACTGACCTAATCACAAACTAATACATGTAAACTAAACAAAGTTTCAAAGTCAATAGACCATGATTGGGCCAAATAATCTCCATGGTACATGTAATGAGATGTGCCAATGCTTATACAACAGCATACCAAATATCATTGACCTACCACTAAAATACATGTGATGCATATTTTGTCTGAATATATACTTACTTTCAAAAAGGAGTATAAAGAAAATTTCAAAGGAAATTTAATTTGGTTGTTATAAATACATCAAATGGATATATCAAATTTTAATTTGTTTTAACATTAAATAAAATATCGACATTTATTAAACTTAATAACTCTTGAGGAAATATCAATATCAGAATAAATTTTATCTTAAGAAACACTAGAATTGTGCCTGAAACAAGGAATTATTTGAATCTGGAATAATTTTGAATTTTGGAAAATGTATGATGAAAACTAACCCAATTTAGGAGGGTTAGTTATTAGTTAGTTCATACTGAAATATCAGTGAAAGTAAAATTAACCTTAGCCATGCACACATGGCTAACCCTCTTTAGTTTGGCAAAATTATTCCAAGTTCAAATAATTCCTTGTTCTTAGGAAATGTGACTAAAGAAGTTTGGTAAATTCCAGAAAAAAATTAATTCTCTGTTGCTAGCTTCTTCCCATATCTGAATTAATATATCCCATAAAATCTCAAATACCATCAGTAATCATGGTAATGCCTGAAAAATCACACAACAAACAAAATCAAAAGCTATTAAATATTATGAATGACAACTCATTACAACAAATCATAGACAAACTAATAACAGACATAAACATCACTGGATCTCATACCACTACATACCTAAATAAATAAACAAGAATGAATACCACTAAAAAGGATTATAAAATATTAACTAAACAGACAGTATCTCTTAAAATAAATATAACTAATAAAGAACCAAGGTCAATGTACATGAACATGTACTATATTAGACAATAAATGAAAGAGCACCATGGTCAATGTACCATATCAGGAAATAAATTAAAGACAACCATGGTCAATGTACCATTTTAGGAAATAAATGAAAGAGAACTATGGTCATTGTACCATATCAGGAAATAAATGAAAGAGAACCATGGTCAATGTACCATATTAGGAAAAAAATGAAAGACAACCATGGTCAATATACCATATCAGGAAATGAATGAAAGAGAACCATGGTCAATGTACCATATAAGGAAATGAATGAAAGAGAACCATGGTCAATGTACCATATCAAGATATAAATGGAAGAGAACCAATGTCAGTGTACCATATAAGAAATAAATGAAACAGAACCATGGTCAATGTACCATATCAGGAAATAAATGAAAGACAACAATGGTCAATGTACCATTTTAGGAAATAAATGAAAGAGAACTATGGTCAATGTACCATATCAGGAAATAAATGAAAGAGAACCATGGTGAATGTACCATATCAGGAAATGAATGAAAGAGAACCATGGTCAGTGTACCATATCAGGAAATAAATGAAAGAGAACCATGGTCAACGTACCATATCAGGAAATAAATGAAAGAGAACCTTGGTCAGTGTACCATATCAGGAAATGAATGAAAACAACCAATTTAGGAGGGTTAGTTATTAGTTAGTTCATACTGAAATATCAGTGAAAGTAAATTAACCTTAGCCATGCACACATGGCTAACCCTCTTTAGTTTGGCAAAATTATTCCAAGTTCAAATAATTCCTTGTTCTTAGGAAATGTGACTAAAGAAGTTTGGTAAATTCCAGAAAAAAATTAATTCTCTGTTGCTAGCTTCTTCCCATATCTGAATTAATATATCCCATAAAATCTCAAATACCATCAGTAATCATGGTAATGCCTGAAAAATCACACAACAAACAAAATCAAAAGCTATTAAATATTATGAATGACAACTCATTACAACAAATCATAGACAAACTAATAACAGACATAAACATCACTGGATCTCATACCGACTACATACCTAAATAAATAAACAAGAATGAATACCACTAAAAAGGATTATAAAATATTAACTAAACAGACAGTATCTCTTAAAATAAATATAACTAATAAAGAACCAAGGTCAATGTACATGAACATGTACTATATTAGACAATAAATGAAAGAGCACCATGGTCAATGTACCATATCAGGAAATAAATTAAAGACAACCATGGTCAATGTACCATTTTAGGAAATAAATGAAAGAGAACTATGGTCATTGTACCATATCAGGAAATAAATGAAAGAGAACCATGGTCAATGTACCATACATGTATTAGGAAATAAATGAAAGACAACCATGGTCAATATACCATATCAGGAAATGAATGAAAGAGAACCATGGTCAATGTACCATATCAGGAAATGAATGAAAGAGAACCATGGTCAATGTACCATATCAAGATATAAATGGAAGAGAACCAATGTCAGTGTACCATATAAGAAATAAATGAAACAGAACCATGGTCAATGTACCATATCAGGAAATAAATGAAAGACAACAATGGTCAATGTACCATTTTAGGAAATAAATGAAAGAGAACTATGGTCAATGTACCATATCAGGAAATAAATGAAAGAGAACCATGGTGAATGTACCATATCAGGAAATGAATGAAAGAGAACCATGGTCAGTGTACCATATCAGGAAATAAATGAAAGAGAACCATGGTCAACGTACCATATCAGGAAATAAATGAAAGAGAACCTTGGTCAGTGTACCATATCAGGAAATGAATGAAAGAGAACCATGGTCAGTGTACCATATCAGGAAATAAATGAAAGAGAACCATGGTCAACGTACCATATCAAGAAATTAATGAAAGAGAACCATGGTCAATGTACAATATCAAGAAATAAATAAAAGAGAACCATGGTCAGTGTACCATAAAAGAAATAAATGAAACAGAACCATGGACAATTTACCATATCAGGAAATAAATGAAAGAGCACCATGGTCAGTGTACCATATAAGAAATAAATGAAAGACAACCATGGTCAATGTACCATTTTAGGAAATAAATGAAAGAGAACTATGGTCAATGTACCATATCAGGAAATAAATGAAAGAGAACCATGGTCAGTGTACCATAAAAGAAATAAATGAAACAGAACCATGGACAATTTACCATATCAGGAAATAAATGAAAGAGAACCATGGTCAATGTACCATTTTAGGAAATAAATGAAAGAGAACTATGGTCAATGTACCATATCAGGAAATAAATGAAAGAGAACCATGGTCAGTGTACCATAAAAGAAATAAATGAAACAGAACCATGGACAATTTACCATATCAGGAAATAAATGAAAGAGAACCATGGTCAATGTACCATATCAGGAAATATATGAAAGACAACCATGGTCAATGTACCATTTTAGGGAAATAAATGAAAGAGAACTATGGTCAATGTACCATATCAGGAAATAAATGAAAGAGAACCATGGTCAGTGTACCATATTAGGAAATAAATGAAAAAGAACTATGGTCAATGTACCATATCAGGAAATAAATTAAAGACAACCATGGTCAATGTACCATTTTAGGAAATAAATGAAAGAGAACTATGGTCAATGTACCATATCAGGAAATAAATGAAAGACAACAATGGTCAATGTACCATATCAGGAAATGAATGAAAGAGAACCATGGTCAGTGTACCATATCAGGAAATAAATGAAAGAGAACCATGGTCAACGTACCATATCAGGAAATAAATGAAAGAGAACCTTGGTCAGTGTACCATATCAGGAAATGAATGAAAGAGAACCATGGTCAGTGTACCATATCAGGAAATAAATGAAAGAGAACCATGGTCAACGTACCATATCAAGAAATTAATGAAAGAGAACCATGGTCAATGTACCATATCAAGAAATAAATAAAAGAGAACCATGGTCAGTGTACCATAAAAGAAATAAATGAAACAGAACCATGGACAATTTACCATATCAGGAAATAAATGAAAGAGAACCATGGTCAATGTACCATATCAGGAAATATATGAAAGACAACCATGGTCAATGTACCATTTTAGGGAAATAAATGAAAGAGAACTATGGTCAATGTACCATATCAGGAAATAAATGAAAGAGAACCATGGTCAGTGTACCATATCAGGAAATAAATGAAAAAGAACTATGGTCAATGTACCATATCAGGAAATAAATTAAAGACGACCATGGTCAATGTACCATTTTAGGAAATAAATGAAAGAGAACTATGGTCATTGTACCATATCAGGAAATAAATGAAAGAGAACCAATGTCAGTGTACCATATAAGAAATAAATGAAACAGATCCATGGTCATTGCACCATATCAGGAAATAAATGAAAGAGAACCATGGTCAGTGTAGCTCATAATAGCTCAATTTCCTGTATCAATCATAAGCTAAACGAACTTGCCAAGGAATATATTTTTGTCCCGGCTGATGAGGCTGCTAACAATATCATTATTGTTTGACGTAAATTTTACATTGAAGTTCTACAAAAGGAAATCACGAATTCACCAACATTCCAACTGACTCCATTTTCGGAAAATGACATCTGTAACAAACATAAACTTTTAGCTACCTCTTTACAAGCAGAACCAAATACAATGAAAGTTCCAACTATATACTGGCTTCCGAAGCTGCATAAAACTCCATACAAATATAGATTTATTTCGTCTTCAAGCCATTGTTCCACTACTAAACTATCTATTCTACTTACTAGTACACTTCAGTCTTGGTACAATCAAAAACCTTGTAATAAATTGTTCAAATAAGGCCTTTGAAAATAGTGGAATTAATTACTTTTGGAGTGTCAAAAATTCGTTGGAAGTACTTGATAAATTGCATGCTTACATTGGTGATTTCGAATCTGTGCAAAGTTTTGATTTTTCTACCCTATATACCACGTTGCCTCATAATCTTATTAAGAAAAAATTCACACACCTGATCAAATGGGCATTTAAAAAGTCGGAATGCGAATATATATGTTCAAACTCTTTTAGGTCATTTTTAGTAACAACAAACAAAAGAACTATGTCAATTGGATCTGCTTTGATACTATAACTGCCCTTGAATTTTTACTAGATTACATTTTTGTTCGCTATGGAGATTCCGTATATCGTCAGGTTATCGGAATTCCCATGGGAACTAACTGTACACCACTTATTGCGGATTTGTTTCTGTATTGTTATGAGTTACAATTTACGACTAAAATCAGCAAAGACCCATCGAAACAACATCTGATTCAAAAATTTAATAACACTTTTAGATATTTAGATGATATATTGGCTCTCAATAATGACGAATTCAGTATGTACACTAAAGAGATTTATCCTGCAGAACTGACTTTAAATAAAGCTAATACCAACAATGAACACTGCCCTTTCCTGGATCTTGATATCTTTATCTTTAACGGGAAGCTTAATACCAAAATTTATGATAAAAGAGATAATTCTTCATTTCCTAATGTTAATTATCCATTTTTAGATGGTAATGTTCCCTTGGCCATCTTATGGTGTTTATATATCTCAACTTGTTTGATTCGCTCGTGTATGTAACAACATATTTTATTTCAACGAAAGAAATCTCTGTATTACTGAAAAATTATTACACCAGGGTTTTCGATATCACAAGCTAGTCAAAACATTTACTAAATTTTATCATCGGTACAAGGACATCATTCGTAAATATAAATCAACATGCAGACATCTTATACGTTCAGGTATTTCACATCCAATATTTTATGGTAATATTCTTTACAAAGCACAAAAATGTCGGCATTCACCTCAAAAGCTAACCAAACCTTTAAACAGACTCATTCGGAAAGGATATAGTAACGATACTGTTGTCAAGTCATTAAGGATTGCATATTTTGGTATTAATATTGATTCACTCATAGGGTCTTTGCATTGGAAATAAACACATTTATTCTTAAACCAGTTGTTGGCATGATATGGGTTATGTTATTCTCATATATTTTATGATGGTATGATACTAAACCCCTAACGGGAGGGATTGTACTTGATTTTCATATGATGAAGACATAATCTTTCAATCAGTTTAATTGAGGTCTGGAGCTGGCATGTCAGTAACTGCTAGTAATCCTTTGTTCATTTATGTATCATTGTCATTTTGCTTAGTTTCTTTTGTTACCTATTCTGACATCAGACTCGGACTTCTTTTAAACTGAGTTTTACTGTGCGTACTGCTATGTATCAGGAAATAAATAAAAGAGAACCATGGTCAATGTACCATATTAGATAAATAAATGAAACAGAACCATGGTCAATGTACCATATAAGGAAATAAATGAAACAGAACCATGGTCAATATACCATATTAGGAAATAAATGAAAGAGAACCATGGTCAATGTACCATATCAGGAAATAAACGAAACAGAACCATGGTCAATATACCATATCAGGAAATAAATGAAAGAGAACCATGGTCAATGTACCATATCAGGAAATAAATGAAACAGAACCATGGTCAATGTACCATATCAGGAAATAAATGATAGAGAACCATGGTCAATGTACCATATCAGGAAATAAATGAAAAACAACCATGGTCAATATACCATAACAGGAAATAAATGAAAGAGAACCATGGTCAATGTACCATATAAGAAATAAATGCAAAAAGAGCATGAATGTCAGCACCAGATATCAGCAACATAAAAGAATTATGGCTAATCTAAAACAAATACTATGGGTCACAAACCATTTTTGAGTGCATTGACTTATTTGTATATACATGTAGTATTATGATGAACAATATTACTTATTACAGTTTTTCTTTATCTACTAGTCTGTCAAGGACAATAACTTTTCCTTTTTAATCAAGGGCAATAACTAATCATAACTCATTAGGGGTCAATTGAAGATATTGGCCAAGGGTGCAATCAACAGTTTTTTCTATGACGTCATATTTTAAGGGACCATGCCTAAGTGACCCTTAGTGGTGGAATGGTTAATAAAGATACTTGTATAAAACTAGATATCACTGGAATCAGAATTTTCTCTAGTTTATATTGAAATAAAAATATAGTGTACTTTTAATAAAGTAAAAAAGTTTTATCCAGAGAAAAGTGGGAAAAGTTGCCTAATCTGAACATAAAAACCTGAAATCAGGTCATGTGCATACCCATGTAAACATGATACAGGCACATTTCCATAATCAAAACTGTATGAAATTCATAGGTTTTACCTGGCCTTTAATAAAATCTTGTTTCAGGGTACGGTTTCCTGCTTGAAAAGAGCTACAGTGGCTGCAAATAAGTTTTCAATTTTCACTGCCAAAAAACAGGATGTTTACAGTGTTGTCTCCCTCAAAACATGTATATTTAATCTAATTTTTAAATTATTTTAATCTTTCAACCTGTTTAAATTGAAAGCTAATTAACTAATTTTTACAAGCAAATACAAAAAACATGATACTTTTGTACCAAATATATGAATAAAAAGGGATTTCCCTCCATGGTTATTTTTAGTCGGGGAATAACCCCTAGTTTTTTATACGAAACTGTTTATAGCACCCCAACTTCACTTATTTGGCTGATCATTTTTAGCCTGAGTCTGTTTTGCTCTAACTGCTTTAGTTTTTGAGATATAAGCTGATTTACCATAGGTATTTTCTATTTTTAGAAACATCATATAAAAATAAGAAGATGTGGTATGATTGCCAATGAGACAACTCTCCACAAGAGACTAAATGACACAGAAATTAACAAGGTCATGTTTTTATCTGACTGTTAATGATGTCTTTACACTAAATCCATTGGATGTTGGATGTGTACTGATTGATATTTTAGTCTTAAATACATGATTTTTTTAATTAGTTGTTATTGGCTTTGAACTAGCTGTCAGTAACTGCGAATACTCTCAGATCTGTACTTAGTGTTTTCGTTGTTGTTAGGGATGAGGGATAGATATATACCCTGCCATGTCCTGTCTGTGTTTTTGTTTGACCTTTTCTTTGTATCGATCTGATGAGTTAAGCCTTTTTCAACTGATTTTTATAGTTTGTTCTTATATTCAAGTTATGCCAATAGCTCACATTGCCTTTTAAGCTAAAATTGAAGAAAAAATTGGTCCAAATTTTGCTCTGAATAGTTATCTTTATAGCTAGAAGAAGCTTCTGTTCAAGTATCTTAAAATTCCATGAAAGTTTGACAAAGTTATTGATGTTATATACTGACTTCTTAAAGGTAATTGAAACGAATGTTGAATGAATACCCAATGGGATATTAATGACGTGTTTTTATTAGATTGGTGAACAACTGTAATTCTATAAATGTATATTGATTCAACATATAAAACAATTTGACATAAAATTTATGTCTTTTTTATTTGGAATGATTTGTCTGAGAGAATAAAAAACGAATAATTGTGCTTTAAAGAAATTTAATCAAGTGAAAACAATTTTGTATGTATTAATTTAATTTTAGGAAAACTATTAACTTTCTATCTCTTGAAAAGTGACCCAACAATACAAAAAAAAAAAAAAATGATACAGGAAATGTGTTCCACCTGACAACTGTAGATTAATAAGCTTTGAATAAAGTTGACACTGACTCTTGAATCTAATAGATGAAATCTATTTTATCACTTATGAAGTCTTTGATCAATAGTTGTTCATTCAATCAAAATAACTTGATGCAATAAATAATTAACTGCAGTCAGAGGTCTATGCTAATCAATAGTAAACAAAAGGTAAGTTTGCCATTTTATTAACTTCCCTTGGTCTCATATAACTAAATCTGAAAATCTTCTACAATATCTTCAGGAACATATAATTCACCGACATCATTACTTTCTTATGTAAGTTAGTAAATATTTTATCAAAGCTTCTGATAAAGATTTCTTTGAGTGACTTTTTCTTATTATATACTTAGTTTATTATTATTGGCAAGTTAGTAAATGTTTTATAAAAACTTCTGATAAAGATTTAATTAATGAGTGATTTTGTATATTATGAACTTCTTGATTTCTAAGAGTAAATGCAATCTGACAAACTTTTTTTCAGTTGTTTTCTGTTTACTTTTTTCCTCCTCTTTTTGCCATGGTGTTGTGCTGTCTTACGTGCACTTATTTTTTTTACTGTCAGTCAATGAAAAATTTGAAGTAAGTGAAGAAGACAAATTTTGTGTGTAGGAGACAGATTTACGAAAAAAAAAAAAAAGTGTTACATGTACTTTGCCTAAAATACAATTGTTCCCATTATCTTAGTTTTAAGAAAAATAATTCAGAGCTTATTAACCAAGAAATATGTGTCAAACCCTAATTTTGCATATATTTCAATGTTCACATCATAATAAACATGTGTACAAGTTTCAAGTTGATGTGACCACAACTTCATGGTAAACTACCTTAACCAAAACTTTAACCCAATAAGGCACAGATGAACAGATTGACAGATACAGAGATCAGAAAACATAATGACCTTCTACAATTGTAGACAGGACATACAAATCTTAAAATGTATGACATGGTGTTTTTAAGGTCACTGTAGGTCATGATCTAATTTTTCACTTTCACAAATTAACATGAATTTTCTATTTTATTGTGTTGTTAAGTTGCTGTCTCATTGATATATACCCCAAATATGTTTGGTCTCCTTTCAGGCTACTTCATTATCATGTAGTCCTAGACTTAAGCTTGTTGTGACAGTTGAACTGTGAGGTTACGAAAATGAAGAGGAGCACACAGAAATATACTAGTATACCAAAAGTTGAAATTAGCAAAACTTCAAAGACAATGAAACCTGGATCACACCAACCTGATGATGAATCAGACGTAGACATCAATCCACACAAGTAAGTAATCAGTGACTCATCAAACTGACAACTGAAACTAGGTCACATCAACCTGATTATAAATCAAATGTGGACATCAATCCTAACAAATAAGTAATCAATGACACATCAAATTGACAACTGAAACTAGGTCACATCATCCTGATTATAACTTAGACATGGACATCAATTCACACAAGTAAGTAATCACCAGAACAGTGACTCATCAAACTGACAACTGAAACTAGGGTACATCAACCTGATTATACTTTAGACATACACATCAATCCACACAAATAAGTAATCTCTAAATCAGTGACACATGAACCTGGCACTGAACTTAAAGTCACATTAACCTGATAGAATTGTGACTCATCATTCTAGCACCTGAAACTAGGTAACATCATCCTGTTTAAGAACTGCCAAATAAATTAGTGACAAGTTAATCTGACACAAAACCTGGGTCATACCAGCTGTATGATGAAACAGGAGTGGACATCAATCCACAAGAGTAAGTAATCATTCAATCAATGACAAAACCAATCTCGATAATACAACCTGGTCACATCATCCAGTTGATAAAAACACTGTATACACCTGGTCATAGACAGATTGCTCTTTAAACAAACAGCTGGATCACATGCTACAGACAAATTAATCTTCTCTTGTTGCTTAAGGAACAGTTCTCATATAAAATTGAGAATGGAAATGGAAATATGTCTGATTAACTCTGTCTGCACACAATGCTGGACATTCCTTAACTTATATAACCTACATCCAGATTAAACTTCAATGGGCTATGACGGTTTTCCAGAAGAATGACAATCTACCATTTTTCTATAACTTTAAGCAACTATCGAGAAGTTTTTTTGCGGGAAGGGTTTCAAAGCTCCTTCAGCTTTAGGTCCCATAGATTTCGACTTTAACTTCACAGCCCTACTATTTTCTTTTGCAGTCATGTAAAAATTTTAAGATAAAATAACATCTTTGGTGTTTATTTCATTGATATTCAATCAAATGAAATATTTCACAACACCCATAGGAATATACATGTCATTTTATGAAAGGTCCTTTCAATACATAAAAAAGCAAATCACCGAACTTTTTACTTTTTTAAAACCTTATTTTGACTCATGTCTTTATCAATTGTCAAACAGCATTTCAATCTAATAATTGACACAAGAGAATTCCCCCTTCAAAGGCCAATCTTATATCAACTCCTTTATTTTCAGACCAAATTATTAAGAGTACCTTTTTTAGATTATTTTTTATCCTTTATTTACACACACTTAAAATGACATTTGCATTGACTGAAATGATCGAAAAAGTTGATACAAGTGTATGGTTTTGACATGTCCAGTGGCAAATACTTTAAACATAAATGAAAAAAAGGTCAACATTGCTTTAACTAATTATATATAATAGGATCTGAAAAGTTGTTACACAAAAAGAATTAATCTATGATTTTAATTTCCACAAGAAAATAAAGGAATTTTGTTTGTGGACAGAAATTTTGCCTTACCACATGCATGGCACATGACCTAGACCAATTTCATTCCTTAATGTGCTGACAGCCTGCACTTCTTTCAGTACATGTCTTTTATGTAAAGTCTGTAATCAGAATTGACTTGTCTGTACATGTATATAACACTCCCTAGATAACCTGTTTGATTGAAATAAGTTATACCTCAGCAGGTTAAGAAAATGAGGGCTTGTCAACCTTAATCTCAATCAAAGAGATTATATATAATGTCCCGCCAAAAAAAAAAGGAAAAAATTCATGAAGCCCCATGAATAAATTATTTATTCAGATTAATTTAATTATTACATCAAACAAGTTATAGAACTACAATAAGATGACATTTCAGAACAGCTTCATTCATTATGCAAATTTAATTCATTAATTTATGACGGCATTGTTATGTATGTCATTGTTTGTATCTTTTATCTTAATTTCCCAAGTGAATTCTTTATTTGACTTTTATAAAAGGAAAATGTCCAATTTACATTCTAACTATTGTTTATGCATGCCTTACACAAACAGTCACAGAAAGATATAACATAAATAAGAAAATTAGTATTCAGAAATAACTAATTACAGACATTTATAGTCGATACCATGCAAATACTACGGGCTCTTAAGAGCCTGAGTTGCTCACCTAGTTCTTTGTGCAATGGACAATAGTAGACTAGAATATAATTCAAGATCTAGACTACAATCTCTTTTTTATCGATCTTATATTCATGATCATTTTTTCTGTTTACAGTTTCTCTTTATCTTCTTTAAATGTTTTCCCAAAACCAATAAAAGGTAAAAAAATCGTCATCTAAGGGCAATAAATATGAAGACAACCAACAACTCATTTATGCTGACCTGATATTGCTGATCATATATTTTCTTTTTAAAGTTTCTATCTTTTTATAATAAAAAAGCTTTTGTCCAATTTACATAAAATTCCATGATGGTTTGACAAATTTATTGATGACTGAAAACTTTAACCCTGCTCTTTATGAAAATGTTTACTGTAAAAAACTAATAAATAAGAAGGTATGGTATAATTGCCAATGAGACAACTCTTCACAAGAGACCAAAAGACACAAAATGAACAACTATAGGTCACTATACGGCCTTCAACAATGGGTAAGTCCATTTTTCAGTAAAATACAAAAGGTTCAGTATGTCTCAGTTCTGCGACATAAATGTCGTAGGCTCAACAAAAATGGATCAATGACTCAAATGGTTGGGTTGCACAGATTATTTCCTTAACAAATGAGAATGGTCTGCACTGAACATTAACATATGGAAATATAAAATGTGTGAAACAACTCCATAACGGATATGTTGGAAGGTGCACAACCTTAAACTGTTTTGCAAACTCTTGTGAAGTTCCAAAGATCTGGGTTAAAAAAACAAAAAATTCGCAAGGGTTCCTCGGAACCCAGTGTCTCGCCTACTTTTGCTGCTAGTCACAGGCTCCACAAAAATGGGGAAAAAATTATTAAAAATTTTCTTATAGATACAATCTTTTGATTGTAAGAAGCTTCTGTCCAAGTTTGGCAAAAATCTACAATGGTTTATGAATCTAATAAATGTTTTAAAAACTTTAACTACAGACTGTATGTAATGTTAACTGGAAGAAAAACTAAGTCCATTTATAAGTAATATACAGAAAAACAGGAAATATATTTTTACAATATTTCCTTCTAGATACTAGCTTTTGATCATAAACAAGCTTCTGTTCAAGTTTGGTACAAATCCAGGATAGTTTAAGAAAGTTATTAAAATTTTAAAAACTTTTAACCACAGAGTGAATATAATGTTAACTGGCAGAAAAACTAAGTCCATTTATAAGTAAAATACAGAAAAACAGGATTTTTTTTTTACAAAATTTACTTCTGGATACTATCTTATGATGATAAACAAGCTTCTGTCCAAGTTTGGTAGAAATCCAGGATAGTTTAAGAAAGTTATTAAAATTTAAAAAACTGTTACCACAGAGTGAATATTTGTGGACGCCGCTGCCGACTGAATATAGGATCGCTATGTCTCGCTTTTGCAACAAAAGTCGCAGGCTAGACAATTAAAAAAAACTGTGCTAAAAAAATCACCTTAGTTCAAATATCTGGGAAAATGAGAATATAATACTCCACAGGGCTCAGCTTGATACGACCACAGAGGTCGAACCCTGAACAGTTGGGGCAAGTATGGACACAACATTCAAGTTTAATACAGCTCTGAATTTGGATTGTGATTAAATATTTGACACAGCATAGGTTTCTGACACAAAATGCACATGGTCTAAGAGCTTAAAACTTTGAAATTGGACATTTACCTATTATGGTCCAATATCCCAAATCTAAAAACATGTAATGATTTCACATATCAAAGAACCCTTTGAGGTCTTGGTGGCCGAGTGGTCTAAGTAGTCGAACTACTGTATCACAAGCCTGTCAACACTGAGGTTGTGAGTTTGAATCCCTCACTAGGCAGATGCACTCAACTCCAATCTTAATTGACTAGGATTGTCTATTTTCCTACCGAAGGTCGTGGTTCTCTCCGGGCACTCCAGCTTCCTCCACCAATAAAAGACTCACCTCCATGAAATAGCCCAATAGTGCTGAAAGTGGCGTTAAACACCAATCAATCAATCAATCAAAGAACCCCAAGAATTCATTAAGTTGAAATCAATCAAAGTTTAATTTTCACCCTTTGGACCTTAATGTGGACCAATTTGATAGCGGGGCCTAAAAATCCAAATCTAAATACACGGTTAGATTCAGCATTTCAAGAACCCCAAATATTCAATTTTGGTTGCAATCAAACAAAGTTTTAATTTTTGACCATCTTGTAAACTGGGCCAAAAATTAAAAATCTATATACATGTTTAGATTCAGCACATCAAAGAACCCCAAGAATTCAATTTTTGTTAAAATCAAACTAAGCTTAATTTTGGACCTTAATGTGGACCAATTTGAAAACCGGGCCCAAATCAAAACTCTAAAATACACATTTAGATTAAGCATATCAATTTTTGATGAAATCAAGGAAAATTGAATTTTAGACCCTTTGGAATGCAATGTGAACCAATTTTAAAACTGGGCCCAAAACAAACAAGAGGCTCTCAGAGTGACAGCAATCTGGATTTTCCTGCAGAGGTCGAACACTGAACAGTTGAGCAAGTATGGACACAACATTTAGGCTTAAAACAGCTTTGAATTTGGATTGTGACTGAATATTTGACACAGCATAGGTTTGTGACATAAATTGAATGTGGTCAAAGAACTGAAAATTTTGAAATTGGACATTTACCTATTATGGTCCAATATCCAAAATCTAAGTATATTGTTAGAATCAGCATATCAAAGAACCCCAAGAATTCAATTTTTGATGAAATCAAACAAAAGTTTAATTTAGGACCCTGTGGACCTCAATGTGGACCAATTTGATAAAGGAGCCCAAAATCAAAAATCTCTAAATACAGGTTTAGATTCAGTATTTGAAAAAACCCTATATATATTCAATTTATGTTGAAATCAAACACAGTTTAATTTTAGACCCCGATTTGGACCAACCTGAAAACTGGGCCCAAAATCAAAAAAAATTTATCTGTCACTCCAATTATAATTTTGTTAGTTGATAATTACCACATGTTTGTTATCTTGATAAAAGGTGGAAATAATTGCATGAATAAATTAATAGTAAATACATTGTCCTAATCCAAATACATGTACAAATGTGTATATTTAGTTAATTGTAAAAATCTATTTTACAAATTGTGTGTGGTTTTATAGGAAGATATAAAAATCTGGACCCCAAACAGGATCAAGTAAAAAGTAAACATTAACACACACAACAATAAAATGCTTCGCTGAGTGCAGCATGATCCAACCGAAAAGGTCGAACCCTGAACAGTTGGGACAAGTTTGGATACAATATTCAAGCTTGATACTGTCTGAATTTGGATTGTGATCAAATTTTTGACATAATATAGGTTTCTGACACAAAATAAATGTGTTCAAAGATTTCAAAAATTTGAAATGGGACATTTAATTTACCTACCGGTAGAATGGTCTGATATCCAAAATCTAACAACATGGTTAGATTCAGCATATAAATAAAATGCTCCGCAGGGCGCAGCTTGATACGACCGCAGAGGTCGAACCCTGAACAGTTGGGGCAAGTATGGACACAACATTCAAGCTTGATACAGCTCTGAATTTGGATTGTGATTAAATATTTGACACAGCATAGGTTTCTGACACAGAATGAATGTGGTCTAAGAACTTAAAAATTTTAAATTGGACATTCACCTATTATGGTCCAATATCCAAAATCTAAATACATGGTTAGATTCAGCATATCAAAGAACCCCAAGAGTTCAATTTTGATGAAATCAAACAAAGTTTAATTTTGGACCCTTTTGACCTCAATGTGGACAAAGTTGATAACGGGCCCAAAATCAAAAATCTAAATACATGGTTAGATTCAGCATATCAAAGAACCCCATATATTCAATTTTGTTGAAATCAAATAAAGTTTAATTTTGGACCCCGATTTGGACCAACTTGAAAACTGGGCCAATAATCAAAAATCTAAATGCATGTTTAGATTCAGCATATCAAAGAACCCTAAGAATTCAATTTTGTTAAAATCAAACTAAGTTTAATTTTGGACCCTTTGGACCTTAATGTAGACCAATTTGAAAGCGGGACCAAAAATTAAGAATCTAAATACATGGTTAGATTCAGCATATCAAAGAACCCCATATATTCAATTTTGGTTGAAATCAAACAAAGTTTAATTTTGGACCCGATTTGGACCAACTTGAAAACTGGGCCCATAATCAAAATCTAAATACATGTTTCGATTCAGCATATCAAAGAACCCTAAGAATTCAATTTTTTAAAATCAAACTAAGTTTAATTTTGGACCCTTTGGACCTTCATGTAGACCAATTTGAAAACGGACCAAAATTAAGAATCTAAATACACGGTTAGATTCGGCATATCAAAGAACCCCAATAATTCAATTTTTGATGAAATCAAACAAAGTTTAATTTTGAACCCTTTGGACCAGCATATCAAAGAACCCCAAGAATTCAATTTTGATGAAATCAAACAAAAGTTTAATTTAGGACCCTGTGGACCTCAATGTGGACCAATTTGATAAAGGAGCCCAAAATCAAAAATCTCTAAATACAGGTTTGATTCAGTATTTGAAAAAACCCTATATATATTCAATTTATGTTGAAATCAAACACAGTTTAATTTTAGACCCCGATTTGGACCAACCTGAAAACTGGGCCCAAAATCAAAAAAAATTTATCTGTCACTCCAATTATAATTTTGTTAGTTGATAATTACCACATGTTTGTTATCTTGATAAAAGGTGGAAATAATTGCATGAATAAATTAATAGTAAATACACTGTCCTAATCCAAATACATGTACAAATGTGTATATTTAGTTAATTGTAAAATCTATTTTACAAATTGTGTGTGGTTTTATAGGAAGAATAAAAATCTGGACCCCAAACAAGATCAATTAAAATATTTGCAAATCTGGACCCCAAACAGGATCAAGTAAAAGTAAACATTAACACACACAACAATAAATGCTTCATTGAGTGCAGCATGATACAAATCAAGAGGTCGAACCCTGAACAGTTGGGACAAGTTTGGATACAATATTCAAGCTTGATACTGTCTGAATTTGGATTGTGATCAAATTTTGACATAATATAGGTTTCTGACACAAAATAAATGTGTTCAAAGATTTCAAAATTTGAAATGGGACATTTAATTTACCTACGGTAGAATGGTCTGATATCCAAAATCTAACAACATGGTTAGATTCAGCATATATAAAACACCAAAAATTTAATATTAGTTGAAATCAAACAAAGTTTAATTTTGGACCCTTCAAATCTTAATATGGAATAATTTGAAAACAGGGCCCAAAATAAAAAATCTAAATGCACAATAAGATTCAGCATATCATACAGCCACAATGATTTAGTTTTAGATGAAATCAAACAAAGTTTAATTTTGGACTCTTTTGACCTCAATGTAGACCAATATAAAAATGGGGCCCAATATCCAAAAAAGTAATACAAGGTTAGAACCCCCAAAAAATAAAAAGACTTTAAATTAATCCCATTGGAATTGGTTAAAAGATTTGTATTTATTTTCAATTGAAGATTTCTTGCTATTGTGCAATACTGTGCAATTGAAGATTTCTTGCTATTGCGCGATACTGTGCAATTGAAGATTTCTTGCTATTGCGCAATACTGTGCAATTGCTCAATATTGTGCAATTAAAGATTTCAATATTGTGCAATACTGTGCAATTCAAGATTTCTTGCTTTGCATAATACTGTGCAATTAAAGATTTCTTGCTATTGTGCAATACTGTCCAATTATTTGAAGTTTCAAAAATTTTGAAAAAAAAAATATGAACCCCCCCAAAAAAATTGGAAAAAAAATAATCATCCCAAACTTTTTGAATGGGGGGGGCCCTTGGAGAAATTACCCCCAAACTCAATCCCAATTTTCCCTTTGTGGTTTGGAACCTTGTAGTACAATTTAAGAGGGATCCATACACTTAAACATGTTAAACACAAGTTATTGTCTGGAAACTAAAAAAGCTTGTTTTTTGTCCTTTTTTTGCCCCTAATTCCTGAACGTTTATGGCAATTACCCCAAAACTTAATCCCAGCCTTCCCTTTTTGATATGGAACCTTGTGGTATAATTTCAGAGAGATCCATACACTTACACACAAGTTATTTTCCGGAAACTACAACAATGCTTGTTTTTGGCCCCTTTTTGGTCCCTAATTCCTAAACTGTTAGTACCATAACCCCCAAAATCAATCCCAACCTTCCTTTAGTGGTATTAAACCTTCTGGTAAAATTTCTTAGAGATCCATTCACTTAAACTAAAGTTATTGTCCGGAAACCAAATGTGTTTTTTTGAAGACGCTGACGACAACATCATAACATTACAGTATAATGATTGTACGACGCAAAATTTTTTTTGCGGTCGTATAAAAAGAAAATACCACATAGCAACTGTGACATCTCATCAAAACACACAACTTTAAAAAAATAGTTATAAAGAAACTTTTGACAACTCCTGACTAAAATCAATTGAACAGATACAATCATTGATAGACTTATAATTTACACCATTTCTGTTCACAGGGAAATAACTCAAAATCATAGAATAAGAATCACTTTTGCTACTGAAAGGTCTACAACTCAACAACGAGAATAGCTAAAATCGTGAAAATTGAACTTGACCTTCATTTAGTCACAGGAAACAACATATCTACATTTGAAAAGATTTCGTCAAAGGATTTTCATGCTAATGAACGGACACTGTTTGGCAGCCCCCACCTGCCCGCTATATATATATCCAAATCAATAACCAACTTTTCTTTCGAAAATCCGGTTAAAAATCTAAATACGCGGTTACATTCGGCCTATCAAAGAACCCCAATAATTCAATTTTTGATGAAATCAAACAAAGTTTACTTTTGGACCCTTTGGACCTCAATGTGGACCAATTTTAAAACAGGCCCAAAATCAAAAATCTAAATACACGGTTAGATTCAGCATATTTATAAACCTTACATTAAACTATACCCCTTTGAAATTAGTCAAGGAATAAGCAATTTATATACAATGTATTAGAAAAGTATTGCTTAGGCCCCATTTCCTAAACAGTTAGGACAATAACCCCCAAAATCAATCCCAACCTTCCTTTTGTGGTATGGAACCTTGTGATGTAATTTCATAGAGATCTATGAATCCTATGATGTCTGGAAACCAAATGTCTTCAGACGTCGACAACAACAACACTTATCAGCTTATAACAACATCACTATACCATTATAAGGCCACAATTTTTAGGGGTCGTACAAAAAATTCCATAAAACAAGAAGGTGCACCCTGGTCCAACGTCATCCTATGTGCAATCTTGCATTTGAAAGCCTGGCTGCCCACCAAATAGACAGAAGGAAATAGTACACTTATATTTGTCAGTGAGAATATTGGTAACATGAAAATAAAAATCCTTTAATTGGTTGGTTAATTACCCATCAGTCCTTAAGCTAGAATGCTGTACAAAACTGACAAAAATGACACTTTTTTGGAGAAAGATTTCCTTTATTCTTCCATTATATTAAAAAATCATTCAGAAAAAAATATTTCAACAGCTAATAAAAATTCGGTTAGCTTTTTTAAACAGGCATCTGAAAAATAAATACAAATTAAAAGCTTCATAAAAATAAATTTTAATGAAAACTTTTTATGGTAAAAAATAATTAATTTCTCTCTTTTTTATGAAACATATTTTGTTATCAAAACCAAAAACACAAAAGAGTTATCTCTCTTCCTCTAGGTATTTAACTGTCTGAATTTGAAAACTTGTGGAATTTTGGAAACATAAAAGTCCTTGTTGAAACTTGAACTAGGCAGTTCAGTCCTTAATACTATTTATTACAAAAATTTCTTAATAAAGACAAATGTTATGGTCAATTATCGAGCTGGTTACTCCAAAGGAACAAAAAAATGATTAAAAATGAATCATAATGACTCTTTAGATGATGCTACTAATTTAATTTTTATTGTGGCATCATCTAGCCTGAAATATATATCAGAATTATATCAAGTTTATCTATATTTGTAGTAAGTAAAAGCTGAAAATATCAGTTAAAAATCATGGGCTAACAACTTCCTAATTCTGTCCACCAATCTGTATTTTTGTCCCCCTTTGGAACACAATAACATTCCAGCATTCCCATCCTGTTTTTATTGATAAGTGTGTCAAATAATGTTCCCTGAAATTAACCATGTTTTGATTGGAAATTGACATTTAAATTATGATTTAAAACCATGCCAGGGCACATAGTTGCATTAGAACCTTTCATTAAGTCCCTATGAGGTTAAAGAATAGTATTAACAACAGGCCAAGTTTTTTATAAATCTAATGGCAAAACATAAAAGTTTTAAAGATACCTTTTATCATGTTTATCAAAATCATTGTCAAAATTCCTGAAATCAAGAAAAACAATAAAGACGGAATTTTCAGTTGAAACACTACCTTTGATCTCCTGTTTGGAATCTCCAGACAATGGATAATGTGTAAAGATTTTTGACAAAGGTTCATTGTTTGCATGTTTGTAATTGTTTTGTGGAAAAAGGTGAAAATACATTTCTTTAATAGTTAAGTAATGAGGAAAACAAATATCTATGTTTTACTGAGAGACATTTTTTGCTCTTGCCACGAAAATAAGCGTCTCTATGCTCATAGAGATCTGAAGTCTAGTGTTGCACAGAACTTTGATATTGAACACAGCAAATATAACCAAACAATATTCTATCTATGTGGTGATGTGTTCATTTAATTTAGGTACATACATGTATATTTGATTCATTTTGATGGAGTTCCTGATACTCTATCATGTCTACTGTTGTGGCATTATCTATTATCTAGACATCTCAACAGAAGTCAATAGAAAGCACTTCTGGTGACAAGTACAAACAAAAACAATATTGCATAATTTAAATAAATCTGTTTCATAAAATCAGAACCATTGACAGAAAGAATTCAAAATGCTCCTGAAATGTTTTCCAGCCGTACCATGAAATTACAATGTCACCTAATGACTTACTACAGTGCATTCATGGATCATGACAAGGTTGAATAGCACAACTTCCATCATTCATAAAGCATTAACTTTGCTCAGTTATCTTCATTGCAAAGGTTTAAAATGTTTGCCATAAACTGAGAAATGTGAATTTTTTTAGTATACATAATAACACAGTATTACCTAGTTTTGGAGCATTTTCAGGGATAATCTCTCTTGTTTTAACCCAATCAGCTGCAATCTTCCATGGATCATCATCTGATTGACAATATTCTGATTTTAACATGTATTTCTCCTCCAAAATCTTAACCAGCTGTCTACTTTCCCTCGATGCTGAAGTTGGTAATGGATTATCATCCCATACATCTTCATCCTCTATCTCAGATTGTAAAATTTTAAAGGAAACAAAAAAGATGAAGATAATATTGATTAAAACTATAATTTTCCATTTTAACTTCATATCCTGTATACTGCTGTTCAATAAATCCTATACATGTACTTCCTTTGAACATTGCTGTAACTTGCTTCAATCTATAAAAAAAATTTAAAAATCAACTTTTCACCCTAGTATCTGTTCTCCCAGGGTCCGTTTGCTCTGATTTTTTTTTATTTTGTTGCCTTCTTGTATAATGCTTATTGTTTGAAAAGAGGATGTTAAAGTTTGTTGAAAATTTCCCCGAAAAGTTATGTTGCATTGCTGCTACCAAAAAAATTATTTTGATCTGCACTGTAGAGTACCAGGAATACAAGGTATTTAATATAAAACAACTGAAGAGCATGTTATTGATAAATTTTAACAATTTCAAAACAATCATTAACAGTTATAACAAGATCCAATTTGAACTTCGCATCACAAACCAGTTATGTCCTTAATCTTTTACACTAAAATTTTAAAGAACACATAAATGTATATAGGAAATGTGTGACTGTGTCAAAACGAACTTGAGATCAAAGATCCCAAGCTGTGTGTGAAACAAAAATCCCTATTATGTCTTACAATTCGAACATCGTTGTTTTTACTCATTCCAAGCTGACTACCAGTAGTTTATTTTATTTTAAAAATTTTACTTTCATTATTAATCTAAGAAAGACAATTAATACATAAATAAGTGAGCTCAAACACATCATAATTATTCCTAATCAGCATTCTAAATTACAATCAACAGCTATTAAAACAAGCATTCTGAGAGTATTGCATGGCAATACATAGTCCCTTACCAGTTAAAAATCCATTGTACTGGAACAAAATGCTAACTTGATCCATAACTTGTTATGGTGAAAACTATATAAGAAATATCAAATCAATATCTTCGAGCATGACCAAAATAAAATGCTCCGCAGGGTGCAGCTTGATACGACCGCAGAGGTCAAACCTTGAACAGTTGGGGCAAATATGGACATAACATTCAAGCTTGATACAGCTCTGAATTTGGATTGTGATTAAATATTTGACACAGCATAGGTTTCTGACACAGAATGAATGTGGTCTAAGAACTTAAAAATTTTAAATTGGACATTCATCTATTATGGTCCAATATCCAAAATCTAAATACATGGTTAGATTCAGCATATCAAAGAACCCCAAGAGTTCAATTTTTGATGAAATCAAACAAAAAGTTTAATTTTGGACCCTTTTGACCTCAATGTGGACAAAGTTGATAATGGGCCCAAAATCAAAAATCTAAATACATGGTTAGTTAGATTCAGCATATCAAAGAATCCCATATATTCAATTTTGTTGAAATCAAACAAAGTTTAATTTTGGACCCGATTTGGACCAACTTGAAAACTGGGCCCATAATCAAAAATCTAAATACATGTTTAGATTCAGCATATCAAAGAACCCTAAGAATTCAATTTTGTTAAAATCAAACTAAGTTTAATTTTGGACCCTTTGGACCTTAATATAGACCAATTTGAAAACGGGACAAAAATTAAGAATCTAAATACATGGTTAGATTCAGCATATCAAAGAACCCCATATATTCAATTTTGTTGAAATCAAACAAAGTTTAATTTTGGACCCGATTTGGACCAACTTGAAAACTGGGCCCATAATCAAAAATCTAAATATATGTTTAGATTCAGCATATCAAAGAACCCTCAGAATTCAATTTTGTTAAAATCAAACTAAGTTTAATTTTGGACCCTTTGGACCTTAATATAGACCAATTTGAAAACGGGACCAAAATTAAGAATCTAAATACACGGTTAGATTCCGCATATCAAAGAACCCCAATAATTCAATTTTGATGAAATCAAACAAAGTTTAATTTTGGACCCTTTGAACCTCAATGTGGACCAATTTAAAACGGGCCCAAAATCCAAAAACTTAATACACGGTTAGATTCAGCATATTAAAGAACCCCAAGAATTCAAGAATAAAACCCCATTGAAATTGGTCAAGAAATAAGCAATTTATACAAAGTATCTTCTTTTGCACAATACTGTGCAATTGAATATTTTTGCAATACTGTGCAATTGAATATTTCTTGCTATTGTGCAATACTGTACCATTGACAATTTCTTGCTATTGTGCAATATTGTGCTATTGGATATTTCTTGCTATTGCACAATACTGTGCAATTGAAGATTTCTTGCTATTGCGCAATACTGTGCAATTGAAAATTTCTTGCTATTGCACAATACTTATTATATAATAATTTACACATCCTGTTTAGTGTGTATCTCCTGCCATATCATTATTATTTGCTTTTAAATATAAATCAGAAATAACCAACTTAAAATGGAAAATTTTAAAGAAAAAAAGGAAAAAAAAAATCCCCCAAATTTTTGAACCCCTTACGATTCATCACCCCCAAACTCAATCCCAGCCTTCCCTTTGAGGTATGATACCTTGCAGTACAATTTCAGAGAGATCCATACACTTAAACACTAGTAATTGTCTGGAAATTAGAACAATGCTTATTTTTGGCCCCTTTTTGGCCCCTAGTTCATAAACGTTTAGGGCAATTACCCCCAAACTCAATTCCAGCTTTCCCTTTGTGATATGGAACCTTGTAGTACAATTTCAGAAAGATCCATACACTTACACACAAGTTATTGTCCTGAAACTAGAAAAATGCTTATTTTTTGCCCCTAAAATTTTGAGGCAATTACCCCCAAAATCAATCCAAGCATTCCCTTTGTGATATGGAACCTTGTGGTACAATGTCAGAGAGATCCATACACTTACACACAAGTTATTGTCTGGAAGTTACAAAAATGCTTATTTTTGGCCCCTAATTCCTTAACTGTCGGTACCATAACCCCCAAAATCAATCCCAATCTTCCTTTTGTGGTATTGAACCTTATGGTAAAATTTCCTAGAGATCCATTCACTTAAACTAAAGTTAGAGTGCAAAAACCAATGTGTCTTCGGACGACGACGACGCCAACGTCATACCAATATACAACCGCAAAGATTTTTTGCGGTCGTATAAAAAGTGTGGAAAACTGATTGTTTGTATGAATTTCCTAAGTCCAAGGACCATAACTCTGCAAAATAATTGTCCGAACCAAACAAAATTTAAACTTGATCTATAACTTGTCATGGTTAAACTATATACCAAATATCAAAACAATATCTTCAAGCATAACAAAAAAAAGTGCGGAAAACTGATTATTTGCATGAATTTTCTAAGTCCAAGGACCATAACTCTGCACAAAATCATCAGACCGGAACAAAATTCAAACTTGATCTGTAACTTGTCATGGTCAAACTTTATACCAACATGACCAAATATCAAATCAATATCTTTAAGCATGACAAAAAAAGTGCGGAAAACTGATTACTTGCGTGAATTTTCAAAGTCCAAGGACCATAACTCTGCACAAAATCATCAGACCTGAACAAAATTCAAACTCAATCTGTATCTGGTCATGATACAAGTATATACCAAATATCAAATCAATATCTTCAAACACAAAGAAAAAGTGTAGAAAACTGATTTGCCAGACTGACAGACAGACAGACATATGGACGGAGTGCAAACCTACAGTCCCCTTTGTCAGTAGGGGACTAGTTAATTCTAATTATAAAAATGTAAGAATGAAGCCCATTATTGCTACAAAACAAGCCATTGATTATTAAATATTTCCAGGATTTTTCATAATTTCGAGAATAAATATTATCTCTAATACTTATAGTGATCATATATAAATATCTGAATATGTTTATTAAACCTTAATACCACCAAGGTTGGCAAAAAAGCGGTCAATACTAGTATTGACCATGCCGGCGGTAAATACCGGTGAATTAGTGGAAATACTGGCAAATACTGGTCAATTCCTGTGACTTTTTGTCCGTGACTTTTTGTCTGTGACTTTTTGTCCTGTGACTTTCTGTCCTACATTCGAAATTTTGATAGGACTTTACTGTAAAAACTAGTCCCTACCTCATGTCAATTACTTGATAAATGGATAGATATATATAGTCACAAGGCAGAAAGTCACTTGTTTACTAAATTGTACTAGGACAAAAAGTTACAATTAATTAGTTCATGAACATGGTTTAATGAAGATTTGGATGGAGAGTTGTCTCATTGGCACTCATACCACATCTTCTTATATCTATTATCAAATATTAATTTAATCATACAACAGATATAGTCATTAACACCATGAAGTCAGTCACTTAAAAGAGACTATATAACATCCGGTTTTCTTAACAGTTATTTTGAAAGATGCAATTAAAAATTTTAAAAATATTTATAAAAAAAAAAACATTTCCTGAAATCAAAAGATTTTTATCATGCTGTTGAATAGTCAAGATAATTCATTGTTTAAAACAATCTTCAGAAATCACTTTTATGACCTTTTTTCTGTTATGTCAACATTAATTAGGGGACAGTTGTCATAGTAATTAAACTTTTGACACCTGTTAGCCATATAATAGGTAATGCTCTGATAATCTATATTGCTAGTCACTTGTAATTCTATTTACCTGTAAAATTCAAACCTTTTCAAGAAAAAAATGTCTTGATTTATACATGTTAAAATTTATAACTGATATAGCAATTTCATATGTATACCAAAAGTATGCATTATCATTACCTCTGAAATTTTTAATGTTTTAATAGTTAATAACATACCAATATCATTCATTTTTATAAACTGAATCTTGCCAAAGGAATAAAGTTTTCCCTCAACAACCAATTTTTTACTAGTATTGATAGATAAGTCAGTCAAAAGAAGCATGAAAATTTCAGTTGACCAGTATTTGCCAGTATCAGTAAATACCACTGGTAAATACCGGGGGCGGTAAATACCGCCCAATCTTGAATACCACTATATAAAATTTTGTTTAAAGTAGGGCATACAAACCCAGGGCGAACGGACTCTATAGGCCAACAGAATCAGGGCAAACGGACCCAGGGCAAACATGTAGTCAGGGCAAACGGACCTGATACCTTTTCAGGCTGTTGGAACCAAATTATATGCTATACTATTTAAAATTATTCTGATAACAACAAATATTGTAATATTTTTTCCACTGGGAGTAATAATATAATATTCTAGAATTACAATTCCAATTTTAGCTAATATTTAATTGTAAAAGAACTTCTATAATTTCCATGACCATGTCATGATCGACAACTCCCCTCTTTTTCCTTCAAACTTAAGGTTCATCATAACCTTTTGGCTAATATGGCCGTATTTGCACCACAAATTTTACTCTGAGTACAGACAAACCTGTGTACCTGGAAAAGTTTTAAGGCAAGGCAGGAACTAGATAATTAAATTTTAAATGCATTTTATGTTTCAGAAAATTATAAACTTTTCTGGATTTTGCTATTCATTTTTTCATTCCTGCAGAAGGTGCCAAAATAAACTAAGTTGGGAAAGAGGTTTGAGAAGCTCCTCATATAATCAATGTTGTGAGTAGTATTGATTTAAATGGACAATAGATGGACAATAGACATCTGCAAACAATAGGTGATTTAAACTGTGTAACTGAGTGGACCGTTTCAAATGAAACTCGTGTGTTAGTTTATTTTGCTATCTTCTGCAGACTGGAAAAAAATGCACATCAAAATCCAGGTAAGTTTTTAATTTTCTGAAACATAGACTACATATAACTTTTATATATCTAGGTCCTGCCATGCCTTAAAACTTTCCTAGATGCATCAGTTTGTCTGTTCTCATAGCAAATTTTGTGGTGTAAACACGGCCATATTTTTCAATTCCTTTTGATGAACCTTAAACTTGATCTCTTGACTGTACGTCATACACAAAACTCAGTCAAAATATTCTTACCCTGGATAACCATTAGACTGAGGCGTGAACTATAACAAACGTTCACTAGTCAATAGTCATGATAGTATCGTGTTACAACTCCAAATCAATAAAATTACTGCTCTATGAACCGGTGAATCACAATAATCAGTTTGACAGTAAATATAGGTCAAGTGAAAATAAGAATTATAAAATTACAAATAAAACAAAACGAAACTATGGAATAATTCTTCATTTGATAAATGCGTCGTAAATGAATTTTCATACCCAGAAGAAGCTATTTATCAAAACTTTCAGGTCATGTTCTTCTAATTTAAGTATTGTTAGATTGTAAATATCAATTTCCAATATTCTTTTGTTTCGGTGCTATCGTTTTGCTAAGCAATTTGATAAATGACTTCACCTAGATACATGATGCTGAAAATGATGATCAGTGGATAAAAATGGAAAGTGATGTTTTATCAACAGTGCCACCGTTGCCTCCGCGATACAGATTTAGAGATTTAGTGTGGGGAGAATATGGAGATCATGACAGGTTTAAAAATTATGCAGTTATTCTTTTTTTTAACAATAATTAAATTATCAATTTTCAGGTCAGGTAAAAACCTTTGAAACAATTTATTTGTTTGGGTGTTGTTTTTGTTTAGTTTGCTTGCATTGCTCAACGTTAAGATGATTCCCCAATAATTCATGTAAAAATATCTACCTGATCTATTGTTTTTTAGCAATGATGTCATAATAAAGGACCTCATTTTACTGTAAATTAAAAGATGTATTATATTAAATTGATTATTTTGTTTGAATGCTGCACTTTATTAAACTAGCTGTTCATTTGGTTTATATTAAAACAGTAGAGGCAATTTACCAATCTTGCTCATAATATAGTGTTATGCAAAAGACAATGTTTATTTGCACAAACACATTTCCATTAAAAGGTTTTGTCATGAAATACAAACAATTTAACTGATAGTTGTAGTATAATTAAATTTGAGGTGGCCTTCATATGATAATTGATTTTTGTTTATGACTACAAATATTTATGTATTTTTATAATCATTAATATTCGTGTACAAAAATGTACACATACTTAAAACAGATATTTTTAATAAGACTAAGAGACAATCATTTATTATATTATTAAGTGATTTTTATAATGAGTGATCAACTGCTGCTCAAAGGTGTGGACATATGCCTTAGGGATATTACTAAACTGAATTTATTAAAATTGAAATAAGTGTTTAGTTTTTATTTAGTTTTGTATATAAGGCATTGCATGGACAGACTGAGAAGAAATGGTATTCATCCTCAATTTCTTCCCAGTTGAAATGAAAGGCAAATGAGCTGTTTTCTTTCATTTTCAATATTAGAATTAATTTGCAAGAGAATAGGCACTGCCTCTAGATTTTCTGATACAGGACTCTCTAAAATGGACTAGTACTGATATGTATTTTGGTTGTGAGGGCTGATATGACCCTCCCATTGAAATTGCACAGGTCTGACAGGAAGCTGAAATCAGCCCTGTAACTGGTTTGATAGGTGCTCTTCTGTTTATGGAATATATGTATATATATATCAGCAATGCATGTCACCTTAAGAAAATGCTATAAGCACATTTATCTATCTTGGCATATAAATGCAAACATGAATAATGTAGTATTAAGACAGTGTTGGGCACCCTCCCTTATTTAAGGATTTTTCAAAGCAATCATAGTTAAATGTAAATTTTGTGATTCAGAAGCCAAATGCTTGTGTTTATACATTACACAAATGACTATTTTTTGTGTTTTTTATTTATATATAGAATTGTTGTTTCACATTAAAACTCAAGATAAAGAAGATATAAAAAACTATACTTTAAATTAAGGGGCTGGAAAACCAGAAAACTATGATTAAAAATTTAAACAATAGTCTTAAGTTATAAATTTCATCTGTCCAAAGCCCTTTTCTGGATTTATATGTTCATCAGGAACTCTCAAAGATAACATTTTCTCACTCGTGCAGTAACGAGTTTGATAATAGTATTGTGCTGCTTTAAATCATGTGATATTTAAAAAAATTAAATATATATGTTTTATGTACTTGAATGGCTAAGTTTCACTATAAAACAAGTGTACATTGTATGTGGACTTTCTTGTAAATGAGAATCCTTTATCTTATCAAAGTCTTAAAAAATGTACTGCTATTGAGTAATTGTCTTCCTCTACTCTGCATTGACCTTAGCTACGAGACATCTTGTCAGAACTTTAGCCAGTGCAATTGTGAGGGAAAAACCATAATGAAAGAATGTAAACAAACATGCACAGGAAGGTCAATCTTAAAGAACAAATTGAATACACCATACCATTTAGCAACTGTCATGGAAAATGGAAATACTATGGAAAAAATAACATTGTTCTATCAATTCACTCATTTTCCACATGCTCCATGATTCTGTTTATTTGTTTATCAATGTCATGATTTGGTAAACTCAGAGAACAAACTCAAAAGTTACAATAAGCTTGCGATCAACAATCACTGAATTAAATATTATTTGTCGATAATACATTACAGATTCGTAATAAATGTAAAAACGTGCATACAGTACACACAGAGAGGACTTATTCTCATACTCCTAACACTGATTCTGGTGTAACACAGTGTCACACTGTGAAACACAGATTTCTCTCCCAAAATACTCCCAGCCTTACTCATTTATTATATTATTAAGTGATTTTTATAATGAGTGATGAACTGCTGCTCAAAGGTGTGGACATATGCCTTAGGGATATTACTAAACTGAATTTATTAAAATTGAAATAAGTGTTTAGTTTTTATTTAGTTTTTGTATATAAGGCATTGCATGGACAGACTGAGAAGAAATGGTATTCATCCTCAATTTCTTCCCAGTTGAAATGAAAGGCAAATGAGCTGTTTTCTTTCATTTTCAATATTAGAATTAATTTGCAAGAGAATAGGCACTGCCTCTAGATTTTCTGATACAGGACTCTCTAAAATGGACTAGTACTGATATGTATTTTGGTTGTGAGGGCTGATATGACCCTCCCATTGAAATTGCACAGGTCTGACAGGAAGCTGAAATCAGCCCTGTAACTGGTTTGATAGGTGCTCTTCTGTTTATGGAATACATGTATATATATATATCAGCAATGCATGTCACCTTAAGAAAATGCTATAAGCACATTTATCTATCTTGGCATATAAATGCAAACATGAATAATGTAGTATTAAGACAGTGTTGGGCACCCTCCTTATTTAAGGATTTTCAAAGCAATCATAGTTAAATGTAAATTTTGTGATTCAGAAGCCAAATGCTTGTGTTTATACATTACACAAATGACTATTTTTGTGTTTTTATTTATATATAGAATTGTTGTTTCACATTAAAACTCAAGATAAAGAAGATATAAAAACTATACTTTAAATTAAGGGCTGGAAAACCAGAAAACTATGATTAAAAATTTAAACAATAGTCTTAAGTTATAAATTTCATCTGTCCAAAGCCCTTTTCTGGATTTATATGTTCATCAGAACTCTCAAAGATAACATTTTCTCACTCGTGCAGTAACGAGTTTGATAATAGTATTGTGCTGCTTTAAATCATGTGATATTTAAAAATTAAATATATATGTTTTATGTACTTGAATGGCTAAGTTTCACTATAAAACAAGTGTACATTGTATGTGGACTTTCTTGTAAATGAGAATCCTTTATCTTATCAAAGTCTAAAAAAATGTACTGCTATTGAGTAATTGTCTTCCTGTACTCTAATTCGCTAATATGTATTGACCTTAGCTACGAGACATCTTGTCAGAACTTTAGCCAGTGCAATTGTGAGGGAAAAACCATAATGAAAGAATGTAAACAAACATGCACAGGAAGGTCAATCTTAAAGAACAAATTGAATACACCATACCATTTAGCAACTGTCATGGAAAATGGAAATACTATGGAAAAAATAACATTGTTCTATCAATTCACTCATTTTCCACATGCTCCATGATTCTGTTTATTTGTTTATCAATGTCATGATTTGGTAAACTCAGAGAACAAACTCAAAAGTTACAATAAGCTTGCGATCAACAATCACTGAATTAAATATTATTTGTCGATAATACATTACAGATTCGTAATAAATGTAAAAAACGTGCATACAGTACACACAGAGAGGACTTATTCTCATACTCCTAACACTGATTCTGGTGTAACACAGTGTCACACTGTGAAACACAGATTTCTCTCCCAAAATACTCCCAGCCTTACTCTCATCTGGGAGGATTTTATGACTTGTTGATTGCAGGTAAAAGTAATAAAAATCAACAAAGCATGACTGTATGGTCTGACAATAGTCATGTAATTACAGGTCAACTATTCTGATTACTTCATTCTATTTGAAATATTTTCCTTTATGTTTTATTTCTGAAATATCTGAAAAGGTAATGAAATGAAATTTTAAAATTTTTATACAAAATATATATTGATATTTGTTTTGTTTATATTGTAAGATTGGAAAATTATTTGCTTTCTTACATAATCAAGAATGGCTAGTTGATATTTCTAAGTTTTATTAAAAATTATTAAATTATAAAACAAATAATAAATGAATATACAAATTTAAAAAAATGAATAAATTCAGTTAAAACATGTGATATTTTAATATTTTCTATCTAAATTTGATGTACTTAAAATGTTACAAATGTGACTGTCATTTAATGACAGGAAACACAAGAAATGTTTATTGTAGTCAACAACTCCTGGCACACTCCAAAGGTAATTATGGCAATAAAAATCATGGTGTTGGGAGAAAAGCCACCAAGTTAATAAACAATTATGGGATTAAATGGAGGAATTACACCAAGTTTCTCCCAATTTCCTCCCAAGATTTAGAGAATGTTGCTGGAGTTTTTTGGTGTGTAACCAAGTTTTTACACAGTGTTTGGAGTATGAGAATCAGTACTCTCTGTGTGTACTGTAGATGACTTAGTTTTGTATATAAATATGCATGCATTGGTTAATAATTTCCTTAACATTATAATTACAAGAAAATTGTTTCATATGACTTAATACTTCTATTTATATTTTATGTGAGACACATGACAGCTCATATCTTGTCTTAAATAATTAGCTAATGAAATAATGCAGCTAAAGCTGTTGCTATTATGTAATCTCATTTTGAATTATAAACATTTTAAATCTAATATATCAATCATTGCATCTATGGGACAGTTGAAATGTACATGCTTCACCAGATTTGACCATACTAAATTTATGAAATCTTATTTATTTATCAATGACATTAAACTCATTTTGAAAATATTGAAATTTTTAACAACTTTTGCAAATTAAGTAGTCAAATAATTGCTCTTACATCTTCATTTGATAAAAAAATAACATGAGATTTTGTTCATTTCAGTATCATGACTGTTAAAGCGATTTATTTTCTTTGGAGAATTTACAATTTCACGATTTCTGAGATATTGCCCTGTTTACGAGATTTTATTTTTATATTATTCTTTGCCCTAATTCTGATCAGGTTTCAGTGAGGGTATTTTTTGTAATAGTACAAAATGTTTATCCTAGTTTAATCACAAAATTGGCATAAATAAACCTTTGCAATAATTTCCCTCTTTACAATACACCTTATCGCTATTTGTCCGCCATTACTGGACATCACACAGGTTCCCGTAAAATTTCGACATCATAATACAAAATATCTTACGCCACAATGGAAAAGTGATTGTTGTATGACGTCAAAAGTTCAAGCAGGACAGATTCTCGGGTCAGGTGGGAATAGCGATAAGGTGTATACCTAGATCTTGATCAACCCTGTTCACAGTATACAATGTACATCGGCCCCTGTTGAATGATTTTAATGTTGCTTAATTTTACCAAGTGATAAATTCTGTCTCTTGTAAGCAAGCCTCTTGTAAAATTATCAATATAATCACAAAATTCCTTGTTTCATTGCATTTTTTATTAGTTCATGTGATTGAAATCAAAACAAAAAGGATGAGAGGTATTAATAAAGTAGCGCTGGATACTCCATATTCTTTCTTTTCTATGATATATATTATATATTATAAATGTTTTTCGTCACAAAGATAAATAGGAGTAGCCATTTATATGATATTGATTAGGTATATAGAAGGATTTTATAGGTGATATGTTACTGATTGTCATCTTTTGTCAGTTACGATCAGTTACAGTCCAGTCTTTGTTATTGTATTCTTTTTTATCCTCAATCTCCATATAATTGCTTGCATGATTTCCATTAATTAAATGTCTGTAACATCTATAAGATTAATTATAAAGTCTTTATTTGTCAGAACCAAAGCTTTTGATGTTTCCCCTAGGTAATTGGCCATTATAATATTTTATAAGTTGTGAGGATGTTTGCCTGTTGAATAATTTGATTGATAATTTTTACAGTGCCTTAATTCTGTATATATATATGTGTACAAAAAAAATTGTTAAATTAAGATGCAGTAAGGGGCTTAAGGGCAGCATAATGTAAGGGATCCCAACCCATCATTACCCATAAACAGCTTTTCTAAACTAACCCTAAAACCTAATTCTAACCTAACAAGCCAAAACAAAATCCTAATAGTAAAACGAACTCTAACCCTAAAGTAGAAGTGATCCTTAAAGTACATGTTACAGAAGGCAAAATTATTCTTTTATTTCTTTCTTTTTTTACATCAATTATTACATAAAATTGAGAATGGAAACGGGGAATGCGTCAAAGAGACAACAACCCTGACCAGTGAGCAAAAAACAGCCCAAGGCCACCAATGGGTCTTCAACACAGCGAGAAAATCCCGCACCATTAGGTTGGCTTCAGCTGGCCCCTAAACAATAATGTATACTAGTTCAGCTAATGGACGTCCCACTAAACTCTAAAATTAATAAAACATACAAGACTAACAAAGGCCTGATTATTAGGGCTCCGCTGAATGGCAGATGCCCTATAGTGATTAGTCTGTTCGTCCGTCTGTCCGTCCGTAACAAATTGTGTCCACTCTATATCTAGAGAACTGTTATGATTTCAAAGTTTATACTTGACATGTATATTAACCAACGCCAGAGGTGTGTCATAATGTATGTACAAATTCCTAGGTCAAAGGTAGAGGTCAAAAACTTTGGTTTCAGTTGAGAACCCCATGTCCTATGGTAAAGATCATGTCTGCTCTATATCTTGAGAACCGTTATGATTTCAAAGTTTATACTTGACATGTATATAAACCACCAGAGGGTGTGTCATAATTTATGTACAACTTCCTAGGTCAAAGTTCAGGGTCAAAAACTTTGGTTTCAGTTGACAACCCCATGTCCTATGGTAAAGACCGTGTCCGCTCTATATCTTGAGAACATTTATGATTTCAAAGTTTATACTTGACATGTATATAAACCACCAGAGGGTGTGTCATACTTTATGTACAACTTCCTAGGTCAAAGTTCAAGGTCAAAAACTTTGGTTTCAGTTGACAACCCCATGTCCTATGGTAAAGATACAAATTTTTTAACGCACATTATTCACAGCGGGCCCACAGAGATGACTCCCATCTCAATGATATCTAGTTATTACATTTTATTTGACTAGTGTCCTGTAAAAGTCAGAAGTCCTTTGGAATCATTTGAGGCTAGAAATTTCGTAATTGCTACAGATTTTCTTATATAAAAATAAGGAGATATGGTATGATTGCTAATGAGACGACAATCCACCAGAGATCAAAGGAACATTTGTTCTAGTCAAGATCTCAAACATAATGATTATTTATATGTAGCTTTATCAGTATTTGATTCCAACCTTAATTGACTATGATTGTCAGTTTTCCTCACGATGGTTGGTGGTTTACTCCTTGCACTCCAATTGTACTGACAGCAGTGTTAAACACCAACAATTAATCAATCAATCCATATGGAAATGGATATTGTTATACCGAATATTTGATTTTTAACTGTCAGAGTCACAACCGAGTGTATTTAACTGCCATAGTCAACACAAAATTGCAATGATGATGAATACTAGAATTGATTTAGAATGTCAGTGCTGTTTAACATTCACAGCAATGTATATCGACAGAATGACATTAATGTTTAACTTACATCTAGTCAGTACAGATTTTCATTGGTGTTTAACTGTTATCTTGAGTCAGTACAGGATGACATTAATGTTTAACTTACATCTAGTCAGTACAGATTGTCATTGGTGTTTAACTGTTATCTTGAGTCAGTACAGAATGTCATTGGTGTTTAGCTGTCAGAATTAGTATAGAATGTCATAGGCATTAAACTGTCACACTCAGTGCAGAATGTCAATTATGTTTTACTGCCAGAGTCAGTACAGATTGACATAGCTGTTTTACATGCAGAGTTTCTGTGACTTGACTGTAAGTGTTGCTTTATTTTATCACCTTGCACTCTAACGACTTGAGTGTAGTTTTCTACAGCAGTTTGTTCAAATTTCTGACCAGTTGAACAGTTTGGTTTGATAAAACAAATTTCAATTTGGTCAGAATCTTGAATTAATTGCAATAGGTGGAGAGTTACACTTTCAGTCAAGTCACAGTAGTACATAATGTTATCGGTGTTTAACTGTCAGATTCTGTACTGAATGCCATTGGTGTTTAGCTGTCACAGTCTATACAGAATGAAATTGATGGTTAACTGTCAGATTCAGTACACAATGTTATGTATTTAACTGTCAGAGTCATTAAAGAATGGCATTGGTATGTTAAACTGTCAGTCAGTAAAGAGTGTCATTGGTATGTTAAACTGTCAGAGTCAGTAAAGAATGTCATGAGTGTGTTTAACTGTCAGAGTCAGTAAAGAATGGCAAGAGTGTGTTTAACTGTCAGAGTCAGTAAAGAATGGCATGAGTGTGTTTAACTATCAGAGTCAGTAAAGAATGGCATGAGTGTGTTTAAATGTCAGAGTCAGTAAAGAATGTCATGAGTGTGTTTAACTGTCAGAGTCAGTAAAGAATGTCATTGGAGTTTAACTGTCACAATATGTACAGAATGGCATAGGTATTAAACTGTCAGATTCAGTACAAAATGTCATTTGTTTTTAACTGTCAGAGTCAGTACAGAATGACATATATCTGTACTGACATTGTCACTACACTATAATGTAAGAAAAAAATACTGAATATCTTTTAATCATTTCAACAAGACTAAAATCAATCTGTAAAGAGGTCTAAGGACAGATAAGATTTTATATGAATTGATCCTTTTTTCGTTTATCTGTAGAAAAGTATGGCATATTTACTGTTGTTTGTAAAACACAGAGAAATTTAAAAGCAAATTAGTTAGATCGTTTCCTAATGGTAGGGAATGAAATTATATGTCTTTTCAATGCTGTCTTCTTTATTGTTATTTGCATTGCAAATGATCTGTTTTGCTCACAATAATATACAGAAAAATTTATAGCTAATTTTATTGGTCATATAAGAGAAAATGTTCTTCAATATAAAATTTAATTACCTTGGAAAGACTTAAAAGTTAATAGATTTATTTTAAATGCTATTTATTAGTATTGATAAACAACAGTGTTAAAAGTGGTGTATGTGTAGATAATTGGTAATCAATGAACATGGTCGGAAACATGCTGTTTTTGTGAAATAAATTATTTATCTCAAAAGGTTTACAGAGTTTAAAATACAAATAATTAAAATGTCTAAAAAAAGTACATTAAAAACTATATGAATAAAGGGGAGATGCAATGAAGCAGCAACCCAAAAATAGAATCAAGAAAAGATATCTAATTAGGAGATTTGCTGAAGAACTATTTAAAAAATTGTTTTCAGTGAATAAAAGAATTATATAAAATGATTAAACTGATTAAATATATAATTTACAAAAATGAATTACTGTAAAGTCAAAGGATACCTTTGTGGTTAAATAGTTAAATCACAAAATTCTTATAATAGTATAAAGAAAAAAAAAATCTAAAAGAACAATAATGGCTGGCCATTTGCTTTTTACAAAAACGATGTTGGATGTTATATAAACCTCAGGATCACAAGAGGACAAAGCTATACAAGTGATAATAATGTACCACTGTTTGCTTTAAGCACTTCAATCTTAAATTATATGTACCAGATCACTTGCTTTCCTATCTCTGTCACTACTATTTCAACTATTCTTCAGAAATTTTAAGAAAAATGTGGTGTTTTTTTCAGTTTTGTGTCGATGAATTTGAGTCCAGCTTTTATACTTATCAGTGGTACTGTGAGTGATTCACTTTAAAATCAAATCCCATCCAACTCATGGATACTGTAAGATTTAATAATGTCCCCCATGAAATAATGTCCACCAGACATTATTTCATAGTAAATACTGTCCATGGACAATATTTACTTATTTAAATGTGTCCCGTACATAATTTCCCAAGGAAATATGTCCTCAGGTATGAAAAAGTGTCAAAGAACATGGACATTATTTAATACTATAATTCTGTCCAGGTGGACATTTTTTTCACAGGACATTTATGTCCGCCAGGACATTTTTGATATGATTAATGTATTAAATGATATCCATTGCCTTGTTATTACTGGGTGTATTTTAACCTATAATTTCGAACTTTTAATACGTTGTTACTTTGACAGAGAGTTGTCTCATTGCCAATCATACCATCCTTATCTTCTTATTTATATTTTTTAAAGATATACATGTATAATGATTTAAATTCAAACAAGTAACAGATGTTGTTCAGTATTATTTTCTTTGGAGGACACCAAAAACCAATGTTAATATTAAAAATTCTTAAATAAGGAGTTTTGAAGAAGCATATAGACTGTGACATTAAAACGTCTGAATTTAAGAATCAAATGCTTCTTTTTATAATTTTATTGGGGTGTGAAAGCATTGACCGAAGCACATTTTATATGGCGCTGAAGCGCTTCATATTTAAAAATGTGCGCATGATCAACGCTTTGACAAACCTATAGAATTATAAAAAGAAGCAATAAATTCTTATAATTACATTTTTATGCTACAACTATGAATTTAAAGAGTAATACATGTATCAAGCTTTTTGTTTGTTTTCAATGCATTATTTTAACATTGTCACAGTTATCACGTGGAGTCCAATGCAGTCATAGCTGTTGTATTTTATACGGAAACAAAATATGATATTAGAGTGCCTCGCAATTGTTGTCAGCCAATCAAATTTATGGATTCTAATGAAACATACATGTAATGTAATTATAGCTAAGTAAAAGCCATAATCTCGGCAGATAGGTTGATGTTTATCACAACTTTGATGGAATATACTTCCTGGTTTTGATGTTATTTGTAAGAAGAAATACATAAAATGAATGCTTATTAAATGATAATTATGATGTTATCTCAGTCATAGTATGGTTTTATATGGGTTTGATAACATATCCATTATAAAAACGTGAATGTGACATAAAGACGTCAATGTGAGTTTGTTATGTTTTATTTACAGCGCCCAGTCACACAATACTGGTTATAGTATACAATATGTTGGTTTTCTGGTTAAAATTGTTAACATTTTGTCATGTTGGGGAGGCTTTAATAACTGACTATATACAGTAAGGGTTTTGCTTATTGTGTTCAAGGCAGTACATTGGCCTATAGATGCTTACATCCGCATCATTTGGACTTTGGTGAATAGTTGTGTCATTGGGAATCATTTCACACCTTTTAATTTTATATTATCATATTTATTACAATTAGATATGAAATAATTATTCATTATCTGATTATCTGTTAATTGAGGAATAAATATTTTGTAGGTATATTATAGTGTTAGACATTTTGCCTACTTGTTGCATTATAAAGTAATAGTTACAATATGGTTAATTTGTAAATTGCAGTGAAGATTGATGTGGCAATTAATGCAGGAAAATAGTTGCCATATTTCAATGCAGTTGCAGAACTCAAAGTCTCCTGACTTTTGTTTACCTGTAAAATGATTTTAATAAATGACTTTTGATTGGCTTCCTGTGGTATCTTCTAAATTTTCTTAAAGCTCAACTAATCTGAGTAAAAATCAGTTCACTAGTAAATTTTCTCCTGTCAACTAAAGATCTTAATATATTGTAACGTAAACGGGTTTTCGTGTGTAAACTGATTTTCCTTTCATAATTTGTCTCATGACATTATACCCCGCTAGCTCAGCCGTTTATGTTACTGGTAGAGAGGGTTCGGCCTGTGCTTTCGCTCCAGGACTTCTGACAGCATACTGACAATAAAAGGGAACAATAAATGCAATAAATGACAGGTATAAGAAACCTAGGAATGACCAGATGTGACGATTTTGCCAAGCAATGTATTTGCTCATGTAACAAATAACCAAGACTCATAAAACAGTTTCATATTTAATAGACTAGACAAAAATACATAAATATCGCGGTATCTCCATGTGAAAGTTTAAATTCTTTAGAATTTCAATACATTTTCGAACTTCCCCTTTTAGGATTAAACGATGCGGTGAAAAATACCCATAAAAAGTTAACCAATTCAAGGAAGGGTTTGGCCTTAGTGCTTTCTAATTGAATAAAATAATAAGATACTAGAATTTTAGAGGTGTCCGTTTACTTAAAATATTGAGAGCTGTACACTAGTCGTCTTTTAACTATAATATTATTAAATCAATCAAGTTGTGACGTCAACCTTCCGAGACAAAATAAATATACCCACTGGTTCCCACCGACTCTGTTCGACTAGATCATGAACCTCATCATTGTATGACTAGGAAACAACAATCGATCCAGTAAAAAAAAAAAACATCGCATTTATCTATACCCGTTTAATTTTCGGTCCAACCAAAGCAATGTCTGAAAACGTTTTTCAATATCATTGACCAGTTCAAGACCCAAAAATAAAACATGCGATAATACAAAATTCTATTTCAGAGTAAGGCACGAACAATTCCTAAGATTGACGACTGTTACTCTAAAATATCCCTCGGATTAACCATCTGTCTAAATATCACTATCGAAATGAACTTCATCTCTTTATAAACCTGAAATCATGAAATATCTAGCTAGTGTACAATTCCTTTTATTTATTTTGGAACGGAAACGTAAATTAAAATTTAGAAATGTTTGACTCTAAAACCGAAAAGAAATATATCAAATGTAAAGTAGTAAATATTTAAGTCAAACATGGAAATACGAACCAAATGAAATTTAAAGTACAACTTACCAGTACGAAAGTTTTCCCCAATCTAAAGAAATATTGTCCAGACGAGGTTTAAATATCCAAGTCTGGACATTGAGTCTCAAGAACGAGAAAAACGATCCCCGCGAAAAGTGAACGAACAAACAAGTTATATACATATATATATCTAAAAATAGAAAAAGGGGAATTTACGATGACCCATAAACGTTACAATATGTCACCTCATGGTCACCTGGTGTCGAATCCAATCAAATTGTGGCATTGAAAATACTGACCTTTTACTAGTAAATAAGTATAATTTGACTGATGTGGTGGTTCATGTATATTATGTCTGAATCCAAAAACATTTCACTTACTTTTTATCTCTTTTGCACAATTAAATGTACAGCTTTACAGATGACTCATTGATTTTGTTGATTGATTTATAAATTTTCAATAAGCAGTAGTTGTCTATAGGTTAATTGTTATTTATATTCAGATTGCACAATGTTTAAATGCATCTGTATTGTGTCTCTCTGGTCCTTTCCAGAACTTAGATATACAAGTAATTATTATGCAAATCTAAACCAAGAATTCCAAAAGGCAACATTTTGATTGGATGAATTAAGGGTATCTGAATGTGACCCCTAACTGGGTTTCTCCAGATCTTCCATGTGACATATTAAATAACAGCAGTAACAACAAGTGAATGTCTGCTTTTGATTAGATTGAAGTATCAACCAATCAAATCACACATAGTCTGCAATGGTTAGTGGTCTAGTTTTTCACCAATTTTTGTGACTTTATTTCTGTAATGATTTAAGTGTAATTTCTTGTAACAATCAATGAATAGTTATTTTGCAATAATATCAACCCCTTCTACAAAAGTAAGGCCTATATGAAATAGATCACTTTGATACATTTTCTTACTCCCAGTAATGTGCACCTGTAAGTAATTAATACAGAAAGTACACAGTTAATTGTTCCAGACTAATCCCCAATTAGTATTACTACTACCATGAAATCCTGTCTTTAACAGGATCATCAATAAGATAAAGAGCAATATCTTTGCTATGTATTTTACCTGTTGACGACAGTTATTGGTTGATGGCCTATTGATTTATACAGGCTGTGTTATATATTTGTAAGATAGGTTCCTTTTTCAAGTCAATAGCTGATAGCTCTGTTTCAATAGAAAATAATTTTTCACAACAGTCTTTATATAACATAGAGGTTAATCATGGATACCTGATATTTTTAAGCAAGATGTCCATGCTATTGATTGTAATATTTAGATAACATATGTTACAGTGTTTATTGTGAAAATCATGAGTAAAACAGATTCTATTGAACAAGAAATTAAAAGGAAATAAAAATTTCAAATTGTTTTCAAAGTTTTAAATGATTTGGATATTATCAAATCAACAAATTGATATCGGATGACTGTTACAAAAGTATAAATATTTAATTCGATGTTCAATTATTAACAGTCCTTGCTGTTTAAAACAATGTATTGTATTATTATTGATTTACCAAGTGCAGTTTTCATGGTTTTGTATAAACTTTGCACCAAATTATGCAAGAATGGATAGCTTAAAAGTCAGGACAACATTACGTAATGTCAAATCCATGGATATACCACCACAAATATTCTAACGAACATTCCCAAAATATGAACAATCGAAAGAGGCGATCACCACATAGAAACAGCGGAGTTCTTAAACTATCTGCTACTTCTGATAATATTCCTCCACCACCAAAGTAAGTGTTTTTTAATCGTAACATTGTCATTGTTTTATGATTTCACATTTCACCAGATCTGACTTTAAATACTCATTAAATAAGGCAACATCTGCAATTGTGAATACCATAGATTAATGTGTTTTTCGTGTTATTTTAATTTTTCTTTGAAAAAAATTATGTCTGTATGAGCTAATATGGAAGTTGATTGCAATTATAGTTGAAAATAGGAAGTCTTTTATGCAAAACATCATTTTCTGTGTAAAATTGTGATGAAATGAATGTTCCATGTGAATGTCATTCAAAGCAGGTTAACTGCAAAATTTGCATCCAAAGTTTTGTTTCAGAATCAATAAAGTCAGTTAAAGATCAAAAATTTTCAAAAATAAATGATTAAAACTAAGTCTTTTGCAGTGTATAATCTTTATCTATATAATACATGAACCCTGACAATTAATTTCAGAATTTTTGCTCAAGAAATTAAAAAGTTGTACATAACAAATTAGGTCTAATGTTAAAAAATTATCGACAATATTAGTTAAAGTAAACAACTGCAAATAAGCAATGATCTTGACAGCAACTGGACAATTTACAATATTCTATACATAATAGTTTATATATGAAAGGTGTTTGTCATGGTCAAATGTTTATCAATGAACGAGATAGTTAGTGAAAACAGCATGTCTGTTGTGATAATAACATGTACATCCCTCTGCATAAGTCATATACAAAGTGACTAGTTATTATAGCAGTACAGTGACCTATAATTGCTTATATCCAGTTAATTTAGATTCTGGTAGTTCTAGATAGTTGTCTCATTGGCAATCGTACCACATCTTCTTATTTCTATATCATACCTCTCTGGTAGATAGTTGTCTCATCGGCAATCATACCACATCTCCTTATTTCTATATCATACCTCTCTGGTGGATAGTTGACTCATTGGCAATCGTACCACATCTCCTTATTTCTATATCATACCTCTCTGGTGGATAGTTGTCTCATCGGCAATCATACCACATCTCCTTATTTCTATATCATACCTCTCTGGTGGATAGTTGTCTCATTGGCAATCATACCACATCTCCTTATTTCTATATCATACCTCTCTGTTGGATAGTTGTCTCATTGGCAATCATACCACATCTCCTTATTTCTATACCATACCTCTCTGGTAGATAGTTGTCTCATCGACAATCATACCACATCTCCTTATTTCTATATCATACCTCTTTGGTGGATAGTTGTCTCATCGGCAATCATACCTCATCTCCTTATTTCTATATCATACCTCTCTGGTGGATAGTTGTCTAATCGGCAATCATACCACATCACCTTATTTCTATATCATACCTCTCTGGTGGATAGTTGTCTCATTGGCAATCATACCACATCTTCTTATTTCTATATCATACCTCTCTGGTGGATAGTTGTCTCATTGGCAATCATACCACATCTCCTTATTTCTATATCATACCTCTCTGTTGGATAGTTGTCTCATTGGCAATCATACCACATCTCCTTATTTCTATACCATACCTCTCTGGTAGATAGTTGTCTCATCGGCAATCATTCCACATCTCCTTTTTTCTATATCATACCTCTTTGGTGGATAGTTGTCTCATCGGCAATCATACAATACCACATCTCCTTATTTCTATATCATACCTCTCTGGTTGATAGTTGTCTCTTTGGCAATCATACCACATTTCCTTGGTTCTATATCATACCTCTCTGGTAGATAGTTGTCTCATTGGCAATCATACCACATCTCCTTATTTCTATATCATACCTCTCTGGTTGATAGTTGTCTCTTTGGCAATCATACCACATTTCCTTGGTTCTATATCATACTTCTCTTGTGGATAATCATCTCATCAGCGATCATACCACATCTTCTTATTTCTATATCATACCTCTCTGGTGGATAGTTGACTCATTGGCAATCATACCACATCTCCTTATTTCTATATCATACCTCTCTGTTGGATAGTTGTCTCATTGGCAATCATACCACATCTCCTTATTTCTATATCATACCTCTCTGTTGGATAGTTGTCTCATTGGCAATCATACCACATCTCCTTATTTCTATATCATACCTCTCTGGTGGATAATTGTCTCATTGGCAATCATATCACATCTCCTTATTTCTATATCATACCTCTCTGTTGGATAGTTGTCTCATTGGCAATCATACCACATCTCCTTATTTCTATATCATACTTCTCTTGTGGATAATCATCTCAGCAGCGATCATACCACATCTTCTTATTTCTATATCATACCTTATGGTATGAATGGACATCTTTTTGATTATTTGCAAAATATTGTGGCAAAATTAACAATAAGAAAATTTGGAGCTGCGAATTTCTGATTTATTTATGTATGATGTATAGAAGTCGAAACAGGCTATACACTTGGAGTTCTGTTTTCATAGAAAGATATGTTTATATACCTGTCTTCTATAAGGAGGAAATGTTGAGTAATCTCAAAACTAATTTCACTCATTGTATTCATTTTATTCATAGAAGATTTTGTGAGAATTACAGCTTGATATATGGCATAGACACTTGTCAATTGTTGAAGATTATATGTTGAACTAAGGTTGTTTTTGTTGTGTTGCTGTCTCACATGTAATGACTATTTTCTTATGATATCTTAAAAGGATATTTACTTTGTCTGTAGTTGAGATTTCAGGATCCTATTTTAGACACATATAATTACACTCATTCAAAATTATTTGTATATTCATTGTTACATATATGTATTGTAGGAAATATGGTCTTTTTAGATAGCATTTTACATTAAAGCTTTATACATTGTTTAATTTCATCAAGACTATTTAATGGAGAGCAACAAAACAAAAACAATAAACATCAGAAAACAAACAAGCAAATAAGATATAACCAAAGTTTTCTTTTGCATTGTAAAAAACAGAACTTTGCAACCCCTCCCTCAAAACCTAAACAGTTCAAAAAATGATTGTAACCAAAAAAGCATTGATTAACCACCTTGCGACCTTTATATACTGTTTAGTTTTACATTTTTGTATTGTAAAGACCTTTGTGTCATGCTTCTGTTAGAAACTGTTAGAAGGTGCACCTGAATAACAATGTTTATGATATTTTCAGGGTGAGAGTAGAATTTTTCACCAATGAGAAGTCACTAAAAGAGAAGTTACAGCTATATTTCATCAAAAACCAAAGATCAAGTAAGATATCATCCTGTTATTGATAGTTTTTTTTTTTGTACATTGGGATTGGTCGGTTCTCATAAATAAACCAGTTATCTCCCTTTACCATTTCATCCATGAAACAATTCTAAATTTCTTCTTCCATTGTTAAATCAGCTATTTCACCAAGAAAAATAGTAATTTTGGTGTAATTTGATAAAATCTTCTGAATTTCAACCAAAAAAAGGCCAAGGTAACAAAAGAGTGAAGGGTTTGACAAACGAATTAATCACATCAGCTATGATATTTGGTTTAACAAACAATGTCACAAGATAATTTGTGTTGATGCATGCACCATTTTTTTCTAGTCCTGAAAAACTATGGAAATTAGTCTGTTTTCATAGAACTTGTTGGAAAATTGAAATTGATGCTAATTGTGATGTCATAAAAAGAACAGTGATAAGTAAATTATCAAAAATAGACATATTTTCAACTCTGCATTGTTTAAAGTATGATTCAATTTGATAATACCATGTAGGTATTCAATACTAATTTGAAATTTTAGCTTAAAATGAGGGCCAAACAAACAGCATAGGGGCCTTTTCAAACCTTATCCTGTGATAGAAATTAAATAACACAAATGCCAAGTGACAAGTCAGACACAACAAGTCAAAGCACTACAGAGAAATCTACCAGTTTCTTTTGAGCAATTGACACCATATAGAAGTTAAGTTTAATTCCCAGGCTACAAACATTGGTAATTGCATGATAAATACAGTCTTGCTGCTCTGCTGATAAGCTGCAGTTATTGGAATATCTAAATTGACTTTAGACACTAAGATCCCAAGTTCACAAACTAAAGCCAAGATAAAGATCAAATATAGCTAAGAGAACATTGATTTGTTAACACTGTACAAGGCTAATCAGAATTTGGTCATCCTTATACTAACTTGTAGACAAGTAATGAATACACTTGGTCTCTTTATCATCCAATAATGTTAGCTACCTACCATTGTTGATAATTCCATTGTTTTCAGTTTTCATAGCAAAATTAAGTTGCAATTATGTTGTAAGTAGATATAGGAAGATGTGGTGTGAGTGCCAATTAGACAACTCTCCATCCAAATAACAATTTATATAAGTAAACCATTATAGGTCAATGTAAGGTTTAAATTTACAAAATCTAAATTTTGTTGGTAAATAGTAAAACTCATAGTAAATTTACACGAAGACTTTATAAGATGATAGATTTTCAGGTCTGTTTCTATGATCCCTCTGTTAATTGTTGGGTTGCTGTATCATTACGTTTAGCCCACATTTCCCTTTATTGTGTTATATGTACCATTCCACTGTAAATGGTTTGTTGAGAAATAAAGAAAGATATATATATATATATATATATATTCATATTTCACATTCAGTTTTATTGGATCTTCTTTTGCTTCTTGTATTGAATATCTTGATTATTGTTATACAAAGAACAGAAAAGAAATAAATTGGTATTTGCAATGGGAATAAAAAAGAAATGACATCTAGAGATCGATCAATGACCTGTCCTTGGTCTTTGGTGTATGGTTTTTTAGTTGGCAATCATACCACATCTTCTTATTTTTCTACTGTAGCTGTTTACATACTTGTGTTTTGGTCTTTAAAGGTCAGTTGTCTCATTGGCAATCATATCACATCTACTGATCTTTCTATTTAAGCTGCTTACATCCTTGACCTTTGGTCTTTGTAGGATAGTTGTCTCATTGGCAATCATACCACATCTATTGATCTTTCTACTTAAGCTGCTTACATCCTTGACTTTTGGTCTTTGTAGGATAGTTGTCTCATTGGCAATCATACCACATCTACTGATCTTTCTACTTAAGCTGCTTACATCCTTGACCTTTGGTCTTTGTAGGATAGTTGTCTCATTGGCAATCATACCACATCTACTGATCTTTCTACTTAAGCTGCTTACATCCTTGACCTTTGGTCTTTGTAGGGTAGTTGTCTCATTGGCAATCATACCACATCTACTTATTTTTGTTTTAAATCTTCAACAAGACGTACTGTGAATTCAAAAAATTATTGCAATTGTTTTATTGATGCAAAAAGTGCAACAGCATCTCGTTCGCAATAATAAAAACTGGCATTCATAATTTCAGTAGTGATTTTCCCAATTTTGAAATCGCATTTATTAGATTTCCCATTTTTACCTGAGGTCAAGGATTTGCAGTAATAAATGCACTCACTAATTTCTGAGTTTAAGGTATCTTACAATATGCCAAGCCTTTAAGCATTCAGATTATAGAAAAATGGGATTTACATTTATAAGTATTGGTTTATAATGTTTTATCATAAATAATTTTTTGTTTTTTTGCATTGTTTTGTATTTTCCCCTATCAGGGCCTTTATAGCTGACTTTACAGTATGGGTTTTGCTCATTGTCAAAGGCTGTTCTATGGTTTATAGTAATGCTTAAATCTATGTATTTGGACTCTGGTGGATAATTATCTCATTGGCAATCATTCCATATCTCCTATTTTATACTAATGGATTTATATTTTTTTCACTGAACAACCACATTGTCTCAGAATGGTAACTATTGATATTGAAATAAAAGAAATCTTTAAAATTAATCTTGAGATAATACATTATAATTGGAAGCAATGATTTACAGTTAGATGAAAATGATTGTTTTATTATCAGAAAAACTTTAATAATTGATCACCGATGGCATATTCAGTTTGATTAAATGTTATAAAAGTGATTTTTTCATTACTGTTATTGATTTTAACCAAAATAATTTTTACAGATAATAGGAATTAAACATGGAGTTTATGGAAAATAATGTCAATATGCACATAAATCTCATTTACTGCATGCATTTTACAGTACCATAAATTCATACATCAAAGAAGAATTTGAGTCTTTTTGTGAATAATTCAAATTCAGAAATTATTGCAATGTTTTTATGAAAGTGAAAATGCGACAGTAATGAATTTTTTCATTCATAATTCCAGTAATGATTTTCCTTCACAAAATTTTTGTAATCACATTAATTAGATTTCATGTTTTTTCAAGTAGTCTAGGATTCACAATAATAAATGCATGCAATTATTTCAAAATTTACAGTACTTGTAACTAATTGATATCAGAATAATGACGTACACGTACTACTGTATATTGGAATAAGTCACTCCCAGAATGAGCTCAATACTATAACATTACTAGGAAATTGGAAAATTTGTTGTCATCTGTGTTGATTGAATGTATTCAGTCACAGCTGTAGTCCTACATACTGGTCAATTTTCTAAGATTATTATTGATTTTCTTTAATTGATATCATAATATTATAACAATATAACACAGATACTGGTCCACATAAAAGGATTCTATGTATTTAATGTAAGACCTAGAGAAATTAACCAAATGCTCCAGGGTTAAAATGTTGATTTATAGGGCTCAAAGTTCAAAGGTCTATTTAACATACAATACAAGATAAAAATAACATTGAAAGTACTTTTATCTGTGATTCCAATTATCGTCTAAAAGAGTCTTAATTATTACTGTGACAGATTAGAATTTGCTCAACTTATATTTCATGGTTAACTGACAACTAACCGCTCATTGTTGAAGGCCGTACAGTGACCTATAGTTGTAAGCTTCTACGTCATTTCGTCTCTAGGGGAGAGTTTTCTCATTGGCCATCACACCAAATTTTCTTATTTCAAAATTGTCAAGTTCAGACTTTTCTTTCTGATGGATTCTTATATTCTTGGAGGCTTCAGTTAGTCACATTGTATAAAGATGTATCAAGGAAAGTGTCTACTGCCACAAATAGATGTATAAAGATGTATCAAGGAAAGTGTCTACTGCCACAAATAGATGTATAAAGATGTATCAAGGAAAGTGTCTACTGCCACAAATAGATCTTTTACCTTATTTTGTTCTGTAAGGCAAACTAAAATTAATTAGAAGATTTTCATCCAACTTTTGGGAAAAATTTGGGTGGGTTAGAGGATTTTATTTTTATGCCCCACCTAGGGGCATTATGTTTTTCGATCTGTGCGTTCGTTCGTCCGTTCATGAGTTCGTCCATCTGTCCATCTGTCTGTCTGTCCCACTTCAGGTTATAGTTTTTGGTCAAGGTAGTTTTTGATGAAGTTGAAGTCCAATCAACTTGAAACTTAGTACACATGTTCCCTGTGATATGATCTTTTTAATTTTAATGCCAAATTAGAGTTTTGACCCCAATTTCACGGTTCACTGAACATAGAAAATGATAGTGTCAGTGGGGCATCTGTGTACTATGGACACATTCTTGTTTTATTTTTATTTCCTCTGAAACTCTTTTGTAAGTTGTTCTTCATATGATATAGATAGAATTCTGTAATAATTTTCAACTATATCAAATCCTGAAATAAATTATTTCTGATTGCATTGGCAACCACTATTTTATTGCTTTAGAAACCAATTTTCAGTATGAAGCAAAAAGGGAAGTATGAAAAATGCTCTTTTTAGACTACTTGCATCAATATTTTATACGACCGCAAAAAAAATTTTGTGGTCGTATATTGGTATGACGTTGGCGTCGTCGTCGTCGTCGTCGTCCGAAGACACATTGGTTTTCGCACTCTAACTTTAGTTTAAGTGAATGGATCTCTATGAAATTTTACCATAAGGTTCAATATCACAAAAGGAAGGTTGGGATTGATTTTGGGGGTTATGGTACCAACAGTTAAGGAATTAGGGGCCAAAAGGGCCAAAATAAGCATTTTTGTAACTTCCAGACATAACTTGTGTGTTAGTGTATGGATCTCTCTGACATTGTACCACAAGGTTCCATATCACAAAGGGAATGCTGGGATTGATTTTGGGGGTAATTGCCTCAAAATTTTAGGAATTAGGGGCCAAAAAAGGGGCAAAAACAAGCATTTTCTAGTTTCATGACAATAACTTGTGTGTAAGTGTATGGATCTTTCTGAAATTGTACTACAAGGTTCCATATCACAAAGGAAAGCTGGAATTGAGTTTGGGGTAATTGCCTGAAACGTTTAGGAATTAGGGGCCAAAAGGGCCAAAATAAACATTTTCTAGTTTCCAGACAATAACTTGTGTTCAAGTGTATGGATCTCTCTGAAATTGTACTGCAAGGTACCATACCTCAAAGGGAAGGCTGGGATTGAGTTTGGGGTGATGAATCATAAGGGGGTTCAAAAATTTTGGGGGATTTTTTTTCCTTTTTCCTTTTTTTTCTTTAAAATTTTCCATTTTAAGTTGGTTATTTCTGATTTATTTTTTAAAAGCAAATAATAATGATATGGCAGGAGATACACACCAAACAGGATGTGTAAATTATTATATAATAAGTATTGTGCAATAGCAAGAAATTTTCAATTGCACAGTATTGCGCAATAGCAAGAAATCTTCAATTGCACAGTATTGCGCAATGGCAAGAAATATCCAATAGCACAATATTGCGCAATAGCAAGAAATTGTCAATTGTACAGTATTGTGCAATAGCAAGAAATATTCAATTGCACAGTATTGCGCAATTGCAAGAAATATTCAATTGCACAGTATTGTGCAAAAGAAGATACTTTGTATAAATTGCTTATTTCTTGACCAATTTCAATGGGGTTTTATTCTTGAATTCTTGGGGTTCTTTAATATGCTGAATCTAACCGTGTATTAAGTTTTTGGATTTAGGGCCCCATTTTTAAATTGGTCCACATTGAGGTCCAAAGGGTCCAAAATTAAACTTTGTTTGATTTCATCAAAAATTGAATTATTGGGGTTCGTTGATATGCCGAATCTAACCATGTATTTAGATTCTTAATTTTTGGTCCCGTTTTCAAATTGGTCTACATTAAGGTCCAAAGGGTCCAAAATTAAACTTAGTTTGATTTTAACAAAAATTGAATTCTTAGGGTTCTTTGATATGCTGAATCTAAACATGTATTTAGATTTTTGATTATGGGCCCAGTTTTCAGGTTGGTCCAAATAGGGGTCCAAAATTAAACTTTGTTTGATTTCAACAAAAATTGAATATATGGGGTTCTTTGATATGCTGAATCTAACCATGTATTTAGATTTTTGAATTTTGGGCCTGTTATCAACTTTGTCCACATTGAGGTCCAAAGGGTCCAAAATTAAACTTTCTTTGATTTCTTTTAAAATTGAATTATTGGGGTTCTTTGATATGCGAAGCTAACTGTGTATTTAGATTCTTAATTTTGGTCCGTTTTCAAATTGGTCTACATTAAGGTCCAAAGGGTCCAAAATTAAACTTAGTTTGATTTTAACAAAATTGAATTCTTAGGGTTCTTTGATATGCTGAATTTAAACATGTTTTAGATTTTTGATTATGGGCCCAGTTTTCAAGTTGGTCCAAATCGGGTCCAAAATTAAACTTTGTTTGATTTCAACAAAAATTGAATATATGGGGTTCTTTGATATGCTGAATCTAACCATGTATTTAGATCTTTTATTTTTGGGCCCGTTATCAACTTTGTCCACATTGAGGTCAAAAGGGTCCAAAATTAAACTTAGTTTGATTTCATCAAAATTGAATTATTGGGGTTCTTTGATATGCCGAATCTAACCATGTATGTAGATTCTTAATTTTTGGTCCCGTTTTCAAATTGGTCTACATTAAGGTCCAACAGGTCCAAAATTAAACTTAGTTTGATTTTAACAAAATTGAATTCTTAGGGTTCTTTGATATGCTGAATCTAAACATGTATTTAGATTTTTATTATGGGCCCAGTTTTCAAGTTGGTCCAAATCGGGTCCAAAATTAAACTTTGTTTGATTTCAACAAAATTGAATATATGGGGCTGTTTGATATGCTGAATCTAACCATGTATTTAGATTTTTGATTTTTGGCCCGTTATCAACTTTGTCCACATTGAGGTCAAAAGGGTCCAAAATTAAACTTTGTTTGATTTCATCAAAATTGAACTCTTGGGGTTCTTTGATATGCTGAATCTAACCATGTATTTAGATTTTGGATATTGGACCATAAGAGGTGAATGTCCAATTTAAAATTTTAAGTTCTTAGACCACATTCATTCTGTGTCAGAAACCTATGCTGTGTCAAATATTTAATCACAATCCAAATTCAGAGCTGTATCAAGCTTGAATGTTGTGTCCATACTTGCCCCAACTATTCAGGGTTCGACCTCTGCGGTCGTATCAAGCTGCGCCCTCATGAGCATTTTATTTCACTTACAGAGCTATGTTTGTAGCACCCATAAAATGATTTCAGCAGTGTTCGAGGAACATCCTGGGCCCTGCAAGCTAATTTACAGTGATTATCATCATCCACATCAGATTGATCAATCCTCAAAATTGAAATACAAGTGTATTGAGAACAGATTGAACATAGATGAAAATCAATATCTGTTTAAAATTCTAAGGTTGGTGCTTCGGAGATTCTTACATGTAAGCAAGATGCATCACTGCCTAAAACATTAACTAGCCCAAAAGAAGAAGTTGTTTCATCATTAATGACATTAATGAGTGGCTGGGTTTAGAGGGTGTTGGGGTTTTGTCAACATATATGGATAGTTTGGAAGTAAATCCGTTTTGTTCTCAAATTTCATACGATCTTCAACAGTGTAATACATTGCAAGTTTGTAATTTGGTAAATTTCTTTACTTCAGTCATGTTTTTCATACCATGTGTTCCTTGATTCTTGTGCTTTGGATATGGGGGTTTATGGTTCAAATTTCCTTACACAAAGTCATTGTATAATAAGTCTTATTATAATAATAAGGAGATGTGATATAATTGACAACTATTGACCAGTCTGAGAGATAAGGAGATGTGATATATTTGACAACTATTGACCAGTCTGAGAGATAAGGAGATGTGATATAATTGACAACTATTGACCAGTCTGAGAGATAAGAAGATGTGATATAATTGACAACTATTGACCAGTCTGAGAGATAAGAAGATGTGATATAATTGACAACTGTTGACCAGTCTGAGAGATAAGGAGATGTGATATAATTGACAACTGTTGACCAGTCTGAGAGATAAGGAGATGTGATATAATTGACAACTATTGACCAGTCTGAGAGATAAGGAGATGTGACATATTTGACAACTATTGACCAGTCTGAGAGATAAGGAGATGTGATATAATTGACAACTATTGACCAGTCTGAGAGATAAGGAGATGTGATATAATTGACAACTATTGACCAGTCTGAGAGATAAGAAGATGTGATATAATTGACAACTGTTGACCAGTCTGAGAGATAAGGAGATGTGATATAATTGACAACTATTGACCAGTCTGAGAGATAAGGAGATGTGACATATTTGACAACTATTGACCAGTCTGAGAGATAAGGAGATGTGATATAATTGACAACTATTGACCAGTCTGAGAGATAAGGAGATGTGATATTATTGACAACTATTGACCAGTCTGAGAGATAAGGAGATGTGATATAATTGACAACTATTGACCAGTCTGAGAGATAAGGAGATGTGATATAATTGACAACTATTGACCAGTCTGAGAGATAAGGAGATGTGATATAATTGACAACTATTGACCAGTCTGAGAGTCAAAATGATATGAATGTAAGCACTATAGGTTACTTTATCGCATTCATCAATGAAATAAACCAATATGGTTATTGCTTATCTTAGTAATCATTTGTCTGCCTGTTTTAAAGTTTTTCTATATATGATATATGTAGTTGATAATAAGATAATTAGAACTGGTGATAATTAGTTTTTAGTTAGTACTTATGCAATATGCAAAGAATTAATATTTTGCCCTTATATTTAAATCAAAGTACTGAAGTACTGAACATCGGATGACCGCAAGTTCTTGTAGATGGTCACAAGCAATTGTCTCAGAAAAAAAAAATCACATCTGTATACCTAAAAGTGAGGTAAATGTACAGAGATATATTTTTTTCTGAGACAATTTCGTGCGTGGATGATGAATAAATGACAGGGAATCCAACATCACCGTAATAACTATTATATTGTAGTGATACAAATCAGTATACTCTGGTTTGTTGTTATACTAGTATATTATATTAATATTAATGTTTGTATATAACATGTATATATAATTTTCATCCATTTGTATATCATTCTATTCTACTATTCTAATAATAGTGCAGTGCAAGTACATGGTGGACACTCTGTAATGATTTGATTTTTCTAATAGATTGGATTTGAGCAGGCATTCATATTTTCCTGCAAAACGTTCTTGAGATATTCTTCCGCATGCGTACACTATTTTTTCTGTATTTGTGCATAGATATTATCAATGATTTTTTACTTATATATATATTTCTAACGACAAAACATTTTCATATTATTAATTTATGTTCTAAACAAAAATATTATTATGAGTATTCATTTAAGAAATGAATTTATAACAAGCAATAAGGAATGTTATTTTGCACTCGATAATGTCCGCATATTTATAGACGGTAATTACCAGTCAAACACAAAAGTTACGTAAGTAGAAATCTCGTTGGCAACAATACATCGGAATGCCCTCACGGTCATCGCGATGTAAAAATGATTATTTTGTACTGTTATTAGTATTATTAGGTAATAATGATAGGAAAGTTGATATTATAATTCTATACATGTAGGCCTGTTGATCTTATTTACTTATTATAATTCTATATTTGTAGGCCTGTGGATCTTATAAGTTATTTACTTATTATAATTCTATATTTGTAGGCCTGCGGATCAGAATTTTTAATCTGCTTATCAAGCTTCTGTCATGTGTACTTTACTTAGTCAGAGTCGGCTTTGATTCAGTGGAAATTTGGTAAGTTGAAATATGAAACTACAAAGCTATGGTAAAACATTATGGAAGATATCCCACTTTGCCTTATCGATCTCCTTTTACATTTAATTTTTTAACAATGTTAGTAAAAGTATTCCTAAAGTACTATGCTTATGATAGACCTCTTATAGTTGGTAAACTTAACATACATGCCTTTCATTTTAAAGGAGAATAAGATGCTGTATCCTCTCAATCATGCTTCATTTGCTTTTGAAGTTTTAAATTTGTTCAAAAATCAAGATAGTGTCTTTTTATGAGAAATTCTTTGAATAGACCATTGATTTTTATGTGCAATTCAATTAGCATACATGCATCCATTTAAAAGGTTTTAATTAAGCAAAGATTATCAGTCATGCTTTATCAAAAAATTATGCTTGATTTGTTCATGACTGAAATTGCTGATGAAGTATAACTTAGGATTGGTGATCCTTGATAAGATTTGAATGCTGTTGTATTTACTTGATAATATTGTAAGACATTGTTTGACCTCCTCTTCAGTTATGTTCCATTGAGTTTGATCTTATTGTTGAGTTTTCTGATTCAGGGAACTTGAGATGTATTTGATGAGTGATATCCACATCCATATACAGAGATAAGATATCATAGTGTTGGTTTTGTTGTCCAGTTTTATCTTGTCTTATCACTTTAGGGATTCTGTATACAGAAATATTTTCTGATTTTGCTGCACACTGAGTGGCCAAGTTAGAAAATAGCTCTGAACTCAGAATCCATTCATTAGGGATTAAAACTGGCCATCAGACATATTTTTGGAAATATGACCTTATTTTCATGTACATGTAACAAGTTTTCTTTTTTTCATTTACTCTTTTTATAATTATCTAAATTTTATCTCTTCACTTGTCTTTTGTTGAAGATCATGTTTTGTTGGGTTTCTGCTCCACTGATGTGTATCCTGTATATCCTTGTTTTATTCATAACTTGGGATGTAGTTTCTATGACGCCATCCTCAATTTAAAATCTTTAAATTTACACCATGCAAATTATTTTTCTAAAGATGGAATTTTATAGAGTTCAAGAAAGACCTTTATGTTTCATAGCATCTTCTTGAAAACATTTAAATGATAGGCTTCTTTCATTACTACATATTTTTATGCCCCCGCCGTAGCGGAGGGGGCATTAAGTTTTACCCTTGTCCGTCCGTCCGTCCCTCCGTCCGTACGTCCCAAAATTGGTTTCCGTTCTGTAACTTTAGTTTGCCTCAACCAAATGTTATGAAACTTATACACAATGCTTATTACTACAAAACACAAATCAAGTTTGAATTTTGGTGGCATCACTTTTACCATTCTAGAGTTATGCCCTTTACATTTCCGTTCTCTTACTTAAGTTTGCCTCAACAAAATGTTATGAAACTTATACACAATGCTTATTACCACAAAACACAGATCAAGTTTGAATTTTGGTGGAGTCACTTTTACCGCTCTAGAGTTATGCCCCTTTACAATTTCGTTTCCGTTCTCTCACTTTAGTTTACCTCAACCAAATGTTATGAAAATTATACACAATGCTTATTACCACAAAACACAGATCAAGTGTGAATTTTGGTGGCGTCACTTTTACTGTTCTAGAGTTATGCCCCTTTACAAATGGAAAAATTGCTGGATTTTTCGTTTCCGTTCTCTAAAGTTTGCCTCGACCAAATGTTATGAAACGTATACACAATGCTTTTTACCACAAAACTCAGATCAAGTAAAAATTTAGGTAGTGTCACTTTTACAGTTCTTGAGTTATGTCCCTTTATAACATAATATGCAAGCGGGGACATCATCTGTGTCCCATTGACACATTCCACATTTATTGTCTAATTCTTCAGAGCATCTTGCTTGTGCTGAGAACATGGATTTTGAACTTATAAACCAGGGAAAAAGGCTAAAATTTCCATCTAGGGACCCAACATGCCACAAAATGAAAGATTAACATAAGCACTATATACATTTTAAGCTAAAATTTACTAGCCCAAAATTTAGAAGCCTGAGCTAATGGGTCCCTGCTTATCTTTTCCCTGTAGATATATTCATCAGAACAATCTGAATTTAAAATCTTGACAAATTGATAATTGCTTAATATCTTCTTTCCTTGGTGACATTATGAAAAAGTTATGACATTTTAAATCGGCCAAAAAATTGGTTTACCATTTCATTTTCTATGGTTTTGATTGAAGTCAATCTTGATAACTTGTTTTCTTTACATTTTCATACTGAATTTAATATATAGATTTATATGTCCAAAGGTTACAAATTACCTTTTATATTGGTCAAACCAGGAACCAGTATGAGTGATAAGTAAATTATATACAAGTCTTTACTGTTCCCAGGCTAACTACTACTGTGGAAGATTCTAATTGATAGGTCAACAAGGAAATTATATATCATATATAGATATCATCCCACAGGGATACTTTATTGTGTTATTCTGATTCAGATTTATACATTAAACCTTCTGCCTTATATTCATACTTTATATGTTTAGAGATACATTAAATTATTATCTTTGCGGTTGTTCACACAATGTTGCTTAACTAACGAAGAGTATAAACAGAATTGGGTATCAAATCACCACCAATAATTTATCATTTTGTAACTAGTATATATTTTTATCTATCAAAATATGAGGAATTTACAGTGTTTGGACTAAATTGATTGTAATTCTTAGCTCTCTAGTGGCTTATTTCTCACAGGACTATAAGCTTTCAAATGGCTAAGCTTCACAGGACTGCTCTCACATGTCTTAGCTCTCACATGGCTTCAATGTGAGAAGTTGAATCATGTGACTTAAAAAATAGCTTTCATATGAGCTTTAACATTATCTAATTTAGAGAGCAAGAAATAAGCATTGTATTGTATGTTTATAGTGGAAGCTAATTCCCAGACATAACATGAGACAAAGGACAAGGTTCACTTTAGGCCAAATATGGCCTTGAATTTCAACTGTACCATAAAATTTCAAAACTACTATAATTTGGTTCTTAAATGGATCTACTTCAAAAGCCTTACTTCTTTGTTAAAATAAATCTCTTCATGAGAGTACATTCTTCGCTTCAGAATCAGCACATTTTGGATGTATTGTTAAAATACGACGACTTTGTTCATTTTTCAGACCTAAAAGCTTGCGGAAACCCTTGGCCACACCCTAGGATCCAAAATGTTCTGTAACCAAAAGTTGCCAATGATGATATTTAATTTCTAGACACAAAAATTTCTGGATCATTGGTGGCGTCCAAAGTAAATTATGCAAAAAACTGTTAAGAATTATTGAAAATTTGACCAAAACTGACGTTACAACACAAATAATGCATACTTTAGGAATCAATACTTCGTCATTTTCAATGTGATGTGCCAAAATGAAGTTACTTTGTATTAATAGTAATATCATAACTATTTCTATGTGAAATTTGTAGAATTTTGGCCTGATTAAAAAAACATCAAAATCTTACGGCCAATTTTAACCCTTCGTGAACCTACTCCTTTTCACATTGCAAATTTAAGACTGTGTCAGTGTCCTATCATCTGTTTACTCTGATAATTCAAATGAAGTGTTAATAAAATGTCTACCGTAACCTTGATCATCAGGTTTAATGTTTACCGTAACCTTGATCATCAGGTTTAATGTTTACCGTAACCTTGATCATCAGGTTTAATGTTTACCTTAACCTTGATCATCAGGTAACCTTGATCATCAGGTTTAATGTTTACCTTAACCTTGATCATCAGGTTTAATGTTTACCGTAACCTTGATCATCAGGTTTATTGTCTACCGTAACCTTGATCATCAGGTTTAATGTCTACCGTAACCTTGATTATCAGGTTTAATGTTTACCTTAACCTTGATCATCAGGTTTATAGTTTACCTTAACCTTGATCATCAGGTTTGTTTACTGTCACCTTGATCATCAGGTCAAATGTTTACCGTAACCTTGATCATCAGGTTTATTGTCTACCGTAACCTTGATCATCAGGTTTAATGTCTACCGTAACCTTGATTATCAGGTTTAATGTTTACCGTCACCTTGATCGTCAGGTTTAATGTTTACTGTAACCTTGATCATCAGGTTTAATGTTTACCGTAACCTTGATTATCAGGTTTAATGTTTACCGTCACCTTGATTGTCAGGTTTAATGTTTACTGTAACCTTGATCATCAGGTTTAATGTTTACCGTCACCTTGATTGTCAGGTTTAATGTTTACTACAACATACAAAATCAGTTGAATGAAGTTTACCATATCTGATGAAAATTCTACTGGATATATACTGAAAGGATAAAAATTATCTGGTAACAGGTCCTCTTCCAGTGTTATACTTTAACATCAGACTTTTTTACGGTATTTATACACTTCAGAATGGAATCAAATTTGACAAAAAGAATAATTTCTGTCGATAAATGAGAGGGTTTAGTATATTATTGAAAAAAATTACTAATAGAAAAGTAGTCTGTTGTGATCTTTTGAAGTCATCATTGAAGTAAAAATAGCCATTGTGAGCCAAGGCTCCGTGTTGAAGGCCGTACATTGACCTATAATGGTTTACTTTTATAAATTGTTATTTGGATGGAGAGTTGTCTCATTGGCACTCACACCACATCTTCCTATATCTAATTAATGGAAATATGGAATAAGGTATCACATTGCAGGAAAGGCAAACCACTTATCACATTTATTATATCACATATATTCATTTCACACTCTTTTCAAAGTGATACGAGATATAAATGTTCATGCTTGAGATTGTTAACAGGCTACAGCCATAAGAGTAATAGTTTATCATTTAATTTTGTTTTGAAATAAAAATAAAAATTCATTGGCAATACATAGCTCATGAAAATAAGTACAAACAAAAAAAGTACAATTACAGTACATTTTGTAAATCAGATTATAGTTTCTGAAAATTTGAAAAAGAGAAGAAATAGTTTTAAGTCAACTAAAACAGCTCTCAAATTAAAATTGTATTTACCATGTCAGAATCTAGACACATTGTCATTCAAACCTAATCATTGGATAGGAAATTAATATATTGTTGTGAGACAAACAATAGAATGGTTCAATCTTATTTTACTTTGATAGCAAGATCAGATAAACCCCTCAGAATAATTAGATTTCTCTCTTGTTGCTATGACATTTCTTTAAGTCTTCAGTAAAATTGAGTTTTTGATTATTTTCTGAAACCCTCATCACCACGGACACGACAAAGACAATTAGCATGTAACAAGGTATACATTTAAATTGTTATATGAAGCAAATACTGATTGAACCTCCATATCCTACTATCTTATCAAATATGGAGAATTTAGAATCCTAATTATCTTAATGCATCTTTGACCCTTTGATAAATTCTGGAAAATAAAGTAAAGATTCTTTAATATTCAAATAGTAGTACTATACACAGATATTGACTACCATAGAATAGCCAAAAAGTAGGTGTCTTTATAAACATTTTGTAGAACTTATTCTTAATCAAGATCCTGATGAAATTGTCTAGTCAATCTCCTTTCACATGATACTAATGAGCTTCTTATTCCTTTAATTAAAAATTTGATGAATTTATATATATAATAATCATATAATCATATGAATGGAGTATTAAGTACCATGATAATAAGCAGTTCCTTGTATATTGTGTTTCCTTGACAAATGATCCCATATAATACTGTCAACTTGTTTCATTAAATGTCAGAACTCTGATTTGGATATAAGAATCAAGTTTTATTTATATGTCCTTACAGTCAATTACGTCTTTATAATAAAAAATCTATATAGCAAATCACTTTTGTCTCAACATAAAGGCTCATATGTTGACCTGTAGTTGCTAACTTCTGCTTCATTTTGTCTAGTGGAAAGTAGTCTCATTTGGCAATCATAGCATATCCTCTTATTTTTCTACAAGTGTTCCTTCTAACATTAATCAATTAGGAGTTCGAGTTAATATTAGTGGGCTTAGAGTTGAATTAATGTGTCTAGGTACAGTGACATGTATTCCTGCGGACTGTTACCTTGTGAACAAGCACCTACATAAACAGCCTCAGCATGTTGGTCTGGTACAAGGCAGGGTTCATACTCATAACAGTTGACATGTCCTGATAAACATGTAATATTTGTCACTGGAGGGTAAACACTAGTTCATCACCATCTTTCATACATACTAGGTGGACGAAGCCATGTCCTATTGTTCAGTTGAGATTAAAAAAACACACACAAAAACGGGTCACCATGTAAATTTTCTAGAAAAACAAAGTTTTAATTGGAATTTATATTTTGGTTCAAATTTACGGAAATTTTGAAATTTGAGTCAAGATACAATGATTTTTGTGTGTTTTTTTTTTAATTTTTAAAGACTGTAAAATTCTGTATTAGCATATTCTAAATAAAGTTTCACAGAATGTTCTTTTCTGAAAATATTTGCTTTAGCAATCAGTCTCTGTTGTTAAAATGTCATTATATAAACCAAATTGATAATTAATGTGTATTGAACATTCATCATTGTGTCAAAGATATATCTCTCTTAAAACTTTCTGTAAGTGATGGTTGAAAGATTGTTTTGCTTGTAATCCCTCATACATATAATGGTTATATGGAAAAGATGCTGTAAGCCTCTTAGACAAGAACATGCATCAGAATTACAAAAATCCAATTTATCATGAAAGTTCTTTTTACAAGATGACAGACATATTGTAATCAACTTGAGTCCAAAGTTTGCCAAAATGAAGTCCAAGTCAAGATGTACCTTAGATTCTCATCCAGGTCACTATACTTCCTGCTAACAAAATTGTTTTTGGTGGGGGATAGGAACAATCCTGTCCTGTTCTTATTTGCATTGAAAGTCAATGTAATAAAAAGATTAACTAATCTAAGAAACCGATATTGGTCAAATATCGAAAAATGTTCAGCTCATGTCTAATGCACTTTGTGTATTCATGAATTATTACTGTTATGTTGCTAGGTTGCTTCTCAAATATTTTTCAACATTCAAATCATTAGATTAGTTATTCCATAATTGTCTGTTCATCTTGTAGGTATACATTTTTTTGTCTTTGTTCAGATTTAATGCAAAAATAACAATGTGGGGGTACAGATATAATTTTAATTTCCAATAGCAGGAATTTAATATAGATAATACCAAAAGAATAAAACCTATGAATTGTGATATTGTTATCAATAGTATACTTGATTGTAGCAATTATTGAATGTTATGGTAACAATGTAACTACACTTAATGTTTGATAAAGGATATCCTTAATTAAAGCATCTATTGAATATTAAGGAAGCCATAAAAACCCACTGAATGTTTAGTAAATGATTAAGCAATAATGTGAATGCTTAATATAGCCAATTTGAAATCTAATCTTTGCTCTTGTAGGATTATCTTGTACCATTCATTCAGTTTATCAGAATGGTGTAAAACCTTGATAAAGTGGCACCTCATTACAACAAATCTTGATATAGTGTCACCTCATTACATGAAAACTTGATAAAGTGTCACCTTATTACACCAAAACTTGATAAAGTGCCACCTCCTTGCCCGAAAACTTGATACAATGTCACCTTACTGCACCAGAACTTGATAAAGTGTCACCTCATTACAACAAAACTTGATAAAGTGTAACCTCATTACACTCAAACTTGATAAAGTGTCAACTCATTGCAACCAGAACTTGATACAATGTCATCTTCTTACATCAAAATTTGATAAAGTGTTTCCTCATTTTGCCAAACTTAGATAAAGTGTCACCTCATTAGACCAAATCAAGATTAAGTGTCACCTCTTAAAACCAAACCAAGATAGAGTAACACCTCATTACACCAAAACTTGATAAATTGTCACCTCATTACACCAGACCTAGTTAAAGAGTCAACTTATTACACCTGACCTAGATAAAGAGTCACCTCATTTACACCTGACCTAGATAAAGTGTCACCTCATTTATACCAGACCTAGATAAAGTGTCACCTCATTTACACCAGACCTAGATAAAGTGTCACCTCATTTACACCAGACCTAGATAAAGTGTCACCTCATTTATACCAGACCTAGATAAAGTGTCACCTCATTTACACCAGACCTTGATAAAGTGTCACCTCATTTACACCAGACCTAGATAAAGTGTCACCTCATTTATACCAGACCTAGATAAAGTGTCACCTCATTTACACCAGACCTAGATAAAGAGTCACCTGATTTTAAGTGACAACAGATTTGTGATGAGATCATTATTGTTATGAATCGTATTTAAAGAATGACAATGACATTTTGAATTAAAGTCGGAAGGACAATGCTATTGGTTCATTTAGCAAACCTTCTTCTCTTCTGGCTACAAAATAGCAAAAATAGTAACCTTTAAGGTAAAATGGTTGTAAAGATCATTTTCTATGACAGAATATTTTAGGTGAAAAGGATGTTTTGGGTTTTGGATGAAGGCTAAATTATATGTTTGATTGAAAGCTGATTAAATTTAGTAAAAGTATGGTATGGTACTGAAATTCAGCTTGAAGAGAGATTGAAAATCAAATCAGCAAAGCTTTTATAGTTAAGTGCCAAATAGTTTTGATTTGAAACAAAATGAAACTTTTCATTAAATGAAATGATGCATATGGCCACAAAAATTCCAGTTACTTAAAACAAGTAAACAGAAATATTCTGTGCATTGAACTTTCTTAATGGATTAAACTAACATTGATCTGTATTGTAGTGAATAACACATGGAACACTTACAGATTATTACCGTAGACATCTTGTCATAGATCTATTCATGGCTTCTGTTTTTCCATTTCCTATTAAAACATGTCAATTCTTCCGTCAGAAAGCTTTATACTAATGAACTGTTAAGTATATATTGCAAACCTTGTTAAAAAAAATGTTATATTAAGAGTATGAAATCTTATAAAAATCAGAAACAAGTCACTCATTATAGAACTTTTCTTGGCTTTGCTTATTTTTGTCAATTAGAGAGCCAAGTATAGTCCGAGGGTCAATAGCTTGAGGACTGATATTAATCAAAGGGAATAACTGATTTTACACTCAGGTACATTATACTTCTGGTATACGATTTTCAACAACAAAAAGATTCAAGATTATAACAATTTTACATCATATTCTTATGGTATATTACACTATTAAATATATCTTTGTTTACTTATTTTTTGTTACTGATAGTTCAGTTTGAATATTTTATTCCATTTAAACAATTGTCAAGTACTGAAATCAATATTAACTAAGAGAAGACAGCATCCCAACAACTTAATTACCTCATTTAACTCAATTTTGTTACATTTTCGTTTGAAAAGAAAATTGTTGAAGAAATGTTTGGGTTCATCTGCAGTGTTGTTCTTTTAAACTTATGAAAGTATTGCTAACTTTTGTCACCTACTCTTTTATTTTTTACTCCATATAACACACCTAAGTATACAATACATGGAACAAATACATATCACAGACTATCATTGCAGACTGTTTTAGAATTTCATACATTCTTTTTCGATGACTGAAAATATGAAATAAATTGTATGCACACAGAAGTAAATTGATTTGCTATTGATTGAGATCTCAAATTTAATTGTTTAAATTGATGAAACAAACCATCAAAATTAATCATTATATGATGTTTAGACACTTAAGTTGATTTGAGCCATTTTATGCAATTATACTTCTATTTTAGAGGAAATATGATATAAGTATTCATAAATGCACTTCCTTAAACCTGAATTGGATTTTATTTTAAACTATTCTGATAATTCTTCTAGTATATTCCAATTTTAGTCTTCTAAATTCCCTATAGTTTATATGTGAAGAATTTTTACTGGTATAAATATCCCTCAATATTTATAGTTGTGAATTTGATATCAGTGAAAGCACTCCCATCAGCTTAATCGATTACCATAGTACTGTAAAAAATTGGCTTGATTAGAAATTGTCATCTGATGTGTTTTTGTAATGAGACAGTCAGTGGTTTATTTTAAGTGTCTGCCCACCTTCTAACCTTGAGAATAAAACTTATTTTGTTTTTTTGGGTCTCATTTTGTTTCCATAATTTGTAGAATTCATTATTTTTTCATGATATTGTAATATCATCATGCTGGTCTGCTTTTATTTTTGAAGACTTAGATGTACTCCTCTGGATAATTTTTTTCTTAGTTTGCTGTCTCGGTGATGGTTAATAGACAACATCTGATATTTTGGGTTTTTGTTGTTGTTGGTTGATGTCTCAGTGATGATAGATAGACAACATCAAGTATTTTTAGTTTTTTAGGGGGTTAGTTTACTGCCTCAGTGATGGTTAATAGATAACATATGATATTTTGGGATTTTGTTGTTGTTAGTTTGCTGTCTCAGTGCTGGTTAATAGACAGCATCTGATCTTCTTTTATAGTTATTATTTAAGATATATTTGAATATATATATATATATATATATAAGAGGGGTGGACAGGAGGAACCTTTCTCCTTTCTCCATTCACCTTTATCCAATTATCCATTTACCTGGTCAGGGCCTCGGTGGCCGAGTGGTCTTAAGTAGTTACTACTGTAATCACTAGCCAGTCAACACTGAGTCCAATCTTAATTGACTAGGGTTGTCAGTTTTCCTATCTAAGGTTGGTGGTTTTCTCCGGGCACTCCAGCTTCCTCCACCAATAAAAACTGGCCACTACGAAATAGCCCAAAAGCGGTGCTTAAAACTGGCGTTAAAACACCAAAAATCAAAATCAAATCATTTACCTGGTCCATCCATCATAGTTATTATACACCCTTTTATGTACAATTGTATAATATGGATAAAGAATTATGGCTGAAAACTATTTCCAGACATCTCGAAATTATTAAATTTTGAAACGGAATTATACTATGTTCAGTTGACTAATGAGAAGAAATACTGTAAACAAATAATTACTTTAACGAGTAGAAAAATAACTATGTTTTTATAGTGATTAAGATTATAACACAATGTTGACTGCTGTACCCCTATTTTTGACAATTTTACCTATTGTGTCTGTTTGTTTTGTTCACACATTGTTGTCAATATAATGGAATTTTATGTGACTGTCATACAAGTGAAAGGTTTAGCTAGCTATAAAACCAGGTTTAATCCACCATTTTCTACATCAGGAAATGCCTGTACCAAGTCAGGAATATGACAGTTGTTTTCCATTCGTTTGATGTGTTTGAGCTTTTGATTTTGCTATTTGATAAGAGACTTTCCGTTTTGAATTTTCCTTGGAGTTCGGTATTTTTGTTATTTTACTTTTTTTTTTATATAATTTGTTGTGAATATGTTAAACTTGGATCTTTCCTTATTTAACTGCATCAAGTGAATTTGAAAATCGTGAAATTAGATTGCTGCGAAGTGGGCTATAGAGAGGGCTAAGCGTGAAATAAAGAATTGGTGGAAATAAGTTTTCATTAGATTCCAACATTTTACCTCAGACTACAAAACACTCATATTCCTAAACTAAATTTATTTGATGTTAACGTTCTAAAGATTAATTGTCTGCTGTATGCTTCTGTCAGACTGATATAAGATTTAACAATAGAATATTGAGAGTTTGTGATACTACAGACCTAATTTATGACCTTCCTGTCACTCCATAAGCAAATTGAAGTCTATAAGAGAAATGTTGGACAAGTAAAATCAAATTAAACAAGCACTAATAGGCGTTATTTCCTCTGCAATCTAATCTGGAAATTTCTTTCTAAATGTCATCTAAAAAAAAGCTATAATTTGTGATAGACTGATGAAAAAAAAAGAAAATGTATATGACAACCATAGACCCCTTTCTTTTTATGATGATTTGATCTTTAATGAGGCAGTTTTTTTCAATCAACTATTTGTCACATAATACACAATGATGAAAATGAACAGAGCTTGTATGATACACGGATGAAATATTTATTTAAATATCATTGATTCCCTGAACAGTTTCTTTACTGTTTTTCATTGAGGTGTTTTGTGTTACTGAAATTAACTTTCATAATTAATGTTGTAACCAGACCTCTCATAAGGGAGTTGTGTTATGATCCAGAGGCTACATTGCGTAATGTCAGTTTGAAAATTTAATAATCTTAATCGGTTGTTCTGGATAATACTGAACTTTAAAAGATATTTTGTTTGTTATATATTCCTGAAAGTTTGTATCATTCGGTAAATCAAAGTAAAGCATACCAAAGTTTGATATTTTGAAGCATTTTTCTAGATTGAATTTTATTTTTTAACTCAGAGCCATAAGTTGTAGAGCGGGATATGTATAATCACTTGGAAAACCAGTGACTGGTTTAGCAGTTATTACCGTATACAACAAGCCTACCACCATTTGTTATGTTTGTGGATATGAATGTATCAAACCCGATAAATGAATCTGATCAAAAAATAAAATAGGTGTCTATCCTTTATGCAAAAAAAAATTCTTTAAATGTTGATTGAAATCCACTGAATTGTATAGAATGATTTGTGGATACTAACAATGCCTTCCCACATTTGTCCTGTTTGCAGATATGATTGAGTCCATGTTTTTATTGTAAGCCCCAAATTTAAACAGCTCAAAAGATGAAATAGGCGGTGCACAATGTCAATAATTACGGAAGATTTCTGAAAATCAGTGGGTTAAAGGAGTAAAACACCAATGAAACAGAAATCCAACAATGCAAATAAGATAAAATAAAAATGTAGATAAACCATATGATCCCTTAAAGATTGACCAATGTCTACTTAAAAGGGCAACCTCATGATTGATCTCTGACTGATTATTTCACAATCTTTTCTACAGAAAATTTTTCATTTTTTAAATAAATGTTTCTCATCAGAAAATCCCATTTAAATGGTATAAACTATTTTGTAATATCTGTGGAGGAATGTGTTAGCTATGAAATAGTATGCAAAATGAGAAGCTAATTATCTATATAATTATTATGCCAATATAACATTGAATGTATCATAGTGCACTCAGTTGGCAGTTTGTCTGGTAGTAATGTACTCAGTATCCCATACTAATTAAGGTAACTTATTTAAATTGCAGAATAGAAAGGATGATAGTTATTAGAAAAATCTGTTTCTTTTAGATTTCTGTGTTAATATCTGAATTTACCAAGAAAATTGACATTCAAGTGTCATCTGTTCTTTATAGAGCATATGTTCCTACTGTTGAACAGGTGATCTTTGAGATAAAATGTAATAAACAGCTTACAGTTCATATTTACCAAAATATTATAATATATAAATTTGAATTATAAAAACATTCCATAGAATTTATTTCACAATGTTCTCAAAGTCCTAATCTGTCATGTACCATGACATATTTTGTATTTCACAATGTTCTCAAAGTCCTAATCTGTCATGTACCATGATATATTTTGTATTTCACAATGTTCTCAAAGTCCTAATCTGTCATGTACCATGATATATTTTGTATTTCACAATGTTCTCAAAGTCCTAATCTGTCATGTACCATGACATATTTTGTATTTCACAATGTTCTCAAAGTCCTAATCTGTCATGTACTATGATATATTTTGTATTTCACAATGTTCTCAAAGTCCTAATCTGTCATGTACCATGATATATTTTGTATTTCACAATGTTCTCAAAGTCCTAATCTGTCATGTACTATGATATATTTTGTATTTCACAATGTTCTCAAAGTCCTAATCTGTCATGTACCATGATATATTTTGTATTTCACAATGTTCTCAAAGTCCTAATCTGTCATGTACCATGATATATTTTGTATTTCACAATGTTCTCAAAGTCCTAATCTGTCATGTACTATGATATATTTTGTATTTCACAATGTTCTCAAAGTCCTAATCTGTCATGTACCATGATATAATAGAATGTCATAAACAGTGCTGAATAAGTCTGTTCACATTTCAGGCCAAATTTATACTGTTGAGATAGTGTCAAGACATATTTAAGACTGTCAAAATGTGTCGAGACATATTCAGACATTATTTAGAATGTCAAGAATATGTCGAGACATATTCAGACATTATTAAGAATGTCAAGATAAACTTGGATCTTTCCTTATTTAACTGCATCAAGTGAATTTGAAAATCGTGAAATTAGATTGCTGCAAGTGGGCTATAGAGAGGCTAAGCGTGAAATAAAGAATTGGTGGAAATAAGTTTTCATTAGATTCCAACATTTTACCTCAGACTACAAAACAGTCATATTCGTAAACTAAATTTATTTGACGTTAACATTCTAAAGATTAATTGTCTGCTGTATGCTTCTGTCAGACTGATATAAGATTTAACAATAGAATATTGAGAGTTTGTGATACTACAGACCTAATTTATGACCTTCCTGTCACTCCATAAGCAAATTGAAGTCTATAAGAGAAATGTTGGACAAGTAAAATCAAATTAAACAAGCACTAATAGGCGTTATTTCCTCTGCAATCTAATCTGGAAATTTCTTTCTAAATGTCATCTAAAAAAAAGCTATAATTTGTGATAGACTGATGAAAAAAAAGAAAATGTATATGACAACCATAGACCCCTTTCTTTTATGATGATTTGATCTTTAATGAGGCAGTTTTTTCAATCAACTATTTGTCACATATTACACGATGATGAAAATGAACAGAGCTTGTATGATACACGGATGAAATATTTATTTAAATATCATTGATTCCCTGAACAGTTTCTTTACTGTTTTTCATTGAGGTGTTTTGTGTTACTGAAATTAACTTTCATAATTAATGTTGTAACCAGACCTCTCATAAGGGAGTTGTGTTATGATCCAGAGGCTACATTGCGTAATGTCAGTTTGAAAATTTAATAATCTTAATCGGTTGTTCTGGATAATACTGAACTTTAAAAGATATTTTGTTTGTTATATATTCCTGAAAGTTTGTATCATTCGGTAAATCAAAGTAAAGCATACCAAAGTTTGATATTTTGAAGCATTTTTCTAGATTGAATTTTATTTTTTAACTCAGAGCCATAAGTTGTAGAGCGGGATATGTATAATCACTTGGAAAACCAGTGACTGGTTTAGCAGTTATTACCGTATACAACAAGCCTACCACCATTTGTTATGTTTGTAGACATGAATGTATCAAACCCGATAAATGAATCTGATCAAAAAATAAAATAGGTGTCTGTCCTTTATACAGAAAAAAATTCTTTAAATGTTGATTGAAATCCACTGAACTGTATAGAATGATTTGTGGATACTAACAATGCCTTCCCACATTTGTCCTGTTTGCAGATATGAATATTGAGTCCATGTTTTTATTGTAAGCCCCAAATTTAAACAGATCAAAAGATGAAATAGGTGGTGCACAATGTCAATAATTACGGAAGATTTCTGAAAATCAGTGGGTTAAAGGAGTAAAACACCAATGAAACAGAAATCCAACAATGCAAATAAGATAAAATAAAAATGTAGATAAACCATATAATCCCTTAAAGATTGACCAATGTCTACATAAAAGGGCAACCTCATGATTGATCTCTGACTGATTATTTCACAATCTTTTCTACAGAAAATTTTTCATTTTTTAAATAAATGTTTCTCATCAGAAAAATCCCATTTAAATGGTATAAACTATTTTGTAATATCTGTGGAGGAATGTGTTAGCTATGAAATAGTATGCAAAATGAGAAGCTAATTATCTATATAATTATTATGCCAATATAACATTGAATGTATCATAGTGCACTCCAGTTGGCAGTTTGTCTGGTAGTAATGTACTCAGTATCCCATACTAATTAAGGTAACTTATTTAAATTGCAGAATAGAAAGGATGATAGTTATTAGAAAAATCTGTTTCTTTTAGATTTCTGTGTTAATATCTGAATTTACCAAGAAAATTGACATTCAAGTGTCATCTGTTCTTTACAGAGCATATGTTCCTACTGTTGAACAGGTGATCTTTGAGATAAAATGTAATAAACAGCTTACAGTTCATATTTACTAAAATATTATAATATATAAATTTGAATTATAAAACATTCCATGTTCTCAGAATTTATTTCACAATGTTCTCAAAGTCCTAATCTGTCATGTACCATGACATATTTCTGTATTACCATGATATATTTTGTATTTCACAATGTTCTCAAAGTCCTAATCTGTCATGTACCATGATATATTTTGTATTTCACAATGTTCTCAAAGTCCTAATCTGTCATGTACTATGATATATTTTGTATTTCACAATGTTCTCAAAGTCCTAATCTGTCATGTACCATGATATATTTTGTATTTCACAATGTTCTCAAAGTCCTAATCTGTCATGTACTATGATATATTTTGTATTTCACAATGTTCTCAAAGTCCTAATCTGTCATGTACCATGATATATTTTGTATTTCACAATGTTCTCAAAGTCCTAATCTGTCATGTACCATGATATATTTTGTATTTCACAATGTTCTCAAAGTCCTAATCTGTCATGTACTATGATATATTTTGTATTTCACAATGTTCTCAAAGTCCTAATCTGTCATGTACCATGATATATTTTGTATTTCACAATGTTCTCAAAGTCCTAATCTGTCATGTACCATGATATATTTTGTATTTCACAATGTTCTCAAAGTCCTAATCTGTCATGTACTATGATATATTTTGTATTTCACAATGTTCTCAAAGTCCTAATCTGTCATGTACCATGATATATTTTGTATTTCACAATGTTCTCAAAGTCCTAATCTGTCATGTACCATGATATATTTTGTATTTCACAATGTTCTCAAAGTCCTAATCTGTCATGTACCATGATATATTTTGTATTTCGGTTGTTTTGAGTCTTTTTCTTAGTTCAGTAATTATTTTAAAGATTCAGGTTTTGATTCTGTTTTTGTCTGGTTTGATGAAAGGAATGTTATATGGCTTGCTAATGCTAAATGTATTGTTATGGCTTTGCAATTACCTCCTCTAGAATCCTGTTTCCGAAGCAGTCATTTAACTGCCTTTCCTTTTATGTGTTTGCAAACCATTTTGAATGTGAAATTTCTTATTGATTGTGTAATAACTGGAAATCAGACATCCAAGTCATTCAGTTATACCTGCAAAGAGACATTTAGCCAGTCAAACGACACTCATGTTTTCAAATATGACCAGCTGGCATTGCATTGTAGATGGTTCTGTCTGATCGTTTACATATCTATCTAGAATTATGATCACCATATAGAGATATTGTTCTTTTCCTTTACTCTTTTCCTTTTGTTGCCATCTGCTTGTCAGTTCCACAATCAGCTGTGTACACCAGATGTAATAAAGATACCTCAGTTCCACAATCAGCTGTGTACACCAGATGTAATAAAGATATCTCTTGTCTTTTTGATTTGTCTTTTCTTTAAATCCAGAAGTGACATAATCATTTATTATATAATATTGTGTTTAGAAGTCTGAAAAGCTTTAAGTTCTATTGCAATATTTGATAATTTTTGTTATTTTTTTTAAAGTAGTACAGCAGTCGTATTAAGTCATGGTGTTTCTGATTTCATTAGGCAGGAGAAATTAGATAATGCCTCATGGCATTTGGTTGTTTTAAAGATACAATGATCTTTAAAACAACCAAATGGTCACATTTTTCAAGGTTTGGTTGAATTAGCATTCTGAAAAGCTAATATTCTATTGCAATATTTAATAAAATTTCTGCTTCAGTTATTTTTTTTGAGAAGTACAACATTCATATTTAATAATCATTTTGCTAGAGGATCTAGATAGACTTATAATATCACATAATGATCCCAAAAACAACTAAATGGTCACATTTTGTAAGTTTTTTTTTAGAAAACTTTGACTGAAAATAATGGTATCTGCTGTTGACAATTCTTAACCTAAACTTAGCATATCTGTTTTCTGTAAGACTGTTGCCTGTTAACCTGAACTTAGCAAGTGTGCTTTCTGTAAGCTTGTTAAGCTGAACTTAACAAGTCTGCTTTTTATAAGCTTGTTAACCTGAACTTAGCATATCTGTTTTCTGTAAGCCTGTTAACCTGAACTTATCAAGTGTGCTTTCTGTAATCTTGTTAAGCTGAACTTAGCAAGTCTGTTTTCTGTAAGCTTATTAACCTGAACTTAGCAAGTGTGCTTTTTGTAAGCTTGTTAACCTGAACTTAACATTTTTTTTGTAAGCCTGTTAACTTGAACTTAGCAAGTGTGCTTTCTGTAAGCTTGTTAAGCTTAACTTAACAAGTGAGTTTTTGTAAGCTTGTCAAGCTGAACTTAGCAAGTCTGCTTTTTGTAAGCTTGTTGAGCTGAACAAGTCTGCTTTCCTTAAGGTGTTTAAGCAAAGGAAAGCTGTTTTTTTTACATGAACACCATAAATAATAATACAATTTCATAATTTGATCATCACATTTTCAGACATAGAAATCTTAAAATACTCAGCAGTCCCACACAATATCAAGGTTAAAGATTATTCTGTTTATTTGTAACTCACCAAAAAGCTTCATAATTGTGACTCAGAGCATCAATATGCAGAAAACAAGATAATTGGATCCCTATAAGAAATCAAATGCAAATTGAAACAGGATAAAAATTATGTTAATTATAAAAAAATTAAGCGTGTTCTTTATACATTGCATGACATAGCCTAATCCAATATGGGGTTGAGTATTGAAAGATATAAATAAAACAAAAGGCATATATGTTTGCATTACAAGTGATTTTGATATATAAATTTTTTTAAAATTTATAGTAATGAAATACATGAAGTATTTTTTATTTATTACAGTAACGACAATGAGTCAGCTAGTGCTAATGCCTCATCACAATGTCATCGACTAATAGACCCTTCTGAATTCAGACACAATCCTGTTATTAACTGGTAAGTCAAGGTCATCTCAAGGGTTTTATAGACCCTTCTGAATTCAGACACAATCCTGTTATTAACTGGTAAGTCAAGGTCATCTCAAGGGTTTTTATAGACCCTTCTGAATTCAGACACAATCCTGTTATTAACTGGTAAGTCAAGGTCATCTCAAGGGTTCTTATAGACCCATCTGAATTTAGACACAATCCTGTTAATAACTGGTAAGTCAGGGTCATCTCAAGGGTTTTAAAGGCCCTTCTGAATTCAGACACAATCCTGTTATTAACTGGTAAGTCAAGGTCATCTCAAGGGTTTTACAGACCCTTCTGAATTTAGACACAATCCTGTTATTAACTGGTAAGTCAGGGTCATTTCAAGGATTTTTATAAACCCTTCTGAATTCAGACACAATCCTGTTATTAACTGGTAAGTCAAGGTCATCTCAACGGTTTTAATAGATCTAGACCCTTCTGCAATCAGACACAATCCTGTTATTAACTAGTAAGTCAAGGTCATCTCAAGGGTTTTATAGACCCTTCTGAATTCAGACACAATCCTGTTATTAACTGGTAAGTCAAGGTCATCTCTAGGGTTTTATAGGCCCTTCTGAATACAGACACAATCCTGTTATTAACTGGTAAATCAAGGTCATCTCAAGGGTTTTACAGACCCTTCTGAATTTAGACACAATCCTGTTATTTACTGGTAAGTCAGGGTCATTTCAAGGGTTTTATAGACCCTTCTGAATTCAGACACAATCCTGTTATTAACTGGTAAGTCAAGGTCATCTCAAGGGTTTTATAGATCTAGACCCTTCTGAAATCAGACACAATCCTGTTACCGGTATTAACTGGTAAGTCAAGGTCATCTCAAGGGTTTTATAGACCCTTCTGAATTTAGACACAATCCTGTTAATAACTGGTAAGTCAGGGTCATCTCAAGGGTTTTATAGGCCCTTCTTAATTCAGACACAATCCTGTTATTAACTGGTAAGTCAAGGTCATCTCAAGGGTTTTACAGACCCTTCTGAATTTAGACACAATCCTGTTATTAACTGGTAAGTCAGGGTCATTGCAAGGTTTTTTTAAACCCTTCTGAATTTAGAAACAATCCTGTTATTAACTGGTAAGTCAAGGTCATCTCAAGGGTTTTATAGATCTAACCCTTCTGAAATCAGACACAATCCTGTTATTAACTGGTAAGTCGAGGTCATCTCAAGGGTTTTATAGACCCTTCGAATTCAGACACAATCCTGTTATTAACTGGTAAGTCAGGTCATCTCTAGGGTTTTATAGGCCCTTCTGATTTCAGACACAATCCTGTTATTAACTGGTAAGTCAAGGTCATCTCAAGGGTTTTACAGACCCTTCTGAATTTAGACTCAATCCTGTTATTAACTGGTAAGTCAGAGTCATTTCAAGGGTTTTATAGACCCTTCTGAATTCAGACACAATCCTGTTATTAACTGGTAAGTCAAGGTCATCTCAAGGGTTTTTATAGACCCTTCTGAATTCAGACACAATCCTGTTATTAACTGGTAAGTCAAGGTCATCTCAAGGGTTCTTATAGACCCTTCTGAATTCAGACACAATCCTTTTATTAACTGGTAAGTCAGGGTCATCTCAAAAGTTTGGTAAACATTGTCATAGATTTATAGACAATACTGAATACTCATACTGAACTGGTATGAAATATTTGCCACCGGATGTTTAATAAGCAGCCAACAATCAATCATCATCAACCATGCAGCTGAATTTAGAAATAATCCTGCTATTACTAGGTCTCAACTGTTAATGTTTATCTCCACTCAAAATTAACAGTCAGGTCACAGTAGTTGGTAAGTCAAGGTCATCTAAACTGGCTGTTGGTTGGGTATATATTCAGTGTCCAGTGTTTATTTGAAAATATTTACATAGAGACATAGGCCATTCAGATTCAAATAAATTGATACACAGTCCTTTCATTAGCTGATAAGTACTATTCAACAGAGTTGTTGTTCTTGAAGAAAATCTGCTGGTCCTCACTATTATTTCTATTGAAAAATACCAAAACTGTTCCTGACCTTTGCAAAACTTTGGTGGTCAAAACCTTGGACCTCTACTTTTTGAGAACTCTGATTCAAAGGACTGTGATATTACACCTCAAGACACTTTTTAAGTCCTTATGATATAAAACATGTCATAATCTTTTTAATTTACTGAATAACATTGTGTACCTCTAGATGCTTTTTTGATAAGTTGTGTGGTTGGGTTGCTGTCTCATTGGCATATACCCCACATTTCCTTTTATTCATAAATACAATTAGATATACTTAAGTGCCAATCTGCCTAAGAATCAGGCAGTGGTGAAAACATGACAAACAAAAACCCGCTCAAGTTTACATTGATTTATGTTCAAAATGTATAATGGTGCACAAATATAACTTTCGTTTCCTTTTCCTGTTCTGGTAATTCAAGATATAATTTAGTTGAAATGCATTAGAAATTAACAATTAATTGGAGCTAACTCAATTATTTGCTATCATTCTAACCAAAATTTATCTAGAGATTTCTCGAATTACCAGACATGCAGAAACAAAACACCTAGCATTTCTAACTTAGGATGAAGGTAACTTCAAAATAAGATGTTTAGGTCGGTGGGTTTTTTCTGCCATGTTTTGAATTTTTTCAAAATTGCCTGATTCTTACAAAGACTGGAACTTAAGATAGGAATTTTGTTCATTTTACATTTAGTTCAAACATGAATCACATATACAATATGATGTTCAAATAGTATCAGCCTAGAAAACATGGTCCTATTTTCAGATAATAAGTATTAACATATGATATTTTTAGACTGTCATGGTTTTAATATTTATTTTGTATGAAATATTGCCGACATTTCTATGGCATATATGTTTATCATTTTAGACAGAGACAATAAGATTGAGACTACAGTAATTTCATCCATTAATACCAGCAGATAGTGTAGATACCAATTGTGATGTAGAGAATATGTTTTATTTTGTGATATTGGATTGATTAGCTTCCAAACTATAGAGTTGATACTGAATATATGAATAGAAGAAGCTGTGGGATCAATATCAATGACATAATGTCACCAAAAACTGTCATCTCAAGGTCACCATATGTTCTTATTGATAAGCATCATGATGAACATTAGAATGCATTGGTATATTTGTCCACTACTAAATATCTCATTTCATTCCAGCTTTAACCATTAATTATATTTTGTATAGGTCTATCTTGAAAGGATGACCTCTATTCATTTTCAAGTTCAGAGGATTGTGTTCAAGAAAACTAGCTTAGCCCTTGCCACATGTAAATGTGTGATTAAATTTTTTGTGAAAATGTTTACCTAAATTTTGTTCTACTTTATAATAAAAAAGTCATGTTGGCATTTGATGTTCTCTGGATATCTTTGGGGCTTTTTGAATGTTTTTAAGTCACTGTCACACAGATGTGTACCACATATCTTATTCATACATAATTTGGTAATCACTGTATCATGTATGCATGTTTATTTTGTATACTTTCTTTACTACAGGAATCACATACTTTTTGTAAACAGAGACGATGTGTTGTGGGCTGTTCAAGTTAGTGTGGCATGTATCAGTCTGGCAGAGACAATCCTTGTTCAATATCTCAGCTATAAGGTAGGTTCATGTTTTAGTTGGGAAGAGACTATCCTTGTTCAGTATCTCAGCTATAAGGTAGGTTCATGTTTTAGTCTGGCAGAGACAATCCTTCTTCAGTATCTCAACTATAAGGTAGGTTCATGTTTTGTTTTAGTCAGGAAGAGACTATCCTTTTTCAATATCTCAGCTATAAGGTAGGTTCATGTTTTAGCCTGGCAGAGACAATCCTTGTTCAATATCTCAGCTATAAGGTAGGTTCATGTATCAGTCTGGCAGAGACTCCTTGTTCAATATCTTAGCTATAAGGAAGGTTCATGTTTTAGTCTGGAAGAGACAATCCTTGTTCAGTATCTCAGCTATAAGGTAGGCTCATGTTTTAGTCTGGCAGAGACAATCCTTGTACAATATCTCAGCTATAAGGTAGGTTCATGTTTTAGTCTGGCAGAGACAATACTTGTTCAATATCTCAGCTGTAAGGTAGGTTCATGTATCAGTCTGGCAGAGACTCCTTGTTCAATATCTCAGCTATAAGGTAGGTTCATGTTTTAGTCTGGAAGAGACAATCCTTGTTCAATTTCTCAGCTATAAGGTAGGTTCATGTTTGCACCTGTCCCAAGTCAGGAACCTCTGGCCTTCGTTAGTCTTGTATGTTTTTAGCTCACCTGGCCCAAAGGGCCAAGTGAGCTTTTCTCATCACTTGGCGTCCGTCGTCCGTCGTCTGTTAACTTTTACAAAAATCTTCTCCTCTGAAACTACTTGGCCAAATTTAACCAAACTTGGCCACAATCATCATTGGTGTATCTAGTTTAACCAAGATGGCCACCATGGCTAAAAATAGAACATAGGGGTAAAATGTAGATTTTTGGCTTATATCTCTGAAACCAAAGCATTTAGAGCAAATCTGACGTGGGGGGTAAAATTGTTTATCAGGTCAAGATCTATCTGCCCTGAAATTTTCAGATGAATCGGACAATCCGTTGTTGGGTTGCTGCCCTGAATTGGTAATTTTAAGGAAATTTTGCCATTTTGGTTATTATCTTGAATATTTTTATAGATAGAGATAAACTGTAACAGCAATAATGTTCAGCAAAGTAAGATCTACAAATAAGTCAACTTGACCAAAATGGTCAGTTGACCCCTTAAGGAGTTATTGCCCTTTATAGTCAATTTTTAACCATTTTTCGTAAATTTTTGTAATCTTTTACAAAAATCTTCTCCTCTGAAACTACTAAGACAAATTTAACCAAACTTGTCCACAATTATCATTAGGGTATCTAGTTTAAAAAATTTGTCCGTTGACCCTGCCCGCAAACCAAGATGGCCGACAAGGCTAAAAAATCGTACATAGGGTAAAATGCAGTTTTTGGCTCATATCTCTGAAACCAAAGCATTTAGAGCAAATCTGACGGGTTAAAATTGTTTATTAGGTCAAGACCTATCTGCCCTGAAATTTTCAGACCAATCAGGCAACACGTTGTTGGGTTGCTGCCCCTGAATTGGTAATTTTAAGAAAATTTTGCAGCTTTTGGTTATTATCTTGAATATTATTATAGATAGAGATAAACTGTAAACAGCAATAATGTACAGCAAAGTAAGATCTACAAATAAGTCAACATGACCAAAATTGTCAATTGATCCCTTAAGGAGTTATTGCCCTTTATAGTCAATTTTTTTACAATTTTCATAAATTTTGTAAATTTTTGTAAATTTTTTCAAAATATTTTCCACTGTAACTACTGGGCCAAGTTCATTATAGATAGAGATACTTGTAAGCAGCAAGAATGTTCAGTAAAGTAAGATCTACAAACACATCACCATCACCAAAACACAATTTTGTCATGAATCCATCTTTGTTTAATATGCACATAGACCAAGGTGAGCGACACAGGCTCTAGTTTTTAATTTTGGTTCTTCTATATGTTTCAGAGTTTAGTGTGACGTCCATTTTCTCTGAACTAGTACACATTTTTATTTAGGGGCCAGCTGAAGCCTGCCTCCGGGTGTGGGATTTTCTCGCTTTGTTGAAGACCCATTGGTGGCTTTAGGCTGTTTTCTGCTCTTTGGTCGTGTTGTTGTCTCACTTTGACACATTCCCTGTTTCCATTCTCAATTTTATTTAGTCTGGAAGAGACTATCCTTGTTCATTATCTCAGCTATAAGGTAGGTTCATGTTTTAGTCCAGAAGAGACAATCCTTGTTTTATATCTCAGCTATAAGGTAGGTTCATGTTTTAGTCTTGCAGAGACAATCCTTGTTTTATATCTCAGCTATAAAGTAGGTTCATGTTTTAGTCTTGCAGAGACAATCCTTGTTCAATATCTCAGCTATAAGGTAGTTTCATGTTTTAGTCTTGCAGCGACAATCCTTGTTCAGTATCTCAGCTATAAGGTAGGTTCATGTTTTAGTCTGGCAGAGACTCCTTGTTCAATATCTCAGCTATAAGATAGGTTTGTGTTTTAGTCTGGTAGAGACAATTTTCATTTGTCAGCTATTTCTACACCCAGCATAGATGGCTTAGCCAGATTTTGCACAACTTAAAAAATATTTTTGGTTTGCACTGCTCTTTAGTTTGTTATTGAGTTGTCCTTTCAACTGTTTTGATTTTAGCCTACTAATTAGTCTTATATAGAAGAAGCCAGTGTCTGGTGTAGTAGATTATAAACCTTGTATCTTTGGTGAGTTTTTTCAGCTATAAGGTAGGTACAAGTATATCAGTCTGTCAGAACCATCCTTGTTCATTATCTTAGCTATACCATTGATAATATGTCATCTTGTCAAAGACAATTCAAACGGTTTCCTTGGTACTTTGAATATAAGGTTGCTTCAGTTATCAGCCTTATGATAGATATTCCAGTATGTCTTCTCTCAGGTGGGTACACCGTTCAGCCAATCACAGACAACCTATTTCGCTTTTTGTGTCTTATCTGTAAGGTCATAATATAATTATTTCAGATTCATACTTGAAATAATTCTTGATTTTAACTCTGTGATTAATAAGTAGGTTTCAATACATCAGACAGAAACAGGCAATGTTGTCACCTTTCTACACAGATAATGAAGAAAATTGTTGCTGTTTATGTGCAACACAATATTTTGTAGTACAATAGCAGTAATGTAGACTGCTACTATATAGTTTTCAGATAGAATTGAATTACATTTACTTTCTATCATGAGGGTAATAGGTGAAGGTTATTCCAGTAAAATGTGTTTTGTCTTCTGAAATCATAACAGTTTTTTTTTTCAACAGAATATTTGTCACTGTTTCAGCTTTTGCCATTTTATTAATGATTTGACATCTTAAAGCCATTGTTTATTTAGCAGATTGAATTGCTGTTGATCTGTCACATATGAGTGATTGTTATATCTTGTGACAGCTTAAAACTTAATTGTGGTTTCAGTAATACATATGACTCAATACAATAAGGAGCATTGTTTTTACTTGAACACAATTTATTATTTGATTACAGTAAAGCAATGAAAATATTATCAAAAGGTTGACTTACAACTGTACTTTTAAAGTTTACATATATGTAGTGTACAGGTACCAAAGGAGACTATTGGAAAATGCACTTACTGTAAATAGAAAGTTGGAGGATCAATGTAATTTCTTTATAATTCTGAATATAACTAATTTATCTTAGAATATGAATAAAAGGAGATGAGGATCTGTTCATGAGAAAGATAAACAACATTATAGTAATTAGAATTAATTTTAAAAGTTCTTGGCGGACCTTGCCCTATACTTAAAATCTGAATATTTATCATATATATGAATAAATGAAAATGGGAGTTAAAAGTCAATTAGACTGCAACCCACAGAAAAAAACAGAAGAGGTCTAGAAGGCAAATTTATTCTTCTACAAAAGATAGGTGTTTATACAATAGGTCAAGTGCTAAATCATCTATAAAAGTGATAAATAAATAAACAGAACAAATCATAGATCTGCCGTTAATACCCCATTCTCCAAATAATGAAAAAACAACTATAACTGACAAGGTTCCTGACATGGGGGCCTGCATCTTGATATCTATAAGTATGTAATGACTATTGTTTTTTAAACATAATTCAGTAATTTCATTATTCATATTTTATCATTTAAGTTGGAAATTGTAAAAAAATGTGGCTTAAATTGCAACAAAAAAATATTTGATAAAAGTAGTTTCTGAGAAATTGGGTTGATTTTAGCATAAATAAATGTTGCTTTGAATGATATATTGAAAAATGAAAGTCATCATTAGGCGATTGACTGTAAAAATGATTGAGTTGTGTAAATAAGGAATTGATGAAATCATTCATAGAGTAAATAGACAAAACCAGATTCTTCCTATAACGTGCATAGAAACACCTAACATGGATTTATGTAAATATTGATCAAAAATAAATGAGAAAGATGTTCCATGTAATGGACTTTTTAGCATGGAATGAATATTTATTTCTCAAAACAAACAGATGGAAATGGTATGATTGATTAAAATACACTAATTTTTTTTGAATTAATGTTTCTACACAATATCAATACGGAAGCTTGATTTGTTTGAAAAAGTTTTTACAGATTTAAACACACATAAATATAATCAGGTCATTAACACAGATATGTGTGATACAAATTTGTGAAAAGCCCTCTTTTATGCATTTAATAACTGGCAGATTTATCCATAAATGTAAAAAAAAAAATGAAGATGGCATATTTACTGGTATTGGCAAATTAAAGCCATATCATATTTTGATTAAAAAAAACATTTTACAACCAAAGTTATACATATACAGTGTATTAAACCATTTGATGGTTGTAGTCAGTTTTGTTTTGATTTAAAACAACCATTTTTATAGGCCTGTTTACGAGACGTATTATGGTATACAGTTGTCTGTCCGTCCAATTGTCTGTCCGTCTGTCAACAAGTCGGACAATAACTCAAAAACCCTTTAACCAATACGATGAAACTTTGGTGCATTAGTTATATATATTGACATGAGCTCCCTTTCGATTTTTATAAATTTTACATTTTACATTTCCGAGTTTTGGGGTTTTATTCATTAAAAAAGGGGGGTTTTACAGTTCTTGGACAATAACTCAAAAATGCTTTGAACAGTTTTCGTGAAACTTTGGTGAATTGTTTATATCTATTGACATGATCTCATTTTCAGTCTTTTAAAATTTTAGATTTTACGTTTCCGAGTTATGGGATTTTATTCATATAAAGGGGATTTTCCAGTTTTCAGACAATAACTCAAAAGTGCTTTGAGCAGTTTTCATGAAACTTTGGTGAATGGTTTAAATCTATTTAAATAACCTCCCTTTAGTTTTTTATAAATTTCTGATATGACATTGAGGAGTTATCGAACTTTATTCTTTGAAAAAGCGACGGGCGTATCATGTGCTCATGGTGCAGCTCTTTATTAATAACTGTAGAGTTGGCTGCAATTTATCCCCAGGTTTATATTAGGTAATTCATTGATTAATGTAAAACCAATAAAGTATTCCCTAGTGTTGATTTGATTTTTGATTTTCAGGGACAAGAAAACTGCAATAAAAACACCTGACAGGATTTTTTACACTTTGAAATAGCGAATAAAAGATAATAAACCACTTTCAATATTTTTAAGACCTGTTGGACTTTTGGGATGTTTTTGACTAAAAAATTGTGTACAGACCTTGACAGTTGATAATGTTTCAGTAATGTTTTCTGCTCTTTCATCAGTCTGTTTATCTTTCTAATCTGGTTAAAGTTTTGGATTAAAGTAGTTTACCATGAAGTTATGAATGTTTATTATAACCACTTTTAGAAATATATGCCAAATATATTAACCAAAAATGTAAGCAATAACTGGTATTGGTTTGTTTTGTTTCATCAAGCCAGTCAATATTGTCTTGAAGCAGAAACCAATTCTACATGCAATATTCTTGTATGATAATAGAAGATTCCTCAGATAGTACATTTAACATTACTGCTAAGTAATTAATCTTTGTTTCTGTAGGCTTAGATATTGTAACAATTCTTGGTTTTCCCCAACAAATTTGAATTACAATGAATTGCATGAACTGTTATTGGTGAATAAAAAAACTTTACTGAAATTTACATCTATAATTCTAAGATTCTGAATTAGGAACACATGGAATAATTCTCTATTGAACAATATAAACAGGTTGCTGTATAAATAATTTGTAATCTCTCTTTTCATATGATGCACTAAGTATGGCATTAAGTTTAAGTATGATGACATTATGTAACAATAATGAGCTTTCTACTGTTACATATTCCTTTTGAAATTGCAAGGACATTAGCAGATTTTCTGTAATAGTTTTCAAATTCAAAATTGATTTTCAGATTTTCAATACATCTAGTTTTTCATTCTAAAGTTAGGGAAGTAAGAGATCTTCAGACTATCTGAGGAGACTTGTCATTAGTCATTAGCTTGGTTTTTTAGGAACCATCCTTTCAAGACTATTACTGATAACAAAGATCTTTTTCTTGCCAATCTCCTGACAATGTTGTTATTTTAATAGACACCAATTCCTGGTGGTTTCTGGATGAAAATGTTTTCTATGACCAATATCCAATATTCTTGATATAAGTATTAATTGACCACGAATTACAGATGAATTATAATTTCCAATATAAAGAAGTGCTACCATTCTGGTGTTTACCTTCAAGTAAATGTCATTTTGAGAAGTTATGCCCCTTTTGATAAAGGAATCGATCTTTAATTCTTCTGCACCTTGAAAATTTATGCTATGTATATAGATATTTTATGGAATTTGTTGTCTATACTACTTTCTACTTGTTATTATGTAGTTGAGTAAAATTTTTATGGGAATATTCTTCAGATTTGATATGGTTGTATATAGTAATATTTTATATATTTTACTTTTAAGGGCAATATTCTTCAGCAGATCATATCAGTGGAGTTTATTCTGGAGCTGATAAACACAGTACCATTCTTTGTCACAGTAAGTGGACATCTTATCTCAGTACCATTCTTTGTCACAGTAAGTGGACATCTTATCTCAGTACCATTCTTTGTCACAGTAAGTGGACATCTTATCTCAGTACCATTCTTTATCACAGTAAGTGGACATCTTATCTCAGTACCATTCTTTGTCACAGTAAGTGGACATCTAATCTGTGTATTGATTATAGTTATATCTTTATTATATATTGGTTTTTTGTTTATCTCTTACGAAGTGTTGTGGAACATTGAGAATTGATTAGTTTATGGATTGACAAATAGATTAACAATGACTTGGCCATGACAATCTCTCTAATACTTAAAACACAGGAAGACAATGTTTGTTTTTTTAATAATAAAAAACAAAAATATTCTTAAGAGGCGAATGTCAATACCGTTCAATTAAAAACTTTTTTGTTGGAAATAACGACAAAAATCTACTATCATATTGTATTGCTGTGTATAATGTTACTGTGTATTGTTTGCATACACCTAAACTCTCCAGAGTAATTTTGTTCAAATGAGTAAGCGCCTCTTAAAAAATTTAATATGTGCTATACAATGCTCCTTATGGATAGGTTGTTATATACTAGTGTCAACCATTAATAATTTCACAAAGGTGATCTCTCACAAAGAAATTTAATCTTAGCATGTGTTTTGATATAGACATATTGTTTCATTTTTTCAAAATAAAATTCTACTCAGCTTCAAAATTAATCCATTCATGGTTAAATTAATCTGTTTAAGTAAGATGTTTAATAGATGGCTTGGGTAGTTTTATATATTATAAGCAAATACCTATCACAGTAATTTGTCAGCTTTGACATTTTCATTTGTGACTAAAAAATTCATAGGAAAGTTATACCCACTGACAAACATCCTTTTTGAGGAAACTGCTACCAACTTTGATTTCTTTTATCAGTTTTCTTGTAAGAATTATGGTTGATGACCCCATCATGGAATCATTGAAGGTTGACCTAGTTTCAATATTGTTTACAAATTAGCTGCTTACTGCAGGAAAAAAATAGTTCTGTATTACTTGTACTAATTTTTAGTCTGTTTTATACATAGTAACCAGATCGGCAATACAGGCTTAACTTTGATACCACAAACTTACAGAGAAAAATTTCCCATTCTAAATCCTCAGCAGTATCTTGTCAGACATAAATATAAATCACAAACATGAACATTTTAATGAGAGGATTATTTTTGCTTATTTCTCGATCACATAGAAATGAATCTCGGGGAAAAGTTTGCATATTGAAATCGTAAAATTGTCCCAGTTTATAGTTGTTATAATAGCAGTAAAGAAGACAGTCAGTTTGAAGCATTGTCCTTAATGGAATATAAAAACAGGAATCTGTCAATTTTGGTGCCAACTAACTCAATAACCTATAATAAAGATTGCTGTGGCGTTATAGAACACAACTATGATTGCCTAATGCTCAGTGACTAATTATTGAAGCTAAGGTTTACTGACATTTGGAATGATGTAAAGAACATTGATGATTAGACAAAAAACAAGGCAAAAATTGATCACAAACGCATGTCTATAATTGACGAAAAAATAGAAAAAAACAACAAGAATATCTCATTATCTTCAGATGGAAAGAAGATTATAGTTATTATATTGCCAAAGAGTATGTTTTTTCATAGCAGGTCAATAATTGGTTGTTTACATTTTCATTTTCTCTTAGATGGTATCTCCAGAACTCAGGAATTTGTTTATTCCAGTGTTTTTCAACTGTTGGCTTGCCAAATCAGCTTTACAGAATATGTTTGTATGTATTTATCTGTTATGTCAAGTAGGAGATTAGAACACTATAATGTAATGACTATACAGGGCTTCCAAAAAATACTTGAGCCAGCCGGACATTTTTTTTTTGCCTCATCCCGATTTTAATCCTTTAAGGCTTAGTAACAAAAGGAAACCATAGTAATCAGTTTGGCATCATATAAATTATGATTGACACAAAAACAATATATGACTTAATTTTCAATATAAATTTCGATGTTCTGACGTAAACTGTTAAATTGACAGTGCACCATTCGAAATGTACATCATCAACTTACTAATATCTGCCTAAGACTTTTTATTTGTGCAAAATAACGCTGTAACACAGACCAGAGACGGATACGTTAAATCCTTGTACATTTCAAAGCACGATTGAGTTATTAATTAAAGTAGCTCTTTCCAATTTATTTCTAGGAAAACTGGAAATGAAGATTAGATAAAGGTATCAATGATATTTTTAGCATTTTTGAAAAATCGGATGCATAAATAAATCTTGCAACTGCGCACATGCGCACAAGTATACTAGTTTAAACAACGTGGTTCAGACGATTTTTCACTTAAAACCTTTACTCCTTTCTTTTTAAATTTTCATCAAATAATATTTATATACGTTTTCTGGTAATATGATCTTGTTGACTAAATTATTTAGATGAAAACCGCTGAAATTTAAAAAAATAACTTTTATTAGACCGATCAATGTCCGGTACTAAATAGTTTACGATCGTTTACCTATCACCTGAACAGGTAAAATAAGTTGTCAGAGAACTAATTAGCCTTGATTGTAATGAGAGGGTATTTAAGTAGGGTGTGTTTTGATAGTAATTATTCATCATGTCACTTTTATGACCGGAAATGTGTGGCTGTTTAAAGGCAAAAGTTTAGGTCAAAACTGAGAAGATCGTATGAACTTCATTTTTGTTTCTGAACTATGTTATTAAAATGTCCGTTTCAGCTTCGACACAAGAAGTCATTTATATAATTTATCAGTCAAGTCTGGAAAATATGACCGTTTTGGAAGCCCTGTGACTATAGTTTAGTATTGGAGAATTCCCAGATGTCAATATTTCCATTTATAATGTTTAGTTTTGATTAAAAAAAAAGCGTTACTTAATCACCAGAATTTAATGTCAGATTTAAGATACGGTAATGTAATACATTTAAAGACATAAATAAAAGAATCCTCGCTAAGCTCCCTACAGGAGTGGCAGAAAGAATCTTACAAGTCTTTTCCTTAAACTTCATACAGTCCCATTAAAGAAGAAAATTCTCAGCCTGCATATCTGGTCAAAACTTTCAACTCATCGCTATGTATACACGTTAATGCATGATGGGGAAAAGGAATATGTTATCTCTGAATTCCTTTCATTTAAAAATTGACTTTTTTTTCCAGAATGATTTACATAGAGTGATGATGAAAGCACACTCAGCTCTTGCTCAACAATTAATGATATTATGTGCTACAATTTTGTGCCTTGTTTTCACTAGGTAAATATAAACAACAATTAATGTTATCGGCAATTAGAACATTTCCCCTTTGATCTTGCTGCCTAATATTTTCAATATCATGGACAGGACTTGATACTCGAAAATATTAGGCAATGACGTCATGTATCAGTGCAGTAACGTCACATGTTCTTGTCCATCCGCTTCAATTTATCAATGAAATGCACGCGACTTCATTCATATAACCGAACAACGAACCCAACGTTTTGTACGCGTGAAAGTAGTTTTACTTATTATTTCATTTACTCCTTATTCTTTACAAAAAAACATAGAATTAACACAGATTGCCGATAAAAAGAATAATGGCATTTAATTTTTTGATACTGACTTCATCAGCTCGAATATCAGCTCGCCCTTACGGGCTCGCTTGATATTCTTGCTGATAAAGTCAGTATCAAAAACAAAAATGCCATTATTCTATATATATTATGTGCTATAATTCTGTGCCTTGTTTTCACTAGGTAAGTATAAACAGCAGTATAGTAATATAAATTACATTTTAGAAGTTACTGGTCCAAACACTTAAAATCAATCAGTATTATTTATTTACATATGAATAAAAGGAGATGGGTAGATTTCAATGAGACAGCAATTTTTTTGTGGATGAAAGCTGTGATTGAAAAGCACTTATATATATAAGACACAAATGCATTATACATTTGTATTTTAAATTTCATAAAAAACTTCACAAAATTTGCATAAAATAAACACAAAACTCAATAATATAAAAAACAATAATGCCTATACTTTCATGGGATAATTTTTAGGCTAAGTGGTCTGATTGGATTCTAGAAAATTTACATACACTGCATTTATTTTTGAAAAAGAGCATTTAATTGAACTCGATATTTTAATTAGCATAATTTATTATAAGATATAACTTTTTCAGTGTTTGTGGTATCCAGCACCTTCAGAGGGGAGGAAATCAACAGTTTAATTTGGTAGATTCCATTTGGTTTGTGGTTGTGACATTTTCTACTGTAGGGTACGGAGATATCTACCCAGATATATGGATCAGTCAGATGTATATGATCATTATGATAGGAGCTGCACTTATAGTTCTGCCTACACAGGTATGACATTATTTCTATTTGTCTGTGTGCAGTCTTCATCAGGGGATAATTGTGTCCCCTCTCTGGGTCCAGCTGCCTTGACAGATGGGAATCTCTTCTTTCGTCTTGGGTTTTTATCTGTGCCATCTTTGTCCTTTTTACATTTTGTTAATCAGCAAATTATTGAAAACATCTTGCCAGAATTCAACCGTAAGCTTACACAGGATATGAAATTGTGCACCAGATAGCAATTAGGGGTATTTAAATTTTTTATCTGATGGATTTTGGGGGTTTCTCATACCAACATACAACTTTGACATTTCTACTAATATTTTTTGGAGACAGCAGGGGAATCATGTTATCCACTGAAAACTTACATTTTAATTTATTTCCCTCTTATCTACAACTCCTGTGGAACAACTCAAAAGAAAACAATCAAGCTTGAACATATTAAACAGCCATTGCAACATCAAATTTATTAGCTGATATCTCATAGGTATCATAAAGTATTATCAGCCATTGAATCAGAAATAACCATGGATGGATAGACTCTTTAAAAAGAAATATCGGTACTCAGTATAGTAGTTCCACTTTCTTTTCAATGAAAGGAGAATGTATCGCAACTCCTATTTTAATCTTTTAGCAAAACAGTCTGATTAAAACCAGCCCTCACTATCCACTTGCCTACAAATGCAAGTGGATAGTGGGGGCTGGTTTTAATTATTGTACTTATATGTAATATAAGTACTGTTTATACAAACAGCCTTTCCAGCTTACACTTAATAATTAATGTGATAATAAAGATGCTGACATTCTGGATACATTTAATTAACATACACAGACCACTTGTTATATCTTGAGGTTAATTTCCCTGGCATTTGACACTTTGAAGTTACAACTGGAATCTCACTAGGAGGCACTATAATGTTTTCTTAATCAGATACATGTCATAAATAATCACTGTTGGTGAGGAAATGCAGATTATGATACCAGATCTTATAAAAATTAATTACACAACAATTAGTATATTATCTGAAGGTCAGTGAGGTCAGTCTCCTCCCACTGTATGATTGATGTACCCTATCTGTGTGTAAGGCCATATGCATGGTCTTTGTATAATCAGTTGCTTGGTTCATAGCAGTCTTGACTAGTTGATATAGTTTTACAGTGCTATTATTTAATTTACCGCCCACCATCCACCTTCCTAACACCTTCAATAATGTTTCATGACAAGGGAAACATCTCAGCTTTTACTAGTGATATATATTTTATTTTATTAATTTGAATTCCTTGATGGAATTTTATCACTGGTTATTTCTAAAATTTCATTCATCCCCAAGCATTTCAGGGACAAATTTTATCAAATTTATTCCAGCGCCAGTTTGATAGACCCCTGCTACTCTACTAGCACATGGGCTATCCCCATGCAGACCTTGCACACCCGGCTGCAGATGAGATGCCAAGTCTCATCACCTAAGTGGAGAACCCTCGCTTCACATTCCCGGCTGGCGTATTGTCGGGCAGGCAGGTTCTTCCTCACATTGGAGGTTGCAAGCTGACTTGCTCAGCCAGGAACTCAAAATTGTCTTGTATGCTGAGTGTTTCCTAGGGCCAAAACCAGATTGATTAATTGTTTTTTATAATAAAATTATTATTCATTCTAAAATATCTTTCTGCTTTAAGCCAGTATGATTTTGCTAAGACTATGTTTTTGGTTTACACACAGATACCCCTTATGTTACATTTGGTATTGTTTTTCAGAGCTGGTATTTGCTCAATTACATGGATGAGATCTGGACTTTAATAATTGAGATTTGCTCTATTAGGAGAGTTTTACTTTAATTAAGTGTGGGTTGTCAGGACTTGCTCATCAATACACACAAAACATAATTCTACCTGAAAAATTACATCTGTTAAAATATAGGTTGATGGGATCATAAACATTTCATTTTATCAATGGAAGGCTTGCATATTGTTACCTTGATCTTTGGAAAAGGTAAAAAAAATATGTCTCAAGAAATTTAGTAAGCCTGCCTCTGGTGACTTGGAATGTTTTGATCACTGACACTAGAGGCATAAACAAGGAGTATTTGCAGACCACTCTAACAACTTCACAAGAATTCAAGACAACCTCATACTAAAAAGTACAGAAACAATATTTCACTTTATGAGACTCTATAAATAAATATACAACATTAGACTGGAAAAAAAATAAAAATATGAGACTACAGAAAAGAATTACAATATGAGACAACAGAATACAAATTTGGTTGTTTGTTTAAACAGACTGTTAGCAAATCAAATTTAGGTTTTTTTTTTATGCGCAAAACATGGTGTCATTTTTAGCAGTTATCCATGTCATAAGATTTATAGCTTCAGCATACAGTTAACACAATAGAAACTCACATCTTTGTGTATAATTTTACAAGACTTGGTTCTTGTTTAAGTCAGAGAAACTGAATCCTGGTGTTTGTGTGTGTAATAGGAAGAACCTACAACTTGCTTAATTTTCATAGAAAGATTTATTCATTTTAAACGTCTATGCAGCTTGTGATTTTAAAATCGTGATATTGATAATAATTATAACTTTCTGTGCAGCTTTGTAGTTGTGATAAGAAAGTTGTTGAACATAATTTAATTGACAAATCCATTAATGAATAAAGCCATTACTGATTTTGTACAAATTGCTATAGCTGATGAATTTGTTGAGATTTGGTTTAACTTGTTCAGAACAAAAATCATTAATTAATCTGCGAGGAAGTGATTTAATATTCTCTGGAGAATTGTCTCACGTTATCTGGTGTTATTTACCGATCATATATTACAGGGATCACTACAGAACGAAATTTACATGAGTTGAAGGAAGAAATTGGTTTAACTGCATTTTTTATGCAGAATTCTTGATCAAATTAAAATCATCACAATGTCACAATCTGAAAGTATTCAAAGTTTAATGTCTTCTTAAAATATCACCTGATGCTAAATTATATAGTTTTTATTATTCCATTGATGAGGAATCTTGTAATCAATGATGGTGCTGAGAATTCATTGGTGGAAAGCCTTCACTCTTGATCAGGCTGTGTCTATTGTGATGATCTTTGTTTTTTTATGGATTTTAAAGTAAAACATAAAATTTCAATATCTTATTTGCCTATTAAAATATAACTTTTGGGAATGATTGCTTGATAATCTTTATTTAATCTCCCCCACTTCAGAAGCAACAAATTCTCCTTTTTTTTCTTTTAAATTTAGATTTCTTCTTTTCAGATTGAAAATTTAGGATATACTTGGTTAGAAAGACAGAAGCAAGGTGGAGCTTACAGTAGCCATCGTGCACAGACAGAAAAACATGTGGTAGTTGTAGCCACAACATTACAATCAGACACAATCATGGACTTTTTACATGAATTTTATGCTCACCCTGCTCTTCAGGTAAACATTATGGACAATATTTTACTGCAGTTTCATGGTGTATTTATTTTTTTAGAGAAATTACATATTTATAAACCAAATGTTACGTTGAATTAAATATTCACAGTGGTTGTTGAAACCAAAATGCTTAAGTGATACTGTGGTAAATTAGTGTAAAGGTACCTTACACAGCCTGTTATACCTGAGCAGAATAGATTTCAGCACAGTATAAATTTATATCAAATCTTAAAATTTTATAATTTTAAATATTCGCAAGATTTTTTTGCAAATGTGTAATATATATAAATATTACCATCACACTATAATAGTAGAACATTATTGTCCAATAGTATAAGGTTAACAGACCACAAGACCTTCACGATTACTACTGACTTACATGAAAGTCTATAAAACTACCAAAAAGTACTTTTAACAACAAAATAAACAAACTGAGATGAGAACACTATTGTCATTCTTTTAAAAATGATAATTAGAAAATTAACTATACATGTACCACTTTACTGTATTAAAATAATTTATTACTTTCCTGAAAAAACAATTTTCAGCTGAAATGTTTAAAGGATTTCTAACTTCTGTATCACAAAGATAATCCAACTGTAAAATTAATTTTGAATAATTTATTGAGCTTAATTTTTTTACGTTTTTCAACTACACAAAATTTATCGTTGCAAATCAATGGTTATAAATCATCGTCAACTGGCATGTTGTCGACAGTATTGAATTCTTAAAAAATATGAATTGCACTTGCACGGAACGTCAAGCTGAGACTGAACAAGAAAATGCAGGAATTAATATTTAACTCTTTTTCAAAAAAATAATGATTGTATCTAGGCACATAAAATAAAGAATATAGCAGCAAAATAGTAGCTATGTGAATATTTATGGTTTTTGTGGTACATGTAACACATTTTGGAAACATTAAACAGGAAGCTGAAATTTCCCAACAATCTATTTTGCATCAGATTATGAACCACAAATTCAACAACCTGTAAATATTTAAAATTTTGTCATACAATAACATCATGATCATTGATAAAAATAAAAATAAAAATCTGTTTTAGACTTAAATGGTGTAGCATTTTTTCATAAAAAATACTATGATATATAACAAAAATTGTACTATTGTTTAAATCTTGATATACATACTTATATCAAGTGATGTTTTTTACACATTGTGTTTTTTTGCAGAGCTACTTTGTTGTGTTATTATCACCTTGTGAATTAGATCCGACAATGAAGATGTTATTACAAGTACCTATATGGTCACAAAGAGTTATATACATACAAGGGTCAGCAGTGAAAGACACTGACCTCATCAGGTGCAGGTAAGTGATTAGCTGGGGAACTGTAACTCTTGGTCCTTATGATATTTTTTGACAATTTGCGGACCATAAACCATAAGGACCTAAGAGCTACAGTTCCACAGCTAGTAAGTGATAGTCATAAACAAACTTGCTAGGGTCTGTAATAAAAGACTGTGAGTGACCTTGACAGTTGAAGGTGGGTAATAGGGTCATAAACTTACTAAGGTCTGAAATAAAAGCCACTGACCTTGACAGTTGATTGATTGATTGATGGTTACTTAACATCCAGTGGCAAATATTTCATGCCTGTTCAGAACAACCTTGACAGTTGAAGGTGGATGATATGGTGATATACATACACTGGTCTGCAGTAATAAAATACTGATCTTGCCATTTGAAGGTTGATGAATAAGACATAAGCAAAAATGCTTCGGTCTGCAATAAAAACCTATGAATGACCTTGACAGTTGAAGATGGGAGATAGGGTCATAAAATATGCAGTAAAAATTCTAACTTTGTCTGGTTTAATTAAGTCTAAGCATCTTTTGTTTTCATTTAACTTAAGACTTAACTTAAGATTTTGTTTTCTAGGGTCCAGGATGCCTTAGCCTGTTTTATTCTGGCAGCCAGGAATTATGTAGATAAAGGAGCTGCAGTAAGTTATATCATTGCCATTATAGTGTTGTAGAATTTTATAAAAAAAAAAAGGAGCACTTTTTCAGATTTTAAATTGGTTCTATTCACCTGTCCATGTAAAATATTTACATGAGTTTAGAATTTATTTCAAGAGTTACTTTAAAAAAAAAGTTTTACAACCTGCAAGGAAATCAATAGTATGGGCTCACAACACAGCTGTCACTCACTCTAAGAGTGTGTGAGCAACATGACAGGTGCCACATGTGGAGCAGGATCTGCTTACCCTTCTGAAGCACCTGAGATCACCCCCAGTTTTGGTGGGGTTTGTGTTGAGTCTTTCAGTTCATGTTCAGTCTTTGGTTTTCTTTGCTGTGTTTTGTGTACTATTGTTTGTCTGTCTTTTTCGTTTTTAGCCATGGCGCTGTCAGTTTATTTCCGACTTATGAGTTTGAATGTCCCTTTGGTATCCCTCGTCTCTCTTGTGTTCACCTTGTCCATTGGTTCATCTGTCATCTCTCTGTTCGTCCCACAAACAATATTCTCATTTACCTTTAAACAGAACCACTTTATATTAGATAAGTGCCTTGAGAGTGATAAGTTGTGACCTGTGAGCAGTTTTAAGATCTGTCAGACACCTACATCCTGTTTGTCAATACTTTCAATTTTTTTTAAATGTTGAATGAACTTAAAATTTTTGTCACTCTATTCTCTAGTACTGCTGAAAAGAGTGACTTCATGTTATTCAGCAGTTTGGCTATATGTGTATGTTCTTGTTATCATTTAGATCTTAACAATAACAATGATATAAAAAGATACAAAAAACCAACTAATTCAATGGAAGAATTCTTCCTGAGTGATTATTTTAGTGTAGGGTCAGGATATATTCAAGAGTAACAGAATATTTCTAATACTTTTACCAGAAGTTTCAATGCTATAATGGTTTTATTTCAGGATCAGCATACAATCCTCAGGTCATGGGCCATCAAAGATTTTGCCCCAGACTGTCCACAATATGTTCAAATCTTTAGACCAGAAAATAAATTCCATGTTAAATTTGCAGGTTTGTATGAAAAAGCATCAATGACAAAATCTAAATTATATTTTAGATTTCGAAAATGAATTAAACAAAATAAAACATAAACATTTTTTATCTGAATTTTTACTCAAGATAAAATAAAGAAAAAAGAAAAATTAACATTTATTTCTTAAATTTACAGTCTTGAAATTTAGATAAGACATACTGAATATATTGAAATTTGTGATGACATTCCCACAAAATATCAAGGAAACAATGCTTTTCTTCTTTTTTTTTCTGATAATACCGAAATGTTGAGGGTTTTGTTTATTAATAAAGAAACATGCTTATTTTCAGAACATGTTGTGTGCGAAGATGAATTTAAATATGCTTTACTTGCCAATAATTGTTTGTGTGCAGCGACATCAACTTTAGTAACATTATTGATACATACATCTAGAGGACAGTAAGTTATCTCCTTTTTTGTTTTTGTTTTTATTTTTCACTTCATAAGTCAAAGAAACACAAACTATATAGAACCTTTTCACTTTACTTGGTGAAGATATCCACTGTTGAAATTCAATAGTTTGAAATATAGGGTTGTGAAATAGGGGAAGATAATTATAGGTCCTCTGTATGGTTTGGAAATGGAGGATCATATATTCCACTTTAGTGAATAGATGTGAAATAACATACTTTTATCCATGAGTTTCTTACCTAAATTCTAATTGCAGAGAAGGTCAGACTTCGTCAGAAGAATGGCAGCAGTTATATGGAGAACGCTCAGGAAATGAAATATACAGCATTAAATTAGAGGACAGTACGAAATTTTTCAGAGAATACGAAGGAAAAAGCTTTACATATGCTTCATTCCATGCTCATAGAAGGTATGTTACAAGTTTATAGAAGTTTTCTTATTTTGTCTAAAAAGTACATGTAAATGGAATTTTTCTTTCCATAATTTTGTTTTTAGTGGGAGGAGAGGGTTATTGTTCCATGTCAAAAAAAAAAAAGAACAACAACTAATGAAAAAAAATACTAGTAATTTAATTGCACATTTTTACCCTACTTGTGTTATAGATTTATCAGTGAACAAAACTTTTATTTTCTATGCCTAAATAATGACGACTGGAGCAGTGATCGCACTTGCAAAATATAATGTGAATTTATTTATTTTCTTCGGTATCAATTTTGGTGGATTGAAGAAAATAATATTTTTGTGGATATTTGATTTCATGGTTTTCCAAAGTCTGCGTACAAGCATATGGAAAATTTGTTCTTGTTTTGAACAATTAAAATATGTGGTTTACTTATACCCACAAAATCCACATAAATTTGTATCCCATGAATAATAATGAATCCACAGTAATTGAAAACGTTTATTTTCAGGTTTGGTGTTAGCCTTGTAGGAGTACAGCAAGATCTCCCAGATGCCACTATTCAGCTCAATCCTGGCCCGCGCCACATCATGAAAAAATCAGATATTTGTTTTTATATGAATATAACCAAAGAAGAAAATACACAGACATTCCATGTGACACATTCAGTGGAGGATATTACAGCCAAAGGAGATACAGTTAGTCTACCTGATGCCACCAAACAGGTGTCCAAAGTGGCATCAGTTGTGGCTAATGTTGGTTAGTGTGTTACTTATGTTCTTTGAAAGAAAGTATCAACCAGTTGGTCTCATGATCATATTGAATAAAGAAGGTCGTAGGTTTTGTGTACACCCAAGTCAAACCAATGGCTTTACATTTGATATTTGCTGCTTCTTCACCAAGAGTTCAGCAAATATATTGTCAGATAATATACACAGAAAATGGATTTTTTTTTAATCTCAAGAAGAAAGTAAAATATCCTTAACATTAACACAACAGACAATTAAATTTTAATACCTTCATTAATGACACCTTTAGAAATGGCAAAAGGCAATCAGACTTATATGAGTGTCAGGTGTATTAAAATTCTCTTATTTCTGACATGACAATCTCAACTGATTAATGAGTGGATCAACTTATACTCAAAAATGTACAAAATGATATCAAACAATAAGTGGTTCTGACTTATTCTTACATGGAATTGTCTTGTCTTACATGGAATTGTCATGTCTTACATGGAATTGTCTTGTCTTACATGGAATTGTCATGTCTTACATGGAATTGTCATGTCTTTCATGTAGTTGTCATGTCTTACATGGAATTGTCTTGTCTTACATGGAATTGTCATGTCTTTCATATAGTTGTCATGTCTTACATGGAATTGTCTTGTCTTACATGGAATTGTCATGTCTTACATGGAGTTATCTTGTCTTACATGGAGCTGTCATGTCTTACATGGAATTGTCTTGTCTTACATGGAATTGTCATGTCTTACATGGAGTTGTCTTGTCTTACATGGATTGTCATGTCTTACATGGAATTGTCTTGTCTTACATGGAATTGTCATGTCTTTCATGGAGTTGTCATGTCTTACATGGAATTGTCATGGAATTGTCATGTTCATGGAGTTGTCTTGTCTTACATGGAATTGTCTTGTCTTACATGGAATTGTCTTACATGTCTTACATGGAGTTGTCTTGTCTTATAGAATTGTCTTACATGGAATTGTCATGTCTTACATGGAGTTATCTTGTCTTACATGGAGCTGTCATGTCTTAATTGTCTTGTCTTATGGAATTGTCATGTCTTTCATGGAATTGTCATGTCTTTCATGTAGTTGTCATGTCTTACATGGAATTGTCTTGTCTTACATGGAATTGTCATGTCTTACATGGAATTGTCATGTCTTACATGGAGTTATCTTGTCTTACATGGAGCTGTCATGTCTTACATGGAATTTTCTTGTCTTACATGGAATTGTCATGTCTTACATGGAGTTGTCTTGTCTTACATGGAATTGTCTTGTCTTACATGGAATTGTCTTGTCTTACATGGAATTGTCATGTCTTACATGGAGTTGTCTTGTCTTACATGGAATTGTCTTGTCTTACATGGAATTGTGTCATGTCTTACATGGAGTTGTCTTGTCTTACATGGACTTGTCATGTCTTACATGGAATTGTCTTGTCTTTCATGGAATTGTCTTACATGGAGTTGTCTTGTCTTACATGGAATTGTCGTGTCCTACATGGAATTGTCAGGTCTTACTTGTCTTACATGGAGTTGTCTTGTCTTACATGGAATTGTTATGTCTTACATGGAATTGTCATGTCTTACATGGAGTTATTTTGTCTTACATGGAATTGTCTTGTCTTACATGAAATTGTAATGTCTTACATGGAGTTGTCTTGTCTTACATGGAGTTGTCATGTCTTACATGTAATTGTCTTGTCTTACATGGAATTGTTATGTCTTTCATGGAATTGTCTTGTCTTACATGTAGTTTGACTTGTCTTACATGGAATTGTCATGTCTTACATGGAGTTGTCTTGTCTTACATGGAGTTGTCTTGTCTTACATGGAGTTGTCTTGTCTTAAATGGAATTGTCTTGTCTTAAATGGAATTGTTATGTCTTACATGGAATAGTCTTGTTTATAGTAGAGAAGTGTAGAAGAAAATCTGTACATTATCAATGATTATATAAGTGAAATGAAGTCAAAACAAGTTTTTGCAAACAGTAGAAAATAGTATGATTTTTGTATTTCTTAAGCATTGACTAGTTATAAAGACTATTTTTTTTTAATCAGGCATGTTTTGTATTTTGAATACTAACATTATTGATGAAGGAATTAATTTATAAGTGAATCAGATACTTTATCAAAATAGGACCATCCATGGATATGAAGAAAAACCAAAGCACATCACAATCATCTCCTGCCGACCTTGCTCGAGTACCTAGTAGAAGACTTCACCTTGACCTTCCTAAAGGTTTGACCAGTCGTAACTTACAGAAACGACCAAGTATAGCCCCTGTACCTGCCATGTTAGAAGCCAATGACATACGACTACAACTATGTAGTTCTGACGTAGAATCTGACGAGGAAGATGATATTGTGTTTGCTGATGAAGAGAAGGAGACTGATCGATTTCCAGAGTTAGTTTAGTCTTATCTCCATCTAAATATAACAATATGGCATGTTTCATAAACTATAAAAAGCTCATATATTACTTGCATTTGACAGCCTTAAGTATGTATACCAAATCAAGGAACCAGAAGTTTTTTTGGTCATTTTGAAATGACTTAATTATATAAGTTGGGGCCCTTTTTATACGACCGCAAAAAAATTTTGTGGTCGTATATTGGTATGACGTTATGCGTCGTTGCCGTCGTCCGAAGACGCATTGGTTTTCGCACTCTAACTTTAGTTTAAGTGAATGAATCTCTATGAAATTTTACCATAAGGTTCAATATCACAAAAGGAAGGTTGGGATTGATTTTGGGGTTATGGTACCAACAGTTAAGGAATTAGGGGCCAAAAGGGGCCAAAATAAGCATTTTGTAACTTCCAGACATAACTTGTGTGTTAGTGTATGAATCTCTGAATTTGTACCACAAGAGCCAAAGGAGATACAGTTAGTCTACCTGATGCCACCAAACAGGTGTCCAAAGTGGCATCAGTTGTGGCTAATGTTGGTTAGTGTGTTACTTATGTTCTTTGAAAGAAAGTATTAACCAGTTGGTCTCATGATCATATTGAATAAAGAAGGTCGTAGGTTTTGTGTACACCCAAGTCAAACCAATGGCTTTACATTTGATATTTGCTGCTTCTTCACCAAGAGTTCAGCAAATATATTGTCAGATAATATACACAGAAAATGGATTTTTTTTTAATCTCAAGAAGAAAATAAAATATCCTTAACATTAACACAACAGACAATTAAATTTTAATACCTTCATTAATGGCACCTTTAGAAATGGCAAAAGGCAATCAGACTTATATGAGTGTCAGGTGTATTAAAATTCTCTTATTTCTGACATGAAAATCTCAACTTATTAATGAGTGGATCAACTTATACTCAAAAAAGTACAAAATGGTATCAAACAATAAGTGGTTCTGACTTATTCTTACATGGAATTGTCTTGTCTTACATGGAATTGTCATTGTCATGTCTTACATGGAATTGTCTTGTCTTACATGGAATTGTCATGTCTTACATGGAGTTGTCATGTCTTACATGGAATTGTCTTGTCTTACATGGAATTGTCATGTCTTTCATGTAGTTGTCATGTCTTACATGGAATTGTCTTGTCTTACATGGAGTTGTCATGTCTTACATGGAATTGTCATGTCTTACATGGAGATGTCATGTCTTACATGGAATTGTCTTGTCTTACATGGAATTGTCATGTCTTACATGGAGTTGTCTTGTCTTACATGGATTGTCATGTCTTACATGGAATTGTCTTGTCTTACATGGAATTGTCATGTCTTTCATGGAGTTGTCATGTCTTACATGGAATTGTCTTGTCTTACATGGAATTGTCATGTCTTACATGGAGTTGTCTTGTCTTACATGGAATTGTCTTGTCTTACATGGAATTGTGTCATGTCTTACATGTCTTACATGGAGTTGTCTTGTCTTACATAGAATTGTTATGTCTTACATGGAATTGTCATGTCTTACATGGAGTTATCTTGTCTTACATGGAGCTGTCATGTCTTACATGGAATTGTCTTGTCTTACATGGAATTGTCATGTCTTACATGGAATTGTCATGTCTTTCATGTAGTTGTCATGTCTTACATGGAATTGTCTTGTCTTACATGGAATTGTCATGTCTTACATGGAATTGTCATGTCTTACATGGAGTTATCTTGTCTTACATGGAGCTGTCATGTCTTACATGGAATTGTCTTGTCTTACATGGAGTTGTCATGTCTTACATGGAGTTGTCTTGTCTTACATGGAATTGTCATGTCTTACATGGAATTGTCTTGTCTTACATGGAATTGTCATGTCTTACATGGAGTTGTCTTGTCTTACATGGAATTGTCTTGTCTTACATGGAATTGTCATGTCTTACATGGAGTTGTCTTGTCTTACATGGAGTTGTCATGTCTTACATGGAATTGTTTTGTCTTTCATGGAATTGTCTTACATGGAGTTGTCTTGTCTTACATGGAATTGTCATGTCCTACATGGAATTGTCAGGTCTTACTTGTCTTACATGGAGTTGTCTTGTCTTACATGGAATTGTTATGTCTTACATAGAATTGTCATGTCTTACATGGAGTTATCTTGTCTTACATGGAGTTGTCTTGTCTTACATGGAATTGTTATGTCTTCCATGGAGATGTCATGTCCTACATGGAATTGTCTTGTCTTATATGTAATTATCTTGTCTTACATGGAATTGTTATGTCTTTCATGGAATTGTCTTGTCTTACATGTAGTTTGACTTGTCTTACATGGAATTGTCATGTCTTACATGGAGTTGTCTTGTCTTACATGGAGTTGTCTTGTCTTACATGGAATTTACGTGTCTTACATTGAGTTGTCTTGTCTTACATGGAGTTGTCTTGTCTTAAATGGAATTGTCTTGTCTTAAATGGAATTGTTATGTCTTACATGGAATTGTCTTGTTTATAGTAGAGAAGTGTAGAAGAAAATCTGTACATTATCAATGATTATATAAGTGAAATGAAGTCAAAACAAGTTTTTGCAAACAGTAGAAAATAGTATGATTTTGTATTTCTTAAGCATTGACTAGTTATAAAGACTATTTTTTTAAATCAGGCATGTTTTTATTTTGAATACTAACATTATTGATGAAGGAATTAATTTATAAGTAAATCAGATACTTTATCAAAATAGGACCATCCATGGATATGAAGAAAAACCAAAGCACATCACAATCATCTCCTGCCGATCTTGCTCGAGTACCTAGTAGAAGACTTCACCTTGACCTTCCTAAAGGTTTGACCAGTCGTAACTTACAGAAACGACCAAGTATAGCCCCTGTACCTGCCATGTTAGAAGCCAATGACATACGACTACAACTATGTAGTTCTGACGTAGAATCTGACGAGGAAGATGATATTGTGTTTGCTGATGAAGAGAAGGAGACTGATCGATTTCCAGAGTTAGTTTAGTGTTATCTCCATCCAAATATAACAATATGGCGTGTTTCATAAACTATAAAAAGCTCATATATTACTTGCATTTGACAGCCTTAAGTATGTATACCAAATCAAGGAACCAGAATTTTTTTTTGGTCATTTTGAAATGACTTAATTATATAAGTTGAGCCCTTTTTTCAAGCTGTTGAAATTATTCACACTAGATTCATAGCATCAACAAACTTGTATTGACTGTTGCATCACATTTACTTTATGAATTTTCTTACCATTTTTCTAACAACATTTGAGAACAGGTTATTGAATGTAACAGTTTAAAATTGAAATGATTTTAATGACTGAAAATGGTAAATTTCTCAGAGATCGCTCACGTTTCTTTCGATTTTGAAGACGAAATTAAAACTGGAAGTTTCACAACAATACTAAAGTACGAGTAATTCCAGATACATTTCAGGATTCGTTTATCAAATTGACAGGAAATCACGGATTTTTAATTTTATTACCTTTGAAAGTGTTTGAATATGACAGATAATAGTTGAACAAGTTTAATTTAGCATGAAATCATTTTGTATTTAGCGATTAAGTGTCTCATCTAGCGAAGACAATTTCATGCTTGCATATGACATAGTAAATAAAGCACATGTTTGACTCATGAAAATTACTTTTTATGTATATTCAATCAAGTTTTAATTTTAAATTAGAATTGACAATTGCCTTTGCTGGTAAGTAATTAAATAATGAAGAAAATTGTCCTGGAATTTTAATTTCTTTATAATATTAGTTCTGAGCTTGTGATCACTATCAGGTGTGAATTAAGAACACAGGTAAAAGTGATAAGCGATCAATAGCCAATATTTCCAGGAGGCATTGATATGGTTATTAAGAGGGCCTCAGGATTAACATACTATACTGGAGTGGCAGTTTTATTACAGGAAAGAGATTACAAAACAAAACAAGTGCAAAATGGCGATTAAGAAACCCAATCTCAACGAAATGACCGAAATAATTTCTGCTAAAAAAATTTGTCCTAAATCCCAATCTGCTGTTTAGGACAAATAGCTTCAGTTTAGGTCATGACTGGCAAATATGACCGTTCGAACCCTTGTACCAAATATTTATGTTTCATACGAAAGTATTATGAAATAGATCTAGTTACAGCAATCATAATGCCAGAAAAGTAAAACTTAGGTCTCAGCTCCTCTAACATTCATGGCAAATACTTGATCCAAGTTTTCTTTAGTTGATTAGAGTTTGGAATATTGGTTACAGAGCACATTCACCAAATTTGACCTGATACAAAAATGTATTCTGAAGTATATTATGGTTCTAGTTCAATACTTACTGTCTTTTAATAAACAATTTAATGTCCAAGGGTTTATTTTGTCAATACCATTTATCAATACAGTCTCAAAACCAAAACCATTCCTAAAGTTTAACTTCTGTTTGTATATTTTATAGTCATATGTGGAATTGAAATCAGTTACACCTTATAGTGCATGACCTACATTTTGACTTACATTTGTACTTTTTATAGTTATATCCGAGGTTTCCCACCAGTCACACCTTACATTGGTACAAGTCCAACACTTTGTCATCTTATGGAAGAAAAGAGAGAATTTTGTTGTTTACGATTAAACAAAGTAAGTCTGTTTAAAATGGAAGCATATTAAAACTCTGAGATTATCAGATTTTTACAGGAGTTGTACACATAGTATTATTGAATATGAGACAAACATTATTAGATTAAATTTTTGAAATGGAAGGCAAAAGCTAATATTTTGATATTTTGACAGAAAATATATGCCATGGTAATTGAAGAATCTTTTTTAAAGAAACTAATGGGGAAATTGATTCTTAGTCATCAATTTCATTATAATTGTGTCAATCAAATATATAATGTCATAGAATCATGCATTTGTCTATTAAAATTAACAATACAAGAACAATATACACACTTTTATAAACTATTCAAACATAATTCATTTGTAACAGAGATTTTATTGGACATTGTCATATATTTTGAGGAATAAAATCCACAGTTTACCTGCTAGAAAGCTCTGTGCAATCACAGAAGTTGTTTCTGTTTTCTTAGAATTTGTTTAACAGGCTGGATTTAGCAATTACATAGAACAGGAAAAAGCATTAAGCATTTTAATATTTGCCAATGTCAATCATATTTCATAGTCAGAAATACCTATCTTGAAACTAAATTTGCTACAGTTAAATCAATGATTGATCTGGATATTTTTTTCTTATGGGCTTTTTTGCTGTTTTTATGGCCTTGCCACAAAGTGGTCGGGGCCATATAGTTTTACCCTTATGAGTCATTCCCTCATTCTGTCATTCAGCTACGAACAGTTATACAGACTTTTTCTAAACGCTCCACATATTGAGCTGATTTCAAGTATGTGAGTCTATTGTGATGAGTTAGAGATCAAGTTCACGTTTGGTTGCACTCTTCAGATTTTTGCCAATTATTTTTCAAGCTGTTGAAATTATTCACACTAGATTCATAGCATCAACAAACTTGTATTGACTGTTGCATCACATTTACTTTATGAATTTTCTTACCGTTTTTCTAACAACATTTGAGAACAGGTTATTGAATGTAACAGTTTAAAATTGAAATGATTTTAATGACTGAAAATGGTAAATTTCTCAGAGATCGCTCACGTTTCTTTCGATTTTGAAGACGAAATTAAAACTGGAAGTTTCACAACAATACTAAAGTACGAGTAATTCCAGATACATTTCCAGGATTCGTTTATCAAATTGACAGGAAATCACCGGATTTTTAATTTTATTACCTTTGAAAGTGTTTGAATATGACAGATAATAGTTGAACAAGTTTAATTTAGCATGAAATCATTTTGTATTTAGCGATTAAGTGTCTCATCTAGCGAAGACAGTTTCATGCATGCATATGACATAGTAAATAAAGCACACGTTTGACTCATGAAAAATTACTTTTTTATGTATATTCAATCAAGTTTTAATTTTTAAATTAGAATTGACAATTGCCTTTGCTGATAAGTAATTAAATAATGAAGAAAATTGTCCTGGAATTTTAATTTCTTTATAATATTAGTTCTGAGCTTGTGATCACTATCAGGTGTGAATTAAGAACACAGGTAAAAAGTGATAAGCGATCAATAGCCAATATTTCCCGGAGGCATTGATATGGTTATTAAGAGGGCCCTCAGGATTAACATACTATACTGGAGTGGCAGTTTTATTACAGGAAAGAGATTACAAAACAAAAACAAGTGCAAAATGGCGATTAAGAAACCCAATCTCAACGAAATGACCGAAATAATTTCTGCCAAAAAAAAATTTGTCCTAAATCCCAATCTGCCGTTTAGGACAAATAGCTTTCAGTTTAGGTCATGACTGGCAAATATGACCGTTTCCGAACCCTTGTACCAAATATTTATGTTTCATACGAAAGTATTATGAAATAGATCTAGTTACAGCAATCATAATGCCAGAAAAGTAAAACTTGGGTCTCAGCTCCTCTAACATTCATGGCAAATACTTGATCCAAGTTTTCTTTAGTTGATTAGAGTTTGGAATATTGGTTACAGAGCACAATCACCAAATTTGACCTGATACAAAAATGTATTCTGAAGTATATTATGGTTCTAGTTCAATACTTACTGTCTTTTAATAAACAATTTAATGTCCAAGGGTTTATTTTGTCAATACCATTTATCAATACAGTCTCTAAACCAAAACCATGCGTAAAGTTTAACTTCTGTTTGTATATTTTATAGTCATATGTGGAATTGAAATCAGTTACACCTTATAGTGCATGACCTACATTTTGACTTACATTTGTACTTTTATAGTTATATCCGAGGTTTCCCACCAGTCACACCTTACATTGGTACAAGTCCAACACTTTGTCATCTTATGGAAGAAAAGAGAGAATTTTGTTGTTTACGATTAAACAAAGTAAGTCTGTTTAAAATGGAAGCATATTAAAACTCTGAGATTATCAGATTTTTACAGGAGTTGTACACATAGTATTATTGAATATGAGACAAACATTATTAGATTAAATTTTTGAAATGGAAGGCAAAAGCTAATATTTTTGATATTTTGACAGAAAATATATGCCATGGTAATTGAAGAATCTTTTTTTTTAAGAACTAATGGGGGAAATTGACTTCTTAGTCATCAATTTCATTATAATTGTGTCAATCAAATATATAATGTCATAGAATCATGCATTTGTCTATTAAAATTAACAATACAAGAACATATACACACTTTTATAAACTATTCAAATATAATTCATTTGTAACAGAGATTTTTATTGGACATTGTCATATATTTTGAGGAATAAAATCCACAGTTTACCTGCTAGAAAGCTCTGTGCAATCACAGAAGTTGTTTCTGTTTTTCTTAGAATTTGTTTAACAGGCTGGATTTAGCAATTACATAAGAACAGGAAAAAGCATTAAGCATTTTGATATTTGCCAATGTCAATCATATTTCATAGTCAGAAATACCTATCTTGAAACTAAATTTGCTACAGTTAAATCAATGATTGATCTGGATATTTTTTTCTTATGGGCTTTTTTGCTGTTTTTATGGCCTTGCCACAAAGTGGTCGGGGCCATATAGTTTTACCCTTATCAGTCATTCCCTCATTCTGTCATTCAGCTACGAACAGTTATACAGACTTTTTTCTAAACGCCTCCACATATTGAGCTGATTTTAAGTATGTGAGTCTATTGTGATGAGTTAGAGATCAAGTTCACGTTTGGTTGCGCTCTGCAGATTTTTGCCGAATTACAGGCTTTGGATTTTGAAAAGTTTATGAAAATAACAGTTATACAGTCATGTTTTCTTAACACCTTCACATATTGAGGTAATGTTTTGTATGTGAGTCAACTATGATGAGTTACAGATTGAGTTTACGTTTGGTTCCGCTCTGCTGATTTTTACCAAAATTATGGGCTTTGCATTTTGAAATTAACAGTTATAAAGACTTTTTTTTAAATGCCTTCACATAGACAGCAGATTTTTAGTATGAAAGTCTACTATGATGAGTTACAGATTGAGTTTACGTTTGGTTTTGCTCGGCTGATTTTTGCCGAAACTACATGCTTTGGACCATGAAAATTTTGTGAAAATAAGAGTTATACAGATTTTTTAAACACATTTGGAGCTGATTTTTAGTATGCAGGTCTACTATGATGAGTTACAGAAGAAGTTAAAGTTTGGTTTGTGCTGATACTAATGGCTTTGGACTTTGAAAATTTCGTGAAAATAACAGTTATACAGACTTTCATTCTCAAATTTCCACTCCTAAAAATGGCTTCAAGCTTTTTTTGCGAGCGGAGCCATTTGTGTCCTTCAGACACATCTAGTTTTTACTTATCTTGATGTAAAAAGTTTTTATTGCTGCTTTAATATGTCATGATTAATTATAATTGATTACCATGGTTACTATTGTAGACCTGTGACCACTGTAACTATAGTAATGCAAATGAATATAACTGGCACAACAGAACCATTATACTGGCTGCTGACAATGCTAGTAATGGAATCTACAACTTTATAGTACCGCTACGGTCCCATGCTAGACCAAAATCAGCAATTAATCCTATTGTTCTTCTTCTAGAAAAAGAGTAAGTAGAAATAATTTAAGATACTAAGTAAGATGTAAGTCTGGGGTTTCATCAAAATTCTATCGTGTCATTTTGGTAAATGAGCAGTTACCATTTGTTTGTGTCATATGATTAAAAGGAGATATGGGGTTTACACCAATTAGACAGCAACCCAACTACATAAATCTAAAGGTCAAAATATGATTTTCATCAATTCAAAAGAAAAGAAAGCCAAAATATGATGGAATTATATGCCATTCCAAAAATTTCTGTGACTGCAATACTAATTTAATTTTTATAAATGAATTCCCTTCAGAAGAAGAAATATCGAAATAGAAAGTGTTGAAATTATATGTTAAGTACTTTTAAACAGTCAAGGAGGGTAATGTTCTATAGAAATTGGGTTTTTTTTTCTTAGTTATAGTACAAATATTTCATCTTTTTCAGTCCTGCTTCCACATTCTTAGAGACAATCTGCCATTTCCCTATGGTTTACTGGATGAAAGGTTCAATAGAATGGTAAATATAAATCATTGTGTTTTATGCTCAAGAGAGAGAGTGACAATATCTTACAACATCACCTGAATGGGCCATCTTTTTTAACATTGATAATCAAATTTGTGTACTGTACCTGTTTTGAATTGGAGAATTCAGAGTAAAAATATGTTTGTAAGTTATAATTTTCTGTGAATGTATTTTTTTTTATTATCTAGAAAATATGATTAAACAATCAGTTCATCAGATTTAGTTTGAGAACTATCAATTAATTTAAACATTTTAACTATTTTTAACAAAGGGTAAGCAGGGAAATGGGACAGCAATGTGTCACTTTATTTAACACTGTCTATGATAAAATTATCTTAAACTGTTACCCCAACTCATAAGAGTAAAATAAAGAATATAGTATAATGAAATCCCTTAAATAAGTGATAACATGGTTAGGAAAGAAGAGAACAACTTTGAAATATGGTTTCCTTTTCATAGACATAAGAAGATGTGGTATGAGTGATGTTGGTTTCAAAATTACAATAACGATAATGTAAGCTTACCCTACAGGTAATTTTTTTATATAATAAGTATTGTGCAATAGCAAGAAATTTTCAATTGCACAGTATTGCGCAATAGCAAGAAATCTTCAATTGCACAGTATTGCGCAATAGCAAGAAATATCCAATAGCACAATATTGCGCAATAGCAAGAAATTGTCAATTGTACAGTATTGCGCAATAGCAAGAAATATTCAATTGCACAGTATTGCGCAATTGCAAGAATATTCAATTGCACAGTATTGTGCAAAAGAAGATACTTTGTATAAATTGCTTATTTCTTGACCAATTTCAATGGGGTTTAATTCTTGAACTCTTGGGGTTCTTTAATATGCTGAATCTAATCGTGTATTAGGTTTTTGGATTTTGGGGCCCATTTTTTAATTGGTCCACATTGAGGTCCAAAGGGTCCAAAATTAAACTTTGTTTGATTTCATCAAAATTGAATTATTAGGGTTCTTTGATATGCCGAATCTAACCGTGTATTTAGATTCTTAATTTTGGTCCCTTTTCAAATTGGTCTACATTAAGGTCCAAAGGGTCCAAAATTAAACTTAGTTTGATTTTAACAAAATTGAATTCTTGGGGTTCTTTGATATGCTGAATCTAAACATGTATTTAGATTTTTGATTATAGGCCCAGTTTTCAAGTTGGTCCAAATGGGGTCCAAAATTAAACTTTGTTTGATTTCATCAAAATTGAATTATTGGGGTTCTTTGATATGCCGAATCTAACCGTGTATTTAGATTCTTAATTTTTGGTCCTGTTTTCAAATTGGTCTACATTAAGGTCCAAAAGGTCCAAAATTAAACTTAATTTGATTTTAACAAAATTGAATTCTTAGGGTTCTTTGATATGCTGAATCTAAACATGTATTTAGAATTTTGATTATGGGCCCAGTTTTCAAGTTGGTCCAAATCGGGTCCATAATTAAACTTTGTTTGATTTCAACAAAATTGAATATATGGGGTTCATTGATATGCTGAATCTAACCATGTATTTAGATTTTTGATTTTTGGGCATACAAAATCAATCACATGGACATATGGAAAAAAATTGCAAATATTTACTTACAAATATTTCTCTGAAACCAAGTACTTCCATGTATCATGGGGGTAGCAAGCAGATTTTTGATAATTGCATTTAATTTTAGCCTTGAAGATTTGCTCGAAGCTGGTATTGGGTCGGGAGGGTGGGAGTAAAAATCTTTAGCCTTAGTTTAAACAAGGTGTTTGCTGCTGCAAGTTATTATTTTGAATGCTTAAACTGCAGATGATGCCAGACGATGATAATTTACTTAAATCTGATTGGCCAATTAATAACCCTAGGAAATATGAATACTAGTTCTTGATTGGTTGACATGAAATGCCAGACATATCAATGGTACCTATGCTGCATCCTGATTGGTCAATTTGAACAACGTTATGATATAGAGGCGCAGGAGATATAAACAATGTACATAGCTACCAAATACGATGTTATTGCAATGCAATCACTGCCCTGCAATTTCAACCATGATTAATAATATATTTAAATAAAATATCCACATTAATCTTATGTTATGAAACTAGGGACCCACCCTTCCCCCCTTTGCCAATGGTGCTAAACACTGCCTCTTTTCAGCCTCCCTGCCAACGCTTGATATGGTATGACTTATATAACGTCCCAAATCAAGTTTGGATACACCCGAAGGATTCAGCGGCCAAATGGAACATAAGGCAGTGTTGGTTATATTTCAAACAAAGACAGGTTTGGGAAAACTAACCACAGTTTATTAAGTATGCATGTAATTATTTCAATTATACAATAATTGAACATAGCTAAATGAATTAAGGCAAATACAAAATGTAAGTAATGCATGAATACAAAAGATAAATGCTGTGTAATAAAAACTGTGGTTCTCCAAAATAGAAATCCAAACCTGTATTTAGTGGTAGGGGAACAGTATATATATATATATATTTGTACATAGAAAAATAAAAAATAAGATTACAATGATATTGAAAAAATTTTACAATTAGAAAACCATTTTATACCATTTTGGGAAGTGCTTTTGCAAAGACATTCATAACAGTCTGTCGGTGAGTGAAAGAAGGATCTAAATAATTTTTGTATGCATCACTCTTCCAATCCCCTGTGACTGAATAAATTTCAGAAGGGACGCCACATTCTAATGCAAATATTGCCCGCCTCTACGAAAACTGTGCCCGGAGTACTTAGAACTGTCATATCCCAGAGATTTTAAAGACTGTTTTAATCTGGCTAAAAACCCATTATATGTAAGGGGCATTAACTTGGACTTAGCGGAAAACATAAAAGCTGACACCAAATTATGAGAGGAGGGCATATATCAAATGATAGTTTCAAAGCTTGACAGGGACAGAAGGGGAACCTGGAATTATAGGTAAAGGTACTTCTAGAGCTCTTTCCTATTTTGTATGGTCTTTGTTTTCCTGAGTGTTAAAGTTGCCCCTCCTTCGAAAACTTAACTTATTTAAATGCCGATCAGGATTAAATTCCTGTAAAGATGGTGTAAACAGGTTAGTTTTTCTGAAAAAGGAAAAAAAGGCTACTAAGCAAGCTGCCCAAAAAGTTATATCCAAACTTTCATTTAAGTCTATAGTGGTAAAAATGCCAGACAGTATTTTAGGAGTTATGGGTAACTTTGGGCGTTTTTCAGCCCCTAGAACTCTTTTTATCCCTTTTAAAACACCTTTGACAAAATGTGTATCAATAGGGTAAGGCGATTCAGCCTCTTCATGCAGGAGGCGCACAATATTTAAATAATTGACAACTGAGTTATAACAAAGCCTTTGTGTTAGAAAAACAATATATCTGGCCAAATTGTCTTTGCTAATTGGGACCATAGGAATGAGTAAACCTCTGCAAAAGGATTCATAACTTCTAAAATACAACATATATGTCTTTTTGTTGAGTCTGCAAACATCCTGCTTTGGAAAAACAAAACTAGGCTATCCAACTCCTGCACCTGTCCTGCACTTGGAATGCCTACATAAAAGATAGGATAGGGCTTGGTTAGACATATGGGATTCCAAATGCTTTACAAACAGTGGTTGGGGAAGATAGAATTTCATAAATTGGTAAAACGCATTAGGCTCATGTAACCTAGATATGAAGTCTGCCATAATATTTTCTTTCCCTGGAACATGGATGGCTGTTATATGAAAATTATATGTTGCAGAGAGCCAAAACAAGCCCCTAAGGTAAGACATCAAAATTTTGCTGCGTGAAGTGCACTTATTCAAGCATGCAACAGTGGTCATATTATCTGAGAATACAACAACTCTTTTATTTTCCAATCTTTCCCCATCTTTGTGCTTCCAAGACTACTGTAAAGGCCTCAAGCTCATTGATATGGACATTTTTCGCTAAAGGAAATCATTTTCCCAATTCGTATAAAACCAGTCACATCCAAAGAAACCCCTCCCTCCTTACATGCATCTGTGTATAACGATGACAAGGGATCTTTTCTAAAATGAGGACTTTCCATTAAAAGTTTCTAAGAATTTTTTCCACCATTCAATATCATGCCATATTTCGCCATGGAGGATTGCCTTATGCCAATCATGCTTTAAAGGGTAATCAGCGTCAATAATTCTGCGAAGGAATACTCTCCCGCCATGAACCACTGCTGATGCCCAATTAAGTTTGCCTGCTATAGATTGCAATTGCTTTTTTGATGCTCTTTTTCGCTTGCAAAATTCTGCCAATTCATGCTTAAGTAGGGAAAGTTTTTCCCCTGGGAGCCTTAACTCCATTGCAGTAGAGTCAATTTCTATGCCTAAGAAAGTCAATTTAGTGGTGGGGTCAACCACTTTTGACCAATTTATCATAAATCCCAACTTACCAAGAAGGGCGATCAAAATATTTAATGCTTGAATGCAACACTGCTTTATTGTTTCACAAATAAAAAATCATCTAAGTATGCGATGATAGTAAAACCTCTGCGTGACATCATCGACGGACAGCCTGGGATAGCCTATAAAATATATGGGTGCCAACTTTGATCCAAATGGGAGCTTTGTATCATAAAAAGTATATTCTGTTCCATCAGGGAAGGTCCATTTTAAGCCAGTTACTTCTCAACTTTGTGAGCTAAGGTTCACAGATCTATAAGCTGTTTTCAAATCTACTTTAGCCATATAACAGTTAGGAGTAACTAATTTTGATGCTTCATCTAAAGTTTGAAATCTTTGCTTTTCTATTTCCCCAACGAAGGAGTTTACTGCAGACCCCTCTGGTCTACTACAGCCATGAATAATATGGACTCCCCCATCTGGTTTAGGTATAACTGCTAAAGGACTTATTATGCAGGGAGTTTTTTCAGCAAAAACATAGTTGCCACATTCTATTTCATTCAGAATTTGCAAATGAGCTTTTTTGTAAAGGGGGTTGTTAGGTGAAGCGGATGGGTGGTTTTTACCAACTATTCCTGATGGTAACTCATTAGCTGCTGAGGTCACAATGTCAAACCCAAATTCTATACCTTGAAGCAAGTACTCTTTGTCAAAGTCATACATTAGTTCAGTAACCCAAGCATCAAGGTGAAGGTCACACAGAGGTTTTACTGGGCCTATCCGTTTTTGGAAAGCTAGACTGATGCCCAGAACCAGAGTGTCTTTGTCCACAGCCTGGGACATTACACACATGTTCAAATTTGCACCCACTAAGTGAACAACCTAGCCTGGAGTTGAATTTTTACATATTTCTTTCCCACCAGCTGTGTGAGAAGAAAATGGTTTAAAACCCTTAGAGGTAGACACTGGAGGTTTGGAAAACTTGTTAGAATTACTACCCTTTGATTTCAAAAACACAGTTTAATTATTTGGTACATCAGTTCCCCATCTGAACTTATGTAAATATTGCAACCTGCGATACTCTATCATAAAAGAAAACTGATGTTACATCATGAGAAAGAAACAACTGGTATGTACGAGTGGCATATGATAAGTAGTCCAGTATGTTATTCTGGGCTAGATGACCCTCTTCTAATAACTTATATAAAATTGCCAAGTTTGCCATTGACCATTGGCTTACATTTAATGACTCTAGCTTAGGTTTGGCAGGTCCAGATTTCAAAATTAACTGACCTGAACCCGATTAGGATACAATCCGTTCATCATTATCACCACTGTTAACCCCTGATAACATGACGAAATCAACAATGTCTAAATAATTAGAGTTACTTTTGTTATTGCCTAATGATTTTATAAATATTTGTGGGTCTTGCCAGGACTGAATGTTATTAAAACAAGCACTACCTTGATTTATGACACCTGCAGCTGATTGCTGCTGCTGCAATTGGTTCAAAACATTACCAACACATGTGTCTGTCAATCCGGATGTATGATTGTTTTTGTTATTGTTTCCTCAATCTTGAATGACTGTCACTTCCGGTGCGCACGCATCTTCTATAGTCGGACATGCCGGAAGTCCACCATTACTGCTTTTTGGCGCGTTCTCAGTTTCTGTTTTGAATGACTGCCTAATGCTCTTCAGGAGTAGCTTCTGCTGTCCAATCGGTATTTTGGTCTTCTGAAGATCTTCGCTTTCTAAAAGTGCCAATGCTTCCATGGAGTCGAATCCTAGGCTTATTACTGCATTTGCCGTGGCCTCGCTAAGCTTTTTGCATCTGCCCAAGTTAAAACCCGTTCCACGTCTGTCATGGTTTTGGAGCTTGAACCTTACAAAGTCATCTCGCTAACTGATTGCACGATATCACAGCAAAGTTAATATTTTCAGTCATTGGTTGATGCACCAAAACATGATTTCCCGGTCAGCTTCCAAAGTTTAGGCTAATATGGTATTATCCCTTGCAATGGCTAGAACAGTCCAGCTTAATTATTAACTTTAAAAGTTCTCGTTCGCACATGCGATACGATTCTGCGAATTTCTGCACTGTTTCATCGGTGACAATTACGCCGTACCACGCGAGTTAGCTTGAAGTCCTCGAATTTATCACTTTATTCCTATCAAGAAGTTTTTTCACAGATGAAATCAATCTTTCGTTAGTATCGTAAATTCGTCACATAGTACTGTAAATGTAAGATTTCCATCGTACTGTATAAAAATCTTTAGCCTTAGTTTAAAACAAGGTGTTTGCTGCTTCAAGTTATTATTTTGAATGCTTAAACTGCAGATGATGCCAGACGATGATAATTTACTTAAATCTGATTGGCCAATTAATAACCCGGGAAATATGAATACTAGTTCTTGATTGGTTGACATGAAATGCCAGACATATCAATGGTACCTATGCTGCATACTGATTGGTCAATTTGAACAACGTTATGATATAGAGGCGTAGGAGATATAAACAATGTACATAGCTACCAAATACGATGTTATTGCAATGCAATCACTGCCCTGCAATTTCAACCATGATTAATAATATATTTAAATAAAATATCCACTTTATTTTAAGCCTTGATGATTTGCTTGAAGCTGGTATTAATCTGGCTAATACTATGTAATGAGGGTTGCAAGCAGCTTGATTATTATGATACATGTATTTATTTTAAGCCTTGAAGATTTGCTTGAAGCTGGTATTAATCTGGCTAATACTGTGGATTCATTAATATTCGTGGGATACCAATTTTCTAGACTTCGTTGTTACAGAAGATCCACGAAATTAAATGTTCAACGAATTACAAATTTCCAATAGTCTTATATGCAGTCTTTGGCAAAACCACGAAAACAAATATCAACGAAAATGTAAGTTTTCCTCAATCCACGAAAATTGGTACCCACGAAAATAAATGAATCCACAGTACTATGTAATGAGGGTTGCAAGCAGCTTGTTTATTATGATACATTGATTTATTTAAAGCCTTGAAGATTTGCTTGAAGCTGGTATTAATCTGGCTGATAACGTGGTAGTTGTCAACAAGGAAACATCTAACTCAAAAGAGGATGAATTCTTAGCAGATTGTAATACTATTGTAGCTGTTCAGACAATATTCAGGTTAGTTGATATCTTTTTTATTCTACTTATCAAGAAGGAGGGTGGAGCACTCACAGAAACTAGTAGAATGTATCTTTTCAGGTCAGGGGACAAATATAAAAATGAGGAGATGTTGTATGATTGGTTATCCTTGTTACTGTAGCTGTTCAGATGATATTCAGGTTACTGGATGTTTTTGGTTGACTTGATATTTATATCAGGTCTTTGCTGGTTTCCTTTTAGTTGATGCAGAGTTTGTCTTGTATTGACTTTTAGAGCTCTTAGTGTGACATGTTTGAGGGATGTATGTTTAACACTAGATTTCTATTATGGTATACTTTACAGCTTCTGTTGATAGATAAGTTTGAGGTTTACTCTGCATCCTTCTTATTTATATTTATACAATCTAGCCATAGGTATGTTGTTGGATAATCAGTGTTGTTATTATGTTCAAATTGGAAAATGTTGTGATGATGTGATAGGCCAAAGTACACTAAGTTGTATTACAAACTGCAAAAGTTCAGCACAGTTTTTTTTTTTTCTCTGTTCAATTATATATTCTCTGACGGTTAATATTAGATTATCACAATGTTTGATCGATGAAGTCATAGAAATCATTAATGTACTTGCATTATTATTTTTTAGACTGTTCCCAAGTGCCAATATAATAACAGAACTGTCACAGTCGTCTAATATGAGGTTCATGCAGTTCAGACCTAACGATCAGTACTCGTTTACTCTTGCCAAACTTGAAAAAGTGAGTATGTCACATTACAAGCATGTGATATAGACCTGATGATCAATTCCCATATACTCTTGCCAAACAGGAGGTAAATATGTCACATTATAGAAACTTGCCAATAGGTGCTCATTTAGTCCAACCATAAAAAGTCAATATTTCCCATACTGTGGATTCATTATTATTCGTTGGATACCTTTTTTCTTGGATTTCGTGGCTTCAGTTGAACCACGAAATTAATTGTTTAACGAACGACAAATTTTCTATAGGCTTGTATACAGACTTCGGCAAAACTACGAAATTAAATATCCTCGAACATGTAAGTTTTCCTTTATCCACGAAAATTGATACCCACGAAAATAAATGAATCCACAGTATATAGGCCAAATACTTAGTACTTGTCCAGTTTACCTATTCAAGCTTTGAATTTTTATAAAAAGACTTTTTTATGCAGAAAGAATGTAAACTATGTTTAATTTGGTGTATTTAATGAAAAGAACAGTATTTTGACCTTTTCTGTTATGCCTTTACCACTTTTTCCAGAAATGATAAGATTTTAGATAAAATTAACAAGAACGTTGGCTATGTGATAGTTAAAATATAAATGAAAATATATGGATTATTTTTACAGAAAATATATAACATTAATTTTGAAAAAGTGATATTTGACATGCAACTACACAGAAATTAGCCCTAATGTGGATTTATTATTATTCGTGAGATACCAATTTTCGTGGATTTCATGGGTACAGGTGAACCACAAAATGTTTAACAGACTACAAGTATTCTAATAGGCTTGAATGCAGACTTTTCCTTAATCCATGGAAACTGGTACCCATAAAAATGAATAAATCCACAGAAGGTCATCTGGACTCTACATAGTGAGGAGGTCATTTGAATGAAGAATAAGTTATATTATATGTTATTTTCTTCTAATAATTATATATTAGGATCAGAAGCTATGAATCCTTTGCAACATTATACTCTACAACCTGATGTTAACCTCACCCTCACACAAATAAACTTCTTGCAATAGGTATATTACACTGATTTTGATTGGATGACATCTGCCATCAATCACACGGATGACGGTCAGAGTCATTGGCAACAACATTGTGCCATCTGAGTCGATGTTTATAGGTAATTTGAAATGTTTAGTTTTGAACCTTTTGAGAGTATTGCATAAGAATAGGAATAACAGTACTGTTGCAAATATCCGTTTTACTCCTTCTGCTCTGTAAAACTGCATTTTTAACCGTCAAATCCCCTATTGACAATGGCAACTCTTCAAGTTCAGTACTGTTATTTCTTAAATAGTGAGCAATGCAATGAAAATGTATTTAAAAAAAAATATGCTTTCATTTACAGAAAGAAAAATCCCGAGGATCAAACCTGTCCTATATGTTCCGGATACCATTTGCTGCAGGGAATGTGTTCAGTGCCAGTATGTTGGATACTATATTATATCAGGTATGGTTAAAAGTTGATAATTTAATTGATCACTTTTTATCTAATCACATCATACAGATTAAAACAAGAATGTGTCCATAGTACATGGATGTCCCACTCGCACTATCATTTTCTATGTTCAGTGGACCATGAAATTGGGGTCAAAACTCTAATTTGGCATTAAAAATTGAAAGATCATATCATAGGAAACATATGTACTAAGTTTCAAGTTGATTGGACTTCAACTTCATCAAAAACTACCTTGACCAAAACTTTAACCTCAAGCGGGACAGACAGACGGTAAGACAAATAAACACACAGACCGGAAAACATAATGCCCCTAGTTGGGGCATAAAAAGTATATTGTCGTAATATAAATACTGGTTACCTATTCAATTAAAACTGTTGGTATCAAATTATCTACACATGATGGTTTTTTTTAAAACAGTTCTTGATAACATTAATGTGGAACTAATTGCTTGCAATAAAAATTGGTTAACACATGTATGTTTTCAGTTGTAAGATATTTTAATTAGTTTTTGGTTTGGTTTTCAAACTGTCTAATAAGTACTATATTGAATATGTGTATATTTATTTACATTATGCTATTTTTTTAAGGCTTTTGTTAAACCATATGTGATAACCTTCACCAGATTGTTACTTGGAGTAGATCAAGCTGTAGGATCAGGACATTTATCTTCTGTAAGTTCTCTTGTCATTAGGTCAATATAAAAATAAGAAGATGTGGTATGATTGCCAATGAGACAACTCTCCGGAAGAGGCCAAATGACATAGAATTAACAACTATAGGTCATCATGCGACCCTCAACAATGAACAAAACCCATACTACATAGTAAGCTATAAAAGGCCCTGAAATGACAAATATAAAACAATTCAAACGAGAAAACCAACAGCCTAATTTATACAATACATTTCTGTACAAAGCAATAAAAGAAAAACAAATATGATGTACAGCAACAAATGACAAGCACTGAATTACAGGCTCCTGTCTTGAGACAGATGCATACAGAATGTGGCAGGGTTAGACATGTTTGCAGGTGCCCAACTGTCCACCCTAACCTGGGACAGTAGTGTAACAGTTCAACATAAGAATAAACTATGTGTCAGTTCATGTTAAACTTGAAGGGATTAATAAAGTGCTGAAGATCAGGATGTCAATAATAGTATACACATATGAATAAAATGAGATTTGATATATACTTAAATGAGACAGCAACCCAACAACAAAAATAAAAAGACATCTAGAGCACAACATACAGCCTACAACAATAGATAGGTTTCTATACAATATGTCAAGCTCTTAATCATTTGGAGTCTCTTAAAGGTGTTAAACAGAAACAATCAAAGATCTGCTATCAACACCAAGTTATCTAAATAACGAAAACAATATTAAGAAATGACATAAGACAACCAACACAGACACTTCAACATGTGGTGGGGATAGGGGTTAAACTATTTATCTCAACCCTCCCCCTTTTTAATCTCAATGATTTGACTTAACATATTTAAGTGCATTGTTCATATACTAGTGTGAAAGTATGCATTTAAAAAAATATATCTAAACTTCTTTTCATTCAGTAAATAATTTGCATGTTTATTTTCAGATGAAGATAAAGAAGGAAGATTTATGGATTAGAACATATGGAAGATTATACCAAAAATTTTGCTCTACAACTTGTGAAATACCTATAGCTATATATAGAACTCAGTTACAGAGTAGTGGGGAGAAAACTCCTGTAAGTCTATTTAAAGAAGAACCCTGTCTATATTTAGAACCAAGTTGTAATGTAGAATGGTTAACATACTCATAAGTTTCATTCAAAACCTATATACTTACTTTCATTAAGAACCTATATACTTAGTTTCATTAAGAACCTATATACTTACTTTCATTCAGAACCTTTAAACTTACAAAAGTAGTCATTTTATTAAATATTTAGAAAACTGTTGCTTGAGTTAACATGATTTTACAGATATTGAACAAATTACAGAATATTTTTCACCAATAAAATTAATATATATAGATGAAAGATCTTTTTTTCTTATAACTTTATGAACAGCTCGTCATTTGTAAAACTTAGATTCATAATGTTAGATAAAAAAAAAAATATAAATATTAGTTTTAAATTATTATTTTCAAAACCTTTTAAAATTGTACTGTATATTTAATGTAATAGTGAATTATAACTGAAGAATATAAACCAGAAAGAGTGACAAGTTTTCTTTGTTTTTTTATTGCATTTTTTCATGTTTTTTCCTATATTTTGTCTAGGTTTTCTGTCTTAAATACACTCATTACACTCATAATACTTAACATAACAGTACCCAATTTGCACCGAGTACCAAAATTGCACCCATTTTGCAAAAATAGCAGCGGAAATCTTACAAGTTTTCATAGAGACTAAACAATTTGTATTTTTGTTATCTGACATTCTGCACGTCTTTCAACATAGCTAAAAATTTCTAAATATACACAAAACTGTCACAATATGTATCAACAGATGAAGTATTCAGTGAAAAAGTAAAATCTACAGAAACGTCGCTATGTGACGTCCACAAAAAGTCAACTTTTGAAAATGAGCAGTTTTTGAATTATGTCACAGGTATCCATTTCTTAAAATATGAATAGTAAGCATGGACTATCGTCAAATTGTTTAAATGTTTGGGTAATGAAACAGAACATTAGTTATTCGATTTTTATGGATGTGAATTTAAGCATGGATGCAATTTGGGTACTCCTCATAATTGAATCATGGATTGTTTCGAGGTCAGCTCAAACCCATTTTTCTATTGATTCAGTATGGATTCAAATTAAATTGGTGGAACGATATAGTAAATAATGATACATCTACAAAATAAATACAGAATAGAAACTTTTGTCTGGAATATGAATAAACCTAGGTGAAAACAATGTCAAAATAAGTGCAATTTGGGTACTGGCAGGTTAAGCTTATAACTGTAACTGTTTTGATGTTAAGAGATATGCAACTATATTTCTATATCTTGATATAAGAAGTCTTGAAATGATCACTTTCAGATACTGTAAATTTAGAAATTCTTGCGATGTTTTTATCAATGCAAAAAATGCGACAGTATCAGGTTTCAAAATAATAAAAACTCTCATTCATAATTTCAGTAGCGGTTTTCTAAAAAAATAAAATTGCAATCGTATTAATTAAATCTTGCATTTTTACCATTAATCAGTGGTTCCCAATAATAAATTCACGCAATAATTTCTGAATTTACAGTATCTATCAATTATATTGACAATATTATGTGCCATATAATGATAAGATGCTTATCATGTATATAAAGCCCATGTATAGATGTATGCACATGTAGCATTATACCTGTATTTGGTTTGCTGACATTATTAACCTTACTGTATGCTGACAGCTTTTTTATTTTTGTTTTTATCCTACATAGAGCTCAACGTTTGCAGGGCGAGATCAGTCTGCACTCAACTTAGCATTTAGAAACTCAGTTGTAAGTAGTAAAAATGTTTTGTAGCTGATTATTTTAATGCTTAAACCCAGTTTTCTTTTTGCTATTGTATAAGGCACATAGAGGGAGATGGAAAGGGATGAAAAGAATAAAGAAGGGGCAGGGACAGAACAAGGTTAAGAAAAATGATACAAATGAGATAGCATATTTGGAAATCTTCAACCTTTGGTAATGCATTCTCCCTTCCTGTCCCCCAAATAAAAAAGAAATTTTAGAATTTTCTAATGCAAAAGAAATTACAGCTTCATAAGTAAACTTATTTCCTATAAAGCTTGCATGGATAGTTAAATATCAAGGTCCTAAAATCATCACTTCTATCTTTTCATTTTTTCATTTGTTGTATTGTTTTTCTCATATTTATCATTTGTATGCAAGATTTTATACAATAGTTTTCCAATGAGATACTTTGTAGATTGTCACAAGAAATAATTTCTTCCAGACTTTATGGCATTAATTTGTTAATTAATTATCATCAAGTACAGATGATATTAAAAGCACCCTTTACTACAATTTTTGCTTAAAAAATATTAAGTGTATAAGGATATATGAAGGGCCTGAATTTTGTTGTGCTTCATTGCAGTTATCCAGGAACAGATATCATAATTCACATAAAGGAAAAATATGATTTATTAGGTTCCAACATCTTTCATATAGTTATGGAAATTTCAGAATTAGAAATTTTAATGTCAAGTTTAGAAACAAAATGGATATGTATGAGGGTCTGGATAGGGGTTTACAGAATAGAGAATAATGGGTAAAAATATAAAGAATAGAGAATAATGGGTAAAAATATACAGAATAGAGAATAATGGGTAAAAATATAAAGAATAGAGAACAATGGGTAAAAATATACAGAATAGAGAATAATGGGCGATAAATATAAAGAATAGAGAATAATGGGCGAAAAATATAAAGAATAGAGAATAATGGGGTGTTGAAATATACAGAATAGAGAATAATGGGCAAAAATATAAAGAAGAGAGAATAATGGGGTGTTAAAATATACAGAATAGAGAATAATGGGTAAAAATATAAAGAAGAGAGAATAATGGGTAAAAATATACAGAATAGAGAATAATGGGTAAAAATAAACAGAATAGAGAATAATGGGTAAAAATATAAAGAAGAGAGAATAATGGGTAAAAATATAAAGAATAGAGAACAATGGGTAAAAATATAAAGAAGAGAGAACAATGGGTAAAAATATAAAGAATAGAGAATAATGGGTAAAAATATAAAGAAGAGAGAATAATGGGTAAAAATATAAAAATAGAGAACAATGGGTAAAAATATAAAGAAGAGAGAATAATGGGTAAAAATATACAGAATAGAGAATAATGGGTAAAAAAATATAAAGAAGAGAGAATAATGGGTAAAAATATACAGAATAGAGAATAATGGGGTGTTAAAATATACAGAATAGAGAATAATGGGCGATAAATATAAAGAATAGAGAATAATGGGTAAAAATATAAAGAATAGAGAACAATGGGGTGTTAAAATATACAGAATAGAGAATAATGGGCAAAAATATAAAGAAGAGAGAATAATGGGGTGTTAAAATATACAGAATAGAGAATAATGGGTGTTAAAATATACAGAATAGAGAATAATGGGCGATAAATATAAAGAATAGAGAATAATAGGCGATAAAAATAAAGAATAGAGAATAATGGGGTGTTAAAATATACAGAATAGAGAATAATGGGCAAAAATATAAAGAAGAGAGAATAATGGGGTGTTAAAAGTATAAGGATATATGAAGGGCCTGAATTTTGTTGTGCTTCATTGCAGTTATCCAGGAACAGATATCATAATTCACATAAAGGAAAAATATGATTTATTAGGCTCCAACATCTTTCATATAGTTATGGAAATTTCAGAATTAGAAATTTTAATGTCAAGTTTAGAAACAAAATGGATATGTATGAGGGTCTGGATAGGGGTTTACAGAATAGAGAATAATGGGTAAAAATATAAAGAATAGAGAATAATGGGTAAAAATATACAGAATAGAGAATAATGGGTAAAAATATAAAGAATAGAGAACAATGGGTAAAAATATACAGAATAGAGAATAATGGGCGATAAATATAAAGAATAGAGAATAATGGGCGAAAAATATAAAGAATAGAGAATAATGGGGTGTTGAAATATACAGAATAGAGAATAATGGGCAAAAATATAAAGAAGAGAGAATAATGGGGTGTTAAAATATACAGAATAGAGAATAATGGGTAAAAATATAAAGAAGAGAGAATAATGGGTAAAAATATACAGAATAGAGAATAATGGGTAAAAATAAACAGAATAGAGAATAATGGGTAAAAATATAAAGAAGAGAGAATAATGGGTAAAAATATAAAGAATAGAGAACAATGGGTAAAAATATAAAGAAGAGAGAACAATGGGTAAAAATATAAAGAATAGAGAATAATGGGTAAAAATATAAAGAAGAGAGAATAATGGGTAAAAATATAAAAATAGAGAACAATGGGTAAAAATATAAAGAAGAGAGAATAATGGGTAAAAATATACAGAATAGAGAATAATGGGTAAAAAATATAAAGAAGAGAGAATAATGGGTAAAAATATACAGAATAGAGAATAATGGGGTGTTAAAATATACAGAATAGAGAATAATGGGCGATAAATATAAAGAATAGAGAATAATGGGTAAAAATATAAAGAATAGAGAACAATGGGGTGTTAAAATATACAGAATAGAGAATAATGGGCAAAAAATATAAAGAAGAGAGAATAATGGGGTGTTAAAATATACAGAATAGAGAATAATGGGGTGTTAAAATATACAGAATAGAGAATAATGGGCGATAAATATAAAGAATAGAGAATAATAGGCGATAAAAATAAAGAATAGAGAATAATGGGGTGTTAAAATATACAGAATAGAGAATAATGGGCAAAAATATAAAGAAGAGAGAATAATGGGGTGTTAAAATATACAGAATAGAGAATAATGGGGTGTTAAAATATACAGAATAGAGAATAATTGGGTGTTAAAATATACAGAATAGAGAATAATGGGGTGTTAAAATATACAGAATAGAGAATAATGGACAATAAATATAAAGAATAGAGAATAATGGGCGATAAATATAAAGAATAGAGAATAATGGGTGATAAATATACAGAATAGAGAATAATGGGCAAAAATATAAAGAATAGAGAATAATGGGGTGTTAAAATATACAGAATAGAGAATAATGGGCGATAAATATAAAGAATAGAGAATAATGGATGATAAATATAAAGAATAGAGAATAATGGGCGATAAATATAAAGAATAGAGAATAATGGGCAAAAATAATGGGCGATAAATATAAAGAATAGAGAATAATGGGCAATAAATATAAAGAATAGACAATAATGGGCAACAAATATAAAGAATAGAGAATAATGGGCAATAAATATAAAGAATAGAGAATAATGGGCAAAAATAATGGGCGATAAATATAAAGAAAAGAGAATAATGGGCGATAAATATAAAGAATAGAGAATAATGGGCGATAAATATAAAGAATAGAGAATAATGGGTGATAAATATAAAGAATAGAGAAAAATGGACCAATAAAATAAAGAATAGAGAACAATGGGTGTGCTGAAATATAAAGAATAGAGAATAATGGGGGTGCTAAAATATAAAAAAATAGAGAATAATGGGGAGCTGAAATATAAAGAATAGAGAATAATGGGGTGCTAAAATATAAAAAATAGAGAATAATGGGGGTGCTAAAATATAAAAAATAGAGAATAATGGGGGTGCTAAAATATAAAGAATAGAGAATAATGGGGGTGCTAAAATATAGAGTAGAGAATAATGGGGGTGCTAAAATATAAAGAATAGAGAATAATGGGGGTGCTAAAATATAAAAAATAGAGAATAATGGGGGTGCTAAAATATAAAGAATAGAGAATAATGGGGGTGCTTAAATATAAAGAATAGAGAAACATGGCCTAAAAAAATAAAAAAAATACAGAAATGAAGAAACCTCCATCCAGACCCTCATGTATTTCAGCACAAACTAGAGGGATCAAATAAAATGAAAATTTCCTCTAGACAATGTTTCAAAATAGAAAATATAATACCCGTACTCTGTATTTGTTTGGAGTATGCATGTGTGTATGGTTGGGGTAGTGATTGTGGTTTCTTCCATAGCTACATGAAGAATATTTAGAACATGATAACACTTAAAACACAATGTAATAGAAAAGAAAGGATATCGGGTATCCATCCACGACACTAAATCATTACATGCACAGCAAATAAACACAAGTAAGTATGAAGAGATGATGATCAAATGAGGATAATCTCTTTTACAGTGCCCTTGTTGAGTTTGGATAAAATATAACAGGAATAAAAAAATGTTTCAGATAGAATTCTTTGTCAAAGTGTTTCCACTTTTGATGAAATCTGGCTATTTGACACTTTTGTGGTTTTGATTGTAAAAATGTGTTGCCAAATAAGGTAGCATTCCTGAATTCTGAAGTTTCCAAACTGTAGCATCTTAATAATTCAATGTCAGTTATCCAATGCTTACACATAAAAAAATGTTTACTTTGGTCCACTGATTGCTTTTTGAGAATTGCATTTTTTAGTATTATATATAAGTACCTTAATTAAATTCTATTATAAATGGCTTTTGTCATTTAATGTGCTTTAAGGTATTCGTAATCTCTGTTTTGAAAGAATTGTTTTGTAAGAATGCTTATTACTATAAGAAATATTGCCTATTTTCTTTAGAAAAGAAGACGACCAGAACCATCGAAATCACAACCAGAAGTAGGCTTAGCATGGTTTTACTCTTTACCTTCTAATCTTTCACTAGTTATATGGGCTATTACATTTTATCTTGAAAGTTTGCCTTCAGAACCATAAAGAGGTTGATTTTTTTTTTTTGCTAAAATCTCTTCTGTTTTTTAATTTTAATTGTTGTTGCCTGATTGACATATATTTTCACAAACTAGTTTGCTCACACTCAGAATTATAAGATTCCATTCAGCATGCATTCATTTGAATATGATTGTGGTACATTTATGTCAATAGAAAACTATTTTCTATTTTTTGAAATGTCATTTACAACTTACTATGATAAAATATAGTAGCCTTAACCATTCATTATATAACCCATTAGACTGAATGCAGATTTAGAACATAAATAAAGCTGTTGGACCAATGTTATTTTTAGAAATTTGATATATATATGATATATATGCCTAATTTTGTTTATGTTTGCCTATTACTGGAAGTAGTCTGTTACTTTTGCTTTATTTTTCACAGCTTGAGATGCATTTAACCTATCACAGATTGGCTGCTCTATATATATAATATATATATATATGTGTATTCATTTATAAAACTAGCACTTTTATTTATATGAATGATCCACATAATCTTTATACAAGCACTGTCTCCTTATTTAATACTTTTTGTTTTTGGCCAAATAACTAACATAAGCATGACACTTCACAATAATTAAAGTGCAATATTGTGGATTACTTCTCAAAGTTCATAATTTTCGATAACCTTATATGTCTGAAAAAGTTGGACTTCTGAATAAACAGTGTATATAAGATAATTTTAAAATATCATTTTCTTGGTGTTTCTCAATTTCCAATGATGTTAGATAAAACTTGCAATGAAAGAAATATTTAAACACTTTTGCTATGAAAATTTTTTTTGTAATAGTCTGATAAGTTAAAAGTTAAACAAACATGTAAAATTGTGTTTCTGTCCTTTTATGAATATTTTATAATGTTCATATCTAATTAAACTATTGGTGATCAATTTACATAGCTGTTGAGATGAAGAACAGAAGACAATTCACTAAGATTATGTTATTTCCAAATATATCTAGGGTTGAGGAAACAGGGCTTGATTGTCCTTAATGGATAAAAAAAATAATTTTTAGAATAATTAATGCCAAATTATTATTTTTTTGTATCAAAAGTGGGGGTAATTAGATATAAGAAAATGTGGTATGAGTGCCAATGAGAAAAATCTCCATCCAAGTCACAATTTATAAAAGTAAACCATTATAGGTCAAAGTACGGTCTTCAACATGGAGCCTTGGCTCACACCGAACAGCAAGCTATAAAGGGCCCCAAAAATGACTATTGTAAAACCATTCCAACAGGAAAACCAACGGTCTAATCTATATAAAAAACGAGAAACATTTATGAACCACATCAACAAAGGACAACACATTTAAACCTAAGAAGTTGTTATTGTTGGCATCTGTTTTTGTAGGATCAATGGAAGTAGTTTCTTAATGCTAACGGTATTGAAGACTTGCTCATTTTGATAGGTCACTAGTCTAAATTTCACACGTTAAGATAGTCGGTAAGATAAATTCGTTACATATTGTGCTAGTGACCTAATACGGTATATATGGGGTCAGTAAATTCCATATGGGGATTCCAGCTTCGCTCTCACCCCATATGGAATTTACTGACCCCATATATACCATATTAGGTCACTAGCATACTATGTAACTAATAATATTATGTCGATCTGAAAGAAGCTTAATATCCTGAGAACTCAGTCGTTTTCTGTTTAATAAGTATCAGTTGTAACTGTTTTCATCAGTTATATTTGCTGTGTGTTTTTTATATGTTTGGCTTTCTTTAATTGGCTTTGTGTTAAAGACCCATATAAATACATGATAAACAAGATATTTAACAATACCGTACACCAATCTTTTTCTAATTTTTTGTGAAATTTATAAAGTTTTATTTTTTTTATTTGATTTAAAAGAAATTGCAAGAAAACCTTTTTTTCAAAATGAAACATAATGAATTCTTACAATGATTAAACACATTTTATACAGTGTAAAAAAATGTCATGACATTGGTATTGGTTAATTGTGTGTGTTATATAGATAGATAGTCGTGTTATAGAAGATGCATCATTGTGTTTAGGATAGAGAAGAATATATACTGCATGCATAAATATCAGGAAAAATGTATGAAAGGAACTGCATGAGTTTAACATTTAAAATAGATTTAATTTTAAAAAAGTATGATAAAAGTATAAAGTCATTTTACGATAACTGATGGTTATATTTCTTAAATATGTTCGAAAAGTTTTATTTTTTTTTAATTTTTGAAGACAGTATTCGTAAAATGCTTGAATAGCATGTTTTCTTCTTCTTTGTTTTTCTATATTGTAAATTGGATGAAAAATTAATGAAATTTTCTAATATTTTTTTGTTCAAAACAATGAATGTTAAGATTGTTGAGGAACAAAAATAGATAAATAAAGGAACATTAACAGTTTGATTACAGAAATGTTAAAAGAGTCATTTTGTAGAAGTCAATTTAGCTACGTTTAAAAGATTCATTTTGTAGAAGTCAATTTAGCTACATATAAAAGATTCATTTTGTAGAAGTCAATTTAGCTACGTTTAAAAGATTCATTTTGTAGAAGTCTATTTAACATTTTATTTTCTTGTAGGTGTCACTAAGTTTGATCGGACTAGACAGTGAAGAGGAAGATAGCCGATGTCACATGACCCCAGAGAGGCATGAGATTTGTCAGATGGTGCGATGTAGAATGCAAAGTCTTAAACAACCACTAAATGATTATGGTTAGTAGTTAACTGGAAGTAGTGTTGTTTATGGGAGTTGAACATTTCCTTCAAGTTATTTAAACAGTGTTACTAAAGATCCAATTGAACAAGTTGTGTCCCTAAGGAGGGTCATAAATTTTCATTGACAATGAAGAGCTAGCAGAAATTGCAAGCATTCTCTGTGGTGAGAAATGTGTGTAATCTTTAGGTTGTTAAGCTAAAATATTTAGATTTCAACAGTTAATTTCATTAACAAGCCTATATTGCATTTCATTTTTATCATTCTTCATGTAGGAAGTAGCCCATTTTATCAGGTCTAGAAACAGTCTACCATTGGCAAAGGTGTCACGAAATGGAAGTTCCTTCATAATACAAGTTCCAAGTGGAAGAAATATTCTGTAATATTATTTCCATTGGAACAAATATTACAGTATTTGTTCCTTACGGAATAAAGGGTATAGAATATTTGTTCCAACAGGAACACATATTATGACATTGTTTATAACAAAGTTTCCAGTGGAACTTCTGTTAGGTGGAACAAATATATGTTGACAAAGGGAAACAACTAGTGTTGAAAGTATGTAATAGCAGAATCAAGTCAGTATTTGTCAACTAAACTATTCATGTATACAAAATGTTGTTTACAGATGCAGCAAGTGACAAGAGAAACACAATATCATATGTGATTATAAACCCCAGTTATGATCTTCGTCTGAAGGAGGATGATATAATGTAAGTTTATTATGTGATCAGGTCCTTTGATGTTCCTTCTTTGAAATATGTCCATTTCTATAAACTGAAATCTACTGAGCCAAAAGAGACCAGACAATTGGTACAAGGCCCTATGATGGTCACCTCTCAGGATTATTTCTCTGTTCAAGTTTAGATGGTCAATACAGGACCTTAGAGTGACTTGAATAAGTTAGAAATAGATCACAATACTACAAACAGTCAGTCTTGAATAAGTTTAGTTAGAAATAGATTACAAACCACAAAAAGTCAAGCTTGAATAAGTTAATTAGAAATAGATTACACACCACAAACAGTCAGTCTTGAACAAGTTAACTTAGAAATAGATTACATACCACAAATAGTCGGTCTCGAATTAGTTAGAACTAGATTACATACCAAAAACAGCCAGTCTTGAATAAGTTAGAAATAGATTACGTACCACAAACAATCAGTCTTGAATAATTTAAGTTAGAAATAGATAACACACCACAAATAGTTGGTATCTAATAAGTTAGAACTAGATTACATTCCATAAATAGCCAGTCTTGAATAAATTAGAAATAGATTACATACCACAAAAGTCGGTCTCGAATAAGTTAGAACTAGATTACATACCAAAAACAGCCAGTCTTGAATAAGTTAGAAATAGATTACATACCACAAACAATCAGTCTTGAATAAGTTAAGTTAGAAATAGATTACACACCACAAATAGTCGGTCTCAAATAAGTTGTTTGAAATAAATTACATACCACAAATAGTCGGTCTCCAATAAGTTAAAACTAGATTACATACCATAAACAGCCAGTCTTGAATAAGTTAGAAAAAGATTACATACCACAAACAATCAGTCTTGAATAAGTTAAGTTAGAAATAGATTACACACCACAAATAGTCCATCTCAAATAAGTTAAGTTAGAAATAAATTACATACCACAAATAGTCCGTCTCCAATAAGTTACAACTAGATTGCATACCATAAACAGCCAGTCTTGAATAAGTTAGAAATAGATTACATACCACAAATAATCAGTCTTGAATAAGTTGAATTAGAAATAGATTATATCCCACAAATAGTCATTCTTGAATAAGTAAGAAATAGATTACATATCACAAACAGTTAGTTTTGAATAAGTTAGAAATAGATTACATACCACACACTGTCAGTCTTGAATAAGTTAGAAATAGATTACATATCACAAACAGTTAAGTCTTGAATAAGTTAAGTTAAAAAATAGATGACATATCACAAACAGTCAGTTTTGAATAAGTTAAGTTAGAAATAGATTATATATTACAAACTGTCAGTCTTGAATTTCAGGACTTAAGTAGAAAACTTTTAATTTCATCACAGTCCAACATTACCTTAAAAGTCAAATGCGAAAACTAAAAGAGACTAACAGAAAACAGAAAAATGAAAGCTAACAAACTTTCATATTTCTGATTTGGTATATAGTGGGATTTACACAATAAAAACTACTTAGTTGAACATGTTCTAACTGCTTCCCAATTTTTGATTGGTCTATCTTTTTGGTTTTATAAAACAGCAGTAGACATTTAAGAATGAATTATGGTTTTGTTTATGGCAGGGAAAAGCATTATGTTATTATTTATTTTAAGATACCTCATTAAACCAAGTTCTCTGTCACCTCAACCTTCACCTTTGATTGACGAGAGGAAGAAAATGCAGTCACAACCACGAGAAGAACCAACAGGGGCAGATAACTGTGATATAGAAGCTACTAGTCCTGTGATCAGCAGTGATAGTAGAACTGACGGAGATACTCCAGGAGCAGATTCATCTCATGGAAACTGTAAGGTAGGTGTGTGTAATCATTGGCAGATAACTATGATACAGAGGCTACTAGTCCTGTGATCATTAGTGATAGTAGAACAGAAAGCAATACTTCAGGAACAAATTCATCTCTTGTGTCTGAAATCTCCTGGTCTAGTGCTTTTGGTAGTGTTAAGATTCTTTATATCTATACCACCAATTCAATTCAAAGGTCACCTTATAAAAATTTGTCCACATGATTTTCCACATTTATCTTTTTACAATTTTAAAGTGATGCTAAACATTGTAAAATCGTTTTAATATGTACCCTGTAATCATTTACCAAAACAATGGAGTCTCAGTCAGTATAAATAATAAATACAGTTAAAACATTATAGATTTGTATTTTATAACATACAGTGGATTCTTTATTATTTGTAGGATACCAATGTTAATGGAATTTCGTGAAAACCCTAAATTTAAATACTCCATGAAGTACAAATTGCCTATAGGCTTGTATGCAAGACAATGAAGTAGAAGTCAAATATCTATGAAAATGCTATATTTCCTCATGCTACAAAATTGGCACCCATGAAAATAAATGAATTCACAGTAAAAAATTAATATAAGAATTAATCTAACATATATTTGATTAATTTTTCAGCAAATTCCAGTGGTATTTGTGGGTGACAGTGAAGATGAGTCATATTCTCCCACCACCAATTCTGTGCCACATTTTCATCTGGGTAGTGCCACAGACAAGACTGTGTACAGAAAACAAAAAGGGTCAGTACCAGAACTCTATAATAATCATAATGAGTTCAGTTACAAAAAACCACTGGTCAGCAAAAAATCTGCTCCTGAACTTAGAACTCCGAACTCTGCAGGGCTCAAAGGCACAGTTGTGTGAATTGTATTTTCTATTGAACCAACATCTTCTACTCCTGGAGGATTGCACGGACTCCTGATTGATATTAGCTGTGCTTATGCTTATGAACCAAGACTTCACTTAATCCTGCACTGCATGAGAGACAGTTATGAGTAACATCAACATTTGCATACATGTACTAAGAAGAATTCCTAAACCACTGCAGAGAGACAGCTATAAGACTGAAAATGAGTGCATTTAAACATAAAACTCGAGAGTCTTTTTAAGATGATTGTGAAAAACATAAACAAGAATTCCTGAGCTTTCTTATCTCTGGGTGTCTTTGTGTTTTTCAAAATAACAAATAAATGCACCTGAACCAACAATTATACTTTGTCTCAATAAGATTGGAGTAAGAGGCATCAGTATTTGTGTCCAAACTAGAACTATGTGAATATTACATAACTATTTTACAAGGACAGTTGTGCTTTTATCATAATTGACTTTATATGAAATATTGTGATACTTTTATAAGCTACATTTGATATCCTTTTTTTATGTTCAGTAATACAATGTTTCTCTCTTGTTATATTGTATACTGGACATTAAGCTAGCAACAATCAATCAATCATGTTATATTATAAAACTTTCATTTAGTTCATGTTTTTATAATGGCTTAATTCTGACAGCATCTACCGGAATGTTAAGATAATATATTGTGGAAGGACATTTTGGGGAGAAATTGAGATTTAAAGAATACTCATAATTCTTTCTTTCTTTAAATCAAATTAATAATTGCTCTCTTTGTCATTTCTTTAAATAAACAAATGAATCAAAATGAATTTTATAATGTCTGAATACTTTATAGCTATTTTGCTAATGATGAGCAGTCTTCCATAATTTGAACAAGAGAGGGAAATTAACAAATTTGTTAATAAGTAATTAGGGAGTAGACATGGATGGCAAGAGTTAGTGTTCTGGGAACTGAAACGAAGGATGCCAGATAGAATAAGAAATAAGTGAAGAGGAAAGTGGGAGGATTAAGGAGGGAATTACTGCCCCCTTGTCCACCTCTCAATATTAAATTTTCAGCTGATTTACTGATAAAAAGGGCTTTTGAGTTTCAATTTTAAACAAAAATTAGAAGAATTAAAAGCAATTATCTATGTCTTAATTGAAATTTAGTTTAACTTGTCAAGTTGCATAGTGAATAATAAGAACTCAATATTTGATAATAGTTTGAAAATAGGAGATTTGGTATAATATGCTTAAATCTATAGCTTTTCACATATCAATTTTATTTAGTTTTATACATTTGAAGATGATGTGTACATTTATATACAATGTGGGTATATTGAAATCCAATTCATTATTTGTGTATTATTTTATGTGGATGTTAAAATGTGTGACTGTATTATGGTATATGTTTGTAACTAACAATTTATATTTTTTTTTAGAAGTTTACTTGATCAATTTTTTACATATTTTGAAATGGTGATAGTGATATTTTGAATAAATAAACTAATTATCTGACTTTTAAGGCTATGGCCTGTGTTAAAATTTAGGATCTAAAATGGAAATAGATTATTAATATTTAAGGATTTGGGCCGAATTGCAACTTAGAACTCATTAAATTGTGTCGGGCAAACTCATGTCAAATAATGTTTAAAAACTTCATTTTGATTAACATTAAGTTAAAAAAAATATTTGCAAGTTATATATATACTGGAAGTAAGTTAACATTTTTTTGGAGGAAAACTAAATTAAAACAGGGATCACAGTAGACGAAATAGGAAATTGTTATGGCCTATAAAGGTTAATGAATTTGTGCCTAGTATTTATCAAAAACTAGCTGAAAAAATTTAATGATCTAACCACTGTTAAAAGTGTCTTGAACCAACTGGCTGGAAAAATTAACAGAATATCTGTTAAAAATACACTATCAAAATTGTTTTTTTCATCCTTCATATTCTCCTGACACAAAAATTGACAAATCTACTTTTTATTATATGATAAACTGATTTTTATGGGTTGCAGTAATCTACTGCTAGGCACACCAGATGTTATTTATTTATATGATTTATGTTATTTGGTGCTGTTAATGTTGTGTTTAGTACCCAAAGTGTTTCATTATGTATGTTATACTTAAATTTTCATGTTGGTTGAAACAAAATATGGTTTTGCATTTCTTTTGTGTCTAAAACCTAAAAAAGTGTTTCAGATAATGTAAGAATTGTCAACTTGTGAACAGTATTTGAAATAAAATTCCCATTTAATCCTACTGGATTAAAAATACGGAGTACAATTAAACATTTAGGTGATTTGTAATGTTATTTCTTGACTTTTATGGTTGTATATAAAGGTTTAATGCAATTAAACAAACTAGTCATATTTTATCACTTTATGTACTTGAGTCGTTTTTATGAGATTAATTGAATGACGTAATTTGATTTTGAGTTTTTTCCTGTGGACACCAAATTGAAACATGTGATACACACAAGTCTGATAAGAGATCCTTTGCTAGATCGTAGTGATGAATTAAACAAGGCTAAAAGAAATAAAAATTGTTCAGAAAAACCTTTTTTCTAAAGCCTAGCGTCAGTATAACATGTTGAATTTGGCCAATTTATGAAGGAATTTGCACACTTAGAACTCCAACATGGTGACAAAAGGGAAGAAACTCTTGCTCAAATTGTGTCAAATGAAACCCATCTATATTGACAGTAATTTTCATAAGCAAGGCCAGTATCTAACTTTCTTTTAGAGATTATTAAACAAGAAAGCATTTTTCTGTCCTAATTAAATTTGAGTACTAGTCTCATTGGCATTAAAATGTAAGAGGGTATACATTTTAAAAATTAAAATTTTTAATAAACAGTATGTAAATAAGATTGAATGTTTGAATTGGTCTTTTAATGGAATATTTGTCTGATGAATAAATTTGTTCTTTATGGTCTCTTTTTTTAATGTGATCTTTGAAAATTGTAGGAGTTGTTGAAATATTTTTTATTCAACTTTGCGATTAAGATGTTTTATTTATATGGAAAGTTTAAATATACAGTTCATAATATTGTGCATATATCAACATATTTACAGAGAATCTCAGTTTTATTTATTGTTTTGTCAGTGCAATGTTTTTTATTGTGATTTACCAGTTTTGTTTGTTTATATACCTGTTGTTTTTATTTATTTTTTGTTATTGCTGTACAATGCTTTCATGCTATTTATTTATTTTTTATTATCTTCTTTATTGAGAGATATAAAAGTTTTTATCTTCCTTTTAATTGAATGATATAAGTTTTTATCTTCCTCTTGTTAGCTGATATAACAGTTTTATCTTCTTTTCATTGGGTAAAACAACAGACAGCTTTCATCTATCGTTCTTCTTGGCCATTCAAGAAAAAAAATTAATATTCAAATAAAATATTAAAAAAGCAAATACCGGTAGCCATTGGAACCAAAATTTCCAGGAAGAACTCAGATGAAACTAAGGTGTAAGCCAGTTTGGCACTGCATTTATGAATTAAATATTCAAGCAGTAGCGGATCCAGGGGGGTTCCAGGGGTTGGAACCCCCCTTTTTTTTTGACGATCAATGCTTTTGAATGGGGACATATGGTTGGAACCCCCCCTTTTAAAAATTGCTGGATCCGCCCCTGTCGTCTGAAAAAAATTTTGCAATATTGTAGCTTTTGGTAATTATATTTGATAGAGAATGACTTTCACTGGTTAGATATAATAGTGGTGATTTTACATGATCAATCAAGGTTTAAATAATTACTGGAATAGGATTCAAACTAAAGTATGATATACAGAAAATATTTCTACTTTTCCTAAATTAAATGAAATTTTGGTTGTCTGTGTTTGTAATGCATCAATTATAACTATATATATATACATATGTTTATATATTGTGTTATTTTTTTAATTTCTTGTTACAAATAAAAAAATTAAAATTTGTTTATACTTTTTTAAATCCTGAGCACCCTCAGTTTAGGCACAGATGAGTGTCTGTTGTTGAAGACTATGTTTACCTGTAGATGTTTTTTGGTTACTTCTGTCATTGGGTTGTTGTCTCTTTGATGTATACCCCCACATCTGTATTATCCATACAAAAGTTGTTATTAAGATATTTGTATGTGCATTTAATTTGTGTTTGTATGATGATAGGGTTTCTTGGCAACAGTCTATGTCCATTGTAGGTTCACATTTTATAATTCGCTTGATTTTTCTAATATTTACTCATTCAGGCAAATCAGGAGCCTGTAATTCAGTGGTTGTCGTTTGTTGCTGTATATCATATTTGTTTTTCGCTAATTGTTTTGTACATAAATCAGGCCATTTGTTTTCTCATTTAAATTGTTTTACATTTGTCATTCCGTGGCCTTTTATAGCTAACTATGCGGTATGAGTTTTCCTCATTGTTAAAGGCCGTAAGGTGACCTATAGTTGTTAACTTCTATGTCATTTATTGTCTCATTGGCAATCATACCACATCTGTTTTTAAAAGTTGTCCTAAAGTTGTATTGGCTGTTGTGTAAAAGCCCTGTTGATTTTTATGCTCTTAAAAATTGCATAGTTTTGGCTTTTTTAACTTTTGATTGATCGATTGATTGATTGTTGGTTGCTTAATGTCCAGTGGTATTTGATGCATGTTCAGGATGATCTAAACTTTTGAACACAAGCCTACCTGATAAAGGTTAATCCAGAAACGTGTTAAAAATTGTGCACAGAGACATCACATCATGTTTTGAATACAGATTAACAGAACATCAGTAGTGTAATGATCAGTTAGTATCGTTATTGATTATATAAAGTGATCTGTTTTAACACTCAATCTTTTGTGACATAGTGGCATTTTTCCTTCTGAGACAAAACACTGCCTGGATTGTATTGTGATCGCCTTGAGTGTGGAAGGTCACGAGTTTGATCCCTGCAGCATTCAAAATGACGACTTAAAACTTAAAAAAATTTTTTTTTGCATCCATTCTAAGCACTCGAAATTTGGGAGTAAGAGCAAACGCTTGATTGGCTCGATCAGAATAATGTGTAAGTAGGTTGCAATATCTTCTCGAAATCGTTACCATGTAAACTAGAATGTTTAATATTCTGCTTAGGATGTCAGTCTAGTACAAAGCAAGGTTCATATTCATACAACATTAAAAGAGAGGTGGAAGGTACCTAAGAGATATTGATTCAGACTCATATGTGATCAACAAATTGACGATGCCATGGCGAAAAAAAAAACAAAAACAACCAAGACAAACAACAGTTGCAAACCACAACATAGAAAAATAAAAAAAACTTGACAGAATGAGAAATTTTGAAATTGAACAATGTCTTTCAGCAACCCTCTATCAAGGAAATGTTTTTTTATAAAACATGTTCTCTACCCGAGTATGCATTTAATTTGCCATTGGAAATTAAACAGTTATACATCATCATCATCATGATATGCATGTAATATTTGCCACTGAACATTACACAACAATCCATCATCATCATCTTTATATTACAATCTTTTAAAGATGGACAACTAATCCCTTGGTATGGCATTAGTGTAAGTTAATTCAGCACTATATAGCCATCTGTGTCCAAAGTTAATTGAGAAGAAAACAGATACATGTGTAATTTTTAAATAAGAATTCTAGGAGATATTTGATCGAGTGGTCTTTGTAGTTCAACTACTGTATCAATAGCTTGTCAACACTGAGGTTGTAAAATTAGCTTACAGGCTACAACTCAACATTACAAAGCTTCATACCAAATATAAAATCATTCCCTTCCATAGAAGCAAAGAAAAGTTGTCTACCCAAGGTCTTTCAGACAGACGGACGGATGAAGTGTAGCGGTCACTAGACCCACCCACTTATGCAGTTGGCTGCACAGGTAAAAAAAATAAACAGCTGTGAAACATTTAAAGCAACAAGATGTATTTCAAAAACAAACAACAACATGAACTCATGCCCAAAATACACTTGAAAAGCCAAAGAAATGTTCAGGAAATCTCATTGCTGTTGGTTTACCTTTTTTCTTGTGCATTTCAACAAACTGAACTAAATGTTGTGGCAGATGATCATGAAATTTTACCTTATTGTTCACAATTACATTTGAAGCAAGGCATTGTAGGGTGCGATTTGACACTTGACATAGAGGAAATTCTGATATTTCAGATATCTCAATCGGAGTACTGTTTGAATAATCAACACTATCTGGATGAGCACCGCCCTGTAAAAGGGTTTGGACTACCTCTTCTGGACTATTTACGCCAATCCCATCTTCCTCATTTTCAATGTCATCATACATTAGCATGAAGCAAAAATGAAGAGGTGTCTTGCCCATGTCATCATAGGCATTTGGGTCTGCTCCGAAAGCTAGCAACAGTTTAATCATTTCAACAGATCCAGAGAAATTACATATTAAAGGACTTTTTTCATACGACATCCATGTATCAACCGTGTCTTTTGACAAGGTAGGTACTGTGTAATGTAACAATGTTTGACCATATAAATTCCTTAGATCAGCTTTCATAACATTCCTCATAAACTCAGAAAATCTTCCACTCTCTTGTGCTGTCTTATTCCTTCTAGCCATTATCTTCATCATCACAAGCAATGATGCAAATTCTAGAAATTTTCTCTGGTTTCTTGGTGTTACACAGCATTCCAGAAAACAACATTTCCATATTGCCATTAGGAGGTCAAAGGTCAATTGTGAACTCTTATTCACAACAATCTTAATCAATCTTGAAATTATCTTACTTAAGTATAACTTCTTGTCAAAGATACTTAGACTCTCTTCATTTGGAAGGTGCTTTACAAAATACGGGAAACTGTATGTAACCATTGCTACATAGGCCTGGGTTCTCTCCCTTTTGTATAATTCATCTGCCAAACATTTAAATGCTCTGAATGTACTGAAATCTCCAAATCCAATCAAACATTGATAAAATGATGCATTTCTCAGCATAAGTAGCATGTCTGTATGCAACATAAAATCTTCCTCAGCTTCCTTCATATGATTTTCTAGAAGTGAAACAAATGTGCATTTTGGTGAATTTACAGTCAAATTGGGAACCTTATCCTGTCGCACTAGATTTTCATAGCACTGATTCACAATATGTATGGCCTTATCCACGGATTCCTCAAAATATTTTGACAATGGATTACCGTTAGGTGCACCAGGAACTATATTTTCCTCTATGTTCCCTCTTTCAAAGATGGACGTATTTTTCGGATAAACATGAATCCTTGTGTGGTACATTCTATTTCTTGTCATACGGAGACATCTTAATTGTCTTATCTGATTTGCAGAATTCCAACAGCGAATTGCATACATAGATTGCCTATGGTCATGGCAATATGTTCCCAACATTTCTAAACTATTTAGCTTGGCTTCAAAAGGTATTTCTGGCATCTCTAAAATTTTAAGGTACCAAGAAAATCTCCCATTGCATGCTAAATACACAAGTAGATGAACGTATATTGGATGCTCCTTGTGAGAGTCTTTACATGTACATGCTTCATTAGTTTCTCTATCAATAATAAATGATTTTAACACAGCATCTACATTGTTTTCAATGCTATCAGAACTTTCAGAAACAAAGTAGAATCGGAGAACATTGGCTGTGTTAATATTGTTCACATTTTCCAGGTAGGGTTTAAGAAATTCTGACATGTAGGAGCTTCTGTGAATCATCTCATTTCCTAATATGGTCATGCCATCTGTGTTCCTGATGTTTCCAAAGTCTGGAATTTTGTCAAGTAAAATTTTCTGTGAAGAATTGGGTATACACAATTCTTTATCAAACATTGAAATTAATATGTAAAATATTTGAGCTTTAGTACATTTCTCAATTGCCCCTTTATCAACAAGCATTTTCACGATTTCCGTTTTATGAATCATTTGATTAAAAAGTTTCTTTTTATCTTTTTTATCTTCTTCATGTTGTTTAAAATCACGAATAGCTTCATAACCAAAGGTACCAAACTTTTCTTCAGGAAATAGCTTTAAAGCAAGCATCAGCAAATTGTAGTTTGGAGCATAATGAATGTTGATATCCGCATTACATTCAAGTAAATAGTGGACTATATCTTCATCACCATTTGTCACAGCACAAAGTAATGGCCTCCCTCTACAGCTATCACCATTTACATCAGATTCACAATGTTCCACAAAAAACTTGACCAAGTCCAGATTTCTCAGTTTACAGGCTAAAGTTAGTGGGTTATATATACTTTCTCTAACTTTCATTAACTCTTTTCTCTGATATATGCTACAAACACTTAATATAGTCACTAAATAATGCTGAGCATCATGAGAAAATTCACCAGCTTTACTTATAGCCAAGATTAAACCAAATATTTTGTACTTCAAAATATCCACTGTTTCTGGTTCAACTCCATCACCATAATTAAAAGTGTCTTCATAGTCTTCGTGGTAACCATAGTGATAATCCTCATTTTCAGCATTCTGAGAAACACATTTATCTGAGCTTTCATTTTCTTTGTATGCCTCAAACTCTGCAAGTGTACTGCCTTTTTCACTTGACAACTGATCAGCAGTTTTGTCCAATTTCACTTTTCTGTCTCTTTTCCGTCTTTTGGAATTTCTTGATGATTCCATTTTATCATAAGTTCGTAGCTAATTATACTTCATTCTGAAAATATAAATAACAGTTTTACAATTTAAAGTGTACACAAAGGTTGATTCAGATTAGATATTGATGACTTTTAACAGTAAATTCTGGTGACTGTGACTGATTCACTCTGAAATAATCACCAGCAAACACCTTGTTTCATAGTGTCAATCACTCAACATAAGCAATCTCTCTGAAATAATCACATGCAAACACCCTGTTTCACAGTGTCACTCAACAGAAGCAATCTCTCTGAAATAATCACCAGCAAACACCTTGTTTCATAGTGTCAATCACTCAACATAAGCAATCTCTCTGAAATAATCACCAGCAAACACCCTGTTTCATAGTGTCAATCACTCAACAGAAGCAATCTCTCTGAAATAATCACATGCAAACACCCTGTTTCACAGTGTCACTCAACAGAAGCAATCTCTCTGAAATAATCACCAGCAAACACTGTGTTTCACTGTGTCAATCACTCAACAGAAGCAAGCTCTCTGAAATAATCACCAGCAAACACCCTGTTTCATAGTGTCAATCACTCAACATAAGCAATCTCTGAAATAATCACCAGCAAACACCCTGTATCACAGTGTCAATCACTCAACATAAGCAATCTCTCTGAAATAATCACCAGTAAACACCCTGTTTCATAATGTCAATCACTCAACAGAAGCAAGCTCTCTGAAATAATCACCAGCAAACACCCTGTTTCATAGTGTCAATCACTCAACAGAAGCAAGCTCTCTGAAATAATCACCAGTAAACACCTTGTTTCACAGTGTCAATCACTCAACATAAGCAATCTCTCTGAAATAATCACCAGTAAACACCTTGTTTCATAGTGTCAATCACTCAACATAAGCAATCTCTCTGAAATAATCACCAGCAAACACCCTGTTTCATAGTGTCAATCACTCAACATAAGCAATCTCTCTGAAATAATCACCAGCAAACACCCTGTATCACAGTGTCAATCACTCAACATAAGCAATCTCTCGAAATAATCACCAGCAAACACCCTGTATCACAGTGTCAATCACTCAACATAAGCAATCTCTCTGAAATAATCACCAGTAAACACCTTGTTTCACAGTGTCAATCACTCAACATAAGCAAACTCTCCGAAATAATCACCAGCAAACACCCTGTATCACAGTGTCAATCACTCAACATAAGCAATCTCTCTGAAATAATCACCAGTAAACACCTTGTTTCATAGTGTCAATCACTCAACATAAGCAATCTCTCTGAAATAATCACCAGTAAACACCTTGTTTCATAGTGTCAATCACTCAACATAAGCAATCTCTCTGAAATAATCACCAGCAAACACCTTGTTTCATAGTGTCAATCACTCAACATAAGCAATCTCTCTGAAATAATCACCAGCAAACACCCTGTATCACAGTGTCAATCACTCAACATAAGCAATCTCTGAAATAATCACCAGCAAACACCTTGTTTCACAGTGTCACTCAACAGAAGCAATCTCTGAAATAATCACCAGCAAACACCCTGTTTGATAGTGTCAATCACTCAACATAAGCAATCTCTCTGAAATAATCACCAGCAAACACCCTGTATCACAGTGTCAATCACTCAACATAAGCAATCTCTGAAATAATCACCAGCAAACATCCTGTATCACAGTGTCAATCACTCAACATAAGCAATCTCTCCGAAATAATCACCAGCAAACACCCTGTTTCATAGTGTCAATCACTCAACATAAGCAATCTCTCTGAAATAATCACCAGCAAACACCCTGTATCACAGTGTCAATCACTCAACATAAGCAATCTCTCGAAATAATCACCAGCAAACACCTTGTTTCACAGTGTCAATCACTCAACATAAGCAATCTCTCTGAAATAATCACCAGCAAACACCCTGTTTCACAGTGTCAATCACTCAACATAAGCAATCTCTCCGAAATAATCACCAGCAAACACCCTGTATCACAGTGTCAATCACTCAACATAAGCAATCTCTCGAAATAATCACCAGCAAACACCTTGTTTCACAGTGTCAATCACTCAACATAAGCAATCTCTCCGAAATAATCACCAGTAAACACCCTGTATCACAGTGTCAATCACTCAACATAAGCAATCTCTCCGAAATAATCACCAGCAAACACCTTGTTTCACAGTGTCAATCACTCAACATAAGCAATCTCTCCGAAATAATCACCAGCAAACACCCTGTATCACAGTGTCAATCACTCAACATAAGCAATCTCTCTGAAATAATCACCAGCAAACACCCTGTATCACAGTGTCAATCACTCAACATAAGCAATCTCTGAAATAATCACCAGCAAACACCTTGTTTCATAGTGTCAATCACTCAACATAAGCAATCTCTGAAATAATCACCAGCAAACACCCTGTATCACAGTGTCAATCACTCAACATAAGCAATCTCTCTGAAATAATCACCAGCAAACACCCTGTTTCATAGTGTCAATCACTCAACATAAGCAATCTCTCTGAAATAATCACCAGCAAACACCCTGTATCACAGTGTCAATCACTCAACATAAGCAATCTCTCTGAAATAATCACCAGCAAACACCCTGTATCACAGTGTCAATCACTCAACATAAGCAATCTCTCTGAAATAATCACCAGCAAACACCCTGTATCACAGTGTCAATCACTCAACATAAGCAATCTCTCCGAAATAATCACCAGCAAACACCCTGTTTCATAGTGTCAATCACTTAACATAAGCAATCTCTCTGAAATAATCACCAGCAAACACCCTGTATCACAGTGTCAATCACTCAACATAAGCAATCTCTCCGAAATAATCACCAGCAAACACCCTGTTTCATAGTGTCAATCACTCAACATAAGCAATCTCTGAAATAATCACCAGCAAACACCCTGTATCACAGTGTCAATCACTCAACATAAGCAATCTCTCTGAAATAATCACCAGCAAACACCCTGTATCACAGTGTCAATCACTCAACATAAGCAATCTCTCTGAAATAATCACCAGCAAACACCCTGTATCACAGTGTCAATCACTCAACATAAGCAATCTCTCCGAAATAATCACCAGCAAACACCCTGTATCACAGTGTCAATCACTCAACATAAGCAATCTCTCTGAAATAATCACCAGTAAACACCCTGTTTCATAATGTCAATCACTTAACATAAGCAATCTCTCTGAAATAATCACCAGCAAACACCTTGTTTCATAGTGTCAATCACTCAACATAAGCAAAAGTGACTTTTACCAGATTTATAGAGCGTACTATAATGCTTTTTGTGAGCATCAAAAGACAGCTGGTCATTTATCTTGTTTAATTTACTGTATGTGTCTTTTCTATATCTACCAACAGTTAAAATTATCTCCCTTTGTATAATGTTTCAACAATGAAAAATGCAAATCAAATGAATCAATGTTTTCTTCCAAATTCTCCAAGCACCAAATTGTTTCAGTTATGTTGACATCTATGTAAGCTCATCATTTTTGCTATGAACTGTGTCTTTCTAAATAGAACAGTTTTCAATATAGTAGGCAAAAACGCTAACTAAAAAATGTATCAATAAGAGTGCACATGCTGAAATGTCTAGCCTGCTTTACTAACCACTATGTCCATACTTGATTGTATGTTGATAGTCATAAAGATAAAGTTTATTACAAGTATCACATAAACTTAACATTATCAATGATCCATGGAAATGAGGTCAGGGTCAGATAGACCAAGCCAGACAGACATGTACTATATCTAACAAACATTCCACACACCAAATATAGTTGACCTATTGCTAAAAGAATCTTAGAAACAGTTAACCATGAAATTGACCAATGAACAATGAGAATGAGGATAAGGTCAGACAAACCCTGAAAGACAGACATATTTACACCTTACAATCATTCCATACACCAAATATAGTTGATCTATTGCTTATAATATCTTATTAGGGCACCTAACTACTGAATCTTAATACTGACCAATGAACTGTGATGGGATTCCTTCCCTTGCATAGTAGATTCTTAGCCAGCCATAAGCGGTAGAGCTAGGGAAGTACTACTGTAGCTCAGTGGTTAGAGTGCTGACTTGTAACACAGAGGTCCAAGGTTTGAGTCCTGGAGGAGACAAAGTGATTTTCTAAAAAGAATTTCGCTTTCTGGTTATTGAACCATGAAAATCAGGTCAAGGACAGAGGATACCTGCCAGACAGACATGTACACCTTACAAACCTTCCATACCTCAAATATAGATGAGCTATTGGTTATAGTATTAGAAATACAGTAGACTAAAACACAAACACATAACATTAATAATATTAATAATAATAAATTCTTTATTTAAAGAGGGTAAACACAGTTAGTTACAATTACTAATCTTCCCCGAGGCCCTCATATACAATACATGTAAAAATAATAATAAGAGAAAAAAGCAAACATACAACATATTAACACAATCGTATAGTCATGATAGTTCAATAAACATGTACCATAATTAGAACATATAAATCAGTTACATATTGCATGTAGTGAATAGATATTATATACAAATCAAAATCATACATTCTAAAAAAGAGTAATAGTTGCAATCATTTCAAGACTGAATATTGGGACTGTCTCAAGTATTGTTTTATAATTTGTTTAAAAGAAAAAGTGTTTTGCACTTTACGCATTTCATATGGTAGTCCATTCCATAAAACTGATCCAGAATAAGCAAAAGATTTTTTAAACAGTTCAGTTTTTGGCTTAGGAACTATCAAATTACCTTGAGTGACACCCCTTGAAGCATAAGAATTATTAACAGATATAAGTTGAAACTTTTGAAGTAGGTACTGTGGTGCTTCTTTCTGCATACATTTATATAGCAGTAAATATTTGTGGTATTTGATTCTGTTGAATTCTATTTGATTCTATTGAACAACGGACTGTGAAAATTAGGTCAAGGTCAGATGAACCCTGCCAGACAGACCTGTTTTATTTTTTGTCATTTAGGGGCCTTTTATACTGACTATGCGGTATGGGTTTTGCTCATTGTTGAAGGCCGTATGGTGACATATAGTTGTTAATTTCTATGTCATTTGGTCTCTTGTATAGAGTTGTCTAATTAGCAATCATACCACATCTTCTCAGTTTTATATGTACACCCTACAATCATTCCATACACCAAATATAGTTGACCTATTGCTTTAGTATCCCATAAACTGAATAAACTGCTTTGCTGAGCGCAGCTGGATATGCCCGCAGAGGTCCAACCCTGAACAGTTGGGGCAAAAATGGACACAATATTCAAGCTTAATACAGGTCTGAATTTGGATTGTAATTAAATATTTGACATATGATAGGTTTCTGAATAAATGTAGTCAAAGAACTTAAAATTGGTTATATGAATTGAATTAATATTCAATTCAAGATTTCTTGCTGATGTGCAATACACTGTGCTGTTGCGCAATACTTAGTAAATCTGTTGTCAGACTATAAACAAAAAATAAAGTTCCACACATAACAGAAATTTATGAAAAAATTACTGCTCAAATCATTTTTGAGTTATTGACAGAAAACTGGGAAATCCCCCCTTATTTAATGAATACAACCCCATAAATCGGTAACATAAAATCTGAAATTTATAAAATTAAAAGGAAAGTCACGTCAATAGATATATAAAACAATGCAGCAAAGTTTCATGAAGACTGTTCAAAGCGTTTTGAGTTATTGTCCGAAAACTGGAAAATCCCCCTTTTTGTAATGAATAAAACCCCATTATTCGGAAACGTTTAGTCTAAAAATTTATAAAAATCAAAAGGGAGCTCATGTCGATAGAAATAAACAATTCACCAACGTTTCTGGCGAATTGGTGAAATGGTTTTTGAGTTATTGTCCAAAAACTGGAAAACCCCCCTTTTTTAATGAATAAAACCCCAAAACTTGGAAACGGTAAAACGAAAGGGAGCTCACATCAATAGATATAAACAATTCACCAAAGTTTCATGCATATTGGTTCAAGCGTTTTTGAGTTAATGTCCGACATGTTGATGACGGATGACGGACGGAGGGACAGACGGACGGTCAACCGTATACCATAATACGTCCCATAAACAGGCGTATAAAAACTATGAAAACTTTACATTGACCAATGAACCATGAAAATGAGGTTAAGGTCAGATGAAATCTGCCTGACAGACGCCCGGTGTGGGAATTTCGCTGCATTGAAGACCTATTGGTGACCTTCTGTTGTTGTCTGTTCTGTGGTCGGGTTGTTGTCTCTTTGACACATTCCCATTTCCATTCTCAATTTTACCTTAATAGTAGGCTTACAATCATTCCATTCACCAAATATAGTGGCTCTATTGCTGATAGTATCGAAGAAACAGACCAAACCAAAAAAATTTAACACTGACAAATGAACCATGAAAATGAGGTCAAGGTCAGATGAAACCTGCCAGTCTGACATGTACACATTACAATCATTCAAAATACCACATATAGTTAACCTATTGTTTATTGTATCTGAGATACAGACTTGACCACGAAAACCTAACCTTAGTCACGAATCCATAAAATGAGGTTGAGGTCAGGTGAACCCTGTCTGAGGGACATGTAGACATTGCAAGGATCCCATATACCAAATATAGACTTTGTTATATTACTCATAATAAGTGAGTATTTCACATGACAAAAAAACTGCTTTTTTTTTTTTAATCAGTCACTAAACCATGAAAATGAGGTCATTTCATTTGCGGCCCCCAGTATGTTGGAAGTAAACGGCAAACATAACGTTCTCGCTGCCGCTATTCATCATAATGTCACTGAAGTGTGACATATTGATTAAAGAGTATGAATAGAGATCAATACACGCCTTTGTTATTGTTAACCTATAGTTGCCTGATTTACCCACTTAACGATAAACTTGTACAATGGTCATATGGCAAATTGAAACTTTGTAACTTAAGGCATCTGCATACATGTATAAGGTATGAAGCATCTAGGTCTTCTTCTTTCTGAAATTTAAATCTTCATACAAATAGTTTACGCCACTGCCCCACCTGCAGCCTGATTGTAATCTCTATGTAATGCATTTACCCACTTAACGTAATGCATTTACCCACTTAACGATAAACTTGTACAATGGTCATATGGCAAATTGAAACTTTGTAACTTAAGGCATCTGCATACATGTATAAGGTATGAAGCATCTAGGTCTTCTTCTTTCTGAAATTTAAATCTTCATACAAATAGTTTACGCCACTGCCCCACCTGCAGCCTGATTGTAATCTCTATGTAATGCATTCTGTGACTTTCGTTGCAGGCCAGACAAAAAAATGTGAATTTCTGACGGTAACTGGTTCTTGACCAGTACCATATTGGGAAACCCAATGATAGAGTGCAAAGGAATGGAAACAAGTGTGCTATAATTGCTTTCCATCCTAAGAGTGTTTTGATCGTGAATAATTGGCTGTAGAAAGCTAGTTAATAGGGACGTAACGAAAACACCATTTTACATGCAAATTAAAAGTATTTAAACTTGAATGCTATAAAAATCTCATTTATCATGTTTATAGCTTATGAATGGTAAATGTTATATTTTTGCAATTGGAAATGAGAAGAAATGATGTCAATGACAGCAAATATCTAGTGAAAGCCGTATTCGAGAAGGTGATCGATTTTGGGGTAATGACTAAGGGGAAGCCCATTTGATATTCTGAGGGGGGAGGTATTTTTGTCGGATTGATATTTTTTTTTCATCAGTTGCTAAGCATGCTTATTTTTTAGTTGCTTTAAAATCCTGTGCTAAAATTTATTTTCATTTTTGTACACATTTGTATCCTCAACTATCCTTCATTTTGCGTTACAAAGTAATTCATTTTCAGTTTTTACCAGACCAAGTCATTCATTTTCAACCCCCACCCCAGAAAATCAAATGGTCGTCCTCAAACAGGTTGCAAATTTTCCAAAAGATAAATAGCTCTAGCCTTATTTACTGAGAAGTTACAAGCCTTTGAAAAATTAACAATTTTCAAGGCTACTAACTTTTTAAAAACCCAAAATAAAAATATAGTTCTTTGGAAGACTTTTTTCCATTTTCTATAAATTTGTGCCATTTTAAGTATAAACCCCCAAGTCAAGAAAATTTCTTCTTCTTCCAAATACTGAACACATTCAACATGATGAATATTCTGGCAAGTTGCGCATGATTAAAAAACTGGTTAAAAACAAATTGTTGAATTGATTAGTTAGAGGTTTTGGTCACTTGAGACTTGAACATCTCAAGAGACTTTGCTGTGGCAATATCTGGAGGCAGTTTGTTCCAATCCTTGACGGTGTTTACGAAGAAGGACCATTTCCTACAATCTTTGGCGGCTGGCTGTAATAGGTAAGTAAGATGTCCTGTCCGACTAGAGCTTCTTGTTGGTTTTTGTAGGTATTTACTCTTGTCTATGGCTACAGGTCATTTGTTATCTTGTAACACATAATGAGTCAAGCTTCTTTTTGTCTCGTTTGTAAGCTTTTCCATACTAATTCAGTTATCATGTTGCTGACACTTGATCTATTTTTATGTCTTCTGGTTATATATCGTGCAGCTCGTCTTTGTACTTTTTCAATTTTATCTATGTGGTTCTGTTGGTATGGGTCCCATACTGTCGTTGCATATTCCTTTTGTGGTCTTACTAATATTTTATAAGCATGCTCTTTGATGGATTTTGTGTTTTAAGGTTCATCATAACCTTTTAGCAAATATGGCCATATTTACACCACAAATTTCACTCTGAGTACAGACAAACCTGTGCACCTGGAAAAGTTTTAGAGCATGGCTGGACCTAAATATATAAAATTTAAATGCATTTTTTTAAAGTTTTATAATACATTTTTTTCATTCCTGCAGAAGGTGTCAAAAATGAGACTTTTATACTATTATAGTATAATAGTCCCAGGTCAAAATAAACTAAGTTGGAAATGAGGTTTGACATGTTTGAGAAGCTCCCCTCATAAAATAAATGTTGTGTGTTGTATTGATTAAAATGGACAATAGGCATCTGCAAACAATAGGTGATTTAAACTGTGTAACTGAGTGGACCGTATCAAATGAAACTCATATTTGTTTATTTTGCTATCTTCTGCAGACTGGGAAAAAATGCACATCAAAATCCAGTTAAGTTTTATAATATTCTAGAACATAGACTACATATAACTTTAATATATCTAGGTCCAGACTCCAGCCATGCCTTAAAACTTTCCTAGATGCAACGGTCTGTCTGTACTGGGAGTAGATTTTGTGGTGTAAACACAGCCATATTTTTCAATCCCTCAAATGAGGGATTGTTACTCATTTGGGGAATAGTTTCCCATTTGGTGGGTTTTCCCCAACCTTTCAAAGGAACGGAAGGATATTCTCAGTCAGATCTGAGGAGGCAGGAAATAAACAGATATGTTTTAGGCACAGTACTAGATAACAGATCTCCTGTAGTTGGTGATCACAATACTGGTATACCAGTATTGTGTACAATACTGGTATAAAAATTTTGTACCAGTATTGTAACTTTTTTTTTTAAATCAACAATACTGGTACATTACTGATATACCAGTATTGTAGATGTATTGTAGACTATACTTTAAGGTGTATGATATTCCAAGTTGTTTTAAGTGTATTTTTCAGCAACTTTTCATTATGTTCATGATGTTTCAGATAGAAATGTTTTTTGTAATCATGTTAAGAAATTTATGTACAGAAATTTGTAAGAATCAGGATAAATTATATTTTATTCAAATAATTAATATAGATGATATATTAATAATCTAATAACAATGATTGAAATAAAATGACATTGAATAAAGAATCATTATACACATGATAAAGTTAGAGCACTATAAAACACAGTTGTTCATTAGAAAAACACTAAATATTAATAATTTTTAGTAAAATTAGATATTAAAGATCAAAGGGAATTAAATGGGTTTATTCCTTGAATGCCAACATCCTTTGATCTACCAACAATTTACCTGTAAAATTATGTTGGCGTTCGAGGAATAGGTGTAAGTAGTTATCATAACAAAAGTGCATGCTTATCAAAACAATCATACTAATTAAACAGATAAGTTAATTGCAGGTAGCTAAATCTAGTTCATGTTTGTGAAGTTGTTGAAAATCATTGTTTGCTGTTACTGCTTGAACAAATATGGATTCTCTGAAAATGAAATTTTGAAAAGTGTTGCATCACAAAGTCAACATGTGCATATTGTCAGAATTCTAGTTTGCACTAATTCTACAATAGACTCTTTGGACTTTGATGTTTTTAACATTTCTATAGTTGTGTGTGCTATAATTTCCTCCCATATTATTTGAAGGAACATCTCCAGTAGCATCTGTCTCCCGTTTAGTCTTTATTCTGTACTTGTAGTTGTTGTAGACCAAGTTTTCTTTGCCAAGACGATTCTCAACAAACTGTATATTGAACGGTGCATTAGCCATACTTGAAAAGTGAATGACATGACTTGCCTATCCTCCCCTTTTATGTGCATATTATTGGCTTGGACCTGTGCTCACTCAGTGTCAGCTTTGGCTATGCTCCTACTCATGCTCACCCAGTTTCCAGCTTGGAAGTTATCAAAGTTACTTAATTATTTCTTATGGTTTTTAAGGTTTAATTAATTGTTCAATTGAAAATTTCATATAGTTCATATTAACTAATAAAATATTTAAAATGATATGGAATTAAATAAATCTCTAATATCCTTTTTATGTTTTTAAGTTTTACCCTTGTTCGTCCGTACGTCCGTATGTCCCAAAGTTGGTTTCCGTTCTCTAACTTTAGTTTTCCTCAACCAAATGTTATGAAACTTATACACAATGCTTATTACTACAAAATACAGAGCAAGTTCAATTTTGGTGGTGTGACTTTACTGTTCTAGAGTTATGCCCTTTAAAATGGAAAATTGCTGAATTTTTAGTTTCCATTCTCTTACTTTAATTTGCCTCAACCAAATGTTATGAAACTTATACACAATGTTTATTACCACAAAACACAGATCAAGTTTGAATTTTGGCGGCGTCACTGTAACAGTTCTAGAGTTTTGCCCCTTTACAAATGGAAAAATTGCTGAATTTTTCGTTTCCATTCTCTAACTAAAGTTTTCCTCAACCAAATGTAATGAAACTTATACACATTTCTTATTACCACAAAACTAATATCAAGTACTGATTTGGGTAGTGTCACTTTTACCGTTCTTCAGTTATGTCCCTATATAACTTTATATGATTTGCAAGCGGGGGCATCATCGGTGTCACATGGACACATTCCCCATTTATTTTAGTTTGAAATAATTGTATTTAACTAAGATTTCTTTAATATTTCTAATAAGTCTTATGTTAATAAACATTTCCATTCTTTTTTTTTATAAAAAGTAATAAAAATGTTTTAATTTTCTTTATTTCTTTAAAATTCATTATAATTTAACCCCAAAATCTACTATTTTTCTTATCAAAAGTGATAAAATGTTGCAATTTTATCAAGTCCACTAATTATTTTTAACAGTTAAATACTTATAAAAACATTTAAATAGTTATAAAAACACCTATTGTTATTATATAAACATCTATTGAAATATTTTTGTTGGCGTTCAAGGAATAGGTAACATATAAAATGTTGGCATTCGAGGAAGACACCATTAAATGGACTCAAAAGATTAAAGAGGATAATTGAAATTAATCAACAACTAGTTAAAAATAAACAAAAGATTATTGTAATTAACTCATATTATTCAAACAATTGTTAATTATATAAAATGATTGCTATACACTTTATCATATTTCTATATCATGTATATTTATTTTTACAAGTACTTGAATACTATTTTTTTTATTATTGTTATCTCTTTGTGATACCTTTTTATATTTCATATCTCTTTTTTTAAACACATTTCTCAAAATTCTTTAGTCAAGTTTTCCCACTTTCTACTTTCTACGTTCATGTATCTGTAAAACACAACTATGCTATTTTTTTTAACTTTAATACTAACTTGCATACATGTAACATTACTACTTTGTTATTTTTCTTTTTCATAAAGTAAGAGAATAAGATAAATTATTATAAGTGGAAAATTTTATTAGTAATAATATAAGAAATAATTGTAACTCTATTCAATAAGTTTTCCTTTTTTGTTTTTTTTATATAAATAAAATTATGTAAATGTTAACTACAGTCGGAGTGCTAGAAAAAAAAAGAAGTCACAAGGAACAAGAAATTGGCATTCTGTATGGCAAACATGGCAAAGGGTGAAGCAGATGCTTCAGAACCATGGGAAACACAAGTTGTAGCAGATATACCAACTGGTACAATTACTAGTACGTACATGTATACTACACTAGCAAAAGATGTTGCTACCATCCTAAGGGATCAGCACTCCAACACCTATGAGTCTATGACAGTAAGGGGCCGTATAAGTGCCATCTGAAGAAGCTTGTCATTTTGTAAAGCGTAAGAGAAAGTCCACAGAGACTGAATACCAATACAGAAAGAGGTCAGTATGGTTCCATTAAGACAAAAACAACAGAAGATTTAAAACTTTCCTTGATCACAATTGCAGTGTACCATTATTCAAACATGTAAATTTATCATGTGTTATACATCATGCTTTCATTTTATAATTAGTGCTTAAAAGGACATTATCGTATCAGTATTTATTAACCTTATGTTTATTATTAGTATTTAGTGCTTAATTATCTATATGTCTAATCATTCAAATACCTTATACAATTGTCCTGTCATATGTTAATTTCATTATATGACACCTTTAATACTGATTAATTACCTATATAGATATAAGAAGATGTAGTATGAGTGCCAATGAGACAACTCTCCATCCAAGTCAAAATTTATAAAAGTAAACCATTATAGGTCAAAGTACGGTCTTCAACAAGGAGCCTTGGCTCACACCAAACAGCAAGCTATAAAGGGCTCCAAAAATTACTAGTGTAAAACCATTCAAAGGGAAAACCAACGGTCTAATCTATATAAAAATGAGAAATGAGAAACACTTATGAACCACATCAACAAACGACAACTACTGAACATCAGATTCCTGACTTAGGACAGGTGCAAACAATTGCAGCTGGTTTAAACGTTTAATGGTACCAAACCTTCACCCTTATCTGAAACAATAGTGTAACATCACAACATAGATTGATTGATTGTTGGTTGCTTAACGTCCAGTGGCAAATATTTCATGCATATTCAGGACGGGAACAAATAAACAATAAATACAATAGGTAGGTTCTGTAATAGAGCGTCTGGGATTGAGGTTGGAGAAATTTAGACTGCCACGGAAATGAGGGTATATTGGATAGGGACAGAAATTTAGCCTTGCAACAGGTCACCTACAGACCCCTCAAAGAGTTGTTGCAGGGTTCTTAACGTGCAAAGAGCGTGGCACTCTCTTTACACGAGGCATCGGATTTAACGTCCCCATTCTGACCGAACGTGGCTGCAAATTTGTACATCCTGCACAGCCAAACGGACGCCCACTATGACGAGGGTTTTAGAATAAAATATCTTTTATTTCCATAAGAGGTACCCTCAAGGGCATAGTGCATATACATATATGACAATATAAAGTTACAATTACATATACAATAAAGCAGAACAGCAAAACAGTATACTAAAGTTAGACATTATAAGTATTGCTAACAGTATCCCAGTGTTATACTCAAGGCAGGTGTTTTGATAAGAAATAGCCAAGTTGTTTCAAAATATTAATAGACTCACAGTTTAATAACCAAATAAATTTATTGACCATATCTAAGGAGTAAAATTTTTACTTTCTTTAAATATCAGATCAAATAACAGGTCTCTATCCTTAGAGTATACAGGACATTCTATAAGAAAATGAAGTTCATCTTCCACTTTATTTAAATCGCATTTAGCACAAATTCTTTGATGAACTTCTAATTTGGAATATCTCCCAGTTTCAATTTTGAGTCTATGAGCATGATGAGATGAAATCCTGAATTTTGTGATAGCTTTTCTCAGATCAAAATTATTCAAGATATCTAAATAATTTTCTATACAAAATGATGTTTTAAATTGACAATATGTTCTTAGTTTTCCTTGGCTATTTTGGCTATAAGCATTATTCTCCCAAGATTTAACATAGGATACTTTTAAACAATTAAGTAAACATTTTCTGAATTTGTATTTACTACAATTAATAAAGTTACTAGGCAGATCAATAATTTTACATAGGTGTCTGACACTGCTATACCAACTATTGTGATCTAAATCTTTAGAGGTCTGTAAGGTTTTATATGTCTCTGACACTTTTATGTAATTAATTTATTATGGTTTGAAAATTAAAGAATGGTTTAGATTTTTCAGGATGTTGCAAATATTTGGTATAAATCTACGTACACAAGCGTCTATTTGAAGACAATCTTCCTTTTCGAGCTCCCTTTTTCAAGGGGAAATCATAGAGATTTTTCACAGAAAGTTTTGTGGGCGCTGACATTTTGAATTTGACAAAATGTGTTAAAACAGTCCCGCGCTCGTCTCGGATACATGTCAACTCGTACTCACCCAACTTGACCCAATATTTACCAACTCGTACCAAATATTTTATGAATTCTAGTCACTTCGGCACCTGGTGAAATCGGCACCTGGTTAAATCGGCATCCGATGTAGTCATTTCGGCACACATGTTAAATATGTTGAATGTACATCTTTTTTTCAGTATTTTAAGCAAAAAAAATTAAAATAAAGAAGGGATGTGTATTCAGGGTATTGGATATTAGTTATGCATGTTTTAATCAGTTGAGCATTTTGCATGTTTGTTTATGGACAAGTTCCGGTGCAAAAAATAGTTGGCATGCATTTTGTAGCCAGACACACGGACACAATGATAAATTATAAATACTGAATATAATAATTCAGTTTTAAGGCTTAATTCAATACAAATGATCGTTTTCTAATGTAAAATGCCACAAATGTAATTTTTATTTATATACAATTTTCTGAAACGCAAATTATATTGTGATTTCGTATTGGCATTGTGTAGGCACCGGACACATCCATCTAGAACACTGTAGCAGCAGCTGTGTCCGCCTGTAGCCAGCTAGCAGATTCTATACGTTTTAAATAGAAATAACGTTGTGTCCACTTGTGACCGCCTGTATCCCCCCGTTTCTGTAATTTTTACATAGAAATAGCTCTGTGTCCAGCTGTGTCCGCCTGTAGCCAGCAGATTCTATAAGTTTTATATAGAAATTACGTTGTGTCCACTTGTGTCCGCCTGTAGCCCCCTCTTTTTGTAATTTTTATATAGAAATAGCTCTGTGTCCAGCTGTGTCCGCCTGTAGCCAGCAGATTCTATCAGTTTTATATAGAAATAACGTTGTGTCCACTTGTGTCCGCCTGTAGCCCCCTCTTTCTGTAATTTTTATATAGAAATAGCTCTGTGTCCAGCTGTATCTGCCTGTAGCCAGGAGATTCTATAAGTTTAATATATAAATTACGTTGTGTCCACTTGTGTCCGCCTGTAGTCCCCTGTTTCTTAAAGTTTTATATAGAAATAGCACTCGTGTCTAGCTGTGTCCGCCTGTAGCCAGCAGATTCTATAAGTTTTATATAGAAATATCGTTGTGTCCACTTTTGTCCGCCTGTATCCACCAGTTTTTATATTTTTACATAGAAATAGCAGTGTGACTGTCCACTTGTGTCCGCCTGTATCCCCTGTTTCTTTAAGTTTTGTATAGAAATAGCACTGAATCCACTTGTGTTCGTTCATTATTTATTTTTTTATATGTAGATATAACGTTGTGTTCACACTAGTACTGATTTGTTTAAGCCACACATACGTGTCCATGTATCCCCGGACACAAAATGCATGCCAACTATATTTTGCACCGAAAATAGGACATATCTAATGTGTTTGTTGGTTTTATGCTGTTTAGACTTTCCTGAAATACCACATTAATTGCTGATTATTTTGTATGCTAGTTTATTTACCAAGAACGGTTCAATGTGAGTGCAAAGTTCTATGTTTTGAAAGTCTGTTGTTTGGATTCCATATTTGAGATTCTGAATAATAGGCACTTGACCTATACTGAGCAATCTCTAACTGGTACACGACTTGCTGAAATAAACCAGACATAAAATTTGAACCCTGGTCGGACTGTATAGACTTTGGAAGTCCTACTAGCGTGAAAAATTTGATCAGAGCTTTGACAATAGTAGGTGTCTTGATATTCCTTAACGGAATAGCCTCAGGAAAACGAGTGGAGGTACACATGATCGTCAATAAATAAGCATTTCCGGTCTTGGTCTTCGGAAAAGGTCCCACGCAATCAATCAGTGAGTACTCGGCTAAAAGGTTCTTCAAAGGCTGGAATAGGCAGAAGTGGTGCTGGTGGTATTTTCTGGTTAGGCTTACCAACAACCTGGCATATATGGCATGATTTGCAGTACTCTGCGACATCATTTCTAAGTCTGGACCAGTAGAAATGCTGCAAAATCTTTAGGCAAGTTTTCCTTTATACCTAAGTGTCCAGCCAAGGGGTGTCATGGGCAAGACCAATAATGTCTTGCCTATAAACATTAGACACCACCACTTGGTATACCACTCTCCATTCATCCTCTGGGGAAGCATCAGGGGGCCTCCACTTCCTCATTAAAATGCCGTCTTGATGGTAATAGCATTCAGCCACTGTGTCTGCTTCCTCCCTTGGTTGAGCCCTCTTGCGGAGCTGAAGAACCTCAGGGTCTTTATTTTGTTCTTCGACAAATTTCCTTCGGTCTAATGAATGGCTGTTCACGTCTGGCCATAGCATAATTACATTCTCGTTAATACTGTGGTCTTATTATGGCCTTCTCTGAGCTACCGAGACCTTCAATGTCGGCTAGGAAAGTGTCAGAAAGGTCCATGTAATCAAACTGGTCTTCTTGCAAATCCTCATTTTGTTGTTTTCTAGCCATCGCCCTAGTAACGACACAAGCTGGATACAGTTCAGCATCATCTTCAGGTGATTTAACACCCATCACCGGTTCACTAGCAACAATTGGCGCAGCAACCGCTTTGTTCCTAGCTAGATCATTTCCTAGCAATAATGAAACACCCTCAACAGGGAGATTAGGACGAACACCCACAACAACTGGTCCAGTCTGACTTCAGATAAATACGATGGAGGAGAACATCTATACAACCTAACTCCACACCTTGTAACAAAACGGAGGCACCAACAGAAGTCTCCTCGGACAAAGGCAACACACCTTCTAACAATAAAGTTTGAAAAGCTCCAGTGTCCCGTAAAATCTTAATAGGCTTAGGAGAAGTATTATCAACAATAGAAACAAACCCATCAGACATAAAGGGTTTATAATCCTCCATGTAATCACATAAACTGGACTTAAATGCCTGACTCGCAGGACATTCCAACGTATTGGTAACAAGGGGTGTCGTACAAGCTCTGGTCTTGGGCTTATTATCTCTTTCATTCTTCTTCTGGAGTCTAAAACAATCAGCCATCAGGTGACCATTCTTCTTACAATAAGCACAAGTCAGTGACTTCTTCTCAAAAGTATCAAACTTTGGACTAGACATATTATATTTAGACTGACTCTTATTCTGTGAAACAGGCTTACCCTCAGTTCGCTCAGTACTTTGATTCTTATAATTTCCACTCAAGTATTAAAATTTTGACTTTTGAAACTTCTTTTAGGTGAAAGAGTATAATTATCGGATATAACAGCTGCATCTTGTAATGTCTCAACAGTTTTGTCATCTAAATGTGTTTTTAAGTCTCAATGAACACACTGCTTGAACTCATCAATAACATCAGTTGTCTTAGATTCTTAAAATTGTTATCTATTTTCTTTGACGTAAGCCATTAATCAAATAGATCTTCTTTTTCCCTAGCAAATTCAACATAGGTTTGTGAATCAAACTTTTTATCAGACCTAACTTTCTGTCTATACGCTTCTGGCACTAGCTCATAAGATTTCAAAACTTCCTGCTTTACAGTGTCATAATCAGAACTTTTTTTCTGATGAAAGTGCTGAGTAAATTTCAGCGGACTTGCCCTCAAAAACACTTTGCAGCATCGTAGTCCAATAAATTATAAGGCTTTGACCATTTCAAATTATGAGCAATTTTCTCAAACTGTGGAAAATATTTATCGACTGTTTTTTTCAACAAAACCTGGGAACCAAACGTATATTTTTTACTGCATCAAAATGTTCTGATTTCGACTGGACTTTAATGTTGCTTTCTTCTTTGACCATTTCAATTTTCATTTTCTCGATCTTTAACCTTTCCCTCATTTCAAGTTCTGCCTGTTTTAATTTCAATTCATCTTGTTTTAATTTAAATTCATCTTCTGTTTTCTTTTTTCTCCAAACCTGACCTTTCTTCTTTTTCTTTTTTCTCCATCTCTAACCTTTCCTTCATTTCGAGTTCTACCTGTCTTTCTTCTTTTTCCAATTGTTTTATTTTGAGTTCATGTTCTAATTCAATCTGTTTTAATTTGATAGCGTCAACATTTTCGACCTTAAGAGCCTCTTCACCAAATATTTCTGAGTCAACTAAATAATCTATTACCAAATTTTTTATAATTTGTTTTCTCATAGATACTCTAAAGTCTAATTTCAGATGTTTAGCAAGCAACACTAATTCCTCTTTCTTTAAATTATCAAACCTCTCCAGGTCTGGCGTTTTCAAAATTTACTGGCATCAAATGCCATTTTGTAGAATTTTGTTGGCTAGTTCTAATAAAAAATACTGAAACAAATTTTCAATAAGATATTTACGTTATCCCGGACACGAGCCCCCAATTTCTGTTACGACCAACAGAAGACACAAATTTAATAATAAAATTTAACAAGATTTATTATACACTAGTTTACAAGAAGTATTATACAAATAGAAATGTCAACTTAACTGTCAAAATATGAGTCCAATCTTTTATCTTTTCTTAATCCGGAAATCTTCACGGAATCCACAGAATATTACGTCCAATAGGTCACAATTTAGTATGATGTTGTTAGTAAATAAAATGTCAATCCAACTGCTGAGAATGTTGATGTCTATCGATGTCTAAGTCTGTCTAACTTTAGGGTCTGCATATATTTACTTGTAACAGAAACTTCTAGATAACTATAGATGTTTGAAATACGCATTTTTTTTTATGATCATTCAAGAACCGTTATGTAAGTGAAATAGAAAGTTCTAATCATTCCATGAGTATCTATGATTGTTCCAGTGATTTCTAAACTACATAGTTGTAACACAATGTGGGTCATTTTGTTCACAATGTTAAAAATATATAATGTAAACATTCTTAGGCCACACAAAACAAATTAGGCCAACTAAATAAATATGGTAGTTACAATATCATAACACTGCCTAAGAAGTTCCTGTATGAAGTCAAATCATAACTAAATTCATCTAAGATAAATTTTACTGAGGGAGTTGGAACCTCATTTTCTTAGTAATTTCTTTATTTATCAACGAAAATTTAACGAAAATAAGGTTCAAAAGGACTCCCAAGAAATCATACATAACGTCTAGTTGGCATTAAGATAATTGTGATGCCTTGGGTCAAATTTCTGTACTTATATGCACCTGGAACACCTGACACAATTTGTATGAACCTGACATAACTTGAAAAGCTGACGTTTACAAACTCTTCTTAGAACTAACATCAGAATAGCAAAACACCAATAAAATATTGATAAAAATATGACATGGGAATTCCGAAGCCTTTTTGAGTAAACTGTATAACCTCGTCAAAAGTTACTCTGTCACAAAGCACCGCCTGTATTAGTTAGGGAGAATGTGAAAACTAGAAAAAAACATTGATAATTTGAAGAGGACCGGTTTGAGCTGGTTTCTTTTTCGCAAGAGGCAGGCATGCAACATTCAGAAAATTTAATAATGAGCAGAACTGTCGCATGCTCCTTTTTCGTGTAATCAAATACAAATTTGCAGTAAAGCGCATGCTCCTTGAGTGTTTTAGGGAATCTCCTGAAAAATCGAAAACTGGAAAGAAGTGTCGTGTTGTTGAAGCAACAGTAGTTTTTATTCAGGACCATAGTCAGGGCCGTAACTACATTGAGGCAAATGAGGCAAATGCCTCATGTTGGAAATTTAAACAAAAAATAATAAGTTGAAACAAAAGCTTGTCTTCATATCAAATTGTTTTCACGGCGAGTGTCTTGCAAGAAGCAAGTTCTGTTCACCCTCTGACGTCGCCCCTGTTTTTTCGGGATCCATGTTTCTCATTTATTTTTAGTTTTCAGTGTTGATTGTCTATTGTTTGTCGTTATGTGTCTTATCTGTTCCCGGGTTTGTCTTTTGTTCATTGATTGCCCTTCTTTATGACTATTCTCCTAGTGTTGAATTTCATTTGTAAATTAGTAATTTTGTTAATTTGAGTTTTATTATATTTAAGGACCTTTTGTCTAATTTTAAAAACTACTTTAAATTGTAAAAATATTTGAAATTAGCTCTCGCCTTTTTGTTCTGAGGCGGCGTTAAGCGAACACCAATCAATCAATCTTTATGACTAATGCTTCAGTTGTTTAATTTTCCTTTGAAAATTGTATATTGCAGATTATAGTGTTGATGATATTGATTTTAACAATATTTTGTTGCAATGTATGGCTAACATTGTCCATATTTACACAGTCAATAGCCCAAAGCCTATTCACAGTGTAGATAAGCCAACGATTATCAGGCCCCGATTATATTTTTTGGGAAATTAAACTTTATATTAAAGAATACAGAACTGGCTCTTTTTCTGTAAATAAAACTAAAACGCTGACATGGGTTAAATTAAAGTGAGACAACCAATCTCCGGAATCAAATCATTTAAAAGAAAATATTGTATTGCCATATGACCTTTTACATTGAAGGGCTAAACTTGCATTAAGCCGTGTTCAGGCCCTTGTATAGAAAATAAAGGGATATTGAGTAAATGTGCAAGGGACAAAATCCACAAAATACATAGAAAAAATACACAAATTATCAATGAACAGGGCTTTTATTCCTATTCTTCATCTTGAAGTCGCTGGAGGGTCTTCAACAATGAAGGAATCATTCATACCCTACAACAAGGTCAAGACGGCCTCTAGCGTCGACTTAACTGGTACTTAAAGTATTGTACTGTGCATAAATTTCAGTCACAAAAAATTACACCAAAGTCTAAACACAATACAAGACCAGAACAGACAGATCCGACATTAATCAGCGGTATAATATTAAAACAGCACAAATATGTAGCAATGAGGTATAAGAACAGTTTATTGAGTCTACCCTGAGTGTACCCTTTTATCCCAGTTAGGAACTACATCAAGTTGTAAGTGATATGTGTTATAAAAACTGAATTGACATAGTTATATCAATGATAATCAGCCCCCTCTTAACTTAATTTGAAAAAAAAAACATAGTTGACAGGTATAATACGTTTTTCTGCAAGCTGAAACACAATAACAAACAAACAAACAAACAGCAGCCACACACTCAACTATGTGAATTACAATTTTTGCTTTATCCTATATATCGGTCTTTTGATGTCCCTAAAAACTAAAAGTCTTACACTGAATCTATATATTTTGGTTTGAGACCAGAATATTGTAGAAAAATAATTAGAACAAAACTTGCGTTTCATATTAAGATAGGGTCCGGGAAACGCTCAGAATGCAAGATTTTGCGTCATTTTTCCAGAGCTTCTGCATGGTGGCCTTGAGCGGAATATATTTTGCCGCACTATTAAAAGAGACTAGTTACGGCCCTGATAGTGCCATTTATGCTTCCTTAGGGGGCATGTATATTGTTGTACCACCGAGTTAAAGTAAGCAAGAGAAGTTAACCTTTGAAGAAGGGCGTCCCGAGCGTCAACATACAATTAAAATTCCAGGAAAGTCTGAATTTAGACATTTAGACATTAAATGCACCAGAGAGGTCAGTTAGAGAACTAGCAAATTAAGTTCAACGCCAATTCGTCTACTTATTAACTTTTTTCAATCCTAGAGCAAGACTATCGAATTTCATGGCGTCTGGTTGTTTGAAAGTGAGACAGCATATTCACTTAGTAATATGAAAACAAAGACGGCGTCAAAAACTGAAAAAAAAAAATTCTCAAAAATTGACCTAATTGTATGACTCTCTAGGTTACAGAGAACAAAAGTATAACTGTTAATAAAACTGAATCAATTGAGACATTAACACAGCAGTCTTGTAATGGTGTTTCACTACGGCTTAATCTAGGTTTGCAATGAAGTATATCATATATAGTAGCTTGCATATTTTTTTTATCAGATCGTAGGATTACAAAGTTTCTTGACATACAGTCACACAAACATGTACCCCATGTGAACTGTTAACTCAAATTTCAGATGAAGTTCAAAAATCAGGGAAGAATTTTTTTAATTCTCACAATTATATCACAGAGATGACAATCCATCAAGAAAAGCCAAGCAAGGGGTCAAAAACCATAAGTATATGAAAGACAGACAACACCATTGCCAGCAGAAAAAACTTTAAGATAAACAGACGAAAAACACTACACAGAAGACTTTAGATTGAGCAACATGAACTCGCCAATAATTGAGTGAAGCCATGTGCTCTAGAAGGCTAAAGCAGTTCCTGATACATTAGCGGCACTTGCAGCGTTCCTCATTGATTTTTGTTGTAGATAAAAATTTTAAGGTGATGTCACAAACATCGACATGATTGTGTATAAAGAATTGTGTACTAGTATAAAGAATGTCCACCTTACTGCACTCTGTTGCTTGTGCTCTCAATATAGATATCAAGGCAGTGACAAGATGGTTTAGATTGCATTCATGCTATCTTTTCAACACTCTACTTGAAAGTTAGCTATATTCCAAATATTAACAATCTATCAGAACTATCAGTATACTTCATGGTGTCTTTTTTTGGTTGGCAAAATATGTTGGATTTCTATCTCATGGATATTAATTTTATTACCTTTTATCTTTTATTCCTACTCCTTAGAAAACTTAAAATTAAAATAAACTTAAAGCAAGAATTGAAAACAGTAAATACATAAGCTTATAAACAGCACAGTATTTAACACAGTATTTAAATGTGATGGAGAATATCATGGTCTATCATATGAACTTATTCTTAAATGGACCTAATCAATGATTAAAAATCAAAAATATTTTTTTTGGCGAAAAAGAATATTGACCCAGGGGAAACCCTGCTAACCATAAACTTCATTTGAAGGGTTTTTGTTTGTTATCTTGATTTGTCTCTTCCTAATCGATTTGAACATCGGTAAACTACTGTTGCCTTTAATTACACTGTTGTAACAACAATAATTCACACTGTTGTAACAACAATAATTCACACTGTTGCTACAACAATAATTCACACTGTTGCAACAACAATAATTCACACTGTTGCAACAACAATAATTCACACTGTTGCTACAACAATAATTCACACTGTTGCAACAACAATAATTCACACTGTTGCAACAACAATAATTCACACTGTTGCAACAACAATAATTCACACTGTTGCAACACCAATCCAAAAACACCAAGTCTAACCTTCTGTAACTTTTGTCAAAGGTATGAAAAAGATGTAATCAAGACTAACAAGGATAGGTCATGCAAAGCAAAATTGCTTTAAAAAGATAAAATCTATAGATGATTTTTTTTTCTAATATCAGGTTGAAATAGAATGTGTTGACCAATTTATTCTTTACCCCACCCCTTCATTCTATCTAAAGATGGTTGCTGTCATGACTACTTGGTCAATGGAGTTTACCAGGAATTTGCAATATGTACTATTTAGGATTAGTCTTCTAATCCTAAAACATAACTGGGTGGTCAACTCAGAGATTTTGAATGAGAAATGAAAAAATCATTCTATTAGAGGTATTATATTACAGTAAATTTTAACAAAGAAAGCTCATCTGCATAATGATTTTTTATTAATATGAATATAAATAACATTTTACATTAGCTTGATAAATAATCTGTTTTGATTTCCTGTGAATTCATAAGATCTTATTTGTCCCTAGATAACACTTATACTGAGCCTTATCTTGTTTAATGATAAAATAAAACTACTAGTAAATTCAAACAGAGAAAATGAATACCATACAGAAAACAAATTGTTTCTTTCTTGATTTACAATTCTATCTTAAAGTTAGCACTACTCTTTGGAACATCAGGTTCCAATTAAATATATTTTCTTATGAAATCAAGGAATTTATCATTTTTGTATATGCTGATCCTGAAGTTGCCAATAACAACTTTATCAATATCATCTTCAAAGTTATTAAATCATCTTCAACCAAAATGAAAATGAAACTTAATTTTAGATTGCTTTCTCCACCATGTTTAGTGAAATGATGATGGCTTGTTCAGTAGATAAATCATGGATGTATTTAACAATAGGTTAAAAAATAATCTGTCAATCTGATAAGGTTATTGTCAAAACCGGAGCAATGAGAGATTGGTTTTTAATTAGATTGTTGTCTCATCAGCTGACATACTGACAAACTTTGATAACACAACACTTTATCTGAGGAATTATAAAATATTGAATATTTTGCATTCATTTGTAACTTAAAATCTTTTTTTGGCATTTTTGTTCATCTCTCTAACAATTGGAAAAGTTTTTATTGTGATTAATCAGACTATAAAAATACACAGATTGGCAACTAGGCATAATTTTGAGATATCACAAGGCTCTAAAAAATCATTTCAAATGTTCTAGTATGATAATAAATCTTAAAATCTAAAAAAACCAAAAGATCATACAAATGATACCTGTAACACTGTACTAATAAATAATTTAGGTTTCCTGGTTTATTTACAATTGCATTATCAAAAACATAAAAGAAGTATCATCCATTCTAACACCACCTCTCTGTTTGTGAATTTGTTGAATTTTCTTCATGTCAATGTTCGACTTTCATTTTACATTGCACATAAAATATATTTTAAAGATATGTTTTTCAAAACTATTAAGCCACATTTTGAAAATTGAAGACAATAAGAGAAAATTAAAACAAATGATACATGTCAGTACATGAACAATAGAAGCTTTAAATATGAGAAAGCTGTATGATATTTCAATAAGTTCCTGTAGCATGGCCTTTAAACATGTTAAATGGAGTTGCCAATCTCTGGTTTTATATGGATCTGAATTAACCTAATGTATGGGGACCTTTTTGTATCTTTATTGAGAGGGGTCAAATTTTTGCAGATTTTCAATTGCATTAAATGACCAGAAATTTACATATATAATCTTAAAGCAATACCCAGAGCCATGCTTTAATATCAAAACAATTCAAAGCATATTCTTTTTAACAAAAGGATTGAAATGTTATGAAAATTGAGATGTTTTAGCATTTTGGAGTAAAAGTTGTGTTCTTTTTAGAATTCAAATTTCTGCAAATAATAAATTCTGAAAATTTACAAAATGATTTAACTGGTGATATAAAAATAATTGTCATCTTTTAAATTTCTGGTACAATAAAAAATAAATTAAAGTGTTGGGTTATTAAATACTTTCAGAATTGTTCATCCAATGTATCCTTAAATTTGATTCATGTATAACATTAAGATATGATAGTTTGATAAAAAGCAAATTTGATCAAGATTGTTCCACAAAATAACAATGTCAAATATGTGACATAACATCATAACATTTAATACAAGGAACTTTACAGACACATATTGAAAAATCATAAACCATGTAAAAATACCAAACATGTAATTAACAAAAAATACAACTTATGTAAACTTAAAGAGAAATACAACAAGGCTTTAAGTACTTGAAAATTGATTGCAGTGTAGGCACATCTAAGACACCTTTAATGTACATTGTGTACTTGTGTGTAGCAAAAAATCATAATTAGTGTTGACTTGTATACAAAAAAAATACATGTATGTCTAACCTTTGTAAGTTTTTTCAAGTATTTAATGTTCTTACAATCATATCACATTGGACTAATTCAAATGCTGTTGCATTGTGGGAACATCACTGAACATGACAACTAGCTTTGACCTATAATTGTTAACTTTTTATACATTGTGACTTGGATGGAGAGTTGTCTCATTGGCACTCATACCACATCTTCTTATTTATATAGGTCAGTTTCTGTTTTAAGAAAGATGAAATCAGTTTTTGGATTGTGGTCATCTATTACCATCAAAATAAGTATGTATAATCTGATGTTCACAGTCAAACATTTGCTGGAATAAGATACATGTATGGCACACAGTGCATGTAAACTTTAACCCATGCTAGTAAACAAACTACACAATACCTGACACAGTCACTGTCAGTGTATGTTATACAAACATTGAAAATTTGAATATTTATAAATCATAAAAAACCAATAAAATTATCCTAACAATTGTTCAGGTAAGCTCTGTGACCAATTAAATTATCCAAATACTTGTTCAGGAAAGTTCTGTGTGGTTGGCCTTCCGTGTTTTTTATGCAACTCAACAAATTGAACAAGATGTGGTGGTAAATCTGAATGAAAAGATAACCCATGAATTAGAATGACATTTGATGCAAGGCACTGTAGTGTTTGGTGTGAAACTGGACACAGAGGCACTAACGATTGCTGAGAACTCTCAATGGCAGAACGGTTGCTAAAATCTGCACAATCTGGATGAGCTCCACCCTCCAAGAGTGTCTGGACAACTTCTACAGGTTTACCTATTCCATTCTCTTCATTATTGTCCAACATTAAAAAGTAACAAAAATGAAGGGCTGTCATACCTATGTCATCAAAAGCATTAGGATCTGCTCCGTATGTTAGCAGCAATTTAATCATTTCTGCAGATCCCGAGAATTCATAAATTAAGGGACTTTTGTCGTTGGGGGACATCAACATGTCAATTGTGTTATTTGATAATGTAGGTACTGTATAATGTAATAGAGTCTGTCCATACAGGTTCCTTAGATCAGTCTTTATAACTTTCTTCATAAACTCTGAAAATCTTTGATATTCTTCTTGGGTCTTTTCTCGTCTAGCCATTCTCTTCATCATCACAAGCAATGACGCAAATTCTAGAAATCTCCTTTGACACCTTGGTGTGACACAACATTCCAGGAAAAAACATTTCCATATTGCCATTGAAAGGTCAAAGGTTAATTTTGAATGTAGACTCTCAATCAAAACAATGTCAATCAATGGTGAAATGAAATTTTTCAAGGAATTCTTTTTGTCCCAACTGGCAATGACGGATAAATTGACTTCATTTGGCAGATACTTAACAAAATATGGATAACTGTAAGTCACCAGTGTAGCACATTCTACTATTTTACCTTTTGCATAAAACTCATTTGCAAGAGATTCAAACGCACCTAATGTATTGAAATCTCCATATCCAATCATACGTTCGTGAACTAAAGCATTTTTTATCAGAATTAGAGTATATGCTTCTATTGCTTTTGTATTATCCTTGATATACTTTTCAACATGCGACATGAATGAACACACTTCTGTATTGATAGTTAAATCTGGCATTATCCCCGTTCGTACATGGGTGATGTAGCTTTGAGTCACTTCCTCTATTGTCTTTTGTGAGGTGTCTGTGAAAATCTTTGATATAACATGAGTCATATCCATAACATATGCTTGGAGAGGAACTGTGCGAGCTACCTCCTCCAACGATATATCTTCTTCCCATTTCAATATATTATTAGAGGAGAAGTAGGTTTTATTTCGCGTCTTACGGAGACATCTATGTTGTCTCAATTTATTGGCAGCATTCCAACATAGCACAGCATGCAGATAATATCTATGTGTGAGACAATATGTCCCTATCATCTCCAAACCATTTACCTTGGCTTCGAATGGAACTCCAGGCATCTGCAAACATTTCATATAATATGTTATATTACCTGTGCATGCTAAATACACAAGTGGATGGACATACTTCGTACATCTATTGTCGGACACATCAGATAAACAAATATTGTTTGATTCTCTGCTGATAATAAAGGACTGAAGCACAAAGTCAACATTGTTTTCTATGCTATCAGACTTTTCCCTTAATGGTACAACATGAAATTTCAGGAAGTTCGCTTCATTGATATCCTTGACATTCTCTATGTATGGATCAAAAAATTCTGACATGTGAAAACTTCGGTGAAGTATTTCATATCCAAGAACAGACATGCCATCTGCATTCCTCACATTGTAAAAGTTAGGAATTTTATCGACTAAAACTTGAAGTGAATCCTTGGAAATACCTAATGATCTATTAAACACTGAGGTCAAGATGTAAAAAATTTGATCTTTTGTGCATTTCTCTACAGCTCCTTTATCAATGAGCAGTTTTACAATTTCAAATTTATGAGGCATTTTCAAGGTAAGTGTTTCTTTTAGATGGTTAATTTCATCCTGGTTTTCAAAATTTTCATTTGATTTATAGCCGAATGACTTGAATATTTCTTGAGGAAACAGCTGCAAGGAAAGCATTAACATATTGTAGTTTTCTGCAAAACTTATGTTAAAATCTGCATTACATTCAAGTAAATAGTGGACAATATCTTCATCACCATTGGCTACAGCACATAGTAACGGTCTGCCATTATGTTTTTCACCATTAACTTCTGCTTGACAGTGTTCTACAAAAAACTTGACCATGTTTAGATTTGTCATCTTACAAGCTAAAGTTAGTGGTTCATATACATTTTTTTTAACTTGCATTACTTCTTTTCTTTGTTCTATACTACAGACACCTAAAACGGCTGCCAAATATCTCTCTGCATCATTGCAAATTATGTCAGACTTTTGTGTGGCCGAGATTAAATCAAATATTTTGTGCTTCAAAAATTGCAGTGTTTCTGGTTCAACACCATCTCCATAATTGTATGTTTCTTCACAGTAACCATAGTAATCATAATAAAAATCCAAATTTTCTTCATTCGGGATAATATTTTCAACAGGTGTGTCTACAAATCTTTCATTTTGATTATTTTCATTAAATTCAGCATCTGTGCTGACTTTGTCTTTCTTTTTCTGATAGGTAGTCTTGTTTGAGGTTTCATTTTTACATCTTCTTTTCCTTTTTGCACGTCTATTGTAATCCATTTTATTCAAACTTTACTGTCAACACCAGCTTCACTTCATTCTGAAATGTAGATTAATAAATAAGTTGGTTATTAGTCATACCATATGTATATATATATATATATATATATATATATAGGAATATAAGGACATGGACCTTAATACCTATGAATATTTCTCAGTTGACATTATTTACTGATATCAGACTAGAAATACTTGTAAATTGTGTAATGATGGACATTTTAAACTAGCAATTTTATCAGGACTATCTTACATAACATGCATAAATGCCCAAATACGAAGTCCATTATAACTAGATGAAAAGTGTCTCAAGTAATGCATAAACAAGTGGGAGGTTAAATAGAAAGATATCTTATAAAGTGTTGACATTTATATCCCAAAGAGGCCAAAATAGATATGTTGGTGATAGTTAAAACAATGCTTAAAAAACATTGATTTTATGTTCATTTCCAAATTATGCCTTATGTGAATATTCCAATAAACAAGTATCTCAGAAAATCTATCTTTTGAAATTCACATTGTACTGAAACTAGGTCCTGTACTGCCTTAAACTCTTTCTGTTGTACTGGTTTGACTGTACTCTGACAGAATAAATACTTTGGTTCAATGTATAAACATGGCTACTTTTTAGGAAAGGTTATATTATGATGAATGGATGAACTTCAAAGTCATACGATACTTCAAATTTAACAAAAAAGATGAAAATGTTTTATACATGTATACTTGAATGGCTAAGTTTTACCGAAAAAACATATGAACATATATATGCAAATGTAGACTTTCCTGTAAAAGAAAATCCTTCATTTTATCCAAATCTTCAGAAATGTACTGCAATTGAGTTATTATCTTCCCATACTCTAGTTCGCCAACAGTTTTTCTGTTTGCAGTGATCATAACCATTGTCAACGTATATTTGTTCCTAATAATATTTATTCCTGAGGGAAACAATATTATAATAATACATGTAATATATGTTCTGCAGAATTTCTATCATTGAATACTTTTTCCATCTGTATTATACATTGTATTTGTTCCACTGATATTAGGAACTTATGTTATATGTTGATTAATATAACAAATGTTCCTATTAAGGTGGTGATTTTTTACACCTAATTGATTATTATCTAAATCAAAACAGTGTTGTACATGCTGATTTTCTATTATGTAATTATTATGTAATTTGAAAAGTGTTTATGAGTTAGATATATTCACCTGTACACAATACCTGTATGTACAAACAAACATGGAGGCTGATGAATATGAAAAAATATTTATTTTCCCTAATGATGGCTCATATGTTGAAGGTAATTAATTATGTTAACAAGTTCATCTGTGACATATAAATGTAAATTCTAATAAGACAAATATCAATTATATGTAAAATATGCATGCCAGTAATTGTGGATAATTTAAAATAATTATTTAATGTCAACACCATTGGGAACAATTATTTCCCATATTCACGATACCTGTTCTTTTACTAGTATTCTTTCTACTAGTAATATCAGAATAATAATTGTACATACCAGTTTACCATTCCGGCATTCATAATAGATAGTACATAATAATATTTTCCGGTCGGAATAGACATGTGATAGATATTACATAATACTTTTTCCATTTGGAAAAGATATAACATAATACTTTTTCCATTCGAATAGATATTACATAATACTTTTCCATTTGGAATAGATATTACATAATACTTTTCCATTCAGAATAGATATTACATAATATTCTTTTCCATTCGGAATAGATATTACATAATATTCTTTTTCCTTTTGGAATAGATATTACATAATATTATGTTATAAATGTTATACCAGTCATGCGATAATTCTTCCACAATAATATTTATCCCAAAGATACTTTATTATGTAACAAAACTTTCTATTGGAATTTATTTTATGTGATAAAAATTCCAAGGCATCAGTCCTTTTATTATGCTTATGGAATATATGTATCACATAAAATTAATTCCAATTGAATTTTGTTACATAATAAATTATCCTCTTGTTAGAAATTCAGAAATGGCACAGCACAAGTGCAAAGGGAAAATACTGAAGGAAGAATGCATGGAAAATATAAAACATGATTGCACACACGTGCTTTTCTGATCATTGTTGAATTTATAATGAAAGTATAAAAGGTGCACTTGAATAGGTCCATAGTTGAACTTGTTTTGATTTTTTTCCAAACTTGTTTTTAGGAAATTATTGGTAGCATTGCATGAGTAAATTAATAGACTTAATTACACTAGCATGCATATTTGTCTGCCATTACTTAAAACCACACAACTTTTCAAGTTCTCGCAAATTATTGCATCTCAATTAAAACTGGGGCTATTAAGTATTATACTAACGACTTCATTCCAAGACAATTCAGCTAAATGCATGTACTCAAAAGGTTAAATACTTCTATTCTTTAATGATTTAGTGTCACTTTTCAAATATGAGAGTACATGCAGAAGGTAAGGCTGTGGATTTTCTATATAAAATTTCGATACAGGTTCACTTTGCATTGATTCAGCAAAAGGGTACATAAAGCGCCAGGAAGGTTGGTGGAATTTCCACTTGAAATGAAATTGAAACGGGAAGAAGAAAGTGTTGTGAAAATACATAGATAGTACCAGCTGTATTCGAGCCCTCAATTTGGGGATCTAAACGCAGTTAGACTACAAAAGAAACTCTCGTTTATCAATTTTCTTGTTTCAATTCAATATGTTTGAATTTTTAGATGTGTTATTATATTATTATATTACTAATTTAACAAATCTTTTTCTCATTACTAGACGTACAGCTTCAAAGTAAACACATCATTTTCTTTTATTGTTTTTTCTTCCCTCAACGGGCGCAGCCATCTTTAACCACGAAAAGAGATCCGACAGTCCCGTACCCGTGTCTCCATATTAGGAAATATTTACACGATCCACATAAAGGTTATTCGGAATTCAATGCATTACGATACCAGTCGTTAATTTCGTTAGTCCTTGCAAGTCCGTTCATTTAACTTACGTTGACTAAATCTGAGACTATACTATAACACATATATTATTAGTCTCAGACTAAATTAACAGACTCATAGGACGAACAAAACTACTCAAACATGTCAAATCAAATCAAATCAAATAATATCAAATCAGTGTATTTCCTAATTTAGGACCCTTGATGACATATCAATATCAAACAAGAGAAGAAGGAAAAATGACAAACGTATACACATTCATAGACAATGCATGTGTTGTCGTTTGTTGGTATGGTTCATAAGTGTTTCTCGTTTCTCGTTTTTATATAGATTAGACCGTTGGTGTTCCTGTTTGAATTGTTTTACACTAGTCTTTTGGGGCCCTTTATAGCTTGCTGTTCGGTGTGAGCCTAGCTAGGCTCCGTGTTGCAGTCCGTACTTTGACCTATAATTAATTGTTTACTTTTTACACATTGTGACTTAGATGGATAGTTGTCTCATTGGCAGTTTATTTATATTAAACGTTATATGAAGTATATAAAGATAAACAACTTGTGAAAGGAGACATGACATACCTTTATTTTAATGCTTGCTCAAAACGCATATCAGACCAGAGACATATATATATATACTATGCCTGTGCGTTTCTCCGATCAGACTGTTTCCAAATTGTAACAAAAATAGCAAAAATAAATAATATCATAGATGAGGAAGTAATGACTGATCTTGAGTAACACTCCAGCATGTTCATGGATGGTGACTGAGTAATGACTGATCTTGTAACACCCCAGCATGTTCATGGATGATGACTGAGTAATGCCGTGTGACTGATCTTGTAACATCTGGGGGGCAGCATGTTTATCAGTGGATGATGAAGTATAATGACTGAACTTGTACATGTTGTAACACTCCATCATGTTCATGGAGGATGGAGTAATGACTGATCTTGTAACACCCCGGCATTTTCATGGATGATGAAGTGATGACTTATTTTGTAATACCCCAGATGAACGATAAAGTAATGACTGATCTTGTAACACCCCATCATGTTCATGGATGATGAAGTAATGATTGATCTTGTTACACCCCAGCAGGTTCATGGATGATGGAGTAATGAATGATCTTGCAACACTCCAGAATGACAATGGACACTGAAGTAATGAATGATCCGTCAATACTGTAAAATGATCTTGGATGAAGAAGTCATAACTGGTCTGGCAAAACTATAGTGAATGTTGAAATAATGACTAAAACGGTCATCAACGGTAAAAGTGTAATCGAATTGGAGACACTTCAGCATGTTCATGGAGTGTGGAATGATGACTGAAATGGCAGCACTCCTGCATTATTATGGATGGTGAAGTAGTGACTATAAACATGCAACATTTAATCATGTTTATTGAGGATTAAAACAAATAGAACTGAACATATACTCCAGCATGTACATGTATGGTGCAGTAATTAATTATCTGGTAGCACTCCATATTGCCAATGTTCTTCTTCTTTAATTTTTTAGCGATCCTTCATTTATTGAGGATTATTCGCCGGGCGTCGACTATAAAATTTGATTTATTATTTACAAGGTAACCAGAAAAAAGAAACAAAATCAAAAATCAAAATGATATATGTACATTTGAAAAATAACATTTAGATAAAACTATATACATTTGATAACAATAAAAGTTAAGGGTAGAACATAGGGATTAGAGCAGATTCTGGGATCATACTCTTGAATCTCTATACTGTACTGCATGACACTATTTGTTGTGGCAAATGATTCCAATTTATAACTGTACGCGGATAAAATGAATACTTATAACTGTCTTTAGATGTTTGTATTTGCCTAAATGAGTGTGGATTGCTATTTCTGGTTCTATTGTCTAGTGGGATCAAAAGGTTAATTCTATGCAACATCGTTTGTAACGTTCATTTTGATTGGATGACGTCACCAAATTTCATGGCATCAATTCATACAATTGATGCTACGAAAACGTACGCGCAAGCGCAGACGACGTTTGACAGAATTTAAATGTATGATTTGACGTTGTTTTCTCTCAGTTTCATTAGAATGGAGATAACAATATTGTATTTTAAGCTCCGACGACATCAATTGGTGATTTGATGGTCGCAAATACCCGTTCACTGGCTCCGCAAACGCGTCGCCAGTAAACTTAATTTGCGACCATCAAATCACCAATTGATGCCGTCGGAGCTTAAAATACAATACAGTTATCTCCTAAATGTAGGGAATGCAACAATTTCGTGTATAATTTTGTAGAAGAAAATAAGTCTGTATCTTAAACGCTAGCTAATTTCAAGTGGGTACCAATTTAGGTATGTCATCATATCAGTAACTAAGCTGGTGTCGTGGAAGCGGTTGCATGTGAAGCAGGCTGCTCAGTCTTCTCTGAACTTTTTCAATTTGTGAAATTTGTTATTTTTGATGTGGATCCCAAATGGTTGAGCAGTACTCTAATTTTGGTCGGACAAGAGCTTTAAATGCATGAGCTTTAACTTTAGGTGAGGCTATTTTAAGGTTTCTGCGAATAAATCCATGAGACTGGTTTGCTTTTGATGTCATGTTATCGATATGTTTATCCCATATAAAGTTTGATTGAACAGTTAGGCCTAAATATTTTGTAGAGTCAATTTTGTTCGAGAGAGTGATTATGTAATTTGTAAGTGAAATCTCAAGGTTTTCGTTAGAATATTGCATTTATCAGGGTGAAACTGCATGAGTCAGTACCGTTCCCATTTGCCTGCCGCTTCCAAATCAGACTGTAATTTATATGTGTCATCCGGTTGTTCGATGAAGTATTGAATGAACTGACAACACTCCAGCATATTCATGGATGATGAAAAGAAATATACAAATTAGAAAATACAGTAAGATATAACGATGTTCCCGAATTGGGACAGGCACATAAACATATGAAGGGTTAAACTATTTTTTTTTACTGCTCGACCCTCCTCCTTTTTCAATCCCTATTAATAAAATAACCAAGCAATGGCGGATCCAGGGGGTTGTTGTTGTTCCTACAACCCCCTTTTTGTTTGACGATCAATGCTTTTGAATGGGGAAAAAAAATGGCTGGATCCGCCCCTGCTAAGGGTACATAAAATGGTACTTTGATTATCAGTATAGTACAGATGTCTTAAGTTAAAAGTTTCAATCAAAATTTCAGATATTTTGATTGAAAAATGTGGCCTTTTTGTAAACAAAATGCGGTGAAAAATGGGGATAAATCCTTTAATTTAGGTAGGTTCAATAGCAGAACTTTTCATGGCTGTTATTATGAACAGTCAGGTGGATTTTTACATGACAGAATTTTCCCAAAATGCTTGGACACAATCATGTCCCTCCTGTGTTCAGTATTCAAACCCGATTTGACTAATTATCATATAATATCATATTATTGGTTTTGACTATCAGTGCAAGCTGAAATTTCCCATCTGATATTAGACTTCTTATTGAAACATGCAGAGTTTACCCGAAACTTTATCAGACTACTTACTATGCATGGTGAATTTTACCTGTCTGACTTCGGACTTCTTACTGATTCATGCCGAGTTTACCCATCTCTTATCAGACTTCTTACTGATTCATGCTGAGTTTACCCATCTCACATCAGAATTCATACTGATTCATGCTGAGTTTACCCATCTCACATTGGGCTTCTCACTGATTTATGCAACTGACCCCTCTGACATCCAGCTTCTTACTGATTCATGCTGAGTTTACCCTTCAGACATCAGACTTCTTACTGATTCATGCTGAGTTTCTATTTTGACATCAGACTTCTAAATGATTCATACTGAATATATCCTGACATTAGACTTCTTACTGAATCAAACTGAGTTTACCCTTTTGACATCAAACCTCTTGCTGATTCATACTGAGTTTACCCTTCTGACATCAGACGTCTTACTTATTCATGCCGAGTTTACCCTTCTGACATCAGACTTCTTACTGATTCATGCTGAGTTTACTGATCTTACATCAGACTTCTTACTGATTCATGCTGAGGTAATTGATTTGGCATCAGACTTCTTACTGACGCATGCTGAGTTTACCCGTCTTACATCAGACTAATTACTGACTCATGCTGAGTTTACCCGTCTTACATCAGACTTCTAAATGATTCACGATGAGTTTACCCTTCTGACATCCGACTTCTAACGGATTCATGCTGAATTTATCCTTCTGATATCAGCATTGTTACTGATTCATGCTGAGTTTACCCATCTGACATCAGACTTCTATCTGATTTATACTGAGTTTACCCTTCTGACATCAGACTTCTACTGATCCATGATGAGTTTCCCCGTCTGACATCAGACTTCTGACTGAATCATACTGTTTTTATCCTTCTGACATCAGACTTCTTACTGATTTCTGATGAGTTAACCTATATGACATCAGACTTCTAACTAAATCATACTGAGTTTACCCTTCTGACATCAAACCTCTTACTGATTCATGCTGAGTTTACCCTTTTGACATCAGACTTCTGACTGATTAATGATGAGTTTACCAATCTGGCATCAGACTTCTTACTGATTCATGCTGAGTTTACCGTCTTACATCAGACTCCTTACTGACTCAAGCTGAGTTTATTGATTTGACATCAGACTTCTAACTGACTCATGCTGAGTTAATTGATTTGACATCAGACTTCTAACTGACTCATGCTGAGTTTACCCGTCTTACATCAGACTCCTTACTGACTCATGCTGAGTTAATTGATTTGACATCAGACTTCTTACTGACTCATGCTGAGTTAATTGATTTAACATCAGACTTCTAACTGACTCATGCTGAGTTTACCCGTCTTACATCAGACTCTTTACTGACTCATGCTGAGTTAATTGATTCGACATCAGACTTCTTACTGACTCATGCTGAGTTTACCCGTCTTACATCAGACTTACTGATTCATGCTGAGGTAATTGATTTGGCATCAGACTTCTTACTGACGCATGCTGAGTTTACCCGTCTTACATCAGACTTATTACTGACGCATGCTGAGTTTACCCATCTTAGATCAGACTTCTTACTGACGCATGCTGAGTTTACCTGTCTTACATCAGACTTCTTACTGACTCATGCTGAGTTTACCCTCTTACATCAGACTTCTTACTGACTCATGCTGAGTTAACCCGTCTTACTGACTTGTGCCGAGTTAATTGATTTGACATCAGATTTCTTACTGACTCATGCTGAGTTAATTGATTTGACATCCGACTTCTTACTGACTCATGCTGAGATAACTGATTTGACATCAGACTTCTAACTGACTCATGCTGAGTTTACCCGTCTTACATCAGACTTCTTACTGACTCATGCTGAGTTAATTGATTTGACATCTGACTTCTAACTGACTCATGCTGAGATTACCCGTCTTACATCACTCCTTACTGACTCATGCTGAGTTTACTGATTTGACATCAGACTTCTTACTGACTCATGCTGAGTTAATTGATTTGACATCACTCCTTACTGACTCATGCTGAGTTAATTGATTTGACATCAGACTTCTTACTGACTCATGGTGAGTTTACTCGTCTTACATCAGACTTCTTACTGACTCATGCTGAGTTAATTGATTTGACATCACTCCTTACTGACTCATGCTGAGTTAATTGATTTGACATCAGACTTCTTACTGACTCATGGTGAGTTTACTCGTCTTACATTAGACTTACTGATTCATGCTGAGGTAATTGATTTGGCATCAGACTTCTTACTGACACATGCTGAGTTTACCCGTCTTACATCAGACTTCTTCCTGACTCATTCTGAGTTTACCCGTCTTATATCAGACTTCTGACTCATGCTGAGTTTACCCGTCTTACATCAGACTTCTTACTGACTCATGCTGAGTTTACCCGTCTTACATCAGACTTCTGACTCATGCTGAGTTTACCCGTCTTAGACCAGACTACTTACTGACTCATGCTGAAATTACCCGTCTAACATCAGACTTACTGATTCATGCTGAGGTATTTTTATTGGCATCAGACTTCTTACTGACGCATGCTGAGTTTACCCGTCTTACATCAGACTTCTTCCTGACTCATGCTGAGTTTACCTGTCTTACATCAGACTTCTTACTGACTCATGCTGAGTTTACCCGTCTTACATCAGACTTCTAACCGACTCCTGCTGAGTTTACCCATTTTACAGACTCATGCTGAGTTTACCCGTCTTACATCAGACTTCTAACTGACTCATGCTGAGTTTACCTGTCTTACATCAGACTTCTTACTGACTCATGCTGAGTTTACCTGTCTTACATCAGACTTCTTACTGACTCATGCTGAGTTTACCTGTCTTACATCAGACTTCTAACTGACTCATGCCGAGTTAATTGATTTGACATCAGACTTCTTACTGACTCATGCTGAGTTAATTGATTTGACATCAGACTTCTTACTGACTCATGCTGATTTAATTGATTAGACATCATACCAGATGTTTACAGGTGTTTGTTATTTCAAAGATTTTATGTTCCATGTTGTCTATATTTGTATCATTGCAGTTTAAAGGTTCTAGTTAGTGTCTTCAAATTGTCAGGGGTGTGCTCTGTTATGCTATGAATTTTAGGTATTTCAGTTTTCCTTGTTGAGAAATGCAGATTCAGTAATATTTCACTCTCTTATGAAATTTTCAGCAAAAGTGTTCCAGCCAACCAATAAAACTTACAAATGGATTTTTTTTTTCTGTTGAAATCTGCTAATAACAAACAAACAAAAATGTTCTGCTTTATAGGTAGCAAGCAAGGCTGTATCTCAATCCAGCTCAAGACTAGTATTCTTTTCTCATTGGTTACATATACATGTATCAATTTCTGATTATTATTTTTATCAAGAGAATTAAGTGACTAAGATTAAATTGAAAAGTCTAAATTGAGCAACAACATTTAATCTTCATATTTTTATTTCTCTTACCAGTGGCTCACATATATATTACATTTATTTACTAACAATTAACTTCATAAAACAAATCATTTTAATAATCTGTTTGGTTATTTTCACTAAAATCACATACATGCACAGAATCATTAATTCACATTTTGGTAAATAATATTTTTTTTAAGGACTGGCCATTTTTCAAAGGATTTTTAATATTTTACTCTTACTTTAATTTCTGTTAAACACTTTTGGTTAAAATACTTTACTTCATTCACATTAATTAAATAATTGTTTCAAATTTCGAGAACTCTGGTCTGTATCACATATTTGCCAAAGGGAACTGATCTTTATAGCTTGTATACAAGCTTTACAGGTCTTCTGCCATCAGTGTAAATATGTTTACTTTCTACTTTACTTCTTAAGTTAATACCAGTGATAATTCTTCTATAATATTTTTCTTGTATGTAAATATAGTGTGTAGATTCATTATTATTCGGAAACCACTTTTCGTGGATTTGGTGGATTAAGGTAAACCACTATTTTAATGTTCAAGTAAAAATTTCCGTTGGTTTATTTATGCAGACTTTGGCAAAAACCATGAAATCAAATTTTCCACATTAATACAATTTTTACCTCAATCTTCAAAAATTGGTATCCATGAAATATTAAAAGTTAACCATAATAGTTGAATTTGAATTGAGCTTTTACCAAAATGTGAACAGCTGTTCAATTGTAAACAGCATTGAAAGAGATCAACAAAGACTAAATTAAACACATATCAATTATACGTCACACTCAAGCACCTGTCTTAAAGAAATCCATTAATTCTTAAATATCATGAAATTGCTTACACTCAATTTATCAATAGAAGAATTCACAGACTTCTACAAAACAAGTAAGGATATCGTTTAAGTACTGTAATTGACAGATCACTTTAATATAGACAATTGTAAACACATAAAAAATTTCTTCAACAAACTGCAAAATGATGTCGAATACTAAATCTGTGAAGACAACATACAGTATAAGGACTCTCTTTGACAATGGAAAAACAAATCAACTATAAAATGCTACTTTATTTGAAACATAAACATAGTTACAGAAAAGATGTGTATAGTTTTAGATTTTTGTGAATTTAAATCCTTTATTTAAGGTTTAAGGCATTATTTCTGTAGTTTTTTTATAATAATTTTTTTCTTTATACCTGCCAATATACACCACTACTATTCCTTACAGATCATGTGCTTATTAAAACATGAATAAAACATGTATGATAATAATGATGTATCTAAATGCTTGAGACTTGAATGATGATCATATAATGAAATATTGCAAAATAAAAATGTTTATGTGTACACTAATTTCAGATGATTTCAATCAAATTAATAAGAAATGTACTTTTTTCATTTTCACAAATCACTTTGTCTTCAAAATCATTTAAAATGTTTCTTGTTTATTTGGGAACATAACAGAATATCTAAGAGTAAAATGAAAAGTCAATTGAAATAAGGAAAAATGTTAAAACATTTAAAATAACAGTTTTAGTACCAATAAATACTTTTTAAAATTATTCTCTAAGAACTGTCATTTTTCCAAAATCACTTTTGGATACAACAATTATAATTTGTATTTAATACCCACTGAAACAATCTTTGCAATAATACTTTACATCTTCTTAATAACAACAGCATATGTATGATAAAATAAATGTACACAATTTCAATGACACAAATAAAATAAATTAAGCACTTACAATCATCGCAAACTGAACATGAACAGCAAAAATATGACTATATACACTAATCTGAAATTTCATAATATTTTCTATTATGTATAAAAACATTCTGTGTAATAAATCGCCAAAATCACAAATACAATATCACATATTCAAACTACGCAATCAATGAATATTTATAACTGAACACAAGATAGAATTATATTATTGAGAAGGAATACCCATGTTCAGAAATGTAGAACATGGTTTCTCCTTTTTTTTTTATAGACCTATCTATTTTTTTCTAACCAATGTAACAATTTATGGTGAGTAATGATTATTTTAACAAAAAAACTTACAAGAAAAAATACTCAAAGGTAATGATTATTTCAGTAAAACTTAGGACTAATTTTAATTGTCGTCCTTTTTATTTTTTTTTTGGAAAAGAGCTGCAGACTGATACATTTGCAGTGTGTCTATAATTCAAATTCTTGAAATTTAATCATTGTACAATAACAATGAGAGTTAAATATATTAATTCCTTTAATTCAAAAAAGGTTAAAGGCAAAAAAAAAAAAGAAAAAAAGAAAAAGAAATAGTTTTAGAGTTAAAATTAAAATTTTATTAACCACTGATTGACAGAAATCACAAGAAATCTACATACAAAGTACATGCACAAGTAAAAGAGGAAATCTATTTTTAATATCTAGGAAAAAATATTTGGCATCTTAAATTTTATACATTTGAAAGACTTACATAACAAATTCATTAAATAACAGTACAAAAGACAGTAGAAATAATAAATTATTTTTAGAAAGGCATTTACAATGTATTATAGATATATACAAGGAAGGTGTTGTCAATACATTTGGCAAAGAAACTGACAGAGCATTCTAATTGGTGGATCTATGAAGGAGTTGCAATTTTCCGTTTTTAACTAAAAAAAAAAATAAGTAAAAACTGACAAAAATAAAATTTTGCCAAAGTATTACATCTTCCCTTTTCTAGTTTTTGGATAAAGTCCTGATCATTAATTAAAGTGTTATAAATGAATTGCTAACCGTTATATGTCAAATATTACTTTTTCTCATTATCTTATTTTATCAAATCATTCAGTTTTGATTGAAAATGATACATAATAAAGCTGCCCAGGGAATAGACCCTTTCAACCAAGTCTCATCTTGCGTTTTCTGGTTCCAAATATACACTGTACTTCATATCTTTAAACTGTGCTGCCGTAATTTCTTTAAAAGGAATATTTGTCATTTCTTCCCTTTATTAACCACAAAACAGTTTATTAAAGTGAAAGGTCTACTAAGAACTCAATATATTTAACCATTTATAAATTAAGATTAAAGATGTATATTTAGGACAGTAAGAATTGTTACATTATACAGTACTGAAACTTCTTCCTGAAGCACAAATGGATTCATATATTTATATGAAACAATTTTAATGTATCAGATTTGCCAATATCTGATCTTACTGAAAAAAACTAGAGGCTCTCAAGAGCCTGTGTCGCTCACCTGTATTTACTGATGCTTTGGAAATCATGTAAAATAAGGTTAAAATCATAATTAATAGTATTAGATATTAGATATTATAATGATATCTAAGATAATAACAAAAAACTGCAAAATTTTTGTAAAATTACTAACTCAGGGGCAGCAACCCAACAACGTGTTGTCGGATTCGTCTGAAAATTTCAGGGCAGATAAATCTAAATCTGATGAACATTTTTGCCACCTGTCAGATTTGCTCTAAATGCTTTAGTTTCAGAGATATAAACCAAAAACTGCATTTTACCCCTATGTTCTATTTTTAACCAAGTTGGCCATGATGGTTGGAAGGCGGGGTCATCGGACAAATTTTTTAAACTAGATACCCTAATAATGATTATGGTCAAGTATGGTTAAATTTGTCTCAGTAGTTTCAGAGAAGAAGATTTTGTAAAAGATTACAAAATTTACGAAAAATTGTAAAAATTACTATTAAGGGCAATAACTCCTAAAGGGGTCGACTGACAATTTTGGTCATGCAACTTATTTGTAGATCTTACTTTGCTGAACATTATTGCTGTTTACAGTTTATCTCTATCTATAATAATATTCAAACACTGCAAAATTTCCTAAAATTACTAATTCAGGGCAGCAACCCAACAACAGGTTGTCAGATTTGTCTGAAAATTTCAGGGCAGATAGATCTGGACCTGATAATCAGTTTTACCCTATGTCAGATTTACTCTAAATGCTTTGGTTTCAGAGATTTAAGCCAAAATCTACATTTTACCCTATGTTCTATTTTTAGCCATGGTGGCCATCTTGGTTGGTTGGCAGGGTCATCGGACACATTTTTAAACTAGATACCCTAATGATGATTGTGGCCAAGTTTGGTTAAATTTGGCCTGGTGGTTTCAGAGGAGAAGATTTTTGTAAAAGCTAACGACGACGGACGTAAGTGATGAGAAAGCTCACTTGGCCCTTTGGGCCAGGTGAGCTAAAAAAAAAAATGATTTATAAACATTTGCACGAATATTTCCAAGAACTAACAAAATATAAACACAGAGTGTGAAATAGAGAATAACTAGTGAAAGACTTCACACAAGGACTTCACACAACATGCACAGGAATGTTATAGGTTTATACTGGACAAGGACAAATGAATTTCAAATGTTTCATCATTCATTCTAAAATGGAATTATGATATGGCACTTAAAAGATGTTCATACTTAGTTTTGGTTTACAGGTATTGATTTTTATAGAATATTTAGCCATTGATATGCAAATTCTAGTAAAAACTCTCCAAACCAAAATCTGTTGGTGTTAAATATTTTCTTGGGATTAATCGGATTAGAGAATATCAACTGTATGTACTGATACCAGATGTTAATTATAGAAACAGTGCTCATAGAAAAAAATAGGTCACAGTGACTTGTGCATTAATCTGATGCAATGATCTAGTGCATGAGTTTATGTTGTTTAATGGTTCAACCAAGACAAAACACAAATTTTCTACAAATCTTCAACTACAATTCCATAATTCCCAATGATCACTCAAAATATATATTAACTGTTTAAAATAAAAAATATACAGATGGATTTTATTTATAAATGGTTTCCCTCAATACCATCAATGGATGACAAATTTTATATGGTGACACATAACATTGTTTGTATTTTTAAACAAGTGCCTTTATATATTTGCATTCAGTTCTATTTCACATACTTATAGAAGTTCTTACTCCAAACTTCAATACATTTATACTCTGCCACTTATAACATTAACAACAAATGCATAAATATTTTCCAGTAACGATTTGAATGAACGATGTTAATAAAGGTCCACAGACTAGTCCTTAAAATGGCAGATCATGGTCAACTGAGCACTTTTCATTGTATTCTTGTTGAATACCAGATTAATGATATGACAAAGCACATAAAAAGACTAGAAAGGAGGTGATCATGACTTTGGATACACTCGTCGTTGGTTATATCGTTTTAAACCAGGCTGTGTTGTGGAGGATGAAGACATCTGTGATGGGTTGAATAACATAGGCATGGAAGGTGGTCCTGAAGATGGAGGAGGCATCTCTGTTGATTCAGTCTGAAATCAGAAAACAATAGAACTTGAAAGTTCTGAAGAAAAGATTGGAAATTTCTCTTTGACAATTCTAAAAAAGTTTCCTAATTTCAGCTCAAGCTGACACTTTTCAATAATCTCCATTCTGCTTTCTGTTTGGGTATTTGCCCTCAATTCTTTATAAATACTTAGTTTTCCAAAAGTTTGTGGCTGTTGAGAATTTACCACCAAGTAAGATCATGATGGTTCCCATATTTCACATTACATGTTAAGGACATTAACTTAGTAACATTTGTATGGCTACACAAAAGATTGTAGATACTTAAGTTATTTAATCTTTGTTTATCAAATACAGATTGTAAGCTTGTCTAAAGAAATTTATTAAAATTGGAATTTTTTAATTTTGTCTCTCAAGCAGGTAAATCTTTTTTCAAAAGTAATTTAAATTTATCAGCATGGGATCTGATATAATAAATAACAATGATACAAAATCATAGTAAGTGTAGTAAGAGTATACCTCTCCTGCATGAATTCTTTGGTCACTAGGGGGGTCATTAGATTGAGCAAGATTGACTTCTGGTTGACTAGAATCTGTTGTGTCTTTACTATGATCTACAAAAATTGAATGTTTATTTAATAATACACAAATACATAAAAAATTAAAATGTGGATTGTGTCCACATGTGGACACAGATGATGCCCCCGCTTGCATATCATATAGTTATAAAGGAAATAACTGAAGAACTTTAAAGGTGACGCTACCCAAATTTGAACTTGATCTGAGTTTTGTGGTAATAAGCATTGTGTGCAAGTCTCATAACATTTGGTTGAGGCTAACTTAAGTAGAGAACAGAAATGAAAAATTCAGCAATTGTTATGTTTATAAAGGGACATAACTCAAGAATGGTAAAAGTGACGCTACCGAATTTCATGCTTAATCTGTATTATGTAGTAATAAGCATGGTGTATAAGTTTCATAACATTCGGTTGAGTAAAACTAAAGTTAGAGAATGGAAACAATATTTGTACTTGATCTTAGTTTTGTGGTAATGAGTATTGTGTATAGGTTTCATAATGTTTGATTGGGGCAAACTTAAGTTACAGAATTGAAACTAATTTTGCAATTTTCGATTTATAAAGGGCATAACTCAATATTGGTTAAAGTGACACTACCCAAATTCAACTTGATCTGTATTTTATCAGTGGAAGGCAAAATTAAACATTGCATTGTATAAAGCATTGATTGTAGTTGATTTAACTATAATCATGGACAAAGGAAGATAACTCCAATTTTAAAATTACTTGAATAATGACAGTGATATTTTGGACAAAACATGAAAAATTTAGCAATTTTTCCATATATAAAGGGCATAACTCTAGAACGGTTAAAGTGACGCTACCAAAATTCAAACTTGATCTGTGTTTTGTAGTAATAAACATTGTGTGTAAGTTTAATAACATTTGGTTGAGGCAAACTTAAGTTTGAGAACGGAAACCAATTTTGGGACATACATACGTACGGACGGACGGACAAGGGTAAAACTTAATGCCCCCTCCGCTTCGGCGGGGCATAAAAAGACAAACACTTTCATTTCATTTGGGATTTAGAACAGTGATAGGCAAGGTTCCTGTCAAAAATAATTGATTAATAACTGATAGCTTGATGGATTTTTGTGAAATTGATTACTTTACTTTTTTATGTAATAGATAACAACTACTAATACAATTACAATCAAATATTTTATCGATCAAAGTCTTTCAAATTAATTTATTTTTATCAATAGTACCGCTTAAGTCAACGCTAGGGGCCATCTTGACCTTGTTGTAGGGTATGAATGATTTGTTCATTGTTGAAGACCCTACATCAACTGTCAAGATGAAGAACAGGAATAAAAGCCCTGTTCATTGATAATTTTCTATGTTTTCTATGTATTGTGTGCGATTTTGTCCCATGTACATTTACTCCATATCCTTTCATTTTCTATTGATTCTAGAGTTTGTCTCTAGTGCTGTGTGGAGGCAGTAGAACGTTTCCTCGTGCTTGAGGTGTATGCTCTTATAATATTTACAGTTATGGTGTGCTTGTTCATGTGAGAATTTCTCATATTAATACAACGTCAAAATTTCATGTTTGGTTAAATTTCTTCAAAATACTGGTCTGGTCATCTGTTTTGTATATTGCCCTTTCATACTATTTTAAACTGCTAGGTTTTCTTACATATATTTCGATGTGCCCCATGCTGTCTATCATTTGTTGTTTAGTTTTATATGTATTGTCTATCATTTGTTGTTTGAAATTATTGGTCTTTTGTTGGGCAATGTATGACAAATATATGTTCAAAACTTAGCCCGTAATTATAAATTATGTAATTCATTGACCGCTCCCGACATGTGTAACTTCAAGGCATATTTTAGCAGCGATCGATGTCTTTCAAATTACTTTATTTTTATCATTAGTACCGCTTAAGTCGACACTAGGGGCCGTCTTGACCTTGTTGTAGGGTATGAATGATTTGTTCATTGTTGAAGACCCTACATCAACTGTCAAGATGAAGAACAGGAATAAAAGCCCTGTTCATTGATAATTTTCTATGTTTTCTATGTATTGTGTGCGATTTTGTCCCATGTACATTTACTCCATATCCTTTCATTTTCTATCAAATGTAATTACATTATTTTTCCATAACTTTATAAAAAATAAAGGTTTAACATCATTCTGCTGTTTAACATATTTAAAGCACAGTCACTCAGCTAGCCAATATATATTTAAATCGTTGTAATTTGCCTTTAAGATCTATACCTTCAGTAGCAATGTCAGTACACTATCTATATCTGCATACTAAACTAAGATTTTTATAGTTAAATCAGCATTCCACTATCCATGAAAAGTTGTTATTTATGGACAAAGGGCAACAATTGAACCGTTTCTTTCATTTTCAATAAATTGTAATGATTAAATAGAAGATGTTACTTGATTAAAATGTAAAAATAAACACTTGATTGTTTTCAAAATAATTAATATCGTTTTTAAGACCTTACAAGATTTTATTATACATGTATGAGCCTCAACATGTGTTTTTAAAATAATTGAATTAATTTCTAATGTCTTACTTGGGCTAAATATTGCAGGTGAAGATGCAGAAGTAGGCATCACATTAAATATATTGGATGGTACTGATGATGTTCCTCCTGATGAAGATTTAGGGTTCATCACATCTACGTACTGCGTTCTCGCACCTGCAAATACAAATAAATTATATTACAATACAATTTATATATACACCTTTAAGTTATTTCTTTTGAGAGGATTTCAGAACTTCAGAATTCATGAGATAATAAGAAATACTAGATTTACCAATTACACTATGAAATGCTAACAAAAGTTTTATTAATAAATTAAACATGTTATTTATATACCAACTCTCTTATAAATGGTATAGAAAGAGTTACTATAACACTTAAACAAAACTAGTTGGTAAAGTAACAAAACAACATTTGAAAGAGTAAATAGATAGATTACAATTAAAGTAAAGGGACAAGTGTGTTGTAACCAAAAAACTTGTTCTATCTAGCTCTGAACACACAAACAATTACCAGATATACACATATAAACCATTACCCACTACACATACACAAAACCCAACTACACAACTGATATTAAAACTTAAACAAGACACTTGTATAGCCTGTAGATCTAAAATAAGTGAGTGTGTGAAGTGTTTTGCTATATGCATCTGCACCACGGTTTCATTTTTTGTTAGTGTAAAATTGAGAATGGAAATGGGGAATGTGTCAAAGAGACAACAACCCGACCAAAGAGCAGAAAACAGCCGAAGGCCACCAATGGATCTTCAATACAGCGAGAAAATCCCACACCCGGAGGCGTGTATTATTGTAACTGCTTAAATTTTGGTAGATAACATCCTGTTTGAAATGGTATATATTTTCAAATGTTAGCCTAATTACTTTATAATCTCAATAGTTTTTTATAACTTCAATGTTTTAATGTGATCAGGAGCACACTTAGTAGTCGTAGTGAGGGGTACTGTCTGATAAAATCTTGACAAAAAAGCACTGCATTTTCAGAAAAAAATATGAAATCAATTTATGAACAGCCTTCAAACCAAACTTGTTATCTGACTTTGGTGAAATTTTATTCTTGATTTGTCTGATTTTTATTGTTCTTTAAAAAACAAGACTGCCAGAAACTAAATTGAAAACAAAGTTAAGACGTACAACAGAACATCTATGTTAAGAAATATAACTTCTTAATCATTTTGAAAAAAAACAATATGAAAGGTTAGCTTCAATGTATGAATTGAGGCAACATGGGAGTGCTACACATAACTGTAATGTCCCCTTAACCAATCATGCAGAAATTAATCTAAACAACAAACCAATAGAATCTAAAAAGAAAGATGTCTCCGTTAATTTCATGTTAGTGCTTTTCTTAACTGCACCTGACTCTAGACATTTTCAGTATCTCTAAATATTGGTTAGTAAATAGCTTTTTCTTATGAGGTTCTCAAATGTATTTCACTAATATTTCTTGACCAATCAATACTAAATCTAAGTTTAACATTTTTCATTAATCAACACTGAACTATGAAATACTGTAAATAAAGTCTTAATCATGCAGAAATTAATCTAAACAACAAACCAATAGAATCTAAAAAGAAAGATGTCTCCGTTAATTTCATGTTAGTGCTTTTCTAAACTGCACCTGACTCTAGACATTTTCAGTATCTCTAAATATTGGTTAGTAAATAGCTTTTTCTTATGAGGTTCTCAAATGTATTTCACTAATATTTCTTGACCAATCAATACTAAATCTAAGTTTAACATTTTTTCATTAATCAACACTGAACTATGAAATACTGTAAATAAAGTCTTAATAAAAAAAAATAATGTGAAAACACTTTTCTAATTAAAATTCTAAATCAATAAAATTGATGGGTTGAAGGAAAAACAATAAACAATAAATCGATGAAAAAGTTCGTCCCTATGAATACCCCTTGTAAATACTATACATTCTGGTTTCGAGTCTCTAAAAATTGATATTTATAATTTCTATGTATCAGAAATTATCAATGTGGAAGTGCCATATGTTTTTCTATTAAAATACTTGATTAAAATCACTCAATACATAAACATATCATACCTCTGCCTCTTTGTCTGCCATATCTATTCCCTGCTGGAGGCCCCATGCTAGGGGTTGATGCGGAAGATGGTGGCATTGGTGCTGAAAAAAAAGAAAGCACACTATTCAATCTCAACTGATTTTACTTAAGTAGTTTATTTGCATTGATTTTTAACCTTTGAACTAAAAATCAACCTAATTACTAACCTCCTTGTCAACAGCAACACAACTGTGACTATCAATACAACAACATAATATAAACAAACTAAAGTTTATAAATGTAGGACAGCATGATTTCATACCAACTGGTAACAAACTTTTAGCTTTCAGTACCAGTTTTGTTTGTGGATGTATTTATGTTATATTTTATACAATTTTTGAGAAGAGGTAGCATCAGGGTTTCCCCTGGGTCAATTTTATTTTTCGCCAAAACAATATTTTTTTTTCCACTTTCAATTTTTTCTTGCCAACTAACATATATATATTTTTCATTTAAAATTGTCCTTCTTGATAACCTAAAAACTAGTTTGTAGTGTTGATGTCTAGTCTGTTATAATTCTACATATCTTTTTTTAAATTTACATTGTAATAGATAAGCATGCATTAATAACAAGAAATTACTAAATTTAAAGATACTGTAAAAAAGCAATATCAATCATCAAATCATCATATTTGACTTTTAGGAACACAGGATTCATTTCAATAGTTTATCAGTTACTTCCCACCTAGTTGAAGAATAATGACTAAGTCAGAGATTTTTCTTTATTACAACAGAGTAACAGGTCTTTTCCAGACCATCATTAAAAGAAAAAGTTGAGACGTTAAACTATGCACCAAACACTATGCAACAAACATGTGTGTCGCTAAAACAATTGTCAAGTACCCACTTCAAAATAATTTTCTATCAAAGATGTAAAAAATCCATCAGGTGACTGGTAAAGCCATTTCACCAAGCAATTTCATTAAACAATACAATCAACACCTTTATCAATTAGTCCATTGTTGCAGATAAGTATAAAATGCAATCAGCTGATTATTGATTTTCTGTCAAAATGGTAACGTGACGAGTTCAAGGTGAAATCCCAGTATTGTTTGATCAGGAAAAAGTCCATGAACTTGCAAAAAATAAACAAAATAGACAAAGTTGAATCTTCTTTCACCAATGATGAATTTAAATAACCACAATTTTTATTTTTTCGAAAAATGCAAAAATTGCGACCGCCAGCGGAAACCCTGGGTAGTAGGAGGTTTATGATATAAGTACTGTACCTGCTGAGGAAGATAAGTCCATGTCTTTAGGAGGGGGAGGAGGTGGTTTTTCATCTTCAACATCACCATCCTGATTCATCCATCTTTTTTTGACAGGATCCCATACAATCTGCAATAAATTGAAACCTCTTTAATAACATCAAATAAACATTGAGAATTCATTACATTGTTTAGGAGGAATTTTGCTTACAGTGTGAAATTGCTGAATTTATTTTAAATCCCTTCAAGATACTGGATCATAATTACTTCTTCAGCTTCATGAACACTTTCATATGGTGTACTATCTGTGTGTGTTAATTTATAAAATTCCATCTGATGGTTAACAAGTTGTGTTCACAAGATTCAGACATACAGAAAGCTGGTTGGAAGGATAGGGTTTTTTCTATATAACATCTCCTCTCAAACTTTCTTTACTGATGTATACAGATAATACCTGATCTATTCTTTTATATAACAGATTGATTGAATGGTGTTTAACGCCACTTTCAGCACTGTTGGCTATTTCTTGGCGGGCAGTTTCTATAGGTGGAGGAAGCCAGAGTGTCCGGAGAGAACCACGACCTTCAGTAGAAAAACAGACAATCCTAGTTAATTAAGAATATTTTTTAATGCACCTTCCACTTGCGGGACTTGAAATCACAACCTCAGTGTTGACAGGCTAGTGATACAGTAGTTGAACTACTTAGACCACTCGGCCAACAAGGCCCCTTTTTATATAATAGAAAAGATAAGCTAACTTACTGATGGGTCACTGTCATCAGGTAATTTCATTTCATTTTTAGATTTTGGCAACAGTTTACTGAACACTCCACCAAACCAACCTTTACTCTGTAAGTAAACAAACATGATCAATAACAATAGAATCTCTTTAGTAAATCACTATACAAAACCGTGTTCATGTCAACTGTAGTTGGTGTATTAATTATTTGTAATTTTTTATTTAATAATTTCAAAATAGTCTGAAGCAGTTTTGAAATTTTTTAATTGACAGTTATATCTATTTATTCAATTGTTTCATGAATTAGAATTTTGATATCATGCCAAATATTCTTTCTCTATACTTGGTTGACATTTCTTCTCAATTATGGCTTCTAGTCATAGTTTTGTCCCTGTATATTTTATTCATGTTTGATGTTTACACCTGTGTGAGCCAAATTTTTCTGAAGGTTTCTAACTATTATTTCTCTTTTTCTTAGACTATCTTTAATTTCCTGAAAGTTTGATTATATTTTAATAATTAATGTGTGGTTTGCATAATCTAGGTTCTTCATTGGTCAAAATTCAATTATGACGTCAAATTTTCTTGCCTTCTTCTGATGCTAGTGTGACATTAGGGAAAAAAGGCAACTATGTTTGATGACACTCACAGAAAGAGCAAATCTTTTTGCAGAGCATTGAAAACGAAAGTTAAAGAATCCTTACCGATACTATCTTGCGAGATAAGATATTTCTCCATTCTTGATGGTTAAAACTAAAAAGTTTGAGGAGAAATATTGTATCACACTAGAGGTAGTGGTTTAATCTATATTTATAAAATGATACACTGATCATGGTTTGGGTCTAAAAGTCAACTGACAATTACAGGTTTTGAGTCAGTCTTTGTCTGTGTACTAGGTTCCGATACATCCAATGGCATCTAATTTACTTGTGTCTGAGGTTTTCTCAGTAATTTTTGGATTCAAAACCATCTCACAATATTAAGTAGTTCATAATGAAGACTAAGGCATATTATTTACCTGTCCTTGAGTTTTTTTCCCAGTAATTTCTGATTTTGAGTCCGTCTTAGTACTGGGTTCTGCTGAAGACTTTGAGGTACTGTTATTAACTTGACTACTCTCTGATTCCGTTCTCTTCCTTAATCGTGGGGGTACTATTTTCTTCAAAATACAAAAAAATTGTAATAAGAATGCACACAATATCTAGATCTATTTAGCAGCTAGGCTAGCTATACGTTCAGTAGTCAAACTCTACGTATCCCTATGTAGCAGCTATGATATTGAATGCACCCCAGGTGTCAGACAGATCTGAAAAGAGCACAAACTTTACAACTAATCACTTCTGAGCTGCTGAACAAATATGAGGTCATTCAGTTTAATAATGTTTGAGAAATGGGGGACGAAATATGTTAAGTTCATTCAGCATATTGAAAAATTCAAATGATCAGCATTCAGGAAGTAGGTAACTGACAGATTCAAAAAGTATGAACACATTTACAAATCGTCACTGTCAAGCTGATGACCAAATATGAATTCATTCTCCTTCGTAGATCCTGAGAAAAGTTGGATGAAAATTTTGTAAGAGAAACTGACAGTTGGACAAGGTGATTGCAATAAATCCCCCACTCCTAAAGTAAGGTTATATCTGGGCGTAAATGTCTTTTAGATTTGAGCATCTTTTTGCTTTTGCATCTCAGCGAAATTTTTACATATTTGTCGACTTGTTGAGTAATTGTGTGAAATTATGCAAACTACTTAATTAAAATAAATAAATATGTACTGTGAGTTGTTTCTGACTGCCAGCTGATGTAATATCTATTACAAAACATTACTGTATATGTACTTTTTTTCGCGTGTACTTATTTTCGCGCAATCGGTATTGCCGATGAATTCGCGTGTATTTAATTTCGCGGATGTGCCGTAAATATCAAAACATTAATGACATTTGAAACCTTATTATCAGACAATACATACTTGTTCAAAAAAGTTTTGTATTTGTAAATATGTTTATTAAATATTTAAATTTTCATTAATTAAGCCTTAATTTGTTAAACAAATATAAACTTATGAAAAAAAGGTCAGTGTAATTGTTTACAAAATAAACAAAGAATACTACTATTCAATCAACAAAACAGTAGGAAAGAGATTATTCTCCGATTAAATTGTAGTTACCCAATAAAACTGTCAGATCGGCTTGGGTCATTATTTGTTACCTTTTATCCTTAATTGATTTTCTGTATGGAACACTGGTGTTGTTTTAACAGTTTCACAGTTCAAATGAGGTCATGTTAAGGGAAACCAGGTGAACGTTGTAAATTCCCGAGAAGATTATAGGTTTTGAAGGTTTTACATTTATTTAAGCTGCATTTGTATTCGCGTGTATTTATTTTCGCGGAAATATACCTACCGCGAAATTCGTGAAAATAAGTACACTGCAAAAAAAAAGTACATATACAGTATTTGGGGGGTATTTTAATAAAACCATTATCTATATCATTTCAAATAATAAATACAGCAGTTCTCTACCAATCTTACCACTGATGATTAGTTGCCATGTAAACGAATATTGATTTTTAGAATAACAATGATTTTAGGACATGATGTGTGCTTCTCCTCGATCACAAAATATCTGAAATAAATGTGGATTGTGTCCACATGTGGACACAGATGATGCCCCCGCTTGCATATCATATAGTTATAAAGGGACATAACTGAAGAACGGTAAATGTGACGCTACCCAAATTTGATCTTGATTTGAGTTTTGTGGTAATAAGCATTGTGTGTAAGTCTCATAACATTTGGTTGAGGCAAATTTTAAGATAGAGAACGGAAACTAAAAATTTTGCAATTTTTCCATTTATAAAGGGGCACTACTCTAGAACGGTTTGAGTGACCCCACCAAAATTCAAACTTGATCTGTGTTTTGTGGTAATAAGCATTGTGTATAAGTTTCATAACATTTGGTTGAGGCAAACTAAAGTTAGAGAACGGAAACTAAAAATTTAGCAATTTTTCCATTTTAATTGTAACTTATGCAGAGTATAAGTGTTGTTTATTCAGAAGGAATGGTTTCTTCCATGAGATGGGGCAGTTGATTCCATTATAAGGTCAAAGGTCATGCCTAATTTGGTCTGTCTGATATCAGGGATTAGGTTCTCAGATTACAATTGCAGGCTGCCAGCTTCTCACTTTTGATTTTGCTGTTGAATACAAAGGACGTTTACTCTATAGGAATAAGTTTTCAATTTCATTTTACAGTTTTACTAATTACACTGATTTTCTGCTGTTAAACTTGAGACTTTATTGTGGAAGATTGTCTGGACTGGAAATCGGATTTTTATAACTTTATTTTCATTCTCCTGCCTTGGAGACACAAGGTATTTTATACACGACTTTATTTCCTAAGTGTGATTACGATTATTCAGAAGAACTGTAGACAATTCTTTAAAACCTCATCGTAAATTAGTGATCTCGGACATAATATTCATTGCAGTTTAAATTCGTCTTTCCAATCACTTCTTGATTTTCAATATTTATTAGACTATTATTTCCCGAAATTTGAGAACTTGAATCAGTTTTATTAAACAGTTTCGTGATTTTACGGCTATAAAAACTTTAGTAAATAACATGGCTTCTTCAACCAGACGTAACCGTCGTTCAAGAAACAGACAACATCCATATAACAACGAAGAAAATGCAACACAAAGCTCGCAATGGGATATGGAAAATCCAGAAAATTGGACAGGTGCAAGATTTCGGGACGAATTACGGAAGTTAGGAATTAACATTCCAAAATGCTGGTCTAAAACAGTACTTAAACAACTGTATCTAGACAACAAGGAGCGCCTACGCACTGACGAAAGAGAAGGTGCAACCGTCGCAGCGGATGACCATATTAGGCAACCGAGAGAAGTACTTCAAGACCCGCCCACAGATGAACGAAGTTCGCCCCATCAACGCGCATGGATAGTGTAACCGGAAACGACGTACGTGCGGACTCCAATGTAAACAATATGGCCGCTTTGTTTACATCAACAATGGTTAACACGTTTACACAGTGTATGGCAAGCATGCAACCATCCGTTTCCCACATTAGACCAACACCGGATTCATTCACCAAGACCTACGATCTAGCTAATTGGTACGAACAACGAAACGCTTCTGATGTCCCGCTTATCCCAGTTTCTGGTACAACCCAAAGAACCGCCGCACATCTCAACTTCAGCTATAGTCCGTCGACAAGTGCCTTACCATTTTCTCACCATACCAGTGCGAAATGGATTCAACAAGAAATGGAGTGCGATCGGATTCTTTCACCAATGTTGATATTGTGTTGCCCAATATTCAAAGAAATATTATTGAGGGTAAGGACATTAATCTCACTACATTGCTAATATCCAATTACGAAAACCCTCAAGCACACAGTATCACTGCTGATGAAATAAAAGTTAATCTATCAAGCAAGCCTGACCCCCGTCTTAACAGGAACCTGAATATACAAGATTTTATTCAGGCCTTTGGCAAATATAAGCGAATCATGTGTGTGTCATATCCCTAAAGACGTGAAGAGCTTGATGCATATGAAGCAGATTTGATTCAGATCCATAAATTTTATGGAGATAAATTTTATACCTACCATAAGCCGTTCTCTGCAAAGGCAGCTACACTTCTAAGAGAGAAACACATCAAGGTTGATTGGAGTAAAAGAGACCGTGACATTCTTTCACTAGTTAGTGGGGGTATTAGAGTAAATGCATGCAACTTATGTCATCAAGTTGATCATGCCACAGAATTTTGTGCATTGCAGTGTTCTGATCATCAGGGTATACATGTAGATAGCAACTTAGGTCACAACAGGTCAGTTAGACCAAACATGCCAAACAAGCTTGATAAACAAGGTCGTAGTAGAGTATTTTACGACGGTAAAGAAGTATGTAACAATTATAATAATGTCAGGGTTGTTTCAGAACAACATGCAACCTTCTTCACGCTTGCTCAACTTGTAGATCTACAGGTCACCCGCACCTACATGTACAGGTAATAGACAAAACCATCACAATGTTCATGTACCTCAAAAATATTCACAAACCTACAAAAATAACACTAGTAGCAAAGAGGTTACTCAGACTAAACCTGATAACAAATCATGACTACATGTACATTTGGAAGATTATTCCATGAAAGCATCAACTCCTATCAACATAGAAAAGTTGAGCATGAGCTGCAGAATCATCCAGATATAAATTTCAGATCATATTTGATAAATGGATTAAGAAATGGTTTTGATTCTATGGTTAAATATGATACATGGGATACCAAACTATGCAAGAATAATAACTCAGCTAGGTCGCAATCTACAGTTGTTTCAGATTTGATTAAGAAGGAATGCGAAAAGGTTTTGTGTATGGGCCATTTCAACATGCTCCTTTTCCTCGTTTTAGAGTAAGTCCTCTAGGGTAGCAACAGGGAAATATTCAGATAAGAAAAGATTAATTTTAGATTTGTCATCACCACACAATGAAGAATGTATGAGTGTTAATGATATGATAGACAAAAGTGATTGTTCTATGTCTTATGTAAAAATAGATGACGCTATCCGCATCATTTCAAAATGCGGTAGGAACTCAAGTCTATCCAAATATGATATATCCGATGCGTTTAAGATCTGTCCTTACAAACCTACGCAGTGGCCACTGTTTTGTTTTAAGTGGAAATCTATGTATTATTTTTATGTTAGGCTCACCTTTGGATGCCGTTCCAGTCCTAAAATTTTTGACACTGTCTCCCAAGCAGTGTGTTATATTGCTGAGAAAAAACTATAAGGTACAGCATATCCTGCATTTATTAGATGATTTACTAACAATTGACCATCCCGACAAAGATGGAGAGAGGACAATGGCAATTATGATGACAATATTTAAACGGCTTAACATTCCCATTGCTAGTCATAAAACAGTTGGGCCTACTACTTGTTTAGAATATTTGGGTATCATACTAGACTCACAAAAAATGGAAACCAGATTACCTGATAATAAGGTGCAAAGGATATGCAATTTTATTCGCAAAATATTACACAAATCATCTTGTACAAAAAGAGAACTTTTACAGTTATTGGGACATTTAAATTTTGCTTCCAGGGTTATTTTACCTGGAAGGTCTTTTGTTTCTTATTTGATTAATTTGTCAACTACAGTTAAAGATTTGTCTGATTTCATGCATTTAAGCACAGAATGTAGAACAGACTTGGATTTTTGGTTACATTTTTTGTCAAACTGGAATGGCATTACTATGTTTCATGAAAATGAATTTACAAGTAGCTTTGATATGGAATTATTTACAGACCCTGCATCAACAATAGGATTTGGGGGCTATTTTCAGGGGAAATTCTTTTATTCAACCTGGCCTTTGGATTTACCATCATTGACAAACAACCTTTCAATAGCTTTTTTAGAATTATATCCTATTGTTGTAGCAGCACTGCTTTGGGGCCAGAGTGGTCTTGTAAAAGAATATTATTCTGGTGTGATAATGAGGCCACTGTAGCTATTGTGAAAAGGGAGATCAAAACTCTAGAAATTATGAAATTGATGAGACAGCTGACTTGGTGTGCAGCTAAATATAATTTTTACTTTAGTGCAAAACATGTTCCAGGTTATAAAAACCAAATTTCGGATGCTTTGTCTCGTTTACAGATCACCCGTTTTCACAAGCTGGCCCCAAAAGCAGAACAGAGTCCATGCATAGTTCCAAGTACATCAGAAGTAATGTGGCACTGAGTGAAACAGTTAGTAAATTATGGAATTATTCTATTTCTTGAGGGACAAAATTGTCATATGAGACCAGTTATAATCATTTTTAAAATTTTTGCTATTAAATGGTATAAGTGTCACTGACAGCAAGCCTCATTCAGTGTCAGAAGATCTATTGATATATTTTGCTACACATTGCTTTCAACATCTCAAACTACAGTACTCAACAATTAAACTATACATATGTGGAATTAGACATAGATGCTTGAAGGACAATATATGTTCTCCTTTCAATAATTCTAGTAACAATTTAGAGACTGTCCTTGTTTTTAATTCTATTAAAAGATTACAGAAACCGATCATTAAAGATCGCTACCCATAACTTTTGATATCCTTCAACATTTATGTGTTAAGCTTAAAGAAGGAATTTTTCACCTTTTATTGACCAGATGTTATATACTGCTTTTACAGTAGCTTTTATGGTTTCTTACGCTGTGGCGAGTTTACAATTCGCAGGTCAAAATCATTTGATTGTAACAACAATTTATGTATATCTGATGTTTTGTTTTATTCTGACTATGTTATTTTACATTTAAAGCAGTCTAAGACTGACCCTTTCAGGATGGGTGTTGATATTCAACTTCACAAGCTAAATCATGATAGTTGTCCATTTAAAGCTTTACATGATTATTTGATTGTAAGGAAAACCATGTTTAAATTTCAAAATAATAGTGCTTTATTTATTGACAAGTCGGATAAAGCTCTAGAAAGAGAATTTTCATCAGCAAGTTAAAGCATCTTTTGGGTATCTGTGGATATCATCCTCAGTCCTTTAACGGACATTCATTTCGAATTGGAGCTGCTACAACAGCTGGAAAATCTAATATTGAGGATCACTTAATTAAAACATTAGGTAGATGGAATTCTAATAGTTATTGTCGCTATATAAGAACTTTTAAAATGTAATAAAAAGGCACAACAAAAGTTATCATCATGATTCTTGTATCTATCCATTACGTCATAACCTGTGTAAAATAATTTTGCTTTTATTCTTATTTTATATCATATAGTGTACATTTGCACATGTACAATACATACCTGTAGATATTAAACATTTGAGTATTTTAAAAATCATATTTGTTTGTTTTATTTTAAAACTGATTCATATGATTAAATACATATTTTATTATTTCTATCTTTCATTATCAGTGAAGTATTGAAGGTGTCCAAGGTGTTAAACTTTAAGTCCATCCCTTACAACCACTTTCCTATTCAATTCCTTGGGGGTCACTCAGCTGTTTCACATCTGATCTTTGGACCATTACGAAATTCACCACTGGTTAATTTCTCTTCTTATCCCCAAGTAATTAACTACTTTTCATCTCTCCACCGTCAATTCAACCCCTTTTCAGTATCACCCTGCTACGAGATGAAGCATCGATTCATCCCTTTGGAACCCTCTGCGTTCCAGTTGATTGGCGGAGTGTCCATGTCCACGGGCTTGGCTACCCACTATACCAAGTGTCGTTGACAGGGCCTGGAGCAAAATTTTCCCAGCTGAGATACTGACTCCCGAAGGGCAAACTTATATTATATAATAAAAGTGAAACTTTATCAAGCCTTTGTTATCAACAGCGTCATTTGTCTGGTTCTGGTTTTTATATGGTCAGTAATTGTGGTTCTTCATCTTAAAGACAAGTTGAGAGACTGTAGCGCTTGGTCCCATGTTGTATATACATGTACATGTTTATGTTGAGTATAATTTGGCACCAGCTGTTCCAGGGTTAAAGAGCAACACTTGAAGAAACTACCATATAAGAGGATCTCCAAATTTAAGTAAGAGGTCTTGAGGTAATCATAAAGCACAGTAGTATCCAGGATCATATACAATGTGTTAGGGGCGTCACTTGGCATTCATCGTCTCCTATGTGCTTACATGTCATGTAGGTCTCAAGTCATCACTTGGCATCCGTCTATCAATATTACTTAAGCTGTCATTTTCCTCCAGGACGAAAGTATAAATTGTAACTTATGCAGAGTATAAGTGTTGTTTATTCAGAAGGAATGGTTTCTTCCATGAGATGGGGCAGTTGATTCCATTATAAGGTCAAAGGTCATGCTAATTTGGTCTGTCTGATATCAGGGATAAGGTTCTCAGATTACAATTGCAGGCTGCCAGCTTCTCACTTTTGATTTTGCTGTTGAATACAAAGGACGTTTACTCTATAGGAATAAGTTTTCAATCCATTATAAAGGGGCATAACTCTAGAACTGTTTAAGTGACGCCACCAAAATCGAAAGTTGATCTGTGTTTTGTGGTTATAAGCATTGTGTATCAGTTTCATAACATTTGGTTGAGGCAAACTTAAATTAGAGAACGGAAACTAAAAACTTTGCAATTTTTCCATTTATAAAGGGGCATAACTATAGAATGATTAGATTGACGCTACCAAAATTCAACCTTGATCTGTATTTAGTGGTAATAAGCATTGTGTGTAAGTTTCATAACATTTGGTTGAGGCAAATTTAAGATAGAGAACAGAAACTAAAAATTTTGCAATTTTTTCATTTATAAAGGGCATAACTCTAGAACGGTTAAAGTGACACCACCAAAATTCAAACTTGGTCTGTGTTTTGTGGTAATAAGCATTGTGTATAAGTTTCATAACATTTGGTTGAGGCAAACTCAAAGTAGAGAACGGAAACCAATTTTGGGACGTACGAACGGACGTACATACGTACAGAAGGACAAGGGTAAAACTTAATGCCCCCTCCGCTACGGTGGGGGCATAAAAATATCACAAGTACCTGTGTATTAGTAGCTGCTCCAAAGTAATCAAAGTCATTTTTTTGTGAGTTACCGAGTCCTTCTTCATCATCAGTATCAGCATGACTACTAACAGTACCGACAGATGACATACTGTTTCTGTGTCCTGCCTCTGACTGGAGACCTGCATTGTGGTACATACTGAAATCATTTGGTTGTGAGTAATGTTGTTGCTGCTGCTGCGGTTGTGGCTGATATGTGGTTGTCTCCCCTACAATTATTTTGTATTTTCATTTAGTTATCAGTTTCCATGTGAAAAATTTGACCAATTCTTCAAAATAACTGTAAATGGACTTTTTGTTTATGACACATTGATACAATGTATAGATTTTATCAATACATTAGTAGGTATTGCTCATTTTGTTTTATCCTGCTGTCAATTTTAAAAGAATTCATTCAGAAGACGTATTACTCTAAAATATAATGTAAATGGTGCTTTACATCACTGCATGCACAAAACTAATTATCAATAAAACTGATGTGTGATTGGAATTTTTACTGATTTCATTTCTTTCTTAACATATTCATGTGTAAATTGGACCACTTGGTTTAAGTTAATTGACATAATTTAATTCTGACCTGTCTGGTTTTCTGTGTTGTATTCTTGATTCTGATTGGTTGTCTCTGGAACTGATGCAAGGTCATGAGGTTGGTACTGATAACCTTCAAGAAGAAAAAAAGAATTGAAATCAGTAGGGTTTTTTTTTAATATTCTTGTATTCAGATTTATCAGTTTGATAATCAAATAACTAAATATTGAGTAGCTGATTCATAATCATTTTGTGTAAAGTCTTCAATAATCACAATATAGTTTGATTGATGCCTCTTTCTTTATACTAAGCTTTAGTCACAGAGAAAATAGTTATGAACTGACAATGGCTATTCACTCATGGAATTGATGTTCATATTAATATCAAAGTGTGACTCATTTTTGTAAGAATCCTTTTAATAAATTAATATGGCAATTATTTCATTTTAATACTTCCTTCATAATTGCTATACTGCAATACATATAATGAACTGTTGAAAAAATGTATGTAAGATTGTATTTATAACTTTATACTGTCAGTTAAACAAAAATTTAATTTATCAGTGAGTACTAATTTTTGTAATGCTTATTGAAACTGGTTGTATGTTAAAATTGTTGAAGGCATTATGATACCCATTACTATTTTGGATAGTTAAGACCATACTAAATTTTGATTACAAATACAACTCAATCAACTAAAATATCTAATTGTGGGTAAAAAAATACAATCCTCTACAAAATGAACTTGTCTCTTAAAAAAGTTGTCTACCTTGCAGATCATACCCATTGTATTTATTGTTACTGTGGATTCATTATTGTTTGTTGGATACCAATTTTTGTGGATTTGGTGGGTACAGGGGAACCATGAGTTAAATGTTCAACAAATTACAAATTTTCTATAGGAATATTTGCAGAATTTGACAAAACCATGAAATAATATATATCCACGAAAAATGCAAGTTTTCCACAATCCAGGAAAATTAGTACCCAAGAAAATAAAAGTATTCACAGTAATTGTTCTTGTCCTGAACATTAGTGCAATATTTGCCACTGGACGTTAAGCAAACAACAATCAAGCAATCAATAGAAATGTTAGTAAGCTTTGTTTGAGACTAAATACATACCTGTTTGTCCTTCCTGTGCAGTGTACTGTTGATTCTGCTGATAATTCACCTGCTGATTTTGGTACATCTGTCCTTGGTTTGTATAACCTTGACTTTGATAACTTTGACCTTGATCAACTGTTTGTTGCTGTTGCCCAGTTTGGTAACCCAGTGACTGGTCTCCACTATAACCCTGATTTTCTACATTCTCTCCATACTGACTTTGATTTTGCATGAGATCAGGTGTACCCTGATTCTGAGCCTGATTAGTCACATTTCCTTGGTACTGTGTCTGATCACTTGCATACATTTGATTTTGAGTCTGATCAACACTATACCCTTGGTTGTACATCTGCTGACCTTGACTTTGTGGGTAGGGACTACTTCCTGTATAATGCCCTGACTGCATCATATTCATTTCAGTCAGTCCTGCTACCTCTCCACTAGCACTACTTGATCTGGTACCAACAAAACAATATGGTGTGACACTTCCTGATAATGGCTGTATGGAACCATCCTGTTTAAACAAAATTAGGTCTTTAACAGTAAATCTTTTACTAAGTATACAACAAGCAAACAGCCTTAACATTTCTAAAAAGACACTCATGCCATTAACAGTTTGACTTTTCAATAGGTCAATAAATAGCTGTATCCAAATCATTTTTTTTTTTACCTTGAAACTAGTAAACAAACATTTACTGCAAACTAATAATTATTTTCATGTCCATAAAAATGTATCAGAGACTACCATAGTATCACACCTCATATGTCATGCTTGAAATAAGAGGAACAACCGATGTAGAATATATAATGTATACCTCATATCCCTGATTTATTCTGTATAAATGTTGTAACCACATTGGATCCTCACTATCCTCTCCAACTTGTTGCTGCTCCGGGTCAAATTTCTTTAACCGACTGGCAAGCTAATAGAAAATGTAAATAAACAAAGGTCAACTCTTTCAACTTAAACCAGTTGATTCAATGATTTTTTTCCTCTAATCTTTTCTGCTACCAATAAATTAAGTAAGGTAACAATTCACAAAGTCTTTACTTCAGTTCCTGAAGGGAAATCAAGAAAAGTGCTTCAAACGTAACATATTATATTTATTTTCATTTTTCTGGCTGCATGGTAGCCATCTTTGATTTTTTAAAATTAAATAAAGAAGAATGTGTCCATGGGACACAGATGCCCCCACTTGTAAATATGCAAGAATCAATGTGCTAATTCAAACCTACAGACGTTTTGTTTTCTTTGAAACTTAAAGACATCTGTCTCTATATGTGGAGTGTGCAAATTAATTTCAGCAATTTTCCATTTATAAAGGAAAATAACTTGAGAAGGGGGAAAGTGATGTCACCCAAATTCGAACTAGATCTCTATTTTGTGGTAATAGGCATTGTGTATAAGTTTCATAACATTTGGTTGAGGTTAACTAAAGTTAGCGAACAGAAACCAATTTCGGGACATACATATTTCCAATCTATGTTTTTTTTAACTACCTTAATATGTCAGATCAGACATCTTCTAAATATTTTATAGGATAATGTAACTGGTAATGTTTTATGGATATTCAGGAAGATTGTCCTTTATATAATAAACTTACTGAGCTGGTGATAATTTATTCTATGCAAACTGACTTTATACATACCTCATATACTAATTTGACAAGTGTTGGTTGAAAGACTGTAGGTGAAATATTTATAAATTTTGCTATAACTTCACAATATTCCAATGCCTGGAAATAAAAGTACAGTAAGTTTAATTATTAATTTAGAATTTAATACATGTACTGTAAATTCAGAAATTATTGTGTGCATTTATTATTGCAATTTTTAAAGAAATGACAAAAATGCAATTTTAATTATTGCAATTTCAGGAAGGTTTACATACAGATATATGTATCAGATATCAAAATACGAGTTCTTATTATTGCGATACTCCCTCTCTCGCATTTTTCGCATTAATAAAAACCTCTCAATAATTTCTGAATTTACAGTATTTATCATTGCTAATCTTCCAACAACCGACATTAAAGATGGGATTAATAAAGTCTATTTTTTGTAAGTGTTTTAGTTGAATACTACAAGCAATACGGTAATTGAAATTTGCTTTTACATCAACTCAATATTTATCCACTATCATTTTTTTTGCACCTTTGAAAACTTTGGTAAAATTTAAATTTGACGTAAATTGTCCAAACAGATTTTTATTCTTACTACAAGACCAACCAGAAATTTATATAAAATAATCTTAATTTAAATTCCAACACATGTTAAAGCATTCTCTCAAAAATTTGTTTACATTTAAAATTGCAGCATGCAATATTGCTCACATAAATAAATCACTGAATGGACTAAGCATTAAGAGGTCATACCTGCTGAGCAAATCCATTTTCTGCCAATCTGCATGCATATAGATATTTGAAGTACTGAAAAATATGAATATGATAATAATACCTTGAACAAACTTAATTTTTGTGAGATGGGAAATTGTTATTCTGTAAACTTCAGATCTATTTTAAGTTAAACATAGCATACATTGAGCTTCCCTTTTCTTAAGTTAATAAATGATTGCTAGACTCATATATAGTATAAACTAGTTATTTATCATATTAAAAAAATTATTCTTTCAAGAACCCTGTGAATGAGTCATTTTACAAAGTCAAAAGTAATTATATCCCTAATTTAAGTTTTCACGGAAAGGATATCACATGATTGACTGATTGTTGCTTATTTATATTTAATGAAAACTTACAGCTAGATCATTTGACTGCGAACTAAATATACAATATTTATACAAACCTGTAAATTAGGTGAAAAGAATGAACTATTACCAAGAGACATGGCATATTCATACACTTCAGAACACTGTATAGCTTCATTAGTAGCAAACTCTGACAGCGACAAGCTATGGTTAGATCCTATTAGCACCATTTTAGAAGTCTTTTTATGATAGGAACCAAATCCTGCTTGTGCCATCAAGTAACAGAAGTGACTAGCATGTAAAAATCCTCTGGAGGCTGAAATAATATAGAAAAAATCTAAAAACCAAAGTACATCCTCACTTTCATCTTTTAATAATCACCTAAAAAAGTAAACATAGATTGTTTGTTGGGAGTTTAACCCCACTTTTCAAGCAGGAGTTCCCAAAGAGAACCACTGATTGTCGGCAGGACAACTGGCTTTCCTAGTCAATAAAGAAAAATGTTAACCAACCTGCCATGAATGGGTTCAACTCACAACCTCAGTGTTGACAGGCTAGTGATTCCTGTAAACTACTTAGATCAAACGTCCACCGAGGCCAACGTCAGCATAGAAGGAATCAAACTCGATATTTCATGTTTAAGAAATGCAATATTATTACTTAGTCAGTAATAGTACACTGATGGAAGTGTGTCACAAAAAACACCTTAACAGGTAAACTTAATTTATATATGAAGCATTCAATAGATTCACTTTTTTTTAAGCTAAACACATACAGGTAAAAGGTACAGCTGTAAAAATATCAGAAGAGTCAATCAAAAGGATGATTATTCAGCGATTGTTTTTCATGTGTTAACCTAGAGAAACTTAATTAAAAATTGATCAGGTATTCAAGAAAGATATACATATTCACATGTGTAAGGCCATATACCTGGACCTGACCTCTATCAATTCACCTTTTGATTATTTTTCTAATTTCATTTTACCCTTTAAATTTTTATAAAGTAATCAATCCAATTAAGATGCATTTGGATTTGTTGAAATCTACAAACGTTTTATTTAAAAACAAAAAACAATGACCTTAACAGGAAAAATGCAAATGTGTGTAGCCAGACAATAACCTGAATTAACTTACCTAAAGTATCTCCCATTGTCATTATACATTTTCTGTCTAAGTCTGCCTTATGTGTCTGGTTAGACAACATCATAGCTAAATGTGGTCTCCAATCACCCCATTTCTCATCAGTTATACACTGCAATGTAAACCAGTTATTATTTATGGTATATGAAAACTGCAAGTCAAGTAAATATTTTACACATTTTACCCAATGATTCATGTTTTCATTCTAAAGGAGTCATATGAAATTAACAGCTATTTGATTGTGTACTTAAAAGAGTACATACATTTTGTTTAATGAACCATGTATTCTTTATTAGGTGTTCTACATGAAACAAAGTGTTTATACAGGGTCTACAGGTATCCTTTTGGTTACCTGTTCCATGAATTGATATATAATAATGATGATGGAGTTCTGTTTAAGTCCGTTGGCAAATTAAGTGCATATTCAGGATAAGAAAATGTTAATGTAATATGAATATGATCACTTCAATGTACTATAGACATGCCAGATTTTTTACAAGCTAGATTACAAGGTAACAGTCTGCAGAAAGACATGTCACCCTACCTGGACACTTTATTCTGACTCTGGACTGACCAGTCTTTGTTCTAACTCTTAAATGCTGTTTGCTTAGCAGAGAAGCAGCAAAAAACCAATTGCTCAGTCTTTTAAAGAATTGGTATACTACTTAAAACAAATATTTAAATATGTATTTTAAAAAAGCCAAATTAATGATTAAACTTCCTCTTTTCATGGATTTTAGATGGGAATTGGCTTACTAGACATAATGATTGAAAAATATATTTAAAATTTGTACAATTTTTTACTGTATTTTGTATTGGAAACTTACCGAGACTGCAGCTGGTTGTCTACCCGACATGAGTTGAAACAGCGTTTGTAAGGGGTCATTCATCTTCATAGCACTATTAGCAAACCTGAAATATAATGATAGATCTAAATACATGAACAAAAATCTCATTTACCAATTACAATTGGAACATATGTTTGTCAAATACATAATAACAAAGTAAGTGATTGTAGCTCGTAATATAATCAATTTTTGTTACTTGAAGGTGGCAAATGCAGTGTGTCTTTATCATCAAACAAGAAAAGTTGGTATGGTCCTCGAAGGTTTACAATAATAGTCTCATCTACCTTATATACATGTTGCAACATGGCATCTACTTGGCATGTGAAATTTTTTATAATTTCCTTGTGTAGGAAAAAAGCAATTTTTTCCACATAAATGATCCTTTATTGTCACTCCTCTGTTAAAACAGTTCTCCTTACCTTGTCATCACATTAGCATGTGCTTTAGTGTCCATTTTACTAGCTAGGAATAAGGCATGGCCCCAGAGGTTGTTCTTCATAGCCCACTCTAATGCATCCTGTAATATAGAATTATTTAACTTATACAAGTAAACATCAGGGCTCATTCTACTGGGCGACTAGGGCTAAATAGTCTCATTCCTGTATATCACTTAATTTGCCCAGCCCAAAGTCCATATCAAGCCATCCTGCTGTTCTAACAGTTACCCTTGTCATCAGTAAACTTCCATTCTGATGCAACAGCAATTTTTCATTTATCGGCAAAAAATTTTAAAAAAAGGTAGACAATTTATTAATTGGGAAACAATATGAAAGGTTGACATTGACAACTGATTATGTAATCCTTCAAAGGAACAAGGTTGTATGCAAACAAATCATGATGCTTTCTTTCACTTTCGGCCATTGTTACACAAGCCTTCATCAAATGATTTTGATTTTCAGCAAATTAAATTTGTAACTTCATCAAACTGTATTTAAAATTAACTTGAAATACTGTTTGACACATAAATTTCATTATGTAAATCATGTTTCTTGTCACACTGCTTTTTAAAGACGATTTATTTTATAAAATTTATCAGATGCAATTTACAAATAAAACTAAGCACAGAAAGGATCAAGAAAGGAGAAGGACCATAACAAGTGTATATCATTGTATATATATATATCTATGCAAATGCATTGAGCATTGATGTAATTCATTTTCATTGATTTCATTTACTTAAATTTGTTAAATTCATACAGTCTTCAGATAAACGCAATAAAATAGTTATCCTCATTGAATTTTATCTAAATAAACTGTACATGTCAACACTAAAATATGTGACTTGCCTGTTTGACCTAATCACAAGCTTTAACAATTGATACGGCAGCCACCTATGCTACAGGAAACAGCACAAATAAGTCTCACTTTAGCAACTACTAAGTTAGTCTGGTTACCCCCACCCTCCCGTCCACTGCAATATTAAATGTCTAAGGACAGTAGGTCATTGGAAACAAACATGAACTTGATCTGCACCTAACGATTATATACACTAAAGTACATCAATAAAAACACAGCTTACTCTACATTGTACAAGGTTGTAACTGGCATAAATGAAAAGTAAATGTGGATTGTGTCCACATGTGGACACAGATGATGCCCCCGCTAGCATATCATATAGTTATAAAGGGACATAACTGAAGAACGGTAAAAGTTTGAACTTGATCTGAGTTTTGTGGTAATAAGCATTGTGTGTAAGTCTCATAACATTTGGTTGAGGCAAACTTAAATAAGAGAATGGAAACTAAAAATTTTGCAATTTTTCCATTTATAAAGGGCCATTTCTCTAGAACGGTTTGAGTGACGCTACCAAAATTCAAACTTTATCTGTATTTAGTGGTAAAAAGCATTGTGTGTAAGTTTCATAACATTTGGTTGAGGCAAACTTAAGTTAGAGAAAGGAAACTAAAAATTTTGCAATTTTTCCATTTATAAAGTGGCATAACTCTAGAACGGTTAAAGTGACGCCACCAAAATTCAAACCCGATCTGTGTTTTGTGGTAATAAGCATTGTGTACAAGTTTCATAACATTTGGTTGAGGCAAACTCAAGTTAGAGAACGGAAACCAATTTTGGGACCTACGGACGGACGTACGTACGTACGTACGTACAGACAGAATAGGGTAAAACTTAATGCCCCCTCCGCTACGGCGGGGCATAAAAATGGTTATTTTTGTTCATTTTTATCCCGCTTTTCTTTTAAATCTGCTATAATACAATACTTTAGATTATAGAACTGTCACCTGACTAATGTTCATATAATTATTTCAAGGATGAATCACCTCTTAACTTATCTACATTACCTTTTTCCTTCCATACAACAATAAATGTCTAAATCTATCTGTGACCTCTTCTCTTGACCTTTGTTTGTTGACAACAGATCGGTCCATTGCTACAGTTGATATATCATTTGTCTCATCTAAATCATCTAGATTGTCTGTACTGCTAGATATTTTCATTCCCATTATACTATATTCCATCGTGGTGGGTTCATGACCTGCTAACAACAAATCTGCTATATCTGTTCCTATTATCATCTGAAAGTGGATCAAATTTTATACTTTATTTAATTACACAGCTATCAATTTTAGAAAAACACAGAGAAACAGATGGTGGTAGGTAAACATGAAAACTAACAATTCATTGAGTTGAAAAAAAAACCAGATATCTAGAGACTTCCATCAAGTTTCGAGCAAAACCTGCGAAGAAGACTGAACTAACCTGATGTGAGAAAATCTGTATAATCATATAAATACAAATAGAGTATTGGATATTCCTATTAAAGTTTCACAATTGTATTTTGTCAGTGCTTAATACTGTATGCTGTGTTCTTATTCATTCTGATTGTGAATATTGTGATCTTTATTGACACAGAAAATTATTTAATATCTCTGTATTTTTTTTTCATTTTTCAATTCTTAGATTTGCTGTATACATATATTATGTGAATTATCAAAGCAATAAAAATATATTTAAGTAGCAAGTTTGAACTGATCTGATTGAACTTAATACAGAACTCACTCCATTTTGTTTAATCAATAGTTCCAATAGTTTCCATATAAGTTCTGCAGAATCTCGGTCTGTCATGTTAATATTCTCTGAACAAGCTTTAGCTTTCTGTTGACAAAATGATAAAACATCATTTTTATGGGTGTCACCTCTGTAAGAAAAAAGCAGGATTATCATTATAAATAATGTATATGCATCTTTAATTCTAAAATAATCATTCTGAAACTAATAGCATAAGGAAGAAATTCTATTAACATTCCATAAGAGGTGTGAAGAAAACAGCTATTTTGAAAATGCCTGATATTAGATGAAAACTCAAACTTAATTGCTTAACTGTGTAACTAAACTTAATAAATATTCATATTCAAAACAAGTGTCAACAGGACTTTTTATACATTTGTTTAATAACAACACAAAAAAGACTACGTTACCAAACACATTTAGAAGATTTATTTACAAATACAAACCTAACAAGAGGCCCAGGGAAACATTTGAGTTCTTCCACTTCCGGTCTATCTTCTAACATCATACTGATATCATGTATTTCTACTGTAGCCGTCTGTCCTTCTTTTGGTCTGTTTGGCATCACTTTAATCAGGTGTCCACCTGGACCAAACCTGGCACACATGTGTGGGAGGGTGTACTTCTCTGGGGTCATCCTACCTGGGGGTTCAGCTGTAAAATGAAATATATGGTTAATGCATGTGTTAGATTATCCAAAATTAAAGAAAATCTCAAAGTTAAAATTCTGTCAAGTACTTTTGTATTAGAATCAGTTTATCTAATATGGAGTGTACAAAAGTTGTTCTTTTTACGTACATTTCATATGGGGACTCAGACTTTGTGCTTTAAAAATGCTCTACATACCCCCATATCTAGTGAAACACATAAAATGTAACTATGTCCAATTTGAAAGGAGTATGTTCTGTAAGAGTCCACTGTTTCAAGATAAAAAGTGTTTGAAGTTGATGAATAGACATGTTAAGAAAGTTTTTTCTTATAAGTGTTGACGTTTACACTATTAATAGGCCAAAACGAGAGATTTTGGTAAATTTGACAAAATCATCAAAATTTCAATCATATTTAGGCCTAGGAAATGTAGAGGGCATGGTTCAAAAAACTAAATATTGAAGTCAGATCGCTAATTTATTATAACTAACTTACTGATGAAACTTTGATACCGTATGTAGTAAGTCAGGATTCCCACAAGTAAGAAAATTCATCCTTTGAGTAGTAATCACTAAAGTAAATAATGTTACCATAGTAACAAGACAGACTTACGTTCAGTGTAGCTGTTGTTATAGTAATCTTGGTAACCATAGTAATATGGATCATATTGTCCTTTATGATAATCCTCGTAGCCTTGTCTACTCGATGATCTGGAAGCAGGATACCTTAAATATTAAAGAATCTCTTCTTTGAATTGATCTAAATTTTTCAGACATTTGTTTTTCTTACTACATAAATGTATACATGTTTTGTTCACAGTTATTTTGAACTTAATTAATAATTTAACTTTTTTTTTCTACTGTGATTAAAACCTAAATTTACTCAATCACTGCTTTATATATCATACACCTTATCGCTATTTGTCCACCATTGCTGGACATCACAGCAGTTCCTGTAAAATTTTGAAGTCACAAGAGAAAATGTCTAACGCCACAAAGGAAAAATGATTGTTGTATGACATCAATGGTTTAAGTGTCACAAATTCTTGGGTCAAGTGTCGCAGATTCCCAAATAGCGATAATGTCTATCAATCAAGACCTATTATCTTGATTTTAGACCAGATGCCACATGTCATTCAACTTTTTGTAACTAGAATACATATTTGAAGCAAACATTTCTTTTAAAATCCTTTTGTATTTGACATATTTCTTTAGTCCATGTAAATGGCAAAATAAATCTATTCAAAGATTTTATGCATATTTTGCTGTTAAGCATTTGCAAACAAACAATACATGCCACTACAACATGGTGTTCATGCCTAAATTGACTCATCCTTCCATCACTACCAGAACCAGCAGAATACACTACTTTCAATACTGTATATAATAGCATATGTTTCTACATTATAAGGACACTTTAAAACTATAGGCTATTAGTTAGTATTTAGTAAAATGAATAATCTGGAGTATACAGTCCACTGTCTTTGTTTCTTATTATCATTAATCATTATACATCAATATTGTGTGACATATCATGTGACATAGCGAGCATATTAATCGTATCTTGTACACTGAATAGATGCTAACATTAGACTTGGTTCAACATTTTCTGGTAATTGAATGTTTGTTTTTTCACTGTGCTGAAATACAATAATGTTAGCAAGTATTCAGTCTATTTAAGCTGGCGCTGACTTCAAAGCTAAATATTGCCTGTAATGATTGTATGTGCTGATGCAGCTAGCTTAAATGCCTATAAATATTTTCCATTTAAATGGGCCTGATGCTTGGTTATATGAGATAATGATAAATGACTATTATATAACCTATGTTGTGCAAGGCAAAACATTAAATTGTTTCAAATTCAGGTTTGTCATGTAAATTTATACACACACATCTGTACATTAATGTATACACAGAACCTCATCACCACTATACACACACATCTGTACATTAATGTATACACAGAACCTCATCACCACTACCACATTCAATTATAGAAATAAATAACTTCAAAAAATCAATCATCACTGCATAAAATCCCCAATATACACCATAAACCAACACTTGTATCTAAATATAACAGAATGTTTAAATTCTTTCAATTTGTTTCTTCTTACAAATGGAAGCAGAAGGGAGATAACTATTTGTAGTACCTGATTCTCTCCCCTATTTATGCTTATCTAACACTCACGGTTGATCTCCTGAATCTGATAACGACCCTGGTGTATGAACACGACATTCTCTCCCCTACATATGTTTATCTAACACTCATGGTTGATCTCCTGAATCTGATAATGACCCTGGTGTATGAACACAACATTCTCTCCCCTACATATGTTTATCTAACACTCATGGTTGATCTCCTGAATCTGATAATGACCTTGGTGTATGAACATGACATTCTCTCCCCTACATATGTTTATCTAACACTCACGGTTGATCTCCTAAATCTGATAATGACTCTGGCTTATGAACATGACATTCTCTCCCCTACAAATGTTCATTAATAACACATACAGTTGATCGCCTGAATCTGACCCTGGTGTATGAACACAACATTCTCTCCCCTACAAAGGGCCTACATATGTTTATCTAACACTTACGGTTGAACGCTTGAATCTGATAATGACCCTGGCATATGAACACAACATTCTCTCCCCTACAAATGGCCTACATATGTTTATCTAACACTTACTGTTGAACGCTTGAATCTGATAATGACCCTGGCGTATGAACACAACATTCCCTCCCCTACAAATGGCCTACATATGTTTATCTAACACTTAGCGTTGATCCCCTGAATCTGATAATGACCCTGGCGTATGAACACAACATTTTCTCCCCTATATATATTTATCTAACACTTACTGTTGATCGACTGAATCTGACCCTGGTGTATGAACACCACATTCTCTCCCCTACATATGTTTATCTAACACTTACAGTTGATCGCCTGAATCTGACCCTGGCGTATGAACACGACTGCCACTTCTCTGACTGTAGGTATCATCATGTCGACCATATTGGTCATAATACCTGGAAAAACATGCACATTGCACACATGCATTTGTTAAACAATTACCATAATGAACGTCAGTGTGGAATTAAAATGTTTATATATGATACTGATATGATTAAAAACCAAAAAAATGATGGTACAATTCTCAGTAGCAGGTTTTGATATAAAACATGCAATAAAATAATATTCATTAGTGATAAAAATTAACCTGCTATAAATAACCAATATTATTGACTTTCGATCAGTACATTGTACTGCCTATGTCATTGTTTGTTGCATATATATAAAAATAAGAAGATATGGTATGATTGCCAATGAGACAACTCACCACTGTTCATTATTTCACTAAATATTTAGATCACATATATGTCAGATGCATTCTAAATAAAAGACGAATGTGTCCATGAGAAACAGATGCCCCTGCTTGTAAATATGCAAAAGTCAATGTACTAATTCAAACCAATTGACGTTTAATTCAACAATTATTCCTTTTATAAAGGGACATAATTTGAGAAAGGTAAAAGTAAGTATAGTGTATAAGTTTCATAACATTTAGCTGAGGTAAACTAAAGTTAGAGAACAGAACCCAATTTGGGATGGGGCATTAAAAAATGTTAAGATACACAAAGTATAAACATGCAACCCCCTCCCTACCTGAGTTCAAGGTTTGGTATGAGCTCTTATCAGTTCTCTAAAAGAGCAAAACACCCCCTGCAATCATTTTAAAAGTATGACAGAATGATAAAAAATTTACAATTTAGTGCAGAAGTGTCATGATATCACAGACATCTGATTTTTGAAAGATAAACTGGCAATTATATACATTTTTTGAGAAGCAGGGGTTTTGGGAAACAAAACAATATTGTTAACTGAAATCTGATCAGTTTCAAATCAGAAAAGACAATATGATGAATGTACTGAACAAAATATAAAAATGTGGTATGATTGCCAATGAGACAACTATCCACCAAAGTTCAAATGAAGTCGATGTAAGCAACTGGAGGCAACCTTACCGCCTTGATCAATGATAAAAAACCATACTGTATAAATGGCTATAAAAGGCTCTGACATGAAGAATGTGAAACAATTAAAAAGAGAAAACTAGTGGCCTAATTTAATTTATAAAAAAACAATTTATGAAAAGAAAACTAATATGACAAACATGAACCAACGACAACCACTGAACTACAGGCTCCTGACTTAAGACAGGCACATAAAGAATGTGGTTGGGTGTAACATGTTTGCAGTCGCCAAACCCCAGCCCCTCCACCCAAAGTACAACATAAAAACAAACATTAAAAATCATTCTAAAAGGGCTTTTTTTCCTATGACACATATTCAGACCAAGATTGTATAGCAGAATGAATCTGTATATATATATAAATATAAAACAGGAAGGGGATTTAAACATATCCATGCTCAAAAGAAATAAATTACTGATCTTTAAAATATTACAGACAACCAGAAGTGTTTTCTCAACTTTCAAATGTTAGTTGCACTAAAAAGGTTTACCACAAGTATCCTTTCATACTAAATATAAAGAACTGAATCTTATTTTTGAAAATAATCATGAAAACATGCAAAAAGGAAAATAAAAACTAAAAGCAATGATATTAAAAAGCAGATGCAAGTGTAAAATCTATAATATTGAGGTAAAATAAGTGAACTGCAACAATGTCAAAAACATTAAAACAAAGGAGAAGCTAAAAGACACTTTGTTCTTACCCAGCTTGTTGCCATGTGTAATCATAACGTGACATTCTGTCATAACTGAAAGTAGGTCATTTAACATAAACTTATGAAACTTGATTGTTGGGGGCTTGTCAGTAAAACTATAGGACTATGTCAGTCCTTTACTTCCAAGATTTCTTAAGTATTACAGTATATTTGTACAGAATTTGTTTTACACATTCTCACAGAGAATAAATATACAAAAGTAACAAAGAAATAAAAAAGATGCCAAATACTGGAGTATTCTGTTGGCAAGTTTGTAAAAAGAAATTGGCACAAAACAGCTTTTGGTATGTTCTAATTGTGTATAAAGTCAGTAATAACAGTACCACGAGACATTATTTGTGCTTTATGTACACAAAACAACTAAAAATATAACTATCCATACCTAGATATAGAACACAGTGAATTTATATTTATTTAACATATGTGTCCAGATTTACAGTAGTCAGTGTATACAAACATCATATATTTGATTGCACTAGTTTATATTTTCTGTATGAGTATATTGTACAAATGTGTTTACTGTATGTGTAAAACATATATATGTGTTCTTGTTAATCAATTGTTAATCTATTGTCAGTGTGTTAGTTTAAATGTTTTAATATTTATAAAATATAGATTTTACCTGCTTTTCCAAAACTGAATGTTAACTACTGAACCTCTTCCAGAAATTTGATATAATTTGTGAAATCCCATTTAAAAACAAGTTACATCCAACAATCCAATCATTTAAACTTAACTATAATGTATCCTTATCACATCCAACAATCCAATCATTTAAACTTAACTATAATGTATCCTTATTGACAAACAATTATTTAAAGTTAAGTGAAACCAACAGTTTTGGAAAATGCCTCGTTATATTTATATGAAAATATTCATATTGTTACACTAAATTGATATTGTAAATGAAAGTTTCAAGAAATGAAATAATGCTTATGTGGATACATTTATTTTTGTGGGTACCAATTTTGGTGAACAGAGGAAAAATTATATTTTCGTGGATATTTGATTTCTTGGATTTGCTAATGTCTGCATACAGGCCTATGGAAAATTCAAACTTTATTCACATTTAAATTTTCTTTAACTTATACCCACCAAATAAAAAAAAAACCTGTACCCTACCAATAATAATGAATCCACAGTATTTATAAGTAATAGGACAGTACTTCATGGCCTGTTTTGCCATGTCTTTCAGAAATCATTTCCAAACTGTATGACATTTATATCCTGAATCACATGACAAATAAGAATATCATTTCTAAGTATAAATTGCTGTGATATAGCCTTTTTGCACTGATGTGGCGTAAAGCAAACATCAATCAACTAAGAATAAACTGTTTGGGACTTACTTGTCAGGATACTGTCCACTATAATACTCGTCATAGTAACCTTTGGAATAGCGAGCATCACCATAGTAATCTGTATATCTTTGATCATAGTAACCATACTGTCTGTTGTTACCATAGTAATCATAGTAACCTAAAAATAGTAGAAATTATATTTATTGTTTTTAACTTTGGAAATTATAGTTCTATATTAAATCATGAGAAATGGTAAACCAGTTTAAACCAAAACAAAATTTGTAAGGGGTTCCGAGGAACCCTATTCTTGCCTGCGATTGCTGCTGTCAGTGTAAAAGTGTAATGTTGACTTAAAAAGTAAAGTACAGAATTATAAAAAACTTTTTCTCTAGATGCTATGGTCTCGAAGATTAGGTTCTGACAAAGTTTCATAACAATCTATGAAGGTTTACAAATTTATCATGTCAAAAACATTTTCATCCCAGAATGTCTGTAAATGTTTACTGTAAAAAAACTAGGTCCATCTATCATGTCTATCAAAAAAATACTGAAAATGAAAAAAATATATTTTCAAAAGTTTGCTTCTCCCAAGTCTCATAAAATTCTATGAAGGTTCTGCAAAGTAATTAATGTGTAACAAACTTTAACCCCAGACTGCATCTACTTGTTAACTGTAAAAAAATACGTCCATTTATCAGTAAAATACGTTAATATGAAAATAAATATTTTCAAAATTTTCCTCTGGATAAAGTATTTTGGTCATAAACAAGCTTCTGTCCAAATTTTAAAAATTCCATGAAGGTTTGACAAAGTTATTGATGACTGAAGAACTTTAAACTCAGATTGAATCTGAATGTTAACTGTAAAAAAAACTAAGTCCATTTATTAGTAAAATACGGAAGAATGAAAATAATAATTTTTCAAAATTTTGCCCTGGATATTGCCTATTGGTCATAAATAAGCTTCTGTCCAAATTTCATAAAATTCCATGAAACTTTGATGGCTAAAAAACTTGACTACACAGTTTAACCTAAATGTTGCCACCGATGACGGAATCTAGAATCGCTATGTCTCGCTTTCGAAACATAAATGTCGCAGGCTCAACAAAAAGACAACTGAAAATCTGAACATGCATTTCCTAAAATCAATACAATCTATGAAATGCAATTTACACATAAAGAAAAATAAATGTGGATAGTGTCCACATGTGGACACAGATGATGCCCCTGCTTGCATATCATATAGTTATAAAGGGACATAACTGAAGAACGGTAAAAGTGACGCTACCCAATCTGAGTTTTGTGGTAATAAGCATTGTGTGTAAGTCTCATTACATTTGATTGAGGCTAACTTAAGTAGAACAGAAACTAAAAATTCAGCAATTTTTCTATTTGTAAACACGCATATATAACTCTAGAATGGTTGTGTATAAGTTTTATAAGATTTGGTTGAGACAAACTAAAGTTAGAAAACAGAAATGAAAAATTCAGCAATTTTTATGTTTATAAAGGGACATAACTCAAGAATGGTAAAAGTGTTGCCACCAAATTTCGTACTTAATCTGTATTATGTATTAATAAGCATTGTGTATAAGTTTCATAACATTTGGTTGAGGCAAACTGAAGTTATAAAACGGAAACAAAAAATTTGTACTTGATCTTAGTTTTGTGGTAATGAATATTGTGTTTAGGTTTCAAAATGTTTGGTTGGGGCAAACTTTACAGAATGGAAACTAAAAATTTTGAAATCTTTCGATTTATAAAGGGGCCTAACTCAATAATGGTTAAAGTAACACTACCCAAATTCAACTTGATCTGTGTTTTATCAGTAGAAGTCAAAATTTAACATTGCACTGTATAAAGCATTGATTGTAGTTGATTCAACTATAATCATGGACAAAGGAAGATAACTCCAATTTTAAAAATTACTTGATATTTAGAAGAAAATAAAAATTTAGCAATTTTTCCATTTCTAAAGGGGCATAACTCTAGAACGGTTAAAGTGACGCCACCAAAATTCAAACTTGATCTGTGTTTTGTGGTAATAAGCATAGTGTACAAGTTTCATAACATTTGGTTGAGGCAAACTAAAATTAGAGAACAGAAACTAAAAATTCAGCAATTTTTCTATTTGTAAACACACATAACTCTAGAACGGTTGTGTATAAGTTTTATAACATTTGGTTGAGACAAACTAAAATATTCAGCAATTTTTATGTTTATAAAGGGACATTACTCAAGAATGGTAAAAGTGTCGCCACCTAATTTCATACTTTATCTGTATTATGTAGTAATAAGCATTGTGTATAAGTTTCATAACATTTGGTTGAGGCAAACTAAAGTTAGAAAACGGAAACAAAAAATTTGTACTTGATCTTAGTTTTGTGGTAATGAATATTGTGTATAGGTTTCAAAATGTTTGGTTGGGGCAAACTTTACAGAATGGAAACTGAAAATTTTGAAATCTTTCGATTTATAAAGGGGCCTAACTCAATAATGGTTAAAGTAACACTACCCAAATTCAACTTGATCTGTGTTTTATCAGTAGAAGTCAAAATTTAACATTGCACTGTATAAAGCATTGATTGTAGTTGATTCAACTATAATCATGGACAAAGGAAGATAACTCCAATTTTAAAAATTACTTGATATTAAGAAGAAAATAAAAATTTAGCAATTTTTCCATTTCTAAAGGGGCATAACTCTAGAACGGTTAAAGTGACGCCACCAATATTTCAAACTTGATCTGTGTTTTGTGGTAATAAGCATTGTGTACAAGTTTCATAACATTTGGTTGAGGCAAACTTAAGTTAGAGAACGGAAACTAAAAATTTTGCAATTTTTCCATTTATAAAAAGGCATAACTCTAGAACGGTTAAAGTGACACCACCAAAATTGGTCCTTGATCTGTGTTTTGTGGTAATAAGCTTTGTGTATAAGTTTCATAATATTTGGAGGCAAACTTAAAGTAGAGAACGGAAACTAAAAATTTTGCAATTTTTCCATGTATAAAGGGGCATAACTCTAGAATGGTTAAAGTGACGCCACCAAAATTCAAACTTGATCTGTGTTTTGTGGTAATAAACATTGTGTATAAGTTTCATAACATTTGGTTGAGGCAAACTCAAGTTAGAGAACGGAAACGAATTTTGGGACGAACGGACGGACATACGTACAGACGGACATGGGTAAAACTTAATGCCCCCACCGCTACAGCGGGGGCATAATAATAAAATCTAAGGGAAAACATTTGTCAAATTCAATGATAGGTAAATTTGGAATATTAAACTATCCATGGAAAGAAAAAATACCCTGTAAAATGTGAGCTATATCAATGATATCTCGATATTAATCTCAAAAAGTTCATCACTGAACTGAAAGGTATAAAGCTTTGCTAACATTTTTAAGTTTGATTCAAATATTTTAAATTAAAAAGCTGCACCATAAGCTGCAGATATGCTAGATGTTTTAAATTTGTTTAAGGATTAAAATTTAATATTGTTGAAAGCATTCAATTAGAAGTCACTTAAATGGCCTGGTTTAAAAACTTGCAGGAGGATAACCTTACTTAAATTACATGAGCAACACATGCTACATGAGGAGCAGGATCTGCTTACCCTTCCAGAGCACCTGAAATCACCTCTAGTTTTTTCATAGGTTGGTGTCGCTCAGTCTTTAGTTTTCTATTTTTGTGTTTTGTATACTGTTGTCTTTTGGTTGTTTTGGTTGTATTTCATTTTTGCAATGGCATCAGTTCTTTTAGATTTATGAGCTAGATTATCCCTTTGCCTTTGGTATCTTTCGCTTTTCTTTTGAAATGTTCTTACAACCTCTTACTTGTAAATAATTACCTCGACCATATCTGTCACGATAGTAAGTTTCCCTATCATATCTCGATTTGTCAGAGTTCTGATCCTGTGGTCTGTCATCAACTGAAATAAACAAATACATGTATATACAATGTATATATAGTAATAATATGTGTAATTACTCTAAATATCAGCACAACAATGTTAAATCTGCAAATTTGCGGAAGCAAATTTTTGTTCTTCCCTCGCCGGGATTCGAACTCATGTTATTGGGATATCAAGACAACACCGCCTGCACTGTATCCAGCACTCTAGACCACTTGGCCACCAGTAATAATATGTGTATATTATGTAATGTTATGTCAAAACACATAATTAACAGTACCTGGTGATGTCCTTACCTTCTTCAGAGGCAGAATGCCAGATTGTTATATTGTTTGATGCTTTAATATTAATGTAAAATTTGGTTTGCCCCATGTTAATGTTTTTTCTGAATAAAACAGCAATCCATCTGTAACATATTGGCTCAATAATTATCAAAATGAGTATGCATTCCTTTTAAAAGAAAGTGGTAAGTGTTATTTTTTCTTTTTGTTGATTATATGCTTTTTAGTTTTCTTGTTTAAATTGTTTTACATTTGCCAATTCTGGGCCCTTTATAGCTGACTTTGCTGTATGGGTTTTGCTCATTGTTGAAGGCCATACGGTGACCTATAATTGTAAACTTCTATGTCATTTGGTCTCTGGTGGAGAGTTGTCTCATTGGCAATCAACCACATCTTCTTATCTTTATATTGTAATGAGCCCCTTGATGAGGTTAATAAAAGTTCATAGTATATAGATAACTAGATGCAAAAATTTATGGGGTTATCCCTTTTTTCCCGCCAATACTAAACCAATAAATAAGAAAACATATTGGAACATGTATCATTATTGTAATCATGATTGTGTTTCTAGATTACTTCTTTTGTTAATTAAATATGAAAATACAGGTACCATGTGTGGTGAGCCCTGCCTACAATGTTCATCTCTTTTATAAGTGGAGTGAAATTTAACAACATATTTTCAGTAAATTTTGGCAAGAACTTAGTTTGTAATTATTCAATCAATGTAATGAAAACAATTTATGTGTCAACAGCACACAGTCCCCCCACCCCTTTCACTATCACATTTTCATCGATCAAAACCCTGATTTTTTGAACTCAACACCAATTTGTGACCAAAATTAATGAACATGTTTCAAGTTGAAGTGACCACAACTTCATGGCAATTCTATAGATGCCCACAGCCAAACTTAAACAGAAGGATGCACAGAAGATGTAGATGGGGACATACTAAAATATAGTTTTAACATAGAATACTTACTTGTTGACTGCCTTGATCTTGACCTCTCATATCTATCATCGCTGTAATAAGGATCCTTTGCCTTGTTATTCCTTTGATAATGAGCTTCAATTTGTCTGTCTCGTTCATACTCTCTTTCCCTGTCTCTGTCCCGATAATCTCTGTTTTCACGGTAACGTTCATCCTTGTATCTGTCATCTTGACCTGTGCCCCTGTAATTTTTATCATCTTTATAAGATCTTTCTCGACTGTTTTCAAGTACCCTCTCCCTATCCTCCATTCTTTTTGTCATTTCAATTTCTCTGTCAATGGATGAATTCCTTTCATGTCTGTCCCTCTGTGCATTCTCTCGCCTGTCCCTTTCATTTGTTTTCAATTTACTTGTGTCTTTTTCAGGTGAGTTCTCTCTAGACAGGTGATCACTCATACTTGTGATAAGATTTTGAACAGGAGACAAGACCTCTCTAGTTTCACCACTACCTTTTGGAGCCACAATACCAAAAACTGGAGTAGCACTTGTAGCCTGCATTGGAGCAGCAGGAGCAAGTAATATGTTGCTTTTTGGAACAATATCATTATTGGCCCACAATGAGGTTGCAGGCGAGACATTTTCCTTCTTTCGACGCTCCATAGCTCTTTGGTATGCTGCATGTTCCATTCGTCTACTTGGTGTATTACGACCAGGTGTGGTCCTACCATTTGTTGATTTTGTGGGTGTTGTTCGTCCTGTTGGTGGTTTGGTAGGAGTCAATCTACCACTTAAACTTCTACTTGAACTTGAACTCAATGGTGAACGAGGTCTTTTTTCATCTTTCCCACGACTTGAAAATTTACTATAGCCAATGGAAGAATCCTGTTGTCTACCTGCTGCTTGAGGAGGTAAAATAGATCCTATAGTTCTATCTGCTTTCATTGGTCCAGTTTTTCTATCCCCTGATTTTCTATCCACGCTACTCTGATAGTGATCTGATACACTGCCACTTACATGTCTAGGATCAGATATATTCTCGTCATCAAATGAATTACTTGACTGTGACAGATTTCTACGTCTAGGTGGTTGAAATGGGCTCTCTTTCCTTGGCATGATAGGACTTTGAGTAGGAGGATCCTGAGAATTGATATCCTCTGTGACAGCTTGTATAGGACTAGGAAATCCTGAATCTGCAGCTTTTATATCTAACTTTAGTCCTTCATTTTGTGAATTGGTCACATTTTGACTTGCATGTTCACTAGTCTTCAATACATTAGGACTATGGCTAGTCCTGTTATCAGAACCCTTTCCCTTTCTAAAGGGGTTCCCTCCAGATGCCCCTAGTCCTGTTGGAGGTGGTTGGTTTATTGAGACTAATGGAGGACCAGTGCTTTCAGCAATATTATTTCTTGGAGGCATGGGAGATGAGGAATGTTTTGGGATTAGGTTATGAGGAGGGGAACCCTCTGCTGGTTTGTTCTCAGTATGACCTGTTTCTGCCGTATCTGGTGTCTCAGATGGTGATATATTAGTGGAGCCAATAAAAAATTGTACATTTGCATTACTATCAGTTGAACCTTGGCGGCTGTGATTACTGGGTGCTAGTAAATTGTGAGCAGAAGGCACCATTTCCCAATCATCAGAAGTCTGTGAATTTACAGGGGAATCTTTTGACTCATTTGACACTTTAGGATTGCCATCAACAGAAGAGCCTTGACCCCCTATTGCTGATTGATTTATATCCTCAACTTTTCTATCATTTTCATTTGATTTTTCCTGAACATACATATTTCCCATTTGATTTTCAATTGATTGAACATTTTCTTCAACAAGTTGTGTGCTAGAACTATTCAAAGTTACTAAACTTTCACTACTTATATCAGACTGAGGTACATGTAAATTTGGGTCCAATTCTTTTGACAATCTAGCATCACTACTAGCTAAATGTTGGTTATCTCCCCCTGATGTACTGAATTCATTATTCACTTTTTCTGCATTTAATGCATTTGTGTTGTACACACTATCTGTTGAGTCAGTATTTATATAATTTTCATTATTAGTATTTTGAGACAGACTATCACTTTGAACATTTGAGTCAGAATTTTGACCTGATTCTACAATGTCTGTCCCAGCTGGCTGCTGGGCTTCAGTATTATTCCAGTTTTGTTGATATCCATAATTATACTGATTCCATTCATAATTCTGGTTATTAAACTGACTCTGTCCATCATAATTTTGATATGCCTGAGATCCATATGGTTGAAATGCCTGAGCTTCAGCATTCAACTGCTGAACTGCTTCTCCTTGTTGGTCAAATTGTTGAACAGTCTGTACTTGATTTGGGTCATACTGTTGAAGATGTTGTGCTTGATTTGGGTCATATTGTTGAACAGACTGTGCTTGATTTGGGTTATATGGCTGAAAAGTTTGTCCTTGGGGGTCATATGACAAACCTTGATTATAAGACTGTTGCTGTGGTATACCTGGATTTAAATGATAAAATTGTTGAGGATTATGTTCTGGAACTTGATAGCCTACTTGACCTTGCTGACCTTGGCCTTGATCTGACTGCTGCATTCCAATATTAGAATTCATGTGATTATATTGTCCATATTGATTGTCATTTGCCCATCCATCGCCCCAACTGGATGGGTTATTATGGCCTGTTACACTTCCATCAGTCTGTGGCAATGGTCCATTTTGCTGAAATTCTCCCGGGTTAAAAAGTTTGACATTTCCTTTCACCCCTTCTGCAGAACTGTTCCATGGGGTAGTCGTGCTCATACTGAAAAAAAAATACTGATAAATATACCTGGTCATTGCAAAGAAAAACAAAACTTAACTAAAGTGAACTTATGAATAAATGCTCAGAACAGAGACAGAATATGTTTTCTGTGTTTTGTGCCATATCATGTTTCTTAAAAAAAAAATGCTTGAGAAACATTCAATAACTTATGCAGTTTATTCATTTATTTATTGACATAAATCTGTATTCATATTTATGTTTCACATCTGGGTGTGGGGTTTACTTCAACATTTTGTTCAATGAAAATTATGATGAATCAGTGAGCAACCCAGTGAAACAAATGACTACATGTAAAAGACATTTGTTTTAGTGACCTTAAATAATGTCTCCCCTTCTTAAATTTCAACACTACAATATTTCAGGAAACATCCCATGCAAACTGTGGTAAGTATTTTTTGTCATTTTATGTTTAACACAATTTGTGTAAGGGGTCCCTATTCTTTCAAAATGAGACAACAAAATAAAAAATAAAGTGAACCTCATATTATTTTCTTTTGAAATAACTTTAAGCTGTTTTCTGAAGAAAAAAATATAAAAAAAATTGAGTGATATCTTCAGCATGTTTAGATTTCAAAACATATCATTCTCACCATAGTAGTTAATCATAATTACCTCTGTACCAATAATACTCTGCACAAATTATCTTATCATAATATGAGACCTTAGTCAACATGGTCAAATAATGGTTTCAGTAAAAGCAAACATTATTGAAACTTCATTTATCAATTAATATTGATTTTGTAATTTAAAATTGCATATTAACCCTTACCATGCGGGGACCGTAATCTTACGATCTTACCCAAAATACCGTTATTTGGCTTCAATGGCTCTCCATACTTTTAGAGGTCAACTTTATGACATTATTTTCGAAGTAGATGCATGTTCCCTCAACCTAAGGCTATTTATTGTCATGTAACTCAGGTTCAAGGTGCATTTTGAGCTCAAATACGAACTTGGAAAATTGAAATTGGATAAAACTGGTTTTTCTAGAGGGGTGGGCTTCCCTTCGGTGTCAAATACACGCAGTTCAGAGGCCTAAAACTTCCAAAAAATAGTGTAAATCAGTGGGTATATAACTACTTATCTTGTTTAGCATTGAAATACACTTAGTGAGCGACTACTTCCGATTGAAGGTCCAGTTGAAGCCAAAAATTGAGAAATTCTGGATTTTTTTTTTGCAAATTACCTTCATTAGAAACTTGTACCCAGATCAGTTTCACTCTGACCTAAGCTTTATTGAGGTTAATGTGTTTACTGGGGTCCACTCTACATGCAGACTACAGTGGGATACATCTATCAGCATCCCTCTGACTTCCTGGTCAAGAAATAGGATGAAAAATCGTCAAAATTGATGCTTTTTGCACCTGATAACCAACTTTGGGGCAAACATTGCGAAATTAAGTTTCTTCTTATTTCTTGAATATACATGAAGAACTCTATAATTCACATCACTGTCTGGCAATTTAAAATAAACAGACCACAGATAATACACAATAGAATTTGTAGATCTAAATATAAATGGGAAGATCTTATCCTGAAACAACGGAAAAAGTATTCAAGAAAAATATCAATCTATTTCATGTATTTGATGATAATCTACACAACTATATGTTCTGCTAACATATTGCAATACAGGATAGACTCAAGTGGCAGCATTTAACTTGACAAACATGTAAGTTATCAACATTACATACATGTAAATTATATAAGGAATTAAAAATAAACACACTGCAGGATAATCTTTCAAACCGCAGTAGGTCAATGTAAGTGCTGCAGTCACAAAAATATTCTTACATAAAAGTCATATCCACCTGGGGAACACAGTATATCCATTATTTTGTTAAACTATTCACAATAGTCTAGATGAACACTGCTGTAACATATGCTTTGTCGGTTTATCAAGCTAATGTTTACAAATTTCAAATTTAATTCTATCAAATTTCATGCACAATATTGAACACAAGTAATTGAAAGCCATATGAATAGGGTATATTCAATTTTGTTTATGTTTTACTTGGTTAGGTAAAACATGAACAGAAAGAAAGGGAAACAGCTGATGATATTAATTTTTCATCATCACTTATTTCATTATTCCCTGGCATTTACTGATTTAGTTTAGATTCAATGGATTCCCAAATTATTATTCTTAAAAGCTACCTTTTGTCTTGTACAAATTAGCATGTGCTGGAAGAATACACCATGAAAGCTGTCAAACTATTAAAGGCCACAATGCTGCCATATTGCTTTCAGTGGTTACGTGTGACGTTCATGCGCACTTTCGTTACGTTCTTTTAACTGTTTTTTTGTTTTCAATTTTTAACAGTAATCGAGGGATTACATTAGATCATGATGATGTGTAATCAAATCTGTGGTTGTTTTACCTAAGAAACGAACAGTGACTCGCAATTTAAAAGGTTTTCAGTGAAAACTTGCTGGGTGTCTGAACCGGAAGTACATTTTTTGTTTACCGGAAGTTCCTTAATATTATTCTTCCGTCAAGCGCACCACGTCAGCTAGACCATCATAACAAACTTCACATGCAGTCATAGTGTCATACATGTACATAAAACGTGTTCTTTGATATCATCGTCGCCAGAATGGTTTTAATGACCATGATCGCACGAGTTGCAGATGCACTGCCCTTAGCAGCATCAATGCAAGAGGATGAACAGGTTTATTATATTTTAATTATGTTTAAACTTTAAGACAGCTGTGCCTGTGGTGTCACGGTGTTGTCTGTCAAATGTTAAAATAAGCAATCCCTCTGTAAGGGAGAAAATCTATGTGGGGTCCTGATCTTTAGGTCAAAAATTGACACAACTTGTCTCCCTTGTACAATAGATTCCTCTAACGGTACACCCTTTGAAAAGCTATTTTAATTTTTTGCTGCGACACCATCCTACTACGTCTTTAAGTTTTTGCTGGTACGCCTTCCTACGTAGCAGTCCCTGCAAACAGTTAAAATATCCTTTCAAGACGTCTTAATTATTTCATGTATTTGGACTACCAACATGGCCAGGTCAATGAAAACACCTTCTCGCTATTTATCTGCCATTACTTGACGTCACAGAGGGTCACAAAAGAAAATTTCTGACGCCACAAAGGCAAATTGATTGTTGTATGACGTCTAAAGTTCAAGTGTCGTTGATTCACAATTTATCACAAATAGCATTAAGGTCTATCTCTGTTGTTTAGCCCCATCCATTGTTGGAAGAGTAGTTTCTCAATTTCTGTCAGCCCTGTATGATTTCTTTTGGATTTCACCATCTTTTTTTGCATCGATTAAAAGAAATTGTTTATTTGATTTTAGTCCAGAAGTTTGGTAATCCCTTGTGGTATCCTGATTGATTTTTGGTTGCTTAATGTCCAGTGGCAAATATTTCATGCAAGTTGAGGACGATTTTGGTTTCCTTACTCCTGAGCCATTTTCTCATTTGGCTACCAATAGAATACCTTATCAAAACCTATTAACTCTAATCAGGAAAATGTTAACTGACGTTCATTTAAAAAAAGAAGGTAAGAATTGAAAAGAAGACATGTTTGCCTCCAATAGGGCATTCAAATTTTGAAAATACACTTAACCTTACCTTAAACAGTAGTCATAGTTCCATTTCATAAAGTGCACAGGGCGTTCCAATTAAAAGTGAGGGTGTTGTGTCTTATGCAAATGGTCTAGCTGAGATGATATTTGGTATGCAGTTGTATAAGTATTGACATACAAAATGTACTTCATTTCTATGGAGATTATTTTAGCCTTCAACCTCAGACATACATGTAGTTCATTGACTTTGTAGGTTTTGCATAGTTTACATGAATTAAGCTTTAATTTGTCATTCAAATTTCATCAATTGCATTATACTACAACATGTACAATGTATCAAAATTTCAATCAGACAAGACATCTGTGTCAAATGTGTAAATGTCACAAGCTGTCATAGTTTAAATGGCTATTCATTTTTGATCTTTGTAAAACAAAACTAATCCAGCAAACAACTGTAGCGTGTGTATTTTTTTTTTTTTATTAGTAATATATATAAGCTTTAATGACACTAAATGTTCCTTTTAAGTGCTATTGCAGTATATTGCACACTTCTTGGCCCTAGGCCTTCTTGTCACTAATCAGTGAGACAATAGTTTTACTGTTTTATTTAATAAAAAAACATTAGAATCTGGAGACTGATTTATGCTTGTGTCTGCATAATGTGTCATAGTGACAGTAATAATACAGCATCAAAGTTTTGCCCAAAATGATGCTCCTTTGGCTCAAGTTGCCTAATATACATTTTCTGCTCTCCTGTTAGGATTGTGACTCCTCTCCAATAATACTTGTAATTGAGCAAATCTAAATGCAGAGTAAATGATACAATGTGACAACCAAATGACAAATTTTTTACCTGTTTAATCAAGTCATTCATTTAATGCAGGACCTTATAATTAACTATTTATGTTTTAATCAAGAATGAATAATTGATTTAAAGAAAATACAGTCAAGTTCTCGAAATCATTCATCTACTTTAATGCAAATGTCAACATACACCTAAATAGATTAAAGTACTCAAATCTATTTCTATAGACTTAAAAATATCTATTGCTGAGAGTAACAGACACTTATTTTATCATTACTTGGTGCAACTATATATGTCCTGAACTATCCATTGTTTTTAACACAGGCAGGAAGAAGTTTAATGGACTACCAGGCACAAGCAAAACAACTTTTTCGTAAGATATCAACAGATCCACAGCCTCCAGGAAGATGTAGTTTAGAATCTGGACCATATATTTTTCAGTAAGTAAAACATGGGATAAACATATGAATGTACAGTAATATTTATAAATAAAAGGAGATGTTGGATAATTGTTAATGCTAATTAGACAGCAACCCAACAAAAAACAACTAGAGGTCAACATTCATATAGTTACATGTACATGTACCATCTCCCTAGTTACATTTAGATAGGTGTCCACACCATACATGTATTAGCAAAGAGTAAATACAAGTTGTGGATTATATTTTACATAAACTTGATTAAGATATAGTTAACAGTACATAAATTTTACTGACAGGAAAAACATAATTTAAAAACCATGGGAAAAAAACCCACTGATAATCAACAATTACTTCATTATCTGAATATGCATTCGACATTCAGTCAGAGCTCTGACATAAACAAGTCAGAATAAAATGACTTCTTCAAGTCAGAAAGTGTTTTGAAATTCTGACCTGTACGCGTCAATTATTGTTATGCGTAGTTTTCACTCGAGTCCATCAAACCAGAAGTTATTTTGAATTTGCCGCCGATCTACAACACATACGATCACATGGTTTTTTGCGAGAGATCACGTGTTTGAGAGTCGTTGTTTTGGAAGTGTCTCGAACGAGAAGTCATTCAATATTATAATGATTATTTACGTTTTTTAGTGAAAATCTAGGTCAATGTGGTCATTTTCAGAAAGGTAATACATATTGCCTCCGTATTTTCATGGCCATTTTAATATTTTTGCCTATAAAGAAGTTCTTTGAAAGTGATTTTTGCTGTTACACGGCGTGACCTGTAAATACGGACGCGTGATCTTTGAGATGACCTGGTGTTTGACAATTCTGACTTGTTCAGGTCAGAAAATGTTGTTATGATAATGAATTGTTATTTTCGGAGATAACTCGTGTTGTCTTAAACAGTATTAACATTATTAACCAGTCAGTGCAATTTTAAAAGTAAAATTATTGCTTGAGCTGAACATCATCACGTGATTTTTCTATTTTTAAACTCGATCATGAATTGACTTTTAACCTTTCTGAGTTTACGGCTTATATCTTTGTTTTTTCGTTTCTCCCAATGAGAAAAACGTTGAGGAAAAAACGATCATTCTGAATATTGATATTAATGAAAATGAAAGGAAAATGAGAATAATTTTAATAAAAAGAAAAGGAAGGAGGGTTTAACTGAAGAACCCATTTTTTTAATTTTTAAAATGATTATAACTTAAGAACAATAAGAGATTCACACAACGGATTTTCAGTTATGAACATGGAACATGATAAAACAAATCAAATGAAATGTAGGGTAAGTCTCCAGGGATCACCCCTACCCCTGTCATTTGACAATGTTCTTATATCTTGTGAACAGTCGATATCCCCACCCCCAAACCATATATATTCCCGTTTGTAATCTCAAATCGATTAGAATGAAATACTGGGCTCCTCTCTGGGGATAAACCACACACCCTGCAAATTGAGAATGTTCTTAAATTTTGTAAACTGTCGAGATCCCCACCCCTAAACCAAATGTATTTCTCTCTGTAAAGTGTTATTGACTTGAATGAAATATACCAGGCTAGTCTCTATGTGTCGCCCCACCCCTTGTCATTTGAGAATGATCTTACATCTTGTAAATGGTGGAGATCCCCACCCCTAAACCATATATATTCCTTTTAATAATGTCAAAATGATTTGAATGAAATATTCTGGGTTAGTCTCTGAGTTTACCCCCACCCCCTGCCATCTGCGAATGTTCTTATATTTTGTAAACAGTAGAGATCCCCACCCCTAACCCATATATATTCTTGTATGGGACAATTTAACAAATCAAATGAAATGTACGGAAGTCCCTGGGGTCACCCCAACCCCTCCTGTTTGAAACTTGTAAACGGTCGAGATCCCACCCTAAACCATATATATTCTTATATGGGACAATAAAACAAACCAAATGAAATATAGGGAAGTCCCTGGGGTCACCCCACCCCTAAACCATATATATTATTGTATGGGACATTAAAACGAATCAAATGAAATAAAGGTGAAGTCCCTGGGGTTCACCCCTACCCCTGATGTTTGAAAACTTGTAAACGGTCGAGATCCCCACCCCTTAACCATATATATTCTTGCACAGGACAATAAAACAAATCAAATGAAATATAGGTGAAGTCCCTGTAGGTCACCCCACCCCCTCCTGTTTGAAAACTTGTAAACAGTTGAGATCCCCACCCCTAAACCATATATATTATTGTATGGGACATTTAAACAAATCAAATGAAATAAAGGTGAAGTCCCTGGGGGTCACCCCACCCCCTTATGTTTGAAAACTTGTAAACGGTCGAGATCCCCACCCCTAAACCATATATATTCTTGCATAGGACAATAAAACAAATCAAATGAAATATAGGTGAAGTCCCTGTGGGTCATCCCACCCCTTCCTGTTTGAAAACTTGTAAACGGTCGAGATCCCCACCCCTAAAGCGTATATATTATTGTATTGGACAATAAAACGAATCAAATGAAATAAAGGGGAAGTCCATTGGGGTCACCCCCACCCCCCTTTGTGAAATGGTCTGGAGCACCACCCCTAAACCATATAATATTCCTGTTCGTCATTTGAAGAATTGAATGACATGCAGGGTCAATCCCTAGGTGTCACTTATGCATATCACTTTACTAGACCAAACCAATTTGAACTGGAACTTGCCCAATGTCAGGCGACCATGGGAATGACGAATTATGGGAGCTTTGTTTGGGAGACTTCGTAACAGCATCCTGTTACAATAATTTTAATCTGCTGAGAGACCACCTTTACATATTATATTTATCAGTGTTTCAGCAAACAGAATTGTCTATTCAGTATTATTTTCCTCTCACATGCATTTCATCTTATTAATTACATGGCATATATGTTTTTTTAATGTTTAGAGTATTTTAGAATATGAATGCACTTGTCATGCTAGTACCATAAGAAACCCTGACAAGATTATGTTCCCATAAAAATATATATTAAGAATAAAATAAATTACAAAGTTATAAGTGTTTTGAAATAAAGCTATTTAAAATAGATATTTATCTTTCAAATTTTACATGTATTTAAAAACAGTGAAAATATTATGGATTATATTACGGCTTCTTGAAGGACAACAAAGTCACCAAATTTGGTCTTAATTTCTAAGTATTTTCTCGTCAACATTTTTTAACACTAATAATGTCTGCTTTTTCTTAACTAATTTTAAACATTCTTAGTTATTATTAAATTTCCCAAAATTTTGCTTACAAACTCTTTAAATTCTAAAGTCAAATTGAAAGTTGTCTTCACAATTCAATGTGTCTGAAAATGTAATATTGAAAAACAATACTTTTATATCCTAAAATAAAATGGGCATACCATGAGTTTAATGGTCATGCAGATATCCAATCCAGGATGTTAACAATCAGAGTTTAGATTACAGTCATATAGTAATAGGCAGAGGTTTTCTTATATAATAAATAACCAGAGTAAAGATAATTGATTAATAGAGGTTTACAATGTAGTTATAAGTAATAAACATTTAGTTAATTAATAATACACTTGCAATCACATACATGTAGTTAAATAAGTAAATACAGTAATAGGTCAAGTCATTAGAATGTGATGACTTTGTACATGTTGTAGTGATAGTTATGGCACCCATACAACATATAGGAATCATTCAAAAGAGACAAAATTCGAAATTTGTCACATAGTGACATTTGTGAATCGGAACAACAAAATATAGACTCATTAATCTCTCAATCTTTTCAAAAATTATGAACCAGATTTTATGCATATCCATTTACATGTTTAGTTTTTGATGGACTCTTTTAAGTCAGTACATGATTTGACCTGTTTGAGTCAGTTTGCAAAACAAAATTTCCAATCAAAGCTAGGTGTTCTTCCTCTTAGCCCCCTTCTGAATCTGCCACTGTTGAGTTTATTAATTGATAAGTTTTTAGAAACAATTAAGTCCAATGGTTATTTATCTTAGAGGATCTTGCATGTATTTCCTGTGTCTTTTATCTGACTTTTCCATACAGTAACATCATATGGCAATGCCTGACTTAAAAATTTCAATAAATTAAGTCAGAACATGATTTGACCTGTTTAAGTCAATTTGTCAGAGCATGCTCATTTGACCTGTTTAAGTCAATTTGTCAGAACATGATTTGACCTGTTCAAGTCTGTTTGCAGAACAAAATTTCCAATCAAAGCTAGGTGTACTTCCTTTAATGCCTGCTTCTGAATCTGCCATTTTTGAATTTATTATTTGATAACTTTTTAGAAACAATTATGTCAAATTGTTATTTAATTTAGGGATCTTACATATATTTCCTATGTCTTTTATCTGACGTTCCCATACATTCATTTAATATCATATGGCAGTGCCCGACTTTAAAAATTTCAATAAATTTAGTTTGGACTGACTGTTTTAAGTCAAAACATGATTTGACCTGTTTAAAAGAAAATACATTTAAATATTGAATATACTAAATAATTTTTTATAGTCCTCATTGTGACTTTAGGGACCTTATTTCCTATGTCTTTTATCTGGCTTTCCCATACATTTTAAATCAATATGACAATACTAGACTTAAAAGTTGAAATAAGTTTAGTTTTGACTGACTCTTTGAAGTCAGAACATAATGTGACTTGTTTGAGTCAGTTTGCACAACAGTATTTACAGTAATAATTTACCTTAATTGAAATATTAAAATAATAAATGTTTTGCTCTTGATAAATTTGCCTAAAAGTGGATGAGAATAGATCTTTTATTAACATAGTCTTATCATGAATAAGTGTCTTGTTTTTCCTTGGAAGATTTGAAGTATTGTCATGGTACTAGTAAATGTATCCAATATTGTATTCTGTAAATCTTTCAATATTGACAGAAAATTGTATGATCCATTTTTTCTCCCCTGGTTTTTGTTTGTATTTTGAAATGATTGAATGTGATGAGATAAATATATTATGTTTAGATTCTGGAAAGAATAAGGTATGATGAGCCGCACTTTTTAAACTCTTTAATTCGAAACTAGTTATCACCATATTTTTATGGAGATTGATAACAAAGTGGTAGTAATGACTGCTTCAAGTCAGAACAAAAATGACCTCTCTAAGTCAAAATGCATTAAAAAGGGGCATAAATCTTATTAGAATATGAAGATATTAAGTCACAATATTTTGTGCAAAAGCTGACCTGTGGAAGTCATTTTATGATAAATTACAGTCTGACATAAACTGACCTGTACAAGTCATATTCTGTTGAGTGCAAGAAGGGAGACAACACTTACATCAAATTATATCTGACCTATGGAAGTCATTTTATTCTGACTTGTTTATGTCAGAGCTCTGACTGACATTAGAGGATTGGCAAATCTTTCTTTCTTTGCTAATTTTATCAAGGTACTTGTACAAAGTGTTTTATACATTTTTATGAGATTTCCTGTGTAAAAGTTATATAACTGACATCGTAAGAAAAAGAAGGAAGATACCAGGAGGGCATTCAAAAATCAAAAGTCCAATAAACAGACATTACCATTGCCAAAAATAAAAATGATAAAAGACAAACAACAATAACAAAACATCACATAGAAAACTGAACAACACAAACCCCACCATAAACTAGGGTAAGCATTTCCTGAAAACTCAGGTGAACTCAGGTTCTCTTGAAGGGTAAGCCATTCCTGCTCCACATGTTGCACCCATCTTGTTCATCAAGCAAGCAACAATCCAGTAATAAGTTGCTTTTGCAAAATATGAAAATTAATTAATTTCATAGTTATCCATTGTATTTAAATTTAGTGCCATTATTCAGCTTTGAGCATTATGATTAGCAGCAATAAACATTATTCTATTCTATTCTAGTTTTATTATAATTTTCTAATGTATCCCATGAGATACAAGGTTGATTCTGTTTCTCTAATGATTTATGAATCATATGTTCGGCAAAACTTTAACATTCTTTTTAAAGATCTTCAAACATTTGTTCTTTCTGCTTTTTTTTTTTATTGAAGTAACAAAAACAAAATCAGAGGACAGAAAAAAAATTAAAATGAGAACATTTAGCTATGTGACAACCATATACATGTAATTTATAATATTACATATGGTGTAGCATTCTACTGTTTTCATTGGATATGACGATGATCACATGTTTCAAAGGTTATTTTACGTATCTGAAGCCTTGTTTCTATTTTTAAGCAATTGACGCTATGTTTCTATATATATGTATTTTGATGGTCAATATAAAAAAATCTTGTTAAATTTAGATTTATGACGTCACACATAACAACCATGGAGGAAGCGCAGCAGCAGACAAAAAGAAAACTTGCAAGTTAATCAGGAGATTGCAAGAATTTTATGTTAAATGCAGTCGCTAAGAATACAAGAAAATGTAAAATACAATTTAAAATTACACCGAAAAAACACTGAACACCATTTTTCTCAGTAATACATTATTTACATATGTAATATATAAATTAAGGACTTTCACTCAGTCAATACATTATATATGGACCTGTTCAGATTATATTGAGTATATTGACGCTATGTTTCTATATATATGTATTTTGACGGTCAATATAATCTGAAAAGGTCCATATATAACGTATTGACCTCGTCAAAAGTCCATAATTGATAAATACAACACCTTCTGATTTAAATACTGGTCCTGTGTCCAAGCTCTGCATACAGGGATCTGAAAATGCTCCATTCTACATTCTGTTTTAAAGACCTTTCGGGTTCCTGTGGTTATGTTGGATTTATACACACCTTTAAAAATTTGAAGGCTGAAATTTCATTGGCTGATGTAATAATTACCAGGACAGAAAGTAAACAGGAGTGTTGTCAGATTGTAGGTAAAGATTAAACACACATCTGTATTTTATTCAGAAAACAGATTGAATACAACATTGAATAAATAGAAAATTATGTCAAATATTCGAATTTGTAATTTTTCTTTTTAGCTATATAATAGAACGAGGTGTATGTTATCTTATACTTTGTGATAAATCATTCTCAAAGAGACTTGCATTCCAATATTTGGATGATTTACAAACAGAATTTTCATTGCAATATAGTGGTAAAGTGGAAACAGTATCTAGACCTTACAGTTTTATAGAATTTGGTAAGTAGGGTAAACTATTTTATACACAAATATATGGCAGTGTGTTAAGCCTTAATTTGAAAAGAAACAGAAAAATATGCCATTAATGGTATATAGATTCCGCCACTGCATCAAGTGTGTTATGATATTTCTCCAGTTAAATTTTAATATTTTGCTGAGCTTTTTAAATAATTAAAATTTAACTGTTGAGAGTGGAGAAATATTGTAAAACACGAGTTATAGTGGTGGAATCTTTTCATTATGATTTTTAGACTATATCTAAACAAAGTTTATCCTTCCTTTTCAAAGATTTGCAGATAGTTGTGTTCTTTATATGTGATGTCATCAGGCATGGTCGCTGTTTTTCATGACGTCACAATAGGAAATCCAGAAGAAACCATGAAAATTTGACATCATAATTAAATTTCGACCAGTCTTTTCTGAGAACAAAGTTTTCTCTAGAGATGAGAAATATTTTTCTCACACCGATGGAAAAATGTGAAAAAAAGCATGAAAATTAGAGAAATTATAATAATGAATCCAAAGTATATTTTATACTTCTAAGAATGGCATTGAAAATTACACTGCATATTACAAATTAAAATGTATGAAGTAATGCCCAATGTATTGTGTAATGACAGCCAGGCAATATGGGGAGACTTGTTATAAGATTAATTTATAACCATGAAAAATATATCCAAAGAGAAAGAAAGCTGATTGGCAGAAATTACAATTTAACAGTTTCTTTGAAAATCTTTCAGATACATACATTCAGAAAGCTAGGAAATCTTACATGGATTCTAGAGCAAGAAAGAATTTGAATAATATAAATACAGAACTCCAAGATGTTCATAGGATAATGGTACAGAATATTGATGATGTGTTACAGAGAGGAGAAACTCTATCAGGTAATTTGTTTTGTCACTGAACTCTTCTTATTTTAAAGAGACTACAGCTTAAAAGAGAGGTGAAAGATACCAACTCATAAGTCGAAAAATAACTTAACAATGCCATGGCTAAAAAAGAAAAAGACAAACAGACAAACAACAGTACACAAAACACAATGTAGGAAACTAAAGACTGAGCAACACAAATCCCACCAAAAAATGGTGGTGATCTCCGGAAGGGTAAGCAGATCCTGCTCCACTTGTGGCACCCATACCCTTATCTTGCACCAAAATGGCCGAAAGTCTGATGTTACACAAATGTTTCATGTTTCATTACATTTAAAAATGATAAGATGTCGTGTGATTGTCAATGAGACCAAATGACATAGAACCAAAGGTCATGTAATTAATAGTTAAAAAATTGGTTCATAATCTAGTTTTTGGAAGTTTATTGAATACCCCTGTAGGATAAAATAGTATTACATGGTCTTCTGGAGTCAGCAAAACATAAATATACTGGTTTTGAGCCTTTCTAGTGTGTTAATCTATAAGAGATTTTAAAACCAAATGATGATCTATTTTGCATTTATCTATCAGAAATCAATTTGTTCTTGACATGTACAATGCCATGATTTTCTAAACATTGTTCGTCTGTTATTTAATAGTTTAGTTAATAGTTAACAAAAAGTATTGCTTACAGCAATTGCCCAAAAATATTGGATTCTTGGGTACTTGACTTATATATCAGAGTAAAATCAGATCATTCACTTTGCTCTCTTAGATATGTTTTTTGCTTATGTAAGATCTGAAGACATTCAATAAGTGGTCATGATAAGATGACCTTTTACCGGTATGCAAATTTTTTAATCAACCAATCATTTTTAGTGACATACTGAGACTGATCACAAATTTTTCCTGCAAATATTGATTAGCAAAATTGTTATATTGATTAAATGATTTACAACCCGGTTCTCCAAGGCCCTGACACATAAGATTTTATATGGTCTCCTACTGTATGCAAATACTGCATTACAGGGACCCATGATAACAGATAAGTTCTTTTAAATTTACCTGTTACAGCACCTTATCTAATTTATACTTCCCAAAAATTCACTGTTTGTAATCTTAAAAACACATGAGAATGTTAATCTTTATCTCAGCTGTGCTACACCATAATAAAGGATAGCTACATGTGATCAATGATACATGAAATTCATTTATTATCTTTTTATAGTAAACAGCTGTTTTATATGTGAACAAGGGTTTACTATTGAAATCCTTGATGTAAACAATATTTTCCTCCTAAAACAAATTTATAACAATGTCTACACATTTTGGTCAATAATTGGCATCATGAGAATGTATGGTTTTTGACTGCTAATATTCTTATAGACTTTATAATCCTATTATTCTTTACACATTCATGAATACATTGTAAATTCAAAAAAATATCTTTAGTTCTTGAATTGATTTTAAACATGTCACCTTCACCTATCCGCTTCATGCCGGTCGGCATTTAAGGCCCTGATACATTTTTGTCTCGCCTTGACGAAGTCAAAAAGCGAGACTTAGGTATGCTGTTTCCGGCGGCGACGGCGACGGCAACAATGTATTAGTTTGTGATTAGGTCTAGTTCATGGTGAACCACTAGTGGTAGGTCAATGATATTTGGTATGCAGTTGTACTAGCATCGGCACATCTCATTACCATGGAGATTATTTGGCCCCGCCCCCTCAGTCAAGGTCTATTGACTTTGAAACTTTCCATAGTTTACATGTATTAGTTTGTGATTAGGTCAATTTATTGGGAACCACTAGTGGTAGGTCAATGATATTTGGTATGCAGTTGTATAAGCATTGGCATATCTCATTTCCATGGAAATGATTTGGCTCCGCCCCCTTAGTCATGGTCTATAGACTTTGAAAATTTTGCTAAGTTAACATGTATTAGTTTGTGATTAGGTCAGTTCAAGGGGAACCATTAGTGGTAGGCCAATGTTAATTGGTGTTAAGTTGTATAAGCATTAGCACATCTCATTTCCATGGAGAATATTTGGCCTCGCCCCCTCAGTCATGGTCTATTGACTTTGAAACTTTTGCTTAGTTTACATGTATTAGTTTGTGATTAGATCAGTTTAAGATGAACTGCTAATGTTAAGTCAATGATATTTGGTATGCAAATGTATCGGCATTTGCAAGTATCGTTCCATGGAGATTATATAGCCCGACCCTGATCATGGTTCATTGACTTTGAAACTTTTACATAGTTTACAAGTTAATGTTTGTGTTTAGGTTTGTTTAAAGGGAACGACTTATAATAAGTCAATGGTATTTGGTATGCAGTTGTATTAGCATTGGCACATCTCATTCCATGGAGATTGTTTAGCCATGTACCTTCAGTCATGGTTCATCGACTTTGAATATTTGCATAACTTACATGTTAAAGTATTGCTGTTTTAATTTCAACATTTGCATTATCAAAATTACAAGAAGGCGAGACATATCTCTGTGATAACAGTTTATTTCCATTTTTCACGGTCTTTAGCTGCTGTTTTTGCTGTAGCCCAGCTGTTCCATCCAAGTGATGTTCTTTCAGTCTCTACAGTCCGTCTCCAGGTGGTTTTGGGACGTCCAACATTCCTCTTTCCCTCAGGTTTCCATGTCAGTGCAACTGAGCATATTCTGTTGGTATCCATCCTTAGTACATGGCCAATCCATCTCTATCGCCGTTCTATTATATCATCACTTAGCTTCTTTGTTCCAGCTTTTATGTGGAGGTTTTCGTTGGATATAGTATCGGGCCATCTTATTTACAGTATCTGTCTTAAACATCTGTTTTGGAAGGTGTTCAATTTCTTCTTGTCTTGTTCGGTTGTTTTCCAGGTTTCACATCCATATAGTAGGACTGATGTGACTAAGCTGTTAAATAACCTGACCTTTGTTTTAAATGACAGTAAAGATGATCTCCATATTTTTCTTAGCCTGCTAAATTGGCCTTTAGCTTTCTTCAACCTGTTGTCCATGTCATTGTCACAGCCACCTTTCGTTGTTACTATTCCTCCTAGGTAAGTGAAGGTATCAACATCCTCTAGGTTTTTATCATTTAACTTCACAGGGTTGTTATTTGTGGTGTTCATCCACATTACTTTTGTTTTAAAGGTGTTAATCTTAAGTCCTATTTTGCTGGCATTCTCTTGAAGTTTATCTGTTTTCAGTTGTATGTGTTGGAATTTGGAAGACAGTAGTGCTAGGTCGTCAGCAAAATCAAGGTCTTCTAGTTTGGTGGTGAAAGACCTTGATTTTGCTGACGACCTAGCACTACTGTCTTTAAACATGTATTATATATTTATTAAGTTTTCACTAACAATACTACAGATTGTGCAAGACCTTCATAAAGAAGTCAAGGTCATTTAACACCCCAGCAGTAGATGTAACAATACAACGCCATCTGACTAAAGAGTATTAAGTTGCTGTGTAGGAAGTTAAACCCCCTTAGAAAGACTAACGGTATACTGTTCATGTGTTAATGCAAAAAAACCTTAACTTCTAACTAAGATTGTATAACACCCCATAGTAAAATATCCAAATTTTTAGGCATATACTTAAACTTTGCCTTAAACTAATGACTGAAAAGTGTTGAGACCTAAGTGAAGATAAGAATGAGATTTGATATTTTTGACTATATTGATTTTTTTTACTGTATTGATTTTTTGACCATATTGATATTTTTGACTATATTGATATTTTTGACGATATTGATTTTTTTTACTATATTGATTTTTTTACTATATTGATATTTTGACTATATTGATATTTTTGACGATATTGATTTTTTTTTACTTTATTGATTTTTTTGACTATATTGATATTTTTGACTATATTGAATTCTTTTTTTTCAGCACTAGATATGAAAGCCAGTAATTTATCATCTGTTTCTCAGAAGTACAAGAAAGACGCTACATATTTGAACTTACGGTCATCTTATGCCAAAATAGCAGCAATTGTTATTGTTGTCATTGTATTTTTATTATTTATTAAATTTTGGTGGTAATAAATGATATTTATTGTAAAAGCATTGTATTGTGCATGTATTTTATTTTCATAATTCAACAAAGTTGAGTTTACTGCTCTGGCTACCCTTAACTTCCATTTAATGGTGGGCTTAATTTTTTGTTTTGTTATATCATCAGTCTTGTATAAAATTTACAACAGAAATTCATTATGTTTCCATTGAGACTGCATTGGCATCAATAATTATAGATAACCTAGATTAGATTTGAAAGAAAGTTTTTACTTGTGCCATTAAACCAGCAACAATCAAAGAATCATAAAAAATTCAACACTTATTATTCTACCAGGGCTCACACTAGTGCATTATGGGAATTTCTCGGTAAATTTATCTTTATTTCTTTCACTTCTATTTTAACCAAAATTTGTTCTATAACATAACAATAGAAGCTCACAGGACTCTGTTGAATCTGTTATTATGTATTTTAATTTTTTTGCTGATTTATGAAGAAATTTGTGCATGTAAACCTCCAACATGGCAACAAAAGGGAAATAACTCTTGCTCAACTTGTGTCAATATCTAAATCTATCTATTGGATCAATAGTAACACAATGGAAGACAAGTAGGAGGAAAAAAATAGCATCAAACAAAAAGCATCACCACTTCTCCATGTCTTAAAAAGGGGTGTCCTTTCGTCCAATGTTTCCAAAATAGTGTGAGCCATGGTACTAAAATAGCAATTTTACTATAATTCCACTCTGCAATGAGGCAAACATTGTACTCGGTGATAATCAGATTCACTCATATAAGTGCTAGTCAGCTATATGATGGTTTACTGTAAAATGTATGTGTGGAGGGAAAAAAAGAAATGTTTAATGAACTTTAATACTGAATGCATCTATAGGTATAGTTATTCACTGTATGGTAGTGTTTTGATGGATGTTTAAAGAAGTTGTGTTATTCCCAGCAAAAGTGCTTCTATAAGAGGACCTGTTTTAATTCTTCATAACAGTTCTTCGTCCATTTTGTGTAAATGTTTCTCATTGGTCATGAAATGTAAGCATGAGTAAATACACACATTAATTCCTTAATATACAATACTGTGGATTTATTAATGTTTTGTGGTTACCAATTTTCATGGAATGAGGAAACGTTGTATTTTCACGGATACTTCATTTAATGTTTATATTTACAAAATTCTGCATACAGGCTTGTTGGAAATTTGTATTCTGTTGAACTTTTAAGTTGATGGTTTACCTATACCGATGAAATCCATGAAAATTAGTACTGAATGAAAAATAATAATTTCAAAGTATATAATGTAAATGATGAGAGTGCTATTTATTCCTTTCATGTATGTGGTCATTTCCAAGTGTTTCAATAGACAATAGACATTAATATGCACACCATATTCTTTGTTAAAGTATGTAAATTTGATGAAGTTAACTTTTATGTATACATGTATTAAAAGATGCAATGTGAATGTTTTTTTAGGGTTATCAGACTGATTTTTTTTTGGAAATTATGTTTTTTCGATCATAAAACAATAGTTAATAAATCTTATCCCCGGCTTAGTATATTTCTAGGATTTTGATTGGTTAACGCACATCGTTACAAAACCCATAGCCCCGGGTTGTTGCTAACCCATATACCCGGACGTTGCTACCCATTACACCGGGGGAACTTCACATGCATTTTCCTTAGTTCCATGGTTGTTCCTTGTGAAATATGGAATTCTGTAGATTATCCATGATGTCTGTAATTAAATACTTAATCCACTAACAATTTTATCTTATTTTGTCGATCATTTGCACTCATTTTAGTAAATGCATCACTTGGCTGCCACATTGTCAATGAATGGGACTACTGACCTAGCTATGCAAATGACCCACGTTGACGTCACACCGTCTATGATGTAACTCTCACAACATTGAGCGCCAAACTCGACCCTTTCCAGTTTCTCTGTCTCTGGATTGAAAAGGTCTTATATTTGTCTACCTGTTGGGTTTTACCAAAGGTTAAAAATATGTCAAATTCCCAATTTTCAATAATACAATTTTTAATAATGAAAAAAACATTGCTTTCACGTTACACTTTGTGGTCGAATTTCTCTAAAAATCACCAGATTTGGACTAAGACAGGGGATTAATTCGTTATCTACATTAATATCCGTAGATATGGATATTTTAACACCCTTCAGTACCCTGTACAAACTTGGATACTTCAGGGTGTTAAAATATCCTTATCTACAGATATGAACGTAGATAACTTATATGATATGATAGGAGGAAAAATAAATAAGTACAGTGAAACTAATAAGTGTCTAAACTGAACACCTGAAGTCTGTGTAAACTTGAGACCTATCTGAATTGAACTCTGTGTAAACTGAAAACCTGTCTAAACTGAATTCTCTTTGATCTGGAGACCTGTATTAACTGAACATGTCTAAAGTGCATATTTTTATCAGGATATACAATGAAAAGTCTTTAGTAATTTATGCAAACTAAACGCATGTCTTATCCTTAAAAAAACTTCAGTTCTGAAGGCATCTTTTTGATTTAGATTTCCCAGTAAAATGATGAGTTTATTTTATGGACCACTTTCATATAATACTGACAGAATAAGTTATTCAAACACTGTTGGTGGAACAATTGGAGAATGTCATTTGATTGATTTAATTTGAATCTGTTGCCAATTATCTTGTTTGTATGACTTCCAGAAGTTTTTCATCATCACACTGCATCTATCACAAAATAATTGTCTCTAAAAGATCTAATGACATTCTCAACTTTTATCTAATTAGTGTTAACAAAGAGCATTGCTTAAGATTTGTTTAATTATCTCCCTTTGGATATGAGCTCATTAATTTGAGATAGTGGTACTGAAAATGAATATTGAAATAATATGATAATACAGGTATGAATTAAACTTATTGAATGTTTTGTTAATTCATTTTCAAGATTTATGTAGATTAGGTTGTATTCTACTTTAAGAGAAATATGAAGTATTTTATATGTCAACTCTCCAGACATCAATGGTAGCCTTCTCAATCTTTAATTTTTATACGACCGCAAAAAAATTTTGTGGTCGTATATTGGTATGACGTTGGCGTCGTCGTCGTCCAGCGTCGTCGCCTGAAGACGCATTGGTTTTCGCACTCTAACTTTAGTTTAAGTGAATGGATCTCTATGAAATTTTACCATAAGGTTCAATATCACAAAAGGAAGGTTGGGATTGATTTTGGGGGTTATGGTACCAACAGTTAAGGAATTAGGGGCCAAAAAGGGGCCAAAAATAAGCATTTTTGTAACTTCCAGACATAACTTGTGTGTTAGTGTATGGATCTCTCTGACTTTGTACCACAAGGTTCCATATCACAAAGGGAATGCTGGGATTGATTTTTGGGGGTAATTGCCTCAAAATTTTAGGAATTAGGGGCCAAAAAAGGGGCAAAAAACAAGCATTTTGCTAGTTTCATGACAATAACTTGTGTGTAAGTGTATGGATCTTTCTGAAATTGTACTACAAGGTTCCATATCACAAAGGGAAAGCTGGAATTGAGTTTGGGGGTAATTGCCTGAAACGTTAAGGAATTAGGGGCCAAAAAGGGGCCAAAAATAAGCATTTTTCTAGTTTCCAGACAATAACTTGTGTTCAAGTGTATGGATCTCTCTGAAATTGTACTGCAAGGTTCCATACCTCAAAGGGAAGGCTGGGATTGAGTTTGGGGGTGATGAATCATAAGGGGGTTCAAAAATTGGGGGTTTCCTTTTTCCTTTTTTTTCTTTAAAATTTTCCATTTTAAGTTGGTTATTTCTGATTTATATTTAAAAGCAAATAATAATGATATGGCAAAAGATACACACCAAACAGGATGTGTAAATTATTATATAATAAGTATTGTGCAATAGCAAGAAATTTTCAATTGCACAGTATTGCGCAATAGCAAGAAATCTTCAATTGCACAGTATTGCACAATAGCAAGAAATATCCAATAGCACAATATTGCGCAATAGCAAGAAATTGTCAATTGTACAGTATTGCAAATAGCAAGAAATATTCAATTGCACAGTATTGCGCAATTGCAAGAATATTCAATTGCACAGTATTGTGCAAAAGAAGATACTTTGTATAAATTGCTTATTTCTTGACCAATTTCAATGGGGTTTTATTCTTGAACTCTTGGGGTTCTTTGATATGCTGAATCTAACCGTGTATTAAGTTTTTGGATTTTGGGCCCCGTTTTTAAATTGGTCCACATTGAGGTCCAAAGGGTCCAAAATTAAACTTTGTTTGATTTCATCAAAAATTGAATTATTGGGGTTCTTTGATATGCCGAATCTAACTGTTATTTAGATTCTTAAGTTTTGGTCCTGTTTTTCAAATTGGTCTACATTAAGGTCCAAAGGGTCCAAAATTAAACTTAGTTTGATTTTAACAAAAATTGAATTCTTAGGGTTCTTTGATATGCTGAATCTAAACATGTATTTAGATTTTTGATAATGGGCCCAGTTTTCAAGTTGGTCCAAATCGGGGTCCAAAATTAAACTTTGTTTGATTTCAACAAAAATTGAATACATGGGGTTCTTTGATATGCTGAATCTAATCATGTATTTAGATTTTTGATTTTTGGGCCCCGTTATCAACTTTGTCCACATTGAGGTCAAAAGGGTCCAAAATTAAACTTTGTTTGATTTCATCAAAAATTGAATTATTGGGGTTCTTTGATATGCCAAATCTAACCGTGTATTTAGATTCTTAATTTTTGGTCCCGTTTTCAAATTGGTCTACATTAAGGTCCAAAGGGTCCAAAATTAAACTTTAGTTTGATTTTAACAAAAATTGAATTCTTAGGGTTCTTTGATATGCTGAATCTAAACATGTATTTAGATTTTTGATTATGGGCCCAGTTTTCAAGTTGGTCCAAATCAGGGTCCAAAATTAAATTTTGTTTGATTTCAACAAAAATTGAATATATGGGGTTCTTTGATATGCTGAATCTAACCATGTATTTAGATTTTTGATTTTTGGGCCCTATTATCAATTTTGTCCACATTGAGGTCAAAAGGGTCCAAAATTAAACTTTGTTTGATTTCATCAAAAATTGAACTCTTGGGGTTCTTTGATATGCTGAATCTAACCATGTATTTAGATTTTGGATATTGGACCATAATAGGTGAATGTCCAATTTAAAATTTTTAAGTTCTTAGACCACATTCATTCTGTGTCAGAAACCTATGCTGTGTCAAATATTTAATCACAATCCAAATTCAGAGCTGTATCAAGCTTGAATGTTGTGTCCATACAAGCCCCAACTATTCAGGGTTCGACCTCTGCGGTTGTATCAAGCTGCGCCCTGCGGAGCATTTTATTTTTTTTTAAGTTTGGAAATTATTCTTAGAACACCAGTCTCCTGGCATGTAGTTCAAATATCCCACTTCAAAATTAAATTATTTTTTTTCGATTTCTGATGTCACTGACATTTTACTTCAGGGGAATGTTTGTCTTTTAAAATGGACAGATTATTTTCAAAGTATGTTTCTTCATATAACATAAAAGTATTCAAGCAGTCTGATATGTTGTTCTAGCTTATTGATTGGGATTCTTTTATTTGATTTATGGTTGAAAGAATAACATAACCATAAAAAATTTATCTTCACAAAGTTAGATAAATGACATAGACCATAAATCACATAGACCATATAATGTGAAATAGAGCAAATCTCCCACTAATAAATAAATGAATAAATACATTTTCTTTAAAGCAATCCTGCTCTGAAAGTTTAAAGGAGGAAAACAATGAGTATGTCTAATAAATTGTTCTTTCATCAATAGACCTGATAACTCCCATTAGAAACATAACTTTTTCATGTAGATTTAAAGTGAACAGTCAATGCTTTATTTAAATATCTTACAATTTTTTTTTGTATTGATTAAGAATCATTGAACTTTAATTTTAATGCATCAGTCAGTCATTTTGAAATGTTTACGAATTGCAGACCAAAATGAAAATTAGATATAGCATAGGTAAATTGGGATGTCAACTATGTTAATAATCAGTACTTGAAAACTTGTAAAGTCAACGAAGTGTGATAAAAATACATTAAACAAATGGAAAGGGTTTGTTGTTTTGAAATAATATTACAATAGACGATATATTTGTTTAGTGGATATCCAATTAGGTGGAGTCTACTGTATATGAATTAATTGAGATGTTGGGTATGCAACAATATTGACAGTAACTTAGGGTAAAGAAAAATTTGATGAGGTGTCAATTAATGCTGTTTATGAAAGAATTAAGTGTGCTTTCTGCAATTATAAATTCAGAAATTTTTGTTTTTATTTAAATTTCTGATGCAAAGTATGATTGAAATTGTATGGCTGATTTAAATTTGGATTGCATTATTTTTATTTTTTCACAATAGTAGCTCACATGTTTGTTAGTTGATCACCAGTAATAAGTAAACGCAAATAATTTCTTGATTTAATGTCAAATGTTTAGGTTTTGTAAATAGAAAGTAAAAGCAAGAAATGAACACAGGTTATTGTGACAAAAAGAACAGGAATCTCAATAATATGTTAGAAAATGTAGGCTATAAATACCTGTAATAGATTAAGGTAAATTAGCTTGAATGTAAGAATCAGATGGTGTGATATGATTGGCAATGAGACAAACTAACCACCAGAAGACAAAGAACAACAAAGATGAACAACTACAAGTCCATATACAATATATAACCATGAGCAATACCCTTTCCATATAGTTAACCATAAAAGACACAGCATGCTAATAAGAGAAACCAATAATGGCCTATGTATGCCAAAATACAATAAATGAAAAAAGAACATTTCTGGCAGACAACAAACAACAACAAACCACTGGTTTACAGGACAGGCACTTAAAGAATGTATGTTGGGGAGGGGGTATCCTGTTTGTTGGGGCTCAACCCTCCCCTAAACTTTTGACAGTGGTGTAGCAGCACAACATAAGAATAAACTAAAAATAAGTTTGAAATGGCTTGACTTATCAGACTAGTACTAGCACAAAGAACACTACAAAAAAAATAACATGGAACATATTTGAATTAAGCTCTACAAACAACATCTAACAGTACATTATCCTGTTTGTAATAAACTTTGTACAGATACAGACTAATTTCCAAACCAGATATTGTATTTATGAAAGAAATTAGTAAAAGATTTAAATAATTTTTGCAAAATCCCATGAAGCCTGTTTTTGAAATGAGCATTGTGTTGTTTTGTGAGATATTTAGTTTCAAGTGCTTTAATTTGTAGAACATTTGTTTTGGGTTGAAATAAGTATATACAGGTCTCAATGTGTTCTAATGTCCATGTATTCTAGTGAGTATATTAAGATCTCAATATGTTCTTATGAGTACTGTAAATTCACAAATTATTGCTGGGTTTTGTTAATGTGAATAACGCAACCACTTGAGTATCCCAATAATAAGAGCTCACATTTTGATATCTGATATTTGTATCTGTATGTAACTTTTCTTAAAATAGCAATAGCTACTCACATTGTTGTTCATTCTTCAAAAATCGTACTTATAAATGTACGCAATAATTTCAAAATGTATATGTTTCAATGTGTTATAGTGAGTATATGCAGACACGATGTGTTCTAATGATCAAATAAAGGCCTCCATTTGTTTTGAGTATACTCAGGTCTCCATTTGTTCTAATGACAATACAGGTCTCAGAGGGTTCTAATATGTATATATACTGGTCTCCATGTGTTCTAATTAGTATATGCAGATCTCCATGTGTTCTAATAAGTGTATACAGGTCCCCATGTGTTCTAATGAGTATATACTACTTCAAGAAGCTATTCTGAAATGGTTATTTATTTCTAACAATTAAACACTTTTGCCTATTTTTTTGTTGTAATCTATGAATTTAAGATAGAACTTAAACAGCAATACAAGATCTACGAATAGCTTGTTATTATCATTAGTAGGTATTGTTAGGGGCAGGGAGGGTGGTGTATAATGTCCATTGGATGTGTCACCATACTAGATCAAGACAAGATCATGCTTATGACTGAAACACTCATTTGAATCTCACCATGAGTGACGATTTTGACACAATTTAGAATGTAGGCAGAAAGAAACTGTTGACATTAAAATGAAAAACAATACTAGATTTACAAAAAAATGTCGTGATGACTGAAACAAGTTATATGAGCCTTAAATGGCGATTTTTTTTATTAACTTGAGCATTTTTATCTATAGATTTGAAACAATCATAGATATACACTGTAAATGGTATACATGATTAGCAATACAAGATCTTTAAAAAAAATGCCATACTATATCATACTAGTATGAATAAAGCTGTCAATTGACTCTTGCTTACAAATTTACAGTAGAAACACTTTTCAATAAAATTTATACTGGCAAACTATGTTACACATATCTGTTCGTACATGAACATACATTACATGTAATAAGATTAATACGGTTTCACATACATCGAATATATTCCCATGAAAGAATAATCAGTTTATTTCAAAAGACCTTCATTCTCCAATACACAAATTGTGTAATCAATAAGTCAATTGAATTTTCAGTGCATCCATGAGAAGTTTTGAACTAGTGCACATAGATATATACTGTAAATGGTATACATGATTAGCAATACAAGATCTTTAAAAAAAATGCCATACTAGATCATACTAGTATGAATAAAGCTGTCAATTGACTCTGCTTACAAATTTACAGTAGAAACACTTTTCAATAAAATTTATACTGGCAAACTATGTTACACATATCTGTTCGTACATGAACATACATTACATGTAATAAGATTAATACGGTTTCACATACATCGAATATATTCCCATGAAAGAATAATCAGTTTATTTCAAAAGACCTTCATTCTCCAATACACAAATTGTGTAATCAATAAGTCAATTGAATTTTCAGTGCATCCATGAGAAGTTTTGAACTAGTGCACATAGATATATACTGTAAATGGTATACATGATTAGCAATACAAGATCTTTAAAAAAAATGCCATACTAGATCATACTAGTATGAATAAAGCTGTCAATTGACTCTGCTTACAAATTTACAGTAGAAACACTTTTCAATAAAATTTATACTGGCAAACTATGTTACACATATCTGTTCGTACATGAACATACATTACATGTAATAAGATTAATACGGTTTCACATACATCGAATATATTCCCATGAAAGAATAATCAGCTTATTTCAAAAGACCTTCATTCTCCAATACACAAATTGTGTAATCAATAAGTCAATTGAATTTTCAGTGCATCCATGAGAAGTTTTGAACTAGTGCACATTTTTGTTTAGGGGCCAGCTGAAGCCCGCCTCCGGGTGCGGGATTTTCTCGCTGTGTTGAAGACCCATTGGTGGCCTTCTGCTGTTTTTTGCTCTTTGGTCGGGTTGTTGTCTCTTTGACACATTCCCCATTTCCATTCTCAATTTTATTGTCTTTTCATTAAAATAAAAGCAAGATGAATGCAGCTTCACATATATCGAATATATTTCAATGAAAGGAGATTTTCAACTGGAAATAATCTATTAATTAAAAAGAGCTACTACAAAAAAAATATGTTATCAATACGTCAATTTAATTTACAATGCATGAGTAAACTTATTATAACAGATGCGAATACATTTGTGGAACGTACTTTAATACATGTTTTAAGTAATGAACCCTTTAATTATTTTCTTTCAAATTATTAACCCGTGATTTGAATGTAGTAAACCCCCAAAACAATGCAGTTCAGTACTGGAATTAAAACAAGATAACTATGAGAAATATTGAGTGCAAAAGAGGCAATATTCAAACAAAAGTATGTATGATGTATGCTCTCAAAACAAAAATACTCGCACTCTTTTGCAATTATAATTTTAAAACGAGTATTTTTGAACCAATATTGCAATTATAGCGATAAGCCAATTAAGGGTGAACTTATATTCAAGTACGATATCAATTCAGTTTTGTCTTTTATAAAAAAAAAATATAAGATTACTATAGAAAAATAAGGAGATGCATACCATTGCCCAATAAGTCAATTATTCACCATAGATCGTGACGTGGATGTAAGCAATTATACGCCTTGATAAATGAGAAAACCCCACATTCTATAGTCAGCTATAAAAGATCCCGACATGAAAAATCTGAAACAATTTAGATTCAGTTCAAACGGGAAAACTAACGGCCTAATTTATAGCAATTCAATATACGAAAATCAAATATGACGCACATGAACCAACGACAAACACTGAATTACAGGCGTCAAACTTGGGACATTCACAAAGAAATGTGGTGGGGTAAAACGTGTTTGTGAACGCAAAACCCTCCCCTTAACCTAGGAATAGCATACTCAATATGTCCCAGGTCTAGCCTTTGACAGCGATGTAACAGCACAAATTAGAACACACTCTAAAAATTAATTGCAAATGGCTTAACTCAATAGATCAGTACGATGAACAAAAAAAAAAAAAAAAAAAAAAAAAAAAACCAAAAAACCAATAGACACCAAGCACCAAAATAAAAGTATTAATGCGCTTTTACAAATGTGACTAGCCACGATATTTCCAGGCTTATGGGGGTACCTAATCTAATAGGCTTATTGCATATTTAACCAGAACATACTGAAAGAATAATAAATGTTCAGTTATTTTGCCAGATTTATTGAAATAACGGCGTTATGAGTATTTTTGATTGTCCGCGTAAAAAGTATTCGTTGGCAACTTTGCACTTAATTTATAAAGTACAAAATTTCTGCTTTACATTGGTACTGTGGAATCACCAACATATTTGAACACAAATTTCAATTCTTATAATTTTATAACCTGGGATTCTGACTCACTGCTCGACAGTTAAGTCTAGCCTGGCACCCTGGCCCAACCAGTGAGCCAGGATCCCATGTTACATATTGAAGCAATGAGGTTGGGCCAGGATGCCAGGCTACTAATTTTACTTCAACACAAACATTTTTTTGCTCTTTTTTAAATGTATTTAAAATTTGTTGTTATTAAGTTATGAAATTCGTTGGACGCTTGTAGTAGTTTTTTAGGGGGTACGTTTACATTATGGGAAATAGGTATTGTGCAAGATCTATATATTAAACGTCACGATAGGAATTCCTAACTTCGAGTACAACAGTAGCTCGGATTTTGCTGTGTCCTATTTCGTTCAAGCGGGAGACGTTCCGCCGGAAATGAAACTATTTCCATTAGATAATTCCTGTTGCGGGGATATTCCCTTTACAAATTACCGATCATTGTAGTTTGAAATATTTCTTTCGAGTAAATATTGCCACAAACACCTCTTCGGCAGGAAGAAATTTTAGAAAATCGACTATATTTTTAAACTTATAACTGCATTTTCAAACTCAACATTAAATAAAACAGGTTCGTTCATAGACAAACGGTTACCATAGTTTATTTTTTTAATTCCAACTTCTCTTTACGATTTTCAACTCCGAAACTATCGTTCATAATAAGAAATAAGGTGTTTTGTAGCAAAGTTTATGATGAGGTAAGCGTGTTTTCATTGGTTGTTTTTAAGTGACTGTTTCATTTTCCTGTATTTTATTAATAAATGTACTCAGTTTTTTTTGCAGTTAATATATATAGACAGTTTAAGCACAGTCGCTTGAACTTTAGTGATAAAAATATGAAAAAATATTAAAAAAGATAGTGATATATATATATATATATATATCGCTATTTTTTTTTCATTAAAATTCAAGCGATTGTGTTTTAGGTGTCAGACCACCAATTCACCCACTCCAATTTAGAACGTATGTAAAAGTAGCCCTTCCCTGATAAAAAAAGTGCCTTTGATGTCATTGTTTACTTAAACTAACAAACAAATTTGCAGAAATAAAACTTTTGGTGACAGAGAAATATATTTAGACCATTTTGAGCTTGAATTTACTTGTCCATGAGTTTGCATTAAAAACTGAAGTTTAATACGCTCCATAGTATACTTATTTATGATTTCCAGAAAACCAGGGGTTGTTTTTAATAGCAGTTGCCTTTCGAACGGTCGCTTTTTGTTTTAAGACTTTGGTTGAAAATTGGCATATAGAAAGGTGATACATTTACAATTCAGGATATACCTGTTTCCTTTGAAGTTAAACTTAAGGTAAAATATTTTGGAAGCTGTGGAAATTGAAAAAAATAGGTTGAATAGATTGGTATTTTGAATTGTTGGTCTGACACCTATAAGACTACAGTTTTTCAGGCATCAATAATTTGTAGGCATCAATCATTTTGTCAAGCTTTCATGGACTGTTCTTACACTTAGACAGACGCTTCTTCATGATCAAGAAATAGCAACTGAAATTTAAACAAAAAAACGTCTGATTTTGTTTTATTGATAAATGGACTTAGTTTTTGGCAGTTAACTACACAGCAACAATGGCTGGAATAATACAGGGTTCAGTGGAAAAATCTCAACACTTATAAATATCCTCTCACGCAGTTGATATGTAAGTTCGTTTTAAGGTTGGCGATTCATTTTATTGACCCCTGCCACATGCGCCTCTAGGGACATTGTCTTTCTGTCCGTACCAAACACACTAGCTAATACTCGTTACTTAGAGACCATTTCCCCAAGAGCTTTCATACTTGGAAGAATTTATTGTTATCAAACTCTCTTGACCACATACTCCACTGTTATTAGAATTAATTTATTTTTTGGAAGAGTTCTAAGACCTGGACCATGTAAGGCGTTGCAGCGTTGTAACGTTTTTGGCAATATGACGCCTAAAGTCAAAGAAAGAGCAGATTGACCACCGATTTTAGCCTTGACACTGAGTATGTGGGATTGATAAGATCATTTGCAATGAATACTTTTTAAGATGATTACATTTTTAAAAAAAATTCCTTGGCTGAGGAAAATGAGGAGCAAAAACTTAAACACAACACTTATATTGTTCTTTTGTATACATGTTTATATACACTGTACCAAGGATGTTGGCAATTGTTAAAATTGATTAACTATATTAAGATTAATCGAAAAGCGAATACACTTGCAGTTGAACTATTTTTGGAAAAGAACACTAATATAATTGGAAACACTGATAATCTTTTCCTTCAAAGCTTTTAAGCCCTTTGATTTTAAGTTGTCTTTTAAGTTTGACTTATATTTTTGATGCATGTCTCTTTTCAATATAGCATGCGAACAGTTAATTATAAGTAGTTTATAAAATGATCATACATATGCATTCTATAAGGTTCATTCAACTTGAATTCATGATTCTAATTATGTTAGCTCTATAGAGCAGATGATTTTATCCTAAACACTTTGAAACTTGTTTATCCGTTTTTGCAGGCCAAATAATAATTTCCACTTCAAACAAAACCAAAAACTTCTTCAGCATGTATTTACTTGCCAGCAAAATATGAAGCCAAAGTAAAAAGTGAAGTCAAAGTAAAGTGTTTTACCTTTTTCAAAAATAGACCTTTGATTTTAAGTTTGACTTAGATTTTTGATGCATGTCTCTTTCCAATATAGCATGCGAACAGTTAATTATAAGTAGTTTATAAAATGATCATACATATACATTTTATACGGTTCATTCAACTTGAATTCATGATTCTAATTATGTTAGCTCTATAGAGCAGATGATTTTATCCTAAACACTTTGAAACTTGTTTATCCGTTTTTGCAGGCCAAATAATAATTTCCACTTCAAACAAAACCAAAAACTTCTTCAGCATGTATTTACTTGCCAGCAAAATATGAAGCCAAAGTAAAAAGTGAAGTCAAAGTAAAGTGTTTTACCTTTTTCAAAAATAGACCTTTGATTTTAAGTTGTCTTTTAAGTTTGACTTAGATTTTTGATGCATGTCTCTTTCCAATATAGCATATGAACAGTTAATTATAAGTAGTTTATAAAATGATCATACATATACATTTTATACGGTTCATTCAACTTGAATTCATGATTCTAATTATGTTAGCTCTATAGAGCAGATGATTTTTATCTTAAACACTTTGAAACTTGTTTATCCGTTTTTGCAGGCCAAATAATAATTTCCACTTCAAACAAAACCAAAAACTTCTTCAGCATGTATTTACTTGCCAGCAAAATATGAAGCCAAAGTAAAGTGTTTTACCTTTTTCAAAAATACTTCGAAGCGACAGTTACATACCATTCAATTAAATCTAGAGGAAATTGAAGGAACTATCTAAAACACTATACATTTGTAAGTATTTGATCCACTTTCAATTTATATATTATTTGGAAACATTTACTTTTTTAAAATATAAAATGCAATTAGTTCGTTCATTGCCACATAGAAGAAGTGTTTAACAAATACGATATGGACACCCAGTATGTTGTTGCTATTACTGAACTATTAACCGTTGTCGTGTGTGTCACTGGATATCAATATAAAAAAGTTTTTTGCATAAAAGTGTATAGGATTTTTTATAAGATGATCAAAAAGTTTCTATCGAAAGAATGATAAACGTTCAGAGGTAATATCAAATAATCGATAAAAAAGACGTTATATTTTTTCTTTGCACCAAATTAATTTGTATGTTCCTATGGAAATTCGACCAAAGATGGAGAAGTGGATCTTTCTTCACTTAATTGGATACCTAAATTACATAAGTTCTTACAAACAACGTTATATTGCTGGGTATTCCAAGTGCTCCACGAAACCGCTTTCTAAATTATTAACATTAATTTTATTAGCAATCAAAGCCGAGCTTCAAAGTTATTGTGAAACTAACTACTATGTGGGTGGCGTGAACCAGATGTGGATACTTAAAAATTCCGAAGATCTGTTGCAGTATAAGTCTCTTTCTTCTTGCAGTAGTTTTAAAACAATTGAATTTTTTATACTTTACATAAGTATTCACCATTCCAGACTAAAAGACACATTGAAAGAACTGGCCCTGCTTTGTTTCATAAAAAAGAATGACCAACATAGATACAATTATCTTGTCTCAGGGAGTGATAAATCGTACTTTGCGTACATACTTTGTTTATATGCCATTTTGCTTTTTATCTTGTTGAAAATATTTGTTTGTTTTTATAGCGATTGAGATTATAACACAATGTTGACTGCTGTACCCATATTTTTGACATTTTTACCTATTATGACTGTTTGTTTTGTTCACGCATTGTTGTCAATATAATGAAATTTTATGCGACTGGCATACAAATGAGGTTTAGCTAGCTTTAAAACCAGGTTTAGTCCACCATTTTCTACATAAGAAAATGCCTGTACCAAGTCAGGAATATGACAGTTGTTTTCCATTCGTTTGACATGTTTTGCCAATTGTTAAGGGACTTTCCGTTTTGAATTTTCCTAGGAGTTCGGTATTTTTGTTGTTTTACTTTTTCCCATCGAACTCGAATGAAAGGATACAACAGATACAGTTAAGTCCGCCTCATATCTTGACTGACATCTAGAAATTGACAACGCAGCTTCCCAAATGTGAATTTTCAATTTCTATGTAGCAACATTCAAGCAGCGCCTGCATATTGAGTATAGATATCCCAGTTAATACGATATTCAAGAGCTTGCATTTCTTATGATTTCCTTGATAGAAGTTGCTGCTTAAAATGAAGGTAATTAACCAAGAGTTCCAAATGGTGAAGTTGAAATCATCCCTTCGAAAATTTTACGGACGCCATCACGATTTGGTTAATTGTTATCGAATATCTGTTTCACATATGACAACGCATGTGTTCTAATTGTCATGACCACAATCCCGTCCTCTTTTCCTCGAATGCAATCTAGATCTACTGATTATACTTATCACCGGGAGCAACACGGAGGATGCTACATGTGGAGCAAGATATGCTTAACTTTCCGGAAAACTGAGATCATTCCCGGTTTTTGGTTTGGTTCGTATTGGTCAGTCTTAAGTTTTCTCTGTTTTGTTTTGAAGAGTGTTGTTTCTCTTTCGGACTGTTGAAAACAACTTAAACCAAAAAAAAAAAAAAAAAAAAAATAAAAAAAACATGTTGTGCCAATTATGCCAAAGGCATGTAAAGCTATAGGTTTAATTGTCGCAATTATAGTTTACCTATCAACGGGTATCTCAGTACAGAGTTTTCTTGTCCTTTACTTTCTACTACTTTAAGTTCAAATAGGCACCATTTTTAAAACCTAGATCAAAACATCATTATTCTTATTTAATATCAATCGAATATAATAAACATTTGAACAGTTCTTTAGGTCATTCATGGTAGTAAATTCGTTGATGACAGGTAAATAAATCATAACATTAAAAGTAAGCCACGAAGTGTGATTTAAGCCTGTTTAACCTACCGGAAAATGTATGTGCCAAGTCAGGAATATGACAGTTATTTTTCACTCGTTCCGTTGGTTGATTCAACCTGACATAATATTCTATTTCTTTTTGTTTTTGCGCAAAAATCTAATCTTACTGGTTGACTTTGTTCCAGTTCACAGTAACTAGCTATAAAATCAGGTTTAACCCACCATTTTTTCGGAAACTGCCCGTACTAAGTCAGGAATATGACCGTTGTTTTTCACTGGTTCCCTTGATTGATAGCGTTTAACTATGTCAGTTTTTATGGACTTCCCCTTTTTGAATTTGCATCGGAGTTCGGTATTTTTGGTTTTTTGGTCCCATTTGATCAAGTGGATATTTTTTTCTTTAAGTTAACGCATGAATGACGAACATCAACTAATATCAATAACTCAGACTGCCCTTTGAACCAGGCGAAATGAAATCTAACCCTGCCTCTCTGAATGAAATAACACATGGGAAGGAAAACGCAAATTAAGCTTTAACATGTTTAACCCCGCCATATTCTGTATGTGCCTGTCCCAAGTCAGGAGCCTGTAATTCAGTGGTTGTCGTTTGTTGCTGTGTTACATATTTGTTTTTCATTCGTTATTTTGTACATAAATTAGGACGTTAGTTTTCTCGTTTGAATTGTTTTACATTTGTCATTTCGGGGCCTTTTATAGCTGACTATGTGGTATGGGCTTTGCTCATTGTTGAAGTCCGTACGGTGACCTATAGTTGTTAATTTTTGTGTCATTTGGTCTCTTGTGGAGAGTTGTCTCATTGGCAATCATACCACATCTTCTTTTTAATATTTGAATAAAAATTTAACATTAGAGATCATCCGGGGTTTTAGTGGTGTTTTAGTGGTTTTTTTTTACTAACATTTTAGTTTTCTATGTTGTGTTTTGTATACTATTTGTTGTCCTTTGATCGTTTTTCTAATTTTGCCATGTCATTAACAGTTCGTTTTTCTAATTTTGCCATGTCATTAACAGTTCGTTTTTCTAATTTTACCATGTCATTACAGTTCGTTTTTCTAATTTTGCCATGTCATTGACAGTTCGTTTTTCTTATTTTGCCATGTCATTAACAGTTCGTTTTCGACTTTTGAGTTTGATTTTCACTTTGGTATCTTTTGCCTTTCTTTTTTAATACATGTATGCGATTACCATTTTAAATAACCAATATGTCCTTGCAGTCAACCGAGCCTTATTTCAATTATTTTTCTCCCAAACAATGAATAATTAAATGATTTGAAAACACAACAAGAGTTAAATGGAACTTCAAAGTGACAATAATCAATAATTTAGTCTTTTAACAAGACGATGAAGACGAAAAGTATTTACGTTACAATTATTAACTTTGGAAAGTTTCATACTTAATTTGTACGCAGTGGAACGAAGAAATTCATTATAATATATGGTTGGCTCTATGTGCCAATATTTGAACAATATTGACAAAACATAAGAAAAGATTAAAACAAAGGTATGTGTAATTTATGCTTTCGAGGCTAGAATCTTCACTTTATAATGCAACTAACATTGTAGAACATTTGATTTTATAATCCATATTGTATTTTTTTTATATATATTTTTGAACAGGCATTTTGAATTTAATTTAGATTCAAATATGTGTCGTAGTAGACAATTTCAGTTGATATTGGCATTAATTTGTTTTACATTAATATTGCAATGCTAATTAACAATTATGAATAATTTCGATAACCTAGCATAACTCCTTTTTTTATGTCACTGACTTTAAAAGCCGTGAAAAGATCATGTTGATTTGGTAGTCATTTTGTTGTATTTAAGGCCATTTAAAGCTTACCGTTAGATATAAGACTATTTACACCCCAAATTTTGCCGCCATTTTGAATCCAATGTAAACAAACATGAACCTGATCAACATTCGAGTAGTATTGCTGTCGGGTATGCTGATAGCAATTCTCTACAATAAACAATTACAAACCACAACCATTAGCACAACGCAGCAAGTAAATATAATAAATCATAATGAACAAACAACATGGGTTGCACGTAGTATTCAGCTAACATCGAAAACTAGGAAGCTACAGTCCCTGACCAACTTAAATAAAAAACTCCAACACACTCTGATATACTTGAGTTTTATTTTATTAATAAGATCAGCAGATATTGAACTAAATCCTGGCCCACGTACTCCTAAATATCCTTGTCAAATATGCTCCAAAGCGGTAACATGGAAACAGAGAGGAGTGGCATGTGATGACTGCAGTAAATGGTACCACGCAGACTGCATGTTAATATCTACACCTGTATATAACGCACTGGCCAATTCCAACATTTCATGACATTGTGTTAATTGTGGAATGCCGCATTTTTCGTCTTCATTATTTGAGTCCTTCATCATCGACTCAACTTACAACTCGTTCCAATCGTTATCCAGCTGTGAAGCATCAATATCAAGTCCAGGACCACCGGCATACTCATCATCACCTAAGCAAAAAAGTAAAAAAGACAAACAGAAGCAAAATAAGAAAGGCAATAACACTAAAATTGTTGTTGTGAACTTTCAGAGCATAAAAAATAAAAAAGAAGAATTACTGAACATGATAGACACTACCAATCCCGAAATAATATTAGGGACTGAAACCTGGCTAAGACCGGACATATTAAGCTCTGAGATATTTCCACCACAATACTCAGTATATAGAAAAGATCGTACAGATGGATACGGGGGTGTATTGATAGCTGTAAGAGATATCATCATTAGCGAAGAACTACATGTACCCATACAATGGGACACAGAATCATTATACATTAGAGTAACAACACCTGACAGTAAATCTATCATAGTAGGATGTCTCTATAGACCACCCAGTAGTGATATCACCTACATGGACAAAATGAGTAACACAGCAGAAGAAATATTCAAAGAAAATAATTCATCAATATTATGGCTAGGAGGAGACCTAAACCTTCCTGATATTGACTGGACATCAAATTCAGTAAGTGGCAACCAATATTCTACACAAATCAATAATAGGTTTGTAGATATGGTTAATAACTGCTGTCTAGATCAAGTGGTAACATTCCCCACAAGAGGATCAGCAACACTCGATATTTTCCTCACAAACAGACCATCCTTAGTAAATAGATGCAAGCCTATTCCTGGAATAGGAGACCACGACATCGTCTTTATTGATAGTAATGCCATAGCAATGCACCCAAAACCAACACAAAGAAAAATTTACATCTGGAAGAGAGCAGACATAGAAAAGATGAAAGCAGAAGCACTGGAACTATCCAAAATATTCCATGGCTTATACAACGCACAGAGCTCAATATCAGAGATGAGGGAGTTCATAAAATCAGGACTCAAAAATATCCAGGATAAAAACGTACCATCAAAAATGTCTTCAACAAGATTCCACCAACCTTGGATAAATGGTACAATAAAACGTATCACACGAAGGAAAAAGAAAGCTTTTAAAAAAGCTCGAACAACAAAATCAACTAAAGACCTTAAGAGATACAAAACCATCAAAAAGAGCTCACAAAAAGAATGTAAGAAAGCTTATTCTACATACATCCACGACATCATAAGCCCAGAGCAGAAATCCAATCCTAAGAAGTTCTGGAGCTTCATAAAGAATAAAAGATGCGAAAATGGAGGAGTTGCACCACTTAGAAACACAGACGGGCTCACATACTCGGATAACAAAATGAAGGCAAATATACTCAACAATCAGCTCTCTTCGGTATTTAACAGCAATGAAGACAAGACTACCATAAAGAAAATGAAAACGAACCCGTACCCACACATGGAAAACATCACTATTTGGGAAAACGGAATACACAAACTACTGTCAAATCTTAACATACATAAAGCATCAGGGCCAGATGAAATCTCTACAAGATTATTGAAATCAATAGCTCCTGAAATATCACCAATACTTACCACCTTTTTCAAGCCTCAGTCGACCAAGGCACATTACCATCTGATTGGAAAATGCAAACGTAGTACCAATATTTAAGAAAGGGGATCATAGCCAAGCATCAAACTACCGACCTGTCTCGCTAACTGCAATATTATGTAAACTATTGGAGCATATCATCTGTACCAATATTATCAAACACCTAGAAAGTCACTCCATCTTGACTGATGCTCAATATGGTTTTAGAAAAGAACGGTCCTGTGAATCCCAACTGATTCTCACAATTCAAGACCTAGCAAAAAACATCGACAATAAAGAGCAAGTAGATCTAATTCTCTTAGACTTTTCAAAGGCCTTTGACAAAGTCCCTCATGAGCGTCTACTGTACAAGATCGACCATTATGGAATTAGAGGGACAACAATAAAATGGCTGAGAAACTTTCTGGATGACAGACAGCAATGTGTACTCCTGGAAGGAGAATCGTCAGAAACCTCGCCAGTGCAGTCTGGAGTCCCACAGGGTAGCATGCTTGGCCCGCTGATGTTTCTTATTTTTATAAATGACCTCCCAGAGTATGTGTCATCTTCAAATGTTAGACTTTTCGCAGACGACTGCGTTCTCTACCGACAAATAAGAAACGAAACAGATGTGAACACCCTTCAAAATGACCTGGATGGACTACAACAATGGGAGGCAGACTGGCAGATGGAATTCCACCCCCAAAAATGCCAACTCCTAAGAGTAACAACAAAGCGAAAAACAGTTAAGGCAAATTATAACATCCACGGCCATATCCTAGAAGAGGTTGACTCTGCGAAATATCTTGGCGTCTCCATACACAAAACATTGAGTTGGAACAAACACATTGACAACATCGCAAAGAAAGCTAACTCCACCCGAGCTTTTCTTCAAAGGAACATCAAAAACTGTCCTAGTAAAACTAAAGCTTTATGTTATCAAACGCTTGTAAGACCACTCATGGAATACTCTAGCACCATCTGGGATCCATCTACTAAGGACAACATAAACAAATTAGAAGCTATACAACGCCGATGCGCACGATTTGTACTTAATGATTATAGAAGAACAAGTAGCGTAACATCAATGCTTCAGGCACTAAACTGGAAGACGCTACAGGAAAGGAGAGCTCAATGTAAGGTCATTATGTTTTATAGAGTAGTGCACGAACTGATTGCCATACCAACTACAAATCTACAGCCAGTAACATCAACAGTAAGAGGACACAAAGAACGATTCCTCGTTCCTTTTGCCAGGACTCAAGTATATCGATACTCGTTTTTCCCAGATAGATACCATCAGAATCTGGAATGGACTGCCACAACACTTAGTAAGCTGTACAACCCTTGAATCATTCGAAAGGGGTGTGCAAGTGGTCCAGCTTCGATAGATGTACAACCTTGTTTTTATCGTTATTTTAAAGAAGCACCATTTTCACTGTAGATAATCCGCACTTACCCGCACATTTGTTGTTCTCACATCGAACATATACATAAAACAGTACGATAATACTCCCATGGGAGGCCTGTACTATAAAGGAAGAAGAAGAAGAAGAACAATGGATTTTGACCACAGGGTGTGACGAGCGGGGTTTCTGGAAACCCCTGCTTCTACATCCCGCAAACAAAGTCCATTGTTATTCGTAACAATAGAAATTGATTATTTTTTAAATAGCATGAACATAAGAAATTATTAATAGTGTTCACTACAAATTGTTTCATGATATTAAAAAAACACATTTTAGGAAATTCCAATAAGCATCTATATGGAATACAAAATAATCCTTTAAATACTCCTTTGCTTGAAGGTAATGTTTTTTTATCCCAGTCATATGTCTCTACTCCCGGACCCCCGGTTACCCATTGGTTGATCCGGGGTTGGGGGTTCCGCGAGTTGGACCCGACTTTTATTTAAAAGATCAATGCATTTGAATGGTTGGAATCCCCCCCTTTTCTCTTGAGTTGGGAACCCCCGGTTGGATCAGCCCCTGATTGCCCCCAAAAGGGAGTTCCTCTACATTAAATTTTGTATATTGAGCTTGTCTGGTAGTCGGGTTTCTAATGCAGACACACATATCCCTTAGTATGTTCGAATATGAATTTTTGTTTATTCTCGAGAAGAGGTGGGGGGAGGGGGCTTTTGTTTTTGAAAAAATCGTAAGATATAAAATACAGTTATGATTACCTTTATTAAACTGATACAGGTAAGTACTTTGGGGTATAATATTGCCTTCATCTTTAGTCTCTTCTACCAAATCCAACGCTTGCCACAAAATGTCGTCCGTCTTATACCCGTCCATATTGACAACTGTATACCAAGAGCATGATGTATTTTTTTTTAAATAAGAATGCACGAAACGGTCAGCCGTTACCTGCTGATCCATATTAGCACATGGATTTAACGGGAATATGCAAAACAGCAACTTTGACATCTTTTAAATCTACTCACTTGTCAAAGTTTGAACGAAGATAGCCAAAGTAAGGTTACTAGTGGGGTTTCATGTAAAAAAATTCTATAAATTATGGTTTGATATTGTAAATAAATATGCTGTCCATTCTTTTTCATTTAGTAATTAATGTTAAGAAATATAGGGTTTAGAATGGGGTGTAAGTTAGTTATACACCTCGGGATACGGCGTGTCTGGATAAGAAACTCCTCCGGCCTCCGGCCGTCGGGGTTTCTTATCCAGACACACCTTTCCCTCGGTGTATAACTATTACTTCTACTATTAAATATGTGCTGTAACATGTACATGAGTAGATACTGTAGCATGTGGATTTAAGAATTGATAGCTTCTTTTTTTAAATTTATTGGGGTGTAAAAGCGTTGACCGAAGTTCATTTTGTATGAAGTGCGGAAGCGCTTCATTCTAAAAATGTGCGCACGGTCAACGCTTTTACAACCCTATAAAATTACTAAAGGAAGCATTCAATACTTATAATTACATTTTTTTTTGCTGGGAACATGAAAACACGATTTCTTTCAAGTTTTTCTTTTATTTACATGTGCACTTTATTGTGGAAGCACATATCATCATGAATTTTCCATTTCATTTTGAAATGAAGGTTAAGTTCAGATTGACGCGAGATTGCTGTTAGCCAATCAAAATAACGTATTATAATGAAACATACATGTAATGTAATTATGTGTATATATTGTAACCTGTAGGTGTGAAGATATTGCACCATGAATATGTAAATATTTTGCATCATGTAGGTAGGAAGATAATGTTACATGTCAACGTGTAGATATTGTAACATGTCAACATCTAAATGCAGAGATATTGTAACATGTAAAAATGTAGATGTGACAGTGTTGTTATTGTTCCAAAAGACTCATCAAATTTAACAGGCTCATGATTTGAAAGTTGAAGAGCATTTGAAACCGAAAATTTCAAAATTTTTGCAAATTTCGGCTAAGTCAATCTATTCTTAAATATCTACACGTAAATGTGACCATATTGCAGCTTATAGAAGCGTAAATGTACCATCCTGTTGGTAGCTAGACTTGGGAGGGTTTTTCGCATTGAAAGTTTACCCTCTGTCCCATCGTATGACGTTTATATACCTCAATTAAACGTTACGCCTGTGCATGTTTACACTATACAGACTTTTTAAATGGGAGTGTGCTCCTAACACAAAAACTGCTTCAGCAGAGTTATGGGGATGAATGACTGAAATATGCAATACATCAGTTTGATGCCGCTTACCTTATAGAATAGTTTTGCTCAACTACAACTATAATACAATCAAGCTTTCATAACAATTGATATTACACTCAGATGCTTAAGGTCTTCTGTAACTCTTATATTTTAGCGGCAATCATGAACGTCTCAGCATTTTTAAATAGTGGATTAAGCAGCTGTCCAAAATATATCCCTTCCTGGTTTGCATATGACGAAGTCGGTTGTGCCTTTTTTAACGAGAGCCTCAAGAAAAATGAATTTTACTACTTTTACAAGTTTGAGAAAAGTATCATCAAAGAATACGCGCAGGTATGACGTTTTAAACTTTACTTCAGGGTGAGTACCCAGGTATGACGCTTTAAACTTTACTTCAGGGTGAGTACCCAGGTATGACGTTTTAAACTTTACTTCAGGGTGAGTACCCAGGTATGACGTTTTAAACTTTACTTCAGGGTGAGTACCAACGTAAACTAAATGATGATTAATTTCGAATGAAACTAAAGGCTGGAGATCTTTAAAAAAAAAAACGTCTTTATATTATCATAAAAATCTAAAACATTGAAACGATCTATTTCTTATTTTTTGTGAAAGTTGATCATATATCAGACCACGTTTAAAAAACTTTAATCAGTTCAAACCATTACTAGTTGTTTTGATTAATTAAGTACAGTTCTATAGATTGTCAGCTGATGTAACAAAAACTAAGGAACTCCACTCGTATTTATCCTCAACTTTCAGCTGAAAGTGAAAAATAATAAATTAATTCGTATCTAAAGCAGCAAATATTATATGCTGTACTTTTTTGTAAAGTTAATTGAGGAAAGAATTTATTAATATCGAAGTATAGAATGAAAGTCTAAATTTCATTTGTGTTTGAATAACGAAATATTCACATTCCCGAGGAGTATCAAGTATTATGAAAACGTTATGTTCGTATTGTGATCATTTTTGTAACGTTGTTTCAGTTAATTGCGAAGATTTATACTATTTGAGCAGCACAATATAGAGCAAAAACAGTTTGTAACGTACAGTTACTGACAGAATTTAACCTTTGTTTCACTTCAAAAGGAAATTTCGATATTTCATTGGCTGATAGCAACTCCTAATCACAATTGCTACCTTATGAAGGTAACGTGCCATATACGGTCAGTAGAAATAACAGCGTGTTTTAAAATACTCTGACAACAAAATCCTAAATCGTAAACGTTTGCAGGTAAATGTTTGCAACATGTCACGAATACTAAAGAGCCATCGGCGAGTTAAATTTGTGAGAATGTTTTTACGGACGCTATATCGCCTCGCTCAATACCATTTGCATAGACACCCATAAATTCACATATACACCCTATAAGTCACTAAACCACTATATGACGGTTACAATGTGTTTCCGAATAATTTTTATCAGTGTTTATGGTGTACATACAAAACTTCCATGTACAACTTGAGTCTATCTATATCTTTAATGCCTTTGTGTAAATATTTCAAGTCAGTTTTAAAGATTTAGCACATTTATGAAATGTGTTTGACAAAATAAGGAAAATTAGAGATTGTCGATTTTTTCATTTAGGAAGTAGCAGAGAGTGCCACAAAGCCGAGTTCAATAGTTGATCTGGGCTGTGGAAACGCAGAGAAGACTTGTTTATTCCTAGACGAATACCTCAGAACGGAAAACTCGCTGTCCTACATACCTGTAGATATTTGTGAAGGTTTGCATTGTCCAAACACATTTAGAACACATATGTTATAGTTTTTTTCTTTCTAAATACCCCCTCCATTTAGAGGTGACCATTGAAGGGCAACAAATGTTCCATTTTATAAAAAAAAAGCTCATCAAAGATAACCAGAAAATAACCATAGCAATGCTTAATGACATACTTCCAAATAATAATAAAAAGACCTATCAATCAAACAAACAAAATGAAAGACAACAAACAAACATGGAGAGACCAAGCATGATAAGTTGGAGAATGTCTGGTATAACACTGAAGTCATGCCAGTGGCCAAAAGAGAGAGTATGATAACGAAACAGAAAAAAGGAAAAATCACAACCAGTAATCAGCACAATCTTTCGTTGTATATCCATATGGTATTTTAGTTACCTCTTCACTTCAAGCCTCAGGCCTTTGGGAATGGACCCTATTTTTTCAACATATTATTTTATGTTGTGTTTTAATTTTTTATGTAAATATTCCTCTTTATTTTTTACAGAATAGAGGGTCACCAAGTGGTTTAAGTTACAAAATGAAAAAAAATAATGCATCAATACAATTAAAGCATATTAAAAAGCAATGCAACGATGCAGGTTAATGACGCAACGGACTAATGGTACAACCCTTTTTTTGTTTATATGGGAAAATTAAAAAAAAATATGAATCTAGTAAAATTTGTCCCTTTCTGTCAAAAGCAAGACTCCCCGTCATGTATGTCTACGCTAATTACGCCAACAATGAGCTCTACGGGAATCTTTCCCTGTTCAATTTATATGTAGCAATTGTTTCAGAACAACTCACAAAAACGAGCACTAGGTTGACACAACTCTACAAGAACCAACTTGTGATTCAGTCAATGGCAGGAGAATATCATGATGTGATACCAAAACTGTTGTGAGTTTACATTATGCCATAGTAACATATTTGTATTTGTCAACTAGGTGTTTTTAAAAAACAAATCATAATTAATTCTATGGGTTTACGGATGCTTAATATAAACGCTGAATTAGCATGAGATTATAACAGTTGATTTCAGCTGTTTCAAACCTTAAAGGTATGACACTTTTTATACGAAAGGTTTTTGTGGGGTTCGTGTTGCTCAGTATTTGGTTTTGTATATTGTGTTTTGTATACTGTTGTATGTCTTTTTGTGGTTTTCGTTTTTAAGCAACACGAACCCTACCAAAAACCGGGGATGATTTTAGGTGCTCTGAAAGGGTTAGCAGATCCAGATCCACATTTGACACATGTCTTATTACTTTTATACAATAAGGAACGGTAGCTAAAAGCGGGGTAATTCAAAATAAAAGGTTATTCATTGTGTTTCATTTACGTCTTGATATTGTTCTAAACATCATTACAGCGTTGAATTGTAAATTAATGTGAAAAGTATAACATAATTTAAAAACCTGAATGATAATTATGATTTCCATTATTATGGAACGTTTCTGGAAGAGCCTTTTTGATCGTGTGAGAGCATGAAACACAAAATAAACCAGCGAAAACCTATCAATACTATTTTCAGTCAATGTAAAATGTCATGAACTGGACATAGATTAAACAATTGATTCAAAGATGGCGTTGAGTTACTTGAACTTATCTAAAAAGTGATAATGATAATAATAGTTGTATCAATAAAAATTTTTAAAAACCAACAAAATTGATATAAATGTTGATTTTTTAGGGAATACCAAGGCAAGAAACTTATACTTTGGATTGGTGGTGCTTTCCAAAATAGCAATTACCCAAAACAAATAAAATTACTATCTCTGATATCACAAAACATGAAAGGTGAGTGTATAATCATATAAGAAATGTGAAATGAAAAAAATGTTATCAATGCGAAGCCAATTTACCGACGGCAATTGAAATCAATGTTCAAACAGGCTAACACTAGATTAAACACAATCGAACAACTCCAAAAAGAATGTGTCGGCAGGGAAAATATCTCCTGCTATGCTTGCACCACACATTATACGATTTTAAAGTAACATACAGTACAGTAACTGGCACACACAGGATATGACGAAACCGGTTATATTATCGGATAGATAAAAGTGGACAAGTGAGAGGTCAAAATATTTATAGCAAGATGAGATTAAATTTAGACACTGGAACTATTTTGATAATTTCGGTGTAACATTAGTTTACCGATGGTCAAGTCTCATAAATTCATTAAGAAGAAATAGATCAAGGTAAAAAAACTAAAGATGAGGGAATCGCATAAACTCCAAAAGGAGCGAGATCGAGTGCATACAGAATAAGCGTTTCCTGCTCTATATGCACCACCCGCATTCGAATCCATACTCAGTCAACATATCACAGTCGGGAATAGGACATATTCGGTTAATTTACAGATCCGACGACTATCTAACGATCAAAGATTGCGAAACATGTCGCTAGTGCGTTGAGACTTAAACACATTGTATCGGTCAACCAATTTGTAAAAACGATATGATAGTATGAAAACGAATTCACTGTACATGACATATGTTTCTTGAATTTCCTTCATCAGGTACGATTGAAACTTAAAGTTGCATGCCTACATTTAAGATTTGAAATTTTATAATAGAAAAAATGAATTATGTCACATAATCTAGTTTCGAGTATCTCATCAGCATCAATTTATAGATAGAAAGCAGAGTATGTTGGCTCTGTAGTATCATTTATTTCCAGTTAACTAGGAAGGAGTACTACTTCTTAGCTTGTAAAGGCATTATCAGTTTTTTTGTTTTGCTGCCATTTACCAGGTAGGTATTATATTTTAGGCTATTATAGATGCAAGTGACAGGTATGTAAACGTTACTTTGTCACATTAACCATGCATTTTCCCACAAAATAACTGAAAAAGGTTGAAAGCAGATATAGGGTATAAGTCAACGAGACAGCAACCCAGTAATACAAATATCAAATACATGTAGACAGGGTTTCCGCTGGCATTTTCGCATTTTGTGAAAACATAAAAATTGTGGCGATTAAAATTTATTATTGGCGAAAAATTTGGCGAAAGAAATACAACGATTCGATTTCATCTATCTTGTTTACTTTTTTCGGGTTTCTCGGACTTTACCTGATCAGACAATACTGGGAATTCACCTTGATCTCGTTACGCTTTGACAGAAAAATCAATAATCAGCTGATTGCATTTTATAGCTGTAGGCAACAATAGACTAATTAATAAAAGTGTTGTTTGTATTTTTTAACGAAATGATGTGGTTAAATGGCGTCACATGTCACCTTCAGGATTTAATTACAACTTTGCGACGCTAGTTTTTGAAGCATAGTTTTACGTCTCCTCTTTTTCTTTTACCGATGGTCCGGAAAAGAAAACTGTTGTTATGACGAAAAATGTTCAAAAGCAAGAAAAATCTCCGACTTTAAACTTTGTCCTTTAACTTTGATTGAAATAATTGATTTGAAGTGGGTACTTAACAATCGTTTTGGCGACGGACGTGTTTCAAGCATAGTTTTACGTCTCGACTTTTCTTTTCCGGAAGAGAAAACTGTTATTATGAAGAAATATATTCAAAAGTAAGAAAAATCTCTGACTTTAGTCTTTACCCTTCAATTAGACGGGAAATATATATCCGATAAAGTTATTGAAGATGAATCTCGTGTTCCCAGAAGTAAAACATGATGATTTCATGATCTATATTGCAATTTTACAGTATCTTCTAAAAAGTGAATGTTTATTGTTTATTCATTACAATGTAGATTAAAAAATAAGATTTGTAGAATTATCATAGGCAACAATGGGCCAGCTGTTTTTTTGTTGTTAGCAAGATGGAAATTTAAACGAAAAACATGTTTATGTTAGTTGGCGAAAAAAAATCGAAAGTGGCGAAAAATATATTGTTTTGGCGAAAGGGGTGGCGAAAAAGAAAATTGACCCAGGGAAACCCTTCATGTAGAGGTCAACCCACGAACATTAACAAATTGTCTATACAATTTTTCAGGTTCTTAATTGTCCCTAGTATAGTCATTAATGCCATATGCCTTATAGAAAAAATCCGATAAAACAATCAACAAGTATAAAGAAAAACAGGCAACACAATGACAAAGGAAAATAGTCGAAATGACAAAGAACATTCACGTCATCGATTTGTGTCCGTCGTCGTCGTCCGTCCGTCGTCGTTGACCGTCTCCATTAGTACAAAATTTTTTTCAACCTTGCAGTAATGGTGCATAGGCATGTCTTTTATAAACGATCATAATTTTGTTTCGATGAAATGTAAAACATGGCCACCACAGGTAAAAATACAACATAGGAGTAAAGCTTCATAGATATCAGTCCTCAAAATACAAGGCACACAGATTTAATAACAACATTATAATCATAACTTTTATCCATTAGTTTAATTTGTAAAGGCAAAAGGAAGATGATTTATAGACAATATTTGCAATTGTTAGCTTTCTGAATAACACTTCCTTTTATGAGAAATACACATTTTTTTCAAATACATACTGATAAAATTTCTACCAGCGTATGACGTACGGCTGTTTTGATTTGAATGAGCATTATTTCTAAAATATATAAGAATGCTACAAATGTATAACAAACTTTATGTCATTAACAAATACATGCCGTTAAGGAAATTATTGTATTTTACAAACAAATTCCTCTCCTTAACTGACGGGCTTAGTGTAGCTGACTATTGTATGTTTTTTTCATTGTTGAAGGCCTTGCGGTGACATATAGTTGCCTTAATCCACATCATTTGGGCTCCGGATTAATAGTTGTACCATTGGCAATCATACCACATTTCATAATTATAACATCATTTCGCCTAAATGCCTATTATAAAGTACGATCGTTTTAATGTTTTTGAATAATCAATTTCGTCATTCCTTCTTTTTCAGAAGACGAACGGCTCCTGATTACAGTTGATATGACACAGGACAAAAATACAATTGAAAAAGCTTATTTAGACCCAACAGGTATCAAGAGCTATCTATAGACTACAAAGGGTAACATAAGATCAAAATATTCAACTCTACTACCAGGCATGGGGTAATGCAAATTTGTAATTGTAATGCATGGTAATGCATTACATTTTTCCAAGTAACTGCATGTAATGTGTAATGCAACAATTTTTGCATTACATGTAATTGTAATATAATGCATTACTTTAGCAAAAAGTTGTGTAATTTCATGCATTACATTGCATTACATGGCATTACTTTTTTTCACATACTACATCTTTAAAATATTGTTGGAGATTTAACTAAAGCAGAATTTAAGATTTCTTGATTAACTAAGAATATATTAATTATTTGAATATATTCTTTATTTCATTTTATTTCATACATTTTCCTGCATAAAAGATTGATATTTGAAAAGCATTACTATATTGTTGTCATAAGATCAAAGAATACCTTGTCTTGATTAAATGAAAGATTATTGAAGTTTGTTATAAAACACTAATTAGTTTGTTTTACAATCAATATTTTCACCATTTTGACAATTGTTCATTAATTAAGCTCTATGTTTATTATATAATTAGAAAAGAAATTCTCAGTACTTAAATATTTTGATTGAAATTAAAAAAAAACACAAAGTATATTTAAAAAAGTAAAGTCAACATTAAGTTTAAATAATTAAAAATGTAATAGCCGAATTAAATAGTCTGTTTACATGTATACTTAAATTCAATGCATGGAACAGTTACTGCATATGCTAGAATCTTTTGTGACTTCGTGTTGTTTTTCAAAATGTTTGATTTTTCTATTCACCTAAATAATAAAATTTACAAATGTAATGTGTAATTCAATGCATTACTTTGCAAAAGTAATTGTAATGTAATGCATTACTTTGATAAATGAATGTAATTGTAATTGTAATTTAATGCATGGTTTTGTCAAAGTAATTGTAATATAATGCATTACATTGCAATGTAATTCGCCCCATGCCTGTCTACTACTATACAATTGGACAAACAGCTGAAATAAATATATAATAGAAATGAAATTTTCTATCATAAAAGTAAACAAAAGATCAAAATGGCATGTTGATATTATTTACATCTGATACTTAGGTCACTAAGATTTATTATAATTTATGATAATTTCAATAACTCATTTACACTCATTTTATAATATAAACTTAATAGATATTATGAATCTTTTAATGAAAGACGAATACTCGCATAATAACTGATTTTGGTAGGTACACATCGTTTAGATATCTTGAATGTCTTAGATCTTTAAATGCATGTACCAAGTCAGGAATATGGCAAAAGTTTTTCACTTGTTCCGTTTATCGATAGCGTTTGATTTTGTCAGTTTTGTTGATTTTTCATTTTTTAATTATCCTTAAAGTTTGGTATTTCTGTTATACTTTTTAAGATCTATTTTCATAAATTTCATTGAAAAAAAAATCCACGAAAACATTTAAGATTGATCAGATAAACCATTAATTTTCAATAAAATTAATTTTCTATAATCATCAAGTCATGAAAAGGTAAGTTTGATCTAGCTATGAAAAACAGATTTAATCCCTCATTTCCTACATAAGGAAATGCCTGTACCAAGTCAGGAATGTGACAGTTGTTTTCCATTCGTTTGATGTGTTTGAGCTTTTGAATTTGTCATTTGATAAGGCACTTTCCGATTTGAATTTTCCGTGGAATTCGGTATTTTTGTTATTTTCTTTTTTACATTCTGGCGTCTGTGGGTCTACCAATTTCTCCGTAAAACGTATAAAAACAAAAAGAAACGGTTCATTATCTTTTTTTGGATTCAAGGCTAACTCGATTTACTTACTTTCGAATTTTATAAAACTAGAAAAATGAACATGCGGGTCAAATTAAATACCATTGCAAGGAGTCATCGATATTGAAAACACTCATATTTCTACTTTGCAAAAATTGTCTCCCCATTATATGTAATGATTGTTTTCAATCAAGAAAAGGGCAGTGATTTGAGAGATGGCGCAATTTTATTATAATTCTTGCAAACCGTTAATTTTATTCACATTGTATCATTACGATACATACTTGAAAGTTGTACTTTGAAAGACAAATGTTTCTTCTTATTAGCACCATTTAATATATTCTTTATCCTTTATACTACTAAAAATTAGGACTGTTGTAACTGAACTTTCTTTATTGATTAGGGACTTTCCGTTTTGAATTTTCCTCGGAGTTCAGTATTTTTGTGATTTAATTTTTTTCTAAATGACACACCGAGATACTATTATCAGATATTGCAATACAGAAGTTCGTAAAATCTATTCTCTCCCCTTAAACATATAGGACCGCGATTGTATTCACATATGAACATCCTCAGATGCTGTTCTACAACTGCGTAAAGTCTAATACAATCAGTTTAGTAATATAGGAGAAGTTGCGCTTATGAAGGTGACAGCAGTTTACCTTTGTTCAAATCTCGTAAATGAGTTAGGAAAAGACGATGCATGGTAACAACCAAAAATTTAGGTAATTGTATGAACTCCAAAAGAAGCGAGACTGGATGCGTCGACAGGGTAAGCGTCTCCTGCTATGCATGCGTCCCCCGCCATGCGAATTCACACTCGGTCAAAGTGTCACAATCGGGAATATGACACAGTCGGTTTAAATTACAGATTAGACGACTACACTGGTATCTAAAGATCTACGACTTTGAAAACACCTTGCTTTTTCATAACTACGTTTCTGTCAGCCAATTCGTGATGATGATTGTAAAACTGATGTAGTGTCGATTTCAGTCGTTCTTCCTCATATCTCTGTTTGAACGGTTTATGTTCAAGGATCAAACCCCTTTTAATGAAGTCTGTATAGTGTGATCATGGACAAGCGTAGTATATAAACTCAGAATTGTAAACACCATGCGATGTAACAGAGGGTATGCTAGTTTTTTTAAGTCTTGATGTGCATCTTGAAAAAACAGTCAAAGCGTCAAAGTAATCGTATCTTCGTAGCGGTTGCATTTTAAAGTAATCGTATCGTCGTAGCGGTTCATACCTAAATGATTTCGAGACCGAAAAAGTATTCCAATGACGTCCTTTTTTTTCATGGCGTTAAAACGGAAATGTTTTTAGCGATAAAATTGATTTTCTTCACAAAATTATGTGGACATATTTTTGAGAAATCGTAAATTAAAGCGGAAAATCTTTTATTTTAAGAAATATCTTTATTTTGTACATTATATGATCTTTTTAGAAAGACGAAAGCCTTGAAAGTCATAAGTAGAATTTTACTCGTTTGCAGGTCATCATGAAAAATTATACTGGAATACCTTAAACAGATTGAACCGGGAAATTGGAACTAACATTGACATGTCAAAATTTGTATTAGAAGGGGAATTTATTACTGATGATGAAGATCAGAAGCCAGGTGCAATGTTCATATGGCTGAGATCAGTAACAAAACAGTCATTTATGATAGGTAAGATATAAATAGTTATACTTGCGAGCGTTTGGTTAATAAAAAATAATCCAAATTAAATTTGTCACGACACTAAAACATATGCAAATGTATGTATCATTAAACAGAGACATATTATATCAATATAAGTCTTTAGCGTGGAACATGAGAGGCGTAAGATACCAACTGATATTCAACCTCATAAATCGAAGACTAGCTGACAACGTCATGGCAAAAAAATCATAAAAGACCAAAAGACAAAAATAGTCTACAAAACAAAACAGAAAACTTAAGCCGAGCAACACGAACCCTACCAAAAACCAGGGGTAATGTCAAGTGCCCGGAATAACTATCTTCAACTGCACAGGAAAACAAAGTTTTGGAATACAAATACACAAACATTTAAGGCCCAAATACATGATATTTAAAAGGTGTTCCTTGTTTTAACAGAGTTTTACGCCATTCTCTTTACCACTTTATAATTTCATGACAATCTGTAGCATTAGTATTTAGTAACGTTAATTGGAGACTTAGTAGTACACTATCCACATTTATTATGGATAACCAACGTACTCATCACATACTGTAAATTAAGAGGACTGAGTCGTGTTCTTCAATGACTTGGCTATCTCGAAAAGCATTACATGGTGGTTGCAGGCATGTAAATGTTGAAAAACACTATAGAACCATTAGGTATTCATAGCCCTAAAACTGTAAAATTTCAATGTTATCTTGTAAATTATTTTTCCATGTTTTTTAAGCCATTTAATTTGATTTTATACAAAATAGAATACGCTTCGTTTATTTTGATTACATTTATATATTTTTGAAGATACGGATAGCCTGAAAATGAATGTTGAACTTGAAGAAAACGAGAAGATTTATCTTAATGAAGGAGGTGGCGTTACTTATAAATATACAGAAAAGCAGCTGAATTATTTATTCCAACAGTCAAACGTAGAGGTGGTTAAAAGGTGGAGAAACCAGCATATAGGGATGGTTCTTCTAAAACCCGTTCAAAACTGAGATAAAATGATACCAAAAGCAGTAGAAATATCCTACATAAGAAAGCAGTCGTAAAGTTTATTTATATTCGGTGAATGAAATTTAAATTATGTACTGATATGAAATTGTTTAGTAATTTCGATAAAATGTTATATGTAGTTACAAAATGTACGATATGAAACACTACGTGCGTTATTCTTTACATATTTTCATCCATGTCCAGTGCACAATGTTAAAACAATATTGTCGACATCCCGATATTTACAATGTTAACACGATATCGTGTCAACATCGTTTACATTGTATGAACTCTTATGTGTACTGTTTACATCGTTGACATTGTTAACATCACGATGTATACAATGTTGTAAATATATCGTGTTTACATCGTTTACATCGCGATATCAACAATGTTAACACGATTTTGTGTCAACATCGTTTACATTGTAACAATTAATATATAATGTTTAAATCGTTTATATCGTATACATCGCAAAGTATACGATGTAGTAACGATTTAGTGTTTACATCGTTTACATTGCGATATTAACAATGTTAACAAGATATCGTGTCAACATCGTTTACACTGTAACATCTTTTATATACTGTTAACATCGTTGACATCGTTAACATCGCGATGTATAACATGTATTATCAATATCGTGTTTACAGCGTTTGCATTGCAGTGTGCACGATATGGTGTTAACATTATTTATATTGTTTGAAATGTTATATAATGTTTATATTGTTTACATCGATATATTACAATTTTTTAAAATATATTTTATGGATTACAAATGTGTCGAGTTTTGTGATTGGATAACAACACAGAGATGTCAGTATGTATTCAGGAAACTGCCGGGATATATACTACACTTTTTACCCCAATTGCAACCTCAACAACGTCATCATAGCAAACATTACTATGTGACTTAGTCTTAAGCTATACAGAACATTTAAAGAATGCAAGAGGCTCACAGAGGGAACATAATGACGTGCACCCGTCAATAATATGTTTTTAATTCAAAACCACGCTATTTACCCACCAAAACTTAATTAATGTCTTTAAGTGTTATTACAAATTATTGCATATATGATAGAATTATTTTCACATCAAATTATAAAATCCTTCACGTATGCAGAAAATACCAAGTTGGGTTTTTCAGTATTTTTTGTTGTAAAAAAAAAGTACATAAAACATACAAATGGTATACATGAAATCTAAATCATTATTGAAAATATTCTTAATGAAGAAAAAAATATTTGAGAAGATGGAAAACTTGCATTTAAAAGAATTACACAAAATATTAAGAAACAATAAACAATAAACATGTACTGAATATATATACTGCATGGTGAATGTTTTAACAAATACCTTGTACTGGAAAACACAAAAGTATATACTTGGTATACAATATAAACACGATGTTGACAATGTGAACGATGTAAACACAATAATGTCAACATCACGATGTAAACGATGTGAATGATGTAAACATAATATTGTCAACATCACGATGCAAACGATGTGAACGATGTAAACACAATATTGTCAACATCACGATGTAAACGATGTGAACGATGCAAACACAAAGGTATAGACATTGTATACAATATAAACACGATGTTAACGATGTGAACGATGTAAACATATATTGTCAACATCACGACGTAGACGATGTAAACTATGAAAATACAAAGGTATAGACTTGATATATAACATAAACATGATGTAGACGATGTAAACGATGTAAACACAAAATTATAAACTTGGTATACAACATAAACACGATGTTGACGATGTGAACGATGTAAACACAAATATATAGACTTGGTATACAATATAAACACGATGTTGACGATGTGAACGATGTAAACACAATAGTGTCAACATCGCAATGTCTACGATGTGAACGATGTAAGCACAAAGGTATATACTTTGTAAACAATATATACACCATATTGTGAACATTGCGATGTATACAATGTGAACGATGCACACATAAAGGTATAGACTTTGTATACAAAGTAAACACGATATTGACTCGATTTTTCAACATCACGATGTATACGATGTGAACGATGTAAACAAAAAGGTATAGACTTGGTACACAACATAAATACGATATTGACGTGGTGAACGATGCATATGTCAACACAACATTGTCAACATCACGATGTATACGATATGAACGATGTAAACAAAAAGGTATATAACATGTTACTTTTATTATTCTTCCCTTAGTTTATTTATTTTGAATTTACATTGTATCATAGGTCAAATTTATTTGTTCAGTGTATGTTCAATGGTGTTAATATGTCCTTTGATTGAGTTAAGCTATTTCAGTTGATATTTTATAGTGTGTCTTTCTATGTTGTGATGTTACACTATTGTTTCAGAAAAAGGGTGAAGGTTTGGTACCATTAAAACGTTTAAACTCGCTGCATTTGTTTGCACCTGTCCTAAGTCAGGAATCTGATGTTCAGTAGTTGTCGTTTGTTGATGTGGTTCATAAGTGTTTCTCGTTTCTCGTTTTTATATAGATTAGACCGTTGGTTTTCCCGTTTGAATGGTTTTACACTAGTAATTTTTGGGGCCCTTTATAGCTTACTGTTCGGTGTGAGCCTAGGCTCCGTGTTGAAGACCCTACTTTGACCTATAATGGTTTACTTTTATAAATTTTGACTCGGATGGAGAGTTGTCTCATTGGCACTCATACCACATCTTCTTATATCTATAGACTTTATATACACTATAAACACTATATTGACACGATGTTGTGAACATTGCGATGTATTGTTACGACATGAAAAAACGACTTTTAATTGTAGCCAACAAAACACACAAATCAATAATAAAATTTAACAAGATTTATTATACACTAGTTTACAAGATGTATTACACAAATAGAAATGCCAACCTAACTCTCAAAATATGAGTCCAATCTGTTATCTTTTCTTTATCCGGAAATCTTCACGGGAATCCACACAATATTACGTCCAATAGGTCACAATTTAGTATGATGTTGTTAGTAAATAAAAGTGTCAATCCAACTGCTGAGAATGTTGATGTCTATCGATGTCTAAGTCTATGTCTAACTTTAGGGTCTGCATATATATATACTTGTAACGGAAACTTCTAGATAACTTTAAATGAATAAATTACGCATCTTTTGTTATGATCATTCTGGAAACGTTATGTAAGTGAAATAGAAAGATTTAATCATTCCATGAATATCTATGATTGATCCAGTGATTTCTAAACTGCATAGTTGTAACACAATGTGAATAATTTTATACACAATGTAAAAAATATATAATGTAAACATTCTTAGGCCACACAAAACAAATTAGGTCAACTAAATAAATATGATAGTTACAATACCATAACTGTATACGATGTGAACGATGTCAACAGAAAAGTATAGACTTTATTTAATGAATGGTTATTATTTATTTTGATTTATTGAACCATAATTTTTGACTCTTCACATTGAATAATCCGCGAAGCGGATTATGTAAAATGAAGAGTCAAAATTAATTTTATGGTTCAATAAATTCAAAATAAATTATTGCCATTCATTATAAATAAATTTCTATCAAAATACGGCTCAAAGAACTTTTATATTATTTATATTAACAATAACAACGTACACATGTTGGCGTATGAATATACAACGTCAGAGTGGGCATGCGCCATAAAATTGACAACATTGAAAATAAAGGTAATACTTTTAACCAATCAGAAGACAGTAAATACACCAAATTTATTTATATACAACATAAACACGATGTGAATACGATATTGTCAACATCATGATGTATTCGATGTGAACGATGTAAACACAAAGGTATAAACTTTGTATACAATTTAAACACGATGTTGTTAACATTGCGATGTATATGATGTGAACGATGTAAACAGAAAGGTATGGACTCTCTCTATATATATATATACAACATAAACACGATGTTGACAAAATATTGTCAGCATTACGATGTATACAATGTTAACGATGTAAACACAAAGATATAGACAGGGTATAGATAGGATACAATGTAAACACAATAAGGACACGATAAAGTAGAAATTGCGATGTTGACAATATCGACAAAACATCGTGCACTGGACATACTTCCATGTTTTGAAGAAGGTATGATAAGGCTGATTTTGACCCTTGAAATCGAAAATTAAAAGGTAGTATAGATTTATCATAAAACATCCTTCAGATGATCTTAAATCATTTTATGCCAGACATTAGTATATATGTTTTGGATTTTGTCTACAAGTTAACATTAGGACTTCAAATATCTTGCATTTAGTTCAAAATGGCAAAACTGCCAAAATAGCTTCATTTTGAGATCTTGTCATTTATATATAGATATGAGCTAAGTCTTTGCCAGAAAAGGTATCTTGTTTCAAGTTGTGATTTTCAAAGATGTTTATGTGTGTAAATTATGTTTTCGGGTAAGGCCTAGGCCCATATATATTTTTCCCAAAACTTTGTGCAAAATGGCAAATTTAGAACATAATATGTAAACTTTGACATGTGTATCACATTATAGTGACATCACAAGTGACCTTTCAGCACTAAAGTGTCCAGATTATATCAATCCGTTCATTTATCAATGAAATTAACAAATTCTCGGAAGGTTAAGTGATTTTTCATATTTGCACTTTCAGGGGCGATATATATAATGACTATTTTTTATACCTCATTCTGAATATTAAATTTAAAATGATATTTTTTATATTATAAACTATTTTAGATTTACAAACTTTCTTTAATATTTCTTCTGCATCATTGTAATCATAGAAAAAAAAAGATTGTTCGGATAATTGCTGGGATGATTGCCGGGCTTCGCACGCACCAAGTTTATAAAATGATTTTTTTTAAATATTATTTCCAAGCAAAAAGCACTGAGTAGATGCTGTTGCTTGTGGACTTGTAGACTTGTAGACTTGTAGACTTGTTGAGGACTGAAATTTATCGACAACATCCCTTTGTTAGATTCTCTGTTGATAAATTAGTAAGTTATTAGGAAAGAGTCATTTTCATTTGATAACCTAGCATATCACAAGCAAATTATCTGAATAAAATAGTCTGTATATTTTTTTTGTCGACGACAATATAAACACCTCGGTAATTAATTTTACATGAAAAAGGGTGTTTTGTAAATTTGTCGTCGGTTACCGCTTTTTATATAATCTGAAATTTAATCTGAAAGGCTATATATGTTTTCATTTATTTCATATAATGATAAGGAACAAAATCTGAACCCTACTTGCAAAAATTTTCAAATAATAGCTCTAATCGTTGGCATCGTCCATGTAACATGTCCCTCCGTGAACGCATCAAATAGCAGATGATCTTTGCCATAGAATTCCTATTAAAAGAGAGGCGAAAGATACTAAGATAGCCATGGCTAAAAAAAGAAAAAGACCAACAGACAAAGAACAGTACACAAGACACAACATAGAAAACTAAAGACAGATAACATGAACCCCACCTAAAACTGGGGGTGATTTTAGGTGCTCCGGATCCGTCGTCCGTCCGTCCGTCCATCGTTAGACAATTCATCATCCCTCAGAAACCAGTCGGCCAAATTAAACAAAATTTTGCAGGAATACTGTTTGGAAGGGAGTCAATTAAAATTCCAGATTTCTTTTCGAGCGGATGAAAAACATTGCCGCCAGAGGCATTATCAACTAACCTTTGTAGTATTTACGTATATATTCCTCATTTCGTTTCTGATCGAAGTACAAATATGGCCTCCAGAGACAATTCTTGATTCTGATTGGTCGAAATCTCAAATTTCTACACCTCTGAAACTACAATGCCAAGTCTTTTACACAAAAACTAACCAAACAGAGTTGTAAGGAAGAACTACTGAAATTAAAACTTTATATGTTTTACGGAACCCATCACGAATTGGTTGACCGATACGATGTGTCGGGGTCTCAGCTCACTAGCTGATACCATTTAAGTCGTCTGATCTGTGATATTACCGATTACATTTTGACTGAGTTTGGATTCGCATGGCCGGTAATGCATGTATATCTGGGGACGCGTACCCTTTCGAAGCACCCGGTCTCACTCCTTTTGGAGTTCATGCGATTCCCTCAGTTTTTGTTTTTTTACCTCTTTCTTATCGATTTACGAGCTTTGAACATCGGTAAACTACTGTCACCTGAATTTATATACTAGTCAAACTTATTATTTTCAAATAGTGATTCTCTCATATTTTCAAAAAGCTGGATCGAGTTTTAAAATGATTGTTACAGAATTGAATTCAATTTTATGACGGACAAATTATATTTTTCTAAAAATGAAAGCGTTCGTGTTTTCCGTCAGCCGCTCATTTCTTATCACATTTGCAAATTCCAACCTTACATAATATTCTATTTCTTTGTGTTTTTGCGCAAAAATCTGATCTTACTGGTTGACTTTATTCCAGTTCACCGTAACTAGCTATAAAATAAGGTTTAACCCACCATTTTCTTCGGAAACTGCCCGTACTAAGTCAGAAATATGACAGTTGTTTTTCACTTGTGTCCTTGATTGATTGCGTTTATCTATGTCACTGACATTTTTATGGACTTCCCTTGTAGAATTGGCCTTGGAGTTCAGTATTTTTGTTATACTTTTTTAACAACTGCTCTATATCTTAGTGTCACGTATTGTATTGATTCTGACATACTTGGTAACAAACGTTGAAGTGCTATAAAAGAATATTATTTGCAAGAGTCCTCGGTGAGGTTTTTGACTTATCATTTTCGACATAAGGTACACCCTATAGGATCACTTTACTCGATAAATCAAACTGAAGATTGATAAATGATTATACCTTTTTCACGAAACGAATCCAGTCTATTTCACGGTATCTTTTCTGCAATTCAAAAATGCTTATTTCATTGTACATATTATTCAACTGTCTTGTGTCCTCTTCAAACAACGTCATTTTCGCCAATTCGATTTCAAATATAACAACAACACACAGTTTTGGACAATGTCGAGATTCACCCAATGAGACAAAGCAATATCTTCTATATATTCCCCATAGGCGTCGTTGTAAAAGTGTTTTCTCTCGAGTTGAGACACTTCCTGACTAAGAAATACATAGTAATACTTGGCTAATGCAGATAAATTATATATTATATGATCATTTTTCACCAAAGTCTATAGTCGCTTCTAAATCTGACAATAACAATTGCGTGTATGCCAGTAGTCAAACGTGTTGCTTCTCCATGTACCTAATACTGGCTATTCAACTCTATCAGAAAGAAAGTTAAGGGCAGGAAAATTGTTCGGCTTTTTAATTTCACGTTCAGACATGCATGATTTCAATAGCATTTTTGCTTTGCGTAAGGGTTCTGGATCATAACGCAAAGTGGTTCGTTGGTTTTTAACTTTTCTAGAGTTACTTTTTATGCCTGTTATATGAAAATAATAAAAAAACATAGTTATAAAAAGATTTTTATACATTTGTGTAGCCCACAAGGTTCAGCATGTTTACCGTCCTTCTCCAGTCAGCAGCAAGTAAGATAGCAATGTGGTATTCTAAATGTAGCTATCCCCAGGGAATGATACATTAAGACTGACTGGAATGCTAAATATATAAGTGTAAATGTCTTTATCCTACCTGCATCAAAATCATAAAAGGTAGCAGCGTATGTAACTTGGATACAGTTGATAACAGGGGACGATGCCTTTAGGATATAATCACATTATCATTTTCACCCTTCCTGAGCACCTGAGATCACCCCCGATTTTTGGTGGGGTTCGTGTTGCTCAGTCTTTAGTTTTTCATGTTGTGTTTTTGTGTACAGTTGTTTGTCTTTTGGTCTTTTCGTTTCTGCCATGGGGTTGTCAGTTTATATTCGAATTATGAGTTTGAATGTCCGTTTTGTATCTTTCACCTCTCTTTTATAGAAAAAAAAAGAAAATCAAGAACGCATTAATCAGTTTATATCTTACATTTCAATTTTCTTTTTTTTTGTTAGGACTAGAATGTGTTTGAAGTAAATACAGCAAAATTTGAAAAATGTTTATATATAATAATCTTATGAAAGATGTTTGTATATGAAATCACATCTTAATTAAAAAAAAAAAAAAAACATTTGCTACACTAAATAGTCAAATGATTTGTTTGACTGTTTAAATTATTAAAATAGTTATTAACTTTTGCAATCTAAAACAACAAATCACTTCGTTCATCCTTAAATGTTGTGCAGTCAAAAAGAAAATGAGCATCATTTTCAACAGCACTGGAAGTACATTTATTACATATTCTGAATGAATCATAATATGAATGATCCCATGTGGTTAACATCAAAATAAGTTGTCATAGATTGTATCTCTGATACGTGGAAATATACAAATTGTTTTTTTTTTAAACTTTTTTATGAAATATATGAAAGGGTAGGACTTTCGAAAAATCAATACATGAATGGGGCGTTTGTTTTTTTTACCCCAACCGGACGTATGTACCCATATTAATTAGTTGTAAGACGAGAACCTCTTTGAGCTGTTTTGTGTTCATCTTTCCTTCTTGTTTCACTTCAATGTCAATTTGACTCGAATTTTGGAATTTTGAAATTGGTTTTTGAATTGAATACCACTTCCTGACTGTACAAGAGTCTTGAAATATTTCGAATTGATTTCCTGACTGCGATTGTCAGACAATTTTTTTTTTTTTGAAAAGGTATATAATGTCCAGAAAACCTAATTGGATTGATGTGGTTGCATTTACTTAATTGAAATAGAAATAGAAAAGGAATGAAATTAACTAGTAAATTCAGGTAAGTAATCTAGTATTTCTCCTACTCTTCACTTTGAAGCTAACTTTACCTAGTTCTGATAACTTCAAAAGAAACATAGATATAGGTAGATGTGGTGTGAGATGTATATTTTTTTTTTATATTTTCAAATTTATGTTTGAAATTTATTGCTTTCGTTAACTATATCAATCAATGTAGTCGTTCATAACTAGTTTATATAGAAGCTTTTCAGAGTGAAATGATAAACTAGCCTTCATAAAATGTACCAATATGTTTAAAAAACTCTTTGGACCTAAAATGTAAAAGGATTGAGTTTAGATCTTATATTCCATACCACCTGATTGAATTCTGTTTAAAACCAGTAAACAAACAAATAAACAACATATAATATGAAGATGTGATATACTAGTAATTGCAAAAGAGACAACTATCCATCAGTACGATTTCACGTAAATGTAAGCCACTATAAGTCAGCGCACAGCTTTCAACAATGAGCAAAGCCCATACCGTATAGTAGGCTATAAAAGGCCCAGGCATGACATGATATAAAACAATTCAAACGAGACGATCTAGTTTTTTGTCTTGTTATCTTGTGTAACTGCTCTCTGATTCGCGTAAAGTAAAGAAAATCATTACTTTACTAAAACCTGAGGAAAAAATGATTGACTGGCTTTAAACGAAATTAACTTTAGATTAGCAAGAAACCATATTTTTCAATTACCCAGCAAAAATAAACTTTATTACTTATAATTCCACTTAAATGCACTGCCCAGTTCAAATGATTTATAAGCATTTACAGAACTATTCCGCCAATATAGGAATTAAAACTTGTAAAGTCCTTACAAGTGTTTTAATGATATAATGTCGTGCATATAGCTGAAGATGAAATTGGATTTCTGGTGTAAAAAGTTGTTTGCTTAATGTTTAAACTATGGTTTTCTACTGCAGTCATTTTGAGTGTTGGGAGTGGTCTTTTCCTTAGGAGTGATGTGATACAACAAATGTTGATGAGGGAACAATCAAATGGGAGTCTATTTGTTAGAAAACAAATCAAACTAAATGATTTTATTTTTAACTGATTGATTACAATCATATCTAAATAAATATCTCGCTTATTAATGTTATTGCTGATAGAAACTGTCTACCAAAACCCACATTTGTTAATGGGATTCATAAACGAACCTCTTGGACACTGAAAAGTTGATGCGAATTCTGGGCTGGTTTGAAGTGGACCAATCACTCTTAACCTAGGGAGAGTGTGATTATCAAGTAAAGGCACTTTTCTGATAAATACAGGTGATGAGTTAGAACACCATATTCTTGCCATATTTATAAAGAACAGTTCGTCGTCTGTAAACGGTAGTCCTGGCACTTTCTCACTTATGTTTCTATCATACTTAAACTTTTTATATGCATAAAATGCTGCCCTTACGCCTAAATTGTCACACAAATTTTCATTTAATGCTTTATTTCCATTTGTTACATATAAATCAGCTTCCGGTATATGATATTGCGAATATTGACGTACATAACAGTCAGCTTTATCTGCAAACCTTAACGCAGATTTATCGGACCAATATCTTCGAATTAGACCGTTCCAGTCAAATTTCATTCCTGTAACTTCAAATCCATGAGCGTATTCGTGTCCTATTAAAAATCCAATGCCGCCAAAATTCATTCCAGGTGAATAATAGTTTTCGAAGAAAGGGTCACTCATTACTCCCAATGGTATTTCAATGGCTGTTGTACCAAAATTATGCAATGCATTTACTGTGCCAGGACGGAGGCGCCATTCATTCTTAGGTGGGTTTGTAAGTTTTAACAGTACAACTTTGTAATTTTCTGTTAATGATTCCACCATGTTTTCAAAAAAATATTTTCCCATATCAAAATGTCGGTAGTAAAAATCTAGAAAACTGTTTTCTAAAATTTCTTCTGGGAATCCTAATTTATCTTCAACTGACTGCATTTTTCTAAGGACTTGTGATTTTGTTCTGTCTGACAACCATTTTGATTTACTTATCATATCTGTTAAAATAAACCGAACATATCCTCTTATCTCGTTTACGTATGCGAGCGTTTGATCAGAATCTGTTTTATTTTCTATGAATATTCGACTTGTCACCCAGTCCATCTGTTCAATAACTATATCAGTACAAAAATCAGACCTTTGTGGTAACTTTGGTTCACTCAATCCGTTGACAGTCGCGATGTATCGGAGATTCACATATTGTAGATTTTTACTTACACTTGGCAATAAAGGCTGAATCGCTCTGAATAAAATATAATTAGCCAAAGTTCTTTTTGATGTTTTAGTGATAATTGAGCTCAACTGATCAAAGCCCATAGGACAACCTTAGTCTGATAAGTTACATGGATATTCACTATGGCCAGAATTTTCCTTAAAAACCGTAGCCAGTCAATTTTTGGATACCTAATTGACATTTCAAGAATACTTATCTTATTATATCGAATATTTACTAGTCTTCTCTCTTCCTCGAATAACATTATTTTTGCTAATTCAGTTTCAAATTCTACAACATCACACATATCCTTTTTTGCAACGTTAGGATGTGCCCCGAGGGAAACTGCAACATCTACTAAATATTCTTCATAGGCCTTGTTATATAAGTTGTGTCTCCCAAGTCGATAAACCTCCTGGTTTGGTAATCCAGAAAAATCAAACTGTCCTAATCGAGGCTGGTCTAAATATATAGCATATGGACCTTTTTCACCAAAATCCTTTTTCACCGTCATACCAATTATTACTCCAGACATCTGGTAACGAAATTGTAAGTTTGGGTCCGTTGTCCCTTTCTTATTTATATAGTATTATATATGAAAAAAAAGTTTATATAATCAAAGTTCTTACTATCTCAGGTTCCTAGCACAGGCCATCCACCCAGGGCAGACAAATACTTAAGGATAGGCTCTAATCCTCGGATTTCTATGGTTTGCTCATCCATGCATGACTGGAATAGTTGTTTTGCTTTTTTCAGTGGAATTTGGTCACTTTGTTTAACGATACTTTGAATTTCCGCCTTGACAGCATCTTTGATTCTATTCCGTGGTCTGCCGAAAGCCCACTGATCTCCGCTTGGCGGATTGGTTTCTTTAATATAACCACCACAAGCAAATTTAAAGAAATTATCACAAGGATTCACATTCATATCGAGAGATTTGAGAACAGTCTCCGTAATTGTTTGTCGCTTTGTTGGATTTGGCTGAGGATTTGGTTCATGTTTATTCAATTCATTTTTATTGTTCTTTTTCAAAAATGAAAAACTGGTTTTCAAAACGTTGCACGCTGCCGGATTGTACAAGAGTTTTCAAGCGAGGTGATCCCGCTACTTCGCCACGTACATCTGAATTCATGTTTGTGTCACCGATGTGAACATTCTGTATAAAGTCATAACATCCCACATATCTAAATGCCAAGAGTAAACAAAATAAATACACAAACATGTTTCCATTATAGTTATGAAAAATGCAAGACATTATAAACCGAAATAACATATCTGTCAATGTAACACCGAAGAAGTTTTTATTGTCGCCGATCCATTACAAATCAGTCGAGTATCATGGTATAAATATATGGTATAAATCGTAGTAAATCAAACTTTTTGTACAAATAAATGTGTGGACCCAGACTTCCATTGTTTGATGGTCGAATATTGACAATGACGTCAAGGTGCGGATTCTGGTGGGTGCAAGCAGTCACGTGCAGCTCTAGAAAATATAAAATTATGTTGTGTTGTCTGGTTGGCGAATATGGGAACGGTTTTACATTGAAATAGTAGTACAGATACTTTAGTAAGTCACCAAACACTAACGATGAAGGATAAGTCTGCTCAGTCCGAAGAGAAATACTTAAAAATTACCATGACTGATGATGTTCTGCTAATATGCTGCATTTGGTATTTAATTTTGTCAAGCTTAAATTCCCAAGGTTAATTTGAAATTTAACGTCACAGTACCCAAATTGCGCTGAGTAGCCAAATTGCACCCATTTAGCAAAAAATAGCAACGGAAATCTTACATGTTTTCTTATAGACTAAACAATTTGTATTTTTATGATTTGACATTATGCACGTCTTTCAACATACCTTAATTTATTTAAATATACATAAAAAGTTCACAGTATATGTCAATAGATATACAGTGTTCACTCCAAAAAGTAAAATCTACGGAAACGTCGGCATGCGATGTCCACAAAAATAGTCATCTTTTAACAATGAATTAAAATATGTTACAGGCATCCATTTCTTAAAAAAAAAATCAAATAGTAAGCATGGACTATTATCAAATTGTTCTAAATATTTATAGAAATAATACAAAACATCTGTTATTCGATTTTTAAAGATGTGAATTTAAGCATGGATGCAATTTGGGTATTCCTCATTACAGAATTATGGAGGTAATTATGGATCGTTTGGAGGTCGGTTCAAACCCATGTTACTATGATTCAATATGGATTCAAAATTAAATTGTTGGATCAAAGAACTATAACACGATTCGCGAGGAACTGTTTATGAATATCATAAAACTATATTTGTAAATTTGATAGTTTTCGAGGCAGAATAAATTAGTATTGATTTATTTTAGTTATTCCATATTGGTATTATCTAAGTATGTGTTTCAATATGAAATAGATTTCGAATATGCAAGGGGTAGGTATGGACAGATACTGTTTATATACTGTGTATTGGAGTACTGTATTGTATGTTAACCACCGAAACTAGTAGCTATTGGCAGATACTGTATATAGAGTGTGTATCTGAGTACTGTATTGTACCTTTATAAAAATAAGGAGATGTGGTATGATTGCCAATGAGACAACTATCCACTCAAGTTCAAATGAAGTGGATGTAAGCAATTATAGGCAACCGTACGGCCTTCAACAATGAGAAAAACGCGTACTGAATAGTCGGCTATAAAAGGCCCCAACATGAAAAATATTAAACAATTCAATTGAGAAAACTAACGGCCTAATTTATAACAAAACAATTAACGAAAAACAATTATGACAGACATAAACCAACGACAACCACTGAACTTAACCACCGACAGTAGGCATTACATATACTATTTATAGACTGTGTATATGAGTATTGTATTGCATGTTAACCACCGACGGTAGGTACGGACAGTTACTGTTTGAAGACTTTGTATAGGAGCACTGTATGGTATGATAACCACTGACGGTAGGTATGGACAATTACTGTTTATAGACTGTTGATATCAGTACTGTAATGTATGTTAACCACCGACAGTAGGTATGGGAAGTAACTGTTTTGAATATTGTGTAAGGGAAGGCTGTATTGCATGTTAACCACCGACGGTAGGTATGAACATATACTGTATATAGACTATGTATAGGAGCACTGTATTGTATGTTAACCACCGACGGTAGGTATGGACAGATACTGTATATAAAGACTGTGTATAGGAGCACTTTATTGTATGTTAACCACTGACGGTAGGTATAAACAGAAGCTGTATATGAATTATGTATAGGAGCACTGTATTGTATGTTAACCACCGACGGTAGGTATTGACAGATACTGTATACAAATTGTGTATATGAACACATTATTGTATGTTAACCAACGACGGTAAGTATGAACAGATGCTGTACATAGATTATGTTTTCAAACACTGTATTGAATGTTAACCACCAACGGTAGGTATGGTCAGATAATTTATATAAACTGTGTATGCACTGTATTGTATGTTAACCACCGACTGTAGGTATGAACAGAAGCTGTTTACAAACTATGTATAGGGGCACTGTATTGTATGTTAACCACCGACGGTACTTACGGACAGTAACTGTTTGAAGACTTCGTATAGGCCTAGGACTACTGTATGGTATGATAACCACCGACGGTAGGTATATACAATTACTGTTTATAAACTGTTGATAGGAGTACTGTAATTGTAATATATGTTAACAAACGTTAGTAGGTATGGGAAGTAACTGTGTGAAGACTGTGTAAGGGAACATTGTATTGCATGTTAACCACCGAAGGTAGGTATGGACAGATACTGTATATAGACGATGTATAGGAGCACATCATTTTATGTTAACCACCGACGGTAGGTATGGACTGATGCTGTATATAGACTATGTATAGAAGCACTTTTTGTATGTTAATCACAAACAGTATGTATGGATAGATACAGTATATAGACTTTGTATTAGAGCATATTATTGTATGTTAACCACCGACGGTAGGTATGGACAGATGCTGTATTTAGACTATGTATAGAAGCACTGTATTTTATGTTAACCATCGACGGTAGGTATGGACAGATACAGTATGTAGACCTTGTATTAGAGCATATTATTGTATGTTAACCACCGACGGTAGGTACGGACAGATGCTGTATATAGACTATGTATAGATTGTACTTCTGTAAATATAAACAATGCAATTTCTCATAGGAACTCCGTTTACGGCAAAAACTGTGCCACTTTTACTATGAAGTTTCGCAAAAATTTATATCCTAGAATGGAAAGTTCATATGTACATGTACTACTATTTTTTTCAAAGATCAAAATATAGGACTGCGCGGCATATTTTCAACATTTATATGCCTCGAACTTCTACGAGTTTAAACTTATACTAAATTTCTGTACTACCCCTCCCGTCACTATGGGCCTTCCTCAGAATTCAATTTAGCTGCTATCCATGTGTATTTCTACTGGTAACATTCCCAAGTTATGTCTCTACGAGATGAAACATAGAGATCATATCCGGGAACCAGTAAGTAAACAAAACAAAATATCTATGAATATTATATATCTCCCCAAAAGAGGCGTGGTTTGTGAAACAGCTGCATTTACAAAGTGCAACCCATAAGAGCACATTATTTAAATGAAATTAAAAGAATGAAACGAACTATTTCTTATTTTTTGTGAAAGTTGATCATATATCAGACCCCGATAAAAAACAAACTTAAATCAGTTCAAACCATTAATAGTTGTTTTGATTTATTAAGTACAGTTCTATAGATTGTCAGCTAATGTAACAAAAACTAAGGAACTCCACAGCTGAAAGTGAAAAATGATAAATTGATTCGTATCTTAAGCAGCAGATATTATATGCTGCACTTTTTTGTAAAGTTAATTTAGGAAAGAATTTATTAATACAGAAATATAGAATGAAAGTTTATAATTCATTTGTGCTTGAATAACGAAATATTCACATTCCCGAGGAGAAACAAGTATTATGAAAACGTTATGTTCATATTGTGATCATTTTTGAAACGTTGTTTCAGTTATTTGCGAAGGTTTATACTATTTGAGCAGCACAATATACTGCATAAACCGTTTGTAACGTACTGTTACTTACAATATAAAACTTTTTATTTCACTTCTAAAGAAAATTTCGATATTTCATTGGCTGAGAGCAACTCCTAATCATGATTGCTACCTATTGAAGGTATACGTGCCATATACGGTCAATGACCGAAAGAGAGAGTACAAATAACGACATAAAAGAAAAATGGTCAATCACAGCCAGTAATCAGCATATATCTTTCGTTTTATATCAATATGTAATTTCAGTTACCTCTTCACTCCAACCCACAGTCGCTTTGGGAATGGACCTCGCATTTTTAAATATATATTTTCTAATTTGTGTGTTAATTTTTTCTGTAAATTTTCTTTAATACTTTAACTTATTTTCACTTATTTTAATTTAAAATCATATTAAAAAGCAATGATACGGTGCAGGTTAATGACCGTAATGGACTAAGGCAGCAACCATTTGATTTTCTGGGGGGCTATGGATTTTTTTTCCGGACAAACTTTTTTTTTCGCCTTCGGCGAAAAACAATCTATTTTTTTGGCGACAAGTCGAAAACAATTTTTTTCTTTCAATTTTAGCATTACATTTACTGGCAGCTGAGGGTGAAACAAACAATTTTTTTTTCTCAGGGTCAAAAACAAATTATTTTTTTCTCCAAAAACTGGAAACAAACTTTTTTTTCCAAAAAAATCCATAGCCCCCAGAAAATCAAATGGTTGCTGCCTAACGGTATAACCTTTTTTGTTTATATTGGAAAATATGAATCTAGTCAAGTTTGTCCCTTTCTAAAATTTATTATTATAATTTTTGTATTCTTGTCTCTCATATTTGCTAGTTGTATGCTTTGTCTATATGCCCTTTTGTGTTTCTTTGATACATAATGACGTGGCTCTTTTTTAGAAGAAATACACAATACAATATTTATGAGGATCTCATTAAGAGAGGAGTAAAAGGACAAGAGGCAAGAAGGACAAAGTAAACTTCTAATTTACATTCTGCAGAGGATATACATTGTACCTAAAAAACTATAGACAATATTCTTTTCATTCTTTAAACGACACAATTATTTTATATCTCTAGCTGTGTGACGTTTACATTCTGACGTCAAACGCGCGATTCTACGTCAGAGTTAATGTTAATCTAACCATTCGGTCCCAGTACTTGAAATGTTTCAATCCTTAATGGGTGGATTTTACACACATACATAAAATACAAAAATAAGAAAGGAATGAATTCTTTGTTAAATGTTTGTTTGTTTTATTGTGATTAAGATTATAACACAATGTTGACTGCTGTAACCCTAATTTTGACTTTTTAACCAATTATGTCTGTTTGTTTTGTTCACACATCGTTGTCAATATAATGGAATTTGATGGGACTGTCGTACAAGTGAGAGGTTTAGCGCTTTTAAACCAGGTTCAATCCACCATTTTCTACATAAGAAAATGCCTGTACCAAGTCAGGAATATGACAGTTGTTGTCCATTGGTTTGATGTGTTTGAGCTTTTGATTTTGCCATTTGATTAGGGACTTTCCGTTTAAAATTTTCCTCGGAATTCAGTATTTTTGTGATTTTACTTTTTTCTGGCAAAAGCAAGACTCCCGTTTGAACGACTTTCATGTATATCCATGCTAATTAAGTCAACAGAACAATGAGCTCTACGGGAGTCTTTCCTTGTTAAATATATATGACCCGCCATGACATTTCTAGGCCTATCGAGGTATAACGTCATGTGAGAAAAAGGCGTTAAATATGAACGTAACGTCAAATTTTGATTACATACACGTTCATTGCTATACGGAATTAAAAGACTTGATGCTTTTTTAATCAATTAAATGATGTTAAATTGTCGCTGAAAAGTGTGAAGAAGGTATACCACTTTTCTATGGTTTCATTCCTTGATGGCAAGTACATAAATGCTAAAGAAGTTTTACGTTTTTTGTTTGAAGTGGAAATATTTTTCCTGCATACATTGATAAAAAAAGTTTTTAATAGGTTTAAAATTTGAAATATTCTGTTCTTTAGAGTTTTCATAGAAAGAACCATTAACATTGCATCATTATAATAAATGCACCGTATCAAATGCATAATATGAGATGTCATTTTATAAACTACTTTTAAAACTGTCACGCTTCTCATGCTATGTGTTGTAGAGAGATGCATCACTAAACTGTCAAACTTAAAAGACAAAAAAAAAAAAAAAAAACTACTACAAGCTTCCATTTATTCAAATTTGAAACTAATTTCAATACAAGTATAAATTACATTTTATGAAGAAAAAAAACAAAGAGGTGTTTTGTTGTAAAATTAGTAGATTTGAAATTTGTGTTCAAATAGACTGTTAGAAATTACCCAACGCCAATAAAATATAAGTGTACTTTATAAATTAATGCGTATGTTAATCAAAAAGTCGCCATCGAATACTCCTTATATCGATTTACCGAAAGACCCATTTCCCTGTTATTTCAACAAATCTGCATTAAAACTTGGCAGAATACTTTCTTTCAGTATGTACTGAATAAATATGCAATAAGTCAATTTTAGACTAGGTACCCCATAAGCCTGAAAAATCTCGTGGCTAGGCACATATATGTAACAGTTGTTTCAGAACAACTCACAAAAACGAGCACTAAGTTGACACAACTCTACAAGAACCAACTTGTGATTCAGTCAATGGCAGGAGAATATCATGATATAATACCAAAACTGTTGTGAGTATACATTATGTCATAGCTACATATATGTATTCGTCAAACTTAGTGTATTAGAAAAAAATTAAAAATAAGGCCATGGGTTTATGGATGCTTAATATAAAACAATTTAGTATGAGATCATAATAGTTGATTTCAGCTGTTTTTAAACCTTAAAGGTATGACACTTTTTTCATGAAATGATTTTTTTGGGGGGTTCGTGTTGCTCAGTATTTGGTCTTCTATGTTATGTTTTATATACTGTTGTTTGTCTTTGGTCGTTTTTCTTTTTTTAAGTAACACGAATCCTACCAAAACTAGGAATGATTTCAGGTGAAATGGTTAGCAGATCCTGCTTAACACCTGTCGTATTACTCCTATAAAACAGGAACTGTAGTTAAAAGTGGGAAAATTCAAAATAAAAGGTTATTATGACTGTTTTGCCGAGTGTGAATGCCCATTGCTATACAACGTGGCTTGGAATTTATACATCCAACATTCATGCATTTAGTTATGATGTTTCATTTGTAAGTCTGTTTTGATATTGCGTTATGACTTACGTTTGTGGTTTGAATTCCGTATTTTCGGTATGTCTTCTTTGTCAGTAAAGTCGAGTTACTCGTGGTTCGTCTACAGTGTTTTTGTTTTATGTTGTTTGTTTTCAAGTGTGTTTACTGTTTGGTCTGACGTGATCTTGCCTTATATTATAGTTTTTTTAATGTTTATTTTCTATATGTATTTAAAAGTTAAGATAATTAATCAGCTATTTAATTTATATGATTTTTAGTTTAACGCAACTATATGCACAGGATTTGTTTTTTGTTTATACACAGTTTTGATTTAGAAGAAAAAATCGACGTGGTTAGAAAATACAAGTAATTACACCATTAAACACAATTCCATTTTAATATTCTTGTCATGGTTAAAAAATACATAGAATAACACCATTACAAACTCAATCCCAGTTATATATTCTTGTACATGTCTAAAATAAAACTAATCTATTCTATTTTCGGAAATTCATCTGTGATAAAATGAACGTCCCTAAAAAATACGTCACTCTTTGTGGCGTTGATACATTCATGTGACGCACAGTTTATAATTCGTTTGTGGTGTCCTGGTGTACTGTCGTAAATTCATGGGAGGTGTCTGTTGTTATTCTGTGGTTTTCATATTGTAATGTACTATCATATTATTCATTTGTGTATTTCTCTGTCCTGAGTGTTCTCGCGTTTATTTGTACTGTATTCCTGTCACGTAATGTTGTCATTTTAGCGGTATTTTTAACATTATAAAAATGGGGAGGTTTTGCTAGGCATAAAACCAGGTTCAACCCATCATTTGTTCTTTAAATGTCCAGTACCAAGTCAGGAATATGGCAGTCCGTTTCTATGTATGTTGGCGTTTGTTTTTGTTGCAGTTCAGTGTTTCTGTTGTTCCGTTGTTTCCCTCGGTTTTGGTTTGTTTGTGACTCGGATTTGTTTTCGCTTGGTCGATATATGACTATTGAACAGCGGTATACTACTGTTGTCTTTATTTATTCATTGTGTTTCATTTTCGTCTAGGTGTTGTTCCAAACGGCATTAAAAGATAACAATTATACATTTATGAATAGCCTTACTAATTGTAATCTAATGTGAAAAGTAATACATTTAAAACCCGAATAATATGATTTCCATCATTAGGACACGTTTCTGGAACAACCTTCAAAAGGCACACTTGTTACAAAAATTTGGTATGCCATAGATAGTGAATTGGTCGTGTAAGAGCATGAAACACAAAATAAACTAGCGAAAACCTATCAAAGAGGGACGAAAGATACCAGAGGGACAGTCAAACTCATAGATCGAAAACAAACTGACAACACCATGGCCAAAAATAAAAGACAAACAGACAAATAATAGTACAGATGACACAACATAGAAAACTAAAGACTAAGCAACACGAACCCCACCAAAACTGGGGGTGATCGCAGGTGCTCTGGAAGGGTAAGCAGATCCTGCTCCACATGTGGCACCCGTCGTGTTGCTTATGTTATTGCAAATCTGGTAAATAGTCTAATTCGGTAGGTCACATTCGTGAAAAGGGAAGGGTATTGTAGTTACGACATAAGGAACATATCCGATATCATCTGTGAAACGGTTATTCCATAACGGTCAACCAACTCGTGATGGCGTCCGTAAAATTTACGAAGGGATGATTTCAACTTCACCATTTGGAAATCTTGGTTTAATAGCTTCCTTGTGAGCAGCAATCCTCTATCAAGGAACTCATGATAGGAAATACAAGCCCGGGAATATCGTATCAATTGGGAGATATATACTCCGTATGCAGGCGCTGCTGGAATGTTGCTACATAGAAATGGAAAGTTCACAATTGGGAAGCTGAAATCATCTCTTTTGTCGTAAAGTTTTGTTTTCAACCGACCCTCATTGTCAATTTCTAGATGTAAGTCAAAATATGAGGCAGACTTAACTGTATCTGAAGTATCCTTTATCTCTAGTTCGATGGGATAGATTCGTTCAACATAGTCACCAAATTTTGTATTATTTAGTGAGAGAACATCATCCAAATAGCGGAACGTAAAGTTAAAGGATATTGCTAACTTGTTATCTTTCTTCCTAAGAAGTTCCTGTATGAAGTCAGCCTCATAATGATCAAGAAACAAGTCGGCAAGAAGAGGGGCGCAATTGGTTCCCATTGGAATTCCGACAGTCTGTAGAAAAACACATCCTCAAAACGTAACAAATATTTTGTCAATCAAGAAATCAAGCATCTTGATAATGTCAGTTTCAGAGAATTTTTTGTTTGAATCAGAGTGATTCTTTACAAAGTAGGATTTATCCCTCCCCAAGACAAGATACTTGTATCTACGTTCGCCATTCTTTTTAATGAAACAAAGCAATACCAAATCTTTTAATTTGTCTTTTAGTTTGGAATGGGAATACTTGTGTAAAGTGTAGAAAAGTCAAATGTTTTAATACTATTGCAAGATGAGAGAGTCTTAGATTGTATGTACTCTAAAAGATCTTTGGAATTTTTTAGTATCCACATCTGATTCACGCTACCTCTAGAATAGGCAGTTTCACAATAAATTTGGAGCCCGGCTTTGATTGCTGATAAAATAGATGTTAATAATTTAGAAAGAGGTTTCGTGGAGCACTTGGAAGACCCAGCAATATACCGTTGTTTGTAAGGACACTTATGTAGTTTAGGTATCCAATACATTGATGGAAGATCCAGTTCTTCATCTTTGGTTGAAATTCCAAAGGAACATAGAACAGACCTATGATTATCCAGGATTTCCTCTTTGGTAAGTGTCGTGAGGGTATATAGATATAAGAAGATGTGGTATGAGTGCCAATGAGACAACTCTCCATCCAAGTCAAAATTTATAAATGTAAACCACTATAGGTCAAAGTACGGTCTTCAACACGGAGCCTAGGCTCACACCGAACAGTAAGCTATAAAGGGCCCCAAAAATTACTAGTGTAAAACCATTCAAACGGGAAAACCAACGGTCTAATCTATATAAAACGAGAAACGAGAAACACTTATCAACCACATCAACAAACGACAACTACTGAACATCAGATTCCTGACTTAGGACAGGTGCAAACAAATGCAGCGGGTTTAAACGTTTTAATGGTACCAAACCTTCACCCTTTTTCTTAAACAATAGTGTAACATCACAACATAGAAAACACACTATAAAATATCAACTGAAATAGCTTAACTCAATCAAAGGACATATTAACACCATTGAACATACACTGAACAAATAAATTTGACCTATGATACAATGCAAATTCAAAATAAATAAACTAAGGGAAGAATAATAAAAGTAACATGTTATATCGGTATGAAATGTTAAACAATTTAAGAAAAACAATATGCTCGAACAAAAATATCAGCCATTTGCAATAACTTTAAACACAGGTAAATAAAATAATTTTGTTGTTAGGTATACGTATACAGTTACAATAGAGAAAGGAAATATTTTAACAAAAGAAATAATTTTGATGTTCATAGTACGATGTGGAAATTTATATTAGTACCAAACACTTATCAAAGCTGGTATATAGACCAGATATAACCCTGAATAACATTAAATAACAAAAAAAGCATTACAATTAGTATCAACAGGTCAAATAAACAAGAAAGTACGATTTGAGAGTACTCGCAGTTACTGACAGCTAGTTAAAAGCCAAAACAATTAATAATAAAAAATCATGCATCAGAGACTAAAATCAACTAAAACACATCCCAGGGATTTAGTATTTTAACGTCATGAACAGTCAAAGAAGACATGACTAGTGCAATGCCAAAAATAAATGTATCGACAGACAGTAGGATAGTTAAGAGTTTAACCTCTTTATAGATCAAAATGAACGTGGGTGTGTCTTTAAACATCCCGTTTGAAAAGAATACAAATTTAGTTATGTTTTAATTTGCTGATGACAAAATCGATATTAGTGCCAATGTAAACTATATTCAAAGATCTAATTACAACATTGGTAAGATAACCTGAACTAATAAGTTTATTTAAAGGTTCGATGAGTTTACACGGATCATATAGTGATTTCCGCGCTTTAAGTACAATATTACCGTAAAATTTAGGATGTGAAATACCGTTTTAATCAGTTTTCTACAGGTACAGCCAAATTTACTAATCAAATCTTTGTATCTATGAAAGAACTTAGTAAAAGTTTTACGTAATTATGGTAACGAAATCCCTGACTTAATAATTTACTAGTGATGCATTGATTACGTTCGTTAAAATCTATGACATCACTACACACACGGGCATAACGAACGAGTTGGGATATATACACACCGTATGATGGAGCCAAAGGAACATCGCCGTCTAAAAAAGGAAAATTAACAATAGGGAATGAAAAATCGTCTCTTTTGTCGTAAATTTTCGTATGGAGTTTTCCTTTAGAGATTGAAATGTCCAAGTCCAGAAAAGGACAACTACTGCTGTTTATGTTAGATTTAGTTAAAGTAAGTTCTATTGGGTAAATTTCGGTAGTATATTTAGAGAACTCTGGATTATTTAACGAAAAAATATCATCTAGATAACGGAAGGTATTGTTGAATGTATCAACCAAATGTAACAATGACGTGTCTTTACTGAGTTTGGTCATAAACTGAGATTCATAGCAATACAGGAATAAATCTGCTATTAAAGGGGCGCATTTATATGTTGAGTTTCCAAGTGAATTGTCAATACCTAATTCATTTATCAAGTAGTTTATGTAATGATATTTACACACAAAAACGATGTTTTTTGGGGCTTTATCTGCGGGGACAACAACATATTTGTCATGGAGGTAGGACAAGTGTTTTGAACATTTGGGTCTTTAAAAATTGACGTAGCGTGGGTATTGATAGACAAATTTAGTTTCTTAATTCGGATTTGTATGAACGACCTCACAGCCTTAATCCATTCGGAAAGAGTATCTACGTCTTCTTTCTCGCGTTTAGCCCATTGCCTGGCATAATCCTCGACTGAATCCATCAGTATTTTGAAGTTGTATTTCCAATTGATGGATTTAGGCTCACGATATTTCGGACCTTTGGATAACAAATTTCGCAAGGAAGTGTTATTGACAATGTTGAGGTTTCCGGTAATAACGTGGCCAGCCGGATTATATGTGAATTGGGAACTAGCACAGGTGCAATCAGGAAGCTTAGACTTGAAGTCGTCAATGTTGAGATCCTGCAAAACGTGTTTGTAATTGAAAATTTTAGTTGCAATTGGTTTGGTATACTGTAAATTCAGAAATTATTGCGTGCATTTATTATTACGATTTTGTCACTTTAGACTAAAATGCGATTTTAATTTTTGCGATATTGAGAAAAATCCTGTTAAAATTATATAAAAAATTTCAAAATGCGAGTTAAATTATTGCGATTATAACCTTGTCGCATTTTTCACAATAATTAAAACATCGCAATAATTTCTGAATTTACAGTAGGTATAAGAAATTATTGGTACAGACTGATCTTTAAAATAAGGAGGTATTTTCGACTGAACTAATTTATGATGAAGGATATTGCCTAAGTTGACGCCATCGAGACCTTTGTTGGCAAAGGAAAGTTTAAGAAAAGATCTTTTCTTTTTTTCATCTTTTCCAATGCGAACAGGTTTGAAAAGTCTGTGACTTGCAATATCCGAAATGATAGCTGTAAGTTTGTATTGGTTTGAATGAAGGTTTGTAACAGTGGTTTCCAAACATAAATTGAACAGAGAATGACGTTTTGAATGGGGTAATGAATAAAGTTTCGTGCGAATGTGATGAATACCTAACGGCTTTTGTATAAATGGCAGCAAGTCATTAATAGAGACATCATGCAAAGTAGGTGATGTATAATGACGATGACCATGACTGCGTCTACGTCGAGGAGTAGAGTTGAAAATATTCATCCCATTCACCGAGCTACAGGAAGGACTAGATAGAATACCTATACCATCAATTTTGCCATTGCAACCATATGGTGTCGCAGTTCCCAATTGTCGAATCCAGTAGTCCTCTTTTTGTCTACGGAAAGGCGTTGCAAGTTGAGGATTGTTAGTCTTGTGATATATTTTTTCGATAATACGAACTGTCATAGAAACGATGGAATGATCAGGTTGATTAAAATGCTGGTATAGAATGTCGTTTGCATTGAGGTTGATATCTGATCTATAGCCGCACATACGTTTGTTTAGCCTTCCTTTCGTTCCACCAAGGTAAACCAATCCGCAAAGGTTACACTCTAATCCGTAGACGACATTTATAGATTTACAATTCAGATCATCGTAACTTCTAGTAAAATAAGAATTTTTATTTAAATTGCTAGTGAATTGAGCATCTGTTATTAAAATTTCACAAGTTTTGCAGCCATTTGTTCCACATTTCGAAATGAGACAGTGTTGTTCAGAGTCATCAAAATCCAAAATGTCTTTAAGGAGAACTGAAAATGGCTGTGTATGTGTACTATTGCTATTGTCACTAGTATGATGATCTGAATGAGTCATGTTTGGGATATTTGTCATGTCTGGTGATGAGGGGACACCTGCCTTATCAGACGACACCGTGTCCATGGTGACGTCTGTTTCGGACCTTCTATCAAGATCATGTTCAGTCGTAGTGAAATTTCATGAACTGCACATAGAGTAAACAATTGATTCAAAGATGGTGTTGAGTTACTTCGACTTGTAATGATAATTATAATTATAATAATAAAAAAAAAAAAAAAAAATTGATATAAATATGTTTTTTTCCAGGGAACAACATGGCAGGAAACTGGTGGTGCTTTCCGAAATAGCAATTATCCAAAACAAATAAAACTTCTATCTCTGATATCACAAAACACGAAAGGTGAGTGTACAATTATATAAAAAATGTCCAATGAAAAAATGTTACTTATGCGAACCCAGTATACCGACAGCTATTGAAGTCAATATACAAAATTAACATGCAAAAACTTAATTAAACACAATGATACAACTCCAAAAAGAAGTATACTAGGTGTGTCGACTGGGTAAATATCTCTTGCTATACCTTCACCACCCATTATAAGATTCCAAAGTAACATACAGTAACATATAATGATTGGCACAAACTGAACATCACGAAAGCAGTTATATTGTCGCATAGACAAAAATGGATAAGTGGGAGGGTCAAATTATTTATAGCAAGAAGAGATAAAATTCAGACACGGGACTTATCTATATGAATTAGGGGCAACAGTAGTTTATCGATGATCAACTCTCAAAAATGTATTAAGAAGATATAAATCATGGTAAAAAAACTTAAACTGAATGAATCGCATAAAATCCAAAGGTGCAAGACCGGTAGCCTCGACAGGTTAATCATTTCCTGCTCTGCATGCACCACCGACATGCAAATCAGCACTCAGTTAAATATTACAACCTGAAATAGGACACAATCGGTTAATTTACAGATCCGACGACTATTCTTGTATATAACGATCAGAGACCGCGAGAACATGTCTAGTGTGTTGAGACTTATCATGTTGACACATCGTATTGATCAACCAATTCGTTAAAACGATATAAAAGTATGATAACGAGTTCACTGCGCATGACATATGTTTCTTAAATACCCTTCACCAGGTACGCTTGAGATTTAAATTTGAGAAGCTAAAGTATCCATCATTTTAGAGAATCAAAACGGTCAGGTAATAGTGTATAAAGTAAACTTTGCCTTAGTCAGTTAAACTTAGTTTTAGTTTTAATTGCATATCAAAATAAGATGTGGTATGATTGCCAATGAGACAACTCTCGACAAGAAACCAAAATGACACAGAAATTAACAGCTATAGGTCACCGTACGGCCTTCAATAATGAGTAAAACCCATACCATAGTCAGCTAAAAAGGCCCCGAAATGACAAATGTAAAACAATTCAAACGAGAAAACTAACGACCTGATTTATGTACAAAATTAAAAAACGAAAAACAAATATGATATACAGCAACAAACGACAACCACTGAATTACAGGCTCCGGACTCTGGACAGGCACATACAGAATGTGGCGGGCTTAAACATGATAGCGGGCGCCCAACCCTCCCTCTAATCTATATATTATTATCTTTATATTATTCTTTTTATTTACAAATATCGTACTAGTACTGGAATACTGCCTACTAAGTGATAAGTACCATCAAAAACTTAGAGTTAAGTCACTATTTCCGCCGTTCTACCTCACAGCCTTGCTGGAGTGATTTTATATAACTCAAAACCAACAAAATTCTCTAACTTATCGTTTGAACTGAGATAAATCAATGCCAAAGGCTTAGCAGGTGGCATGCCTATTTTCAAAGTTAGGAATTCAATAATAGAAAACAAAATGAATTTGTCAGATAATCTAGTTTTGAGTAGCCCATCAGCGTCAATTTCTAGAAAAAAAGGTTCTAAATAGACAGCAGAGTATGCTGTCTCTGCTGTGTCCTTTCTTTCCAGTTCACTGGGAAGGAGTACTACTTCTTAGCTTGTAATGGCATTATCCGTTTTTTGTTTTGCTGCAAGTAATCAGGTAGGTATTATATTTTAGCCATCATAATTGACAGGTAAGTTAACGTTACCTTATCACATTTAGCATGAATTTTCCCTCACAAATAATTAAATAGGTTTAAAACAGATATACAGTATTGGTCAATGAGAAAGCAACCCAGTGACACAAAAATCAAAAGACATTTAGAGGTCAACCTACGAACATCAACAATAGACAAATTAGCTTTACAATTTCTAAGTTCTTATTTATCCTCAGTATAGTCATCAATACCAAATACCTTCTAAAACATCACTTAAAACAAATTAAAACAAACCATGGCCAAGGATGGAACGCAAATCAAGAAGTCGAAAGAAGAAAGGCAACACAATGACGAACGACATTGTGATCAATTGGTGTCCCTCGTCGTCGTTCGTCTTCGGTCATAAACTTGCAAGCAATCTTCTCCTTTGAACACACAATGCAAAATGTTTTGCATCTTTGAAGTAATGATGTATATATGTGCTTGACAAACGATCCAATTTTTTTTCAATGCACATCATTTAGGTTCTGACTTAATAGTCGTCTCATTAGCAATCATACCACATCTCCTTATATTATCATTAACGAATTAATATTCACAGAATTGCGCCTAAATGCTTCTTGTAAAATACGATCGTTATGCTGGTTTTGAATAATAAACATCGTCATTCTTTTTTTCAGAAGACGACCGACTCCTAATTACAATTGATATGACACAGCACAAAAATGCACTAGAAAAAGCTTATTTAGACCCAGCAGGTATGTAACGCTATCTAATAGACTAAAACGGGTAACATAAGATCAAAATATACAACTCTTCTACTATACAATCGGTTATCCAGTCGAATTAAATCAATAATAGAAATGAAATTCACTATCATAAAAGGTCAAAAAGGACCAAATGGTATGTTTAGATTGTTGACATATGATTCTGTGGTCACTAAGATTTTCATTTCTATGTTATTTACAGTTTTTTACAGCAAAAATGAATACAATGATCTCATACTATTTTCATGATATTAAAACAGAAATGTTTATAGCAATAAAAGATTTTTTTTAAATCACAAAGTCATGTAGACGAGTTTTCGAGAAATCTTAACATAGGACGATTAAATTATCATTTTGGAAATACTGTTTTTAATATGTTATATTCTCTTTTTAGAAAGAGGAAAATATGGAAAGTCATAAGTAGAATTTTACTCGTTTGCAGATCATCAAAAAATTATACTGGAATACTTTAAACAGATTGAACCGGGAAATTGGAACTAATATTGACATGACAAAATTAGTATTAGAAGGGGAATTCATTACTGACGATCAAGATGAAAATCCAGGTGTCATGTTTATATGGCTGAGATCACTAAAAAACCAGTCGTTTATGATAGGTAAAATACAAATAAATTAAATTTGCGGACGTATTGTTAATAAATAATAATCTCAATTGAATTGTCTCGACATTAAAACATATATAAATATATTATGTCAATGTCAGTGCGCAACAACAGAGACTTATAATACCACTATAAGTCTCTAACATGAGACTTGGTTCTGATATAAGAGAGAGGTGTAAGATACCAATGGATATTCAACCTCATGAGTCGAAGACAAGCTGACAACGTCATGGCAAAAATATCGACAAAAAAACAAACAGTAGTCTACAAAACAGAAACAAAGAAAACCAAAGACTGAACAACACGAACCACATCAAAAACCGGGGGTGATTTCAGGTGGTCCGGAACATTTTAAACTTGAAACTGAACCACAAAATGTTTAATAATCTTCTATTCCTGGCTTTCTAATACATAAAGCCAACTGTTTTTGTCATACATGTGCATATGTATGTACTCAGTATCTTCCATAGATTTGATTTTCAAATGTTAAAATGGTGAAATAAAATTCGTTTTTTGTGTATCCATGGCAACATTCTGCATTTATTTACCATAAAATATTGCAAAAAGGGGAATGAGATGTTACATATTCCCCCAAAATTTGGTTTAAACTAGAATTTCAATCCCTTTGAGTGATACATTTTTTGAAACTATTGATATTAATCTACCAAATGAGCCAATAAAAATTGGGTTTCTTTCGCCTCATTTTTTCGTAAAATTTAATCACAAATTTCGTGCGACTAAATGTTTGAAAAAACATTCCTAATTTCCGGACCAATGTCTGATATAGATATAAAAATACGGACTGTCATACAGAAAACAGCTAATAATACACACATTACACAATCTTGATGTTCCTACAAACCCACAATCCAAAATTGAATTTTATTGTACATTAGCATTCATATTTGAAAAATCTACAGGCGCCAAATTGCGAAACTACGCATCTAACTATGGAGTGCTAACATAGGAGTCAAAACGATTTGGAATACAAAAACAAAAATATATCATTTGGGAGCGCATAAGCTTACGCAAGGTTCAACCTTAGCAAATTACATAATCATCGACTGAAAGTATGTATAATTTAAAACATAATTAGCACCGAAGCATTAGCTGCGAAACAGACGATATACCAGGGGAGGAAAAACTCCGCGACAAGGGATACAAGTCGTTGAAATGTTACAATCGGATATAGGACAAAATCGGTAAAATTTCAGATCAGACGACTACTTTTGTATCTAAAGATCAAACACTGCAAAAACATGCAACTAGTCAGTTCAGATCACCCCCAGTTTTTGGTGGGTTCGTGTTGCTCAGTCTTTAGTTTTCAATGTTGTGTTTTGTGTACTATTGTTTGTCTGTTTGTCTTTTTTCTTTTTTAGCCATGGCGTTGTCAGTTTATTTTCGACTTATGGGTTTGAATGTCCCTCTGGTTATTTTTCGCCTCTCTTTTGAGACACAGACTCATCGTATCAGTCAAAAAATTCGTGATGGTGACCATGAAATCTTTGTAGTGTTAATTGTAGTCGTTCTTCCTCATTAAACTGTTTGAGCAGTTTTGTAAGTACACATTTGTTAACGCAGTCCGAATATTGTGAACGTGCACCGGCAAAACCCAGAAATATTATTAATATTAAGACTGACTACGTTGATGACTAAAGGAGAGGCGAAAGATACCAAAGGGACATTCAAACTCATAAACTGACAACGCCATGGCTAAAAAAGAAAAAGACCAATAGAACACAAAACACAACATAGAAAACGAAAGACTGGGCAACACGAACCCCACCAAAAACTTGGGGTGATCTAAGGTGCTTCGAAAGGGTAAGCAGATTCTGCTCCACAAAATGTATTACATGATATTTTGAAATTGCATTTGTTTGCAACTACCTCCTCAAGATTAGAACTCAAAACTAAAATTTTGAATTGATATAAATTATTTATGTTCGTAATTTCTTAAGATACAATACGTATGTTCTATTTGAGTTTATTTGTTTGGTTCCAATAAAAACTTTCTAAATTTTCGTGTTATCAATTTTTATTCAATGTTAAGAAAATTTGCATAACCTAAAATTAAATGATTGTGCAGCTTCTGTTCAATCTTTCATCAAATTATTGCAAAATGATGATATTTCATTCCTTTTATCGGTAATTGAAAATGACCCCCCAAAAAAAAAAAAAAATCAGGAAGTTTTCAGATAACCATCAACACAAAGTTTTATTGGGAACGCCATATTCAATGGTAGTATGGGGTTTCCAATAGAATAAGTTTACCTTACCATACTTCTAAAAAGGTAAATAATTCATATGCATATATCCTTTCAAATCAAAGCTTGGATATTGAGATGCAAAACAAGAAACTCATCAAAGTTACCATGCATTAGCAACGCTCATGAATCAAAATGGTCAAAAGGGGTTAACCAAATTAGCAGTTGAAGAGCATTAAAAACCAAAAATACCGAAAAGTTGGGCGAAATACGGTTAAGGCAATCTATGCCTGGAATAGAAAAACCCTAGTGTTTCGAATAATTCATATATGGTTACCAAAAGCAAATCTAAAACAGATAAGGACGGGTTTGTCTTTTTCTTAAATCTCATATCTCTTGAATTGTGAAGGGGTACATGTATGATTTATAGATTTGCTGTTAACTCTGATTTCTTTAGTTATTAGACATTTTAAATTATCAATAACAACTCATCAAATATACCAGGCTAATAATAAACCATTCTTGGAAACTTAGTAAACAGCATTTCCACCACTTATGTTATTTTCAAAATTCAAGCTTTGGGAGAAAAAAAAAACCTAGTTACTATGTGCGAAAAGTTAGGGTATCAATAATTTGTGAGCTAACAAGACAGTTAGTTGCACAAACATTTAAGGCCAAAAATTAGGCTAAATAAAAGGTATTCATTGCTTTAATAGGGTTTAACGCCATGCTCTTGAACGCTTTACAAATTCCATGACAATCAGTATCATTAGTAATATAAACTGGGGACTAAGGAGTAAACCATCCACATTTGGTGGGTAAACAACATACCTTTCGCATACTGTGAACTGAGCGGACTTAGTCGTGTTCTTCAAGTGACTTGGCTTTTGCAGAGAGCATTCCATGGTGGTTACGGGTTGGTAAATTTAGAAAAAAAAAAAAAAAAAAAATCGAAAACCATTCGAAATCCCTAGTCCTTCAAAACTGTAAAATTTCACTGAAATCGTGTAAACTGTTTTTTTTCACGTTTTTTAAGCCTTGTAATTGATTTTTTATAAAATGGAATTTGCTTCGTTTTTTTTGATTAAATTTATATATATTTGAAGATACAGATAGCCTGAAAATGAATGTTGACCTTGAAGAAAACGAGAAGATTTATCTTAATGAAGGAGGTGGTGTTACTTATAAATACACAGAAAAGCAGCTCAATCCTTTGTTCCAACAGTCAAATGTAGAAGTGGTTAAAATGTGGAAAAACCAGCATATAGGAATGATTCTTCTTAAACCCGCTCAACATTGAAAAGAAATGATACCATAAGCAGTGGAACTATCTTACGAGGTAGCAGTGGTGCAGTTTATTGATTGTTGAAAAATGAAATGTAAATTGTGTACTGATATGAAATGTTTTAGTAATTGCGATAAGATATTGATTTTTATACGTTTTTAATTAAAAAATAAATTCTATGATACACTACGTACGTTATTTTTTATATGTTTAAAAAAAGAAAGTGTGATAAAGTCGCTTCTCTGCCAATTGAATTCGAAAACTAAAAGGTATATTATAAATCTATCATATAATTTTCTTCAAATGTCGTAAGATATTAGTCTGCCTCATGTGGAGCAGGATATGCTTACCCTTTCGGAGCACCTAATATCAACCCTATTTTGTTGTGGAGGGTCTTGATTAATCAGTCTAGTTGTTATGCAGCGTTTTGTAGACTGTTGTTTATGACATGTGAGTTTTTGCCCGTCTGTCCGTCGTAAGACAATTCATTATCTCCTCATAAACCACTGAGCCAAATTGAACAAAATCTGTAAAGTTTGGAAGGGTGTCTATAAAAAAAATCTCATTTCCTTCAGAATGATCGGATTAAAAACATGGCTGAAACGGCAATTCTTTATTCTGATTGTTCCAATTTTCCTTTTTCTTCTCCTCTGAAACTACAATGCCAAATATTTTCAAACTTAATCAACATAAACTTCGACGCCACTTACCAGAGAGGAAAGTAAGTCTGAATTATCATAGGTCTGTTCGATGCTGCTTTGGAATTTCAACCAACGATGAAGAACTGGATCTTTCTTCACTGCATTGGATACCTAAATTACAGAACTGTCCTTACAAACAATATTTTATTGCTGGGTCTTCCAAGTGCTCCACAAACCATATCTTTAGATAAATATTAACACAAATTTAATCAGCAATGAAAGGTGAGCTTTATTATTCAGTTATTGTGAAACTGCATGTTATAGGGGCGATGTGAAAAAGATGTGGATACTCAAAATTTCCAAAGATCTGTTAGAGTACATACAATCTGAGTCTCTTTGCTAATGCGATAGTATTAAAACATTTGACTCTTGTACACTTTACACAAGTGTTCCTCATTCTAATCTAAAAGATAAATTGAAAGAATTGGTCCTGCTTTGTTTCATCAAAAATAATGGCCAACGTAGATACATACATCTTATTTTAGGAAGGAAAACAAAGTAAAATAACAAAAATACCGAACTCCAAGGAAAATTCAAAACGGAAAGTCCCTTATCAAATGGCAAAATTAAAAGCTCAAGCACATTAAACGAATGGAAAACAACTGTCATATTCCTGACTTGGTACAGTCATTTCCTTACGTAGAAAATGGTGGATTAAACCTGGTTGTATAGCTAGCTAAACCTTTCACTTGTTTGCCAGTCTCATAAAATTCCATTATATTGACAACAATGTGTGAGCAAAACAAACCGACATCATAGGTAGTAGAAATGACAAAAGTTGGGGTACAGCAGTCAATATTGTGTGATAATCTTAATCACTATAATAACAAACAAAACCACTCTGATTCAAACAAAAAATACTCTGAAACTGATATTATCAACATGCTTGAATTCTCTGGATTGAAAATATATTTGTTTATTTCGGTGTACGTGTTTTTTTTAACACAAAGATCGGGATTCCCATGAAAGGAAACTGTTCTCCTCTTCTTGTCGACTGGTTCATTTATTCATATGAGGCCTACTTTAGACAGCAGCTCCCAACATACGAATGAAAAGAAGCTAGCATTATCCTTTAACTTCCCGTTTCGCTATAAATATGATGTTCTCCCACTGAATAATTCAAACTTTCGTGACTATGTTGAACGCATCTATCCAATCAATTGATAGATACAACAGATACAGTTGTCTGCCTCATGTCTTGACTTACATCTAGAAATTCACAATGAGGTCTATTGAGAACAAAACTACGAAAAATGAGATGAAAAAGCTGCCCATATTGTGCATTTTCAATTTCTGTATATCAACATTCCAGCAGCACCTGCATAAGGAGTATATATCTCCCAGTTGATACAATATTCCAGAGCTTGCATTTCCTATATTGATTTCCTTGATAGAAATTGCTGCTGACAAAAGAACCTATCAAACCAAGAGTTCCAAGTGGTGAAATTGAAGTTATCACTTCGAAAATTTTACGGACGCCATCACGAGTAGCCTCTCTTTTTCGTGTTCTGCAGTTAAAATGTCAGGGTTTTTTTCGAAACTGGTCCAGGATTTTCAAAGAAAATTTGAACGATAAAAGCGGCATTCCGGAGTGTTGAAACTAATGTATCTGTTTTATTCATGATTGCCCAACTCTTTTATAATGGTAGGCATATATTTCGTGGTGTTATAGTAAAATATTAACCGCTAGTCACAAAGTAAAATTACAGTTAACAATGCATCTGCTGGTTAAGTCACATCCTGAACATATGCATCTCTAATAAAGAATACAGAATACAGAATCTACAATATTTATCTCTCCCTCTTTTAACCAAAATCTACATTTTTATTTGGATTCATGACAGAAACACATGGACATCGAAAAATTAAACGTGGTCCGACACTGTTTTGAAGAAGACCATTAACCTTCTGAGCATAATAATCGATAAATGTAAATTTTTCAGAAATATAAGTGAATGGTTGGCATACTAGGTTCTTGCCATGTTTATTAAATAGAATTGTTCCACAAAAAATGACAGTCTATTGTTAATATTTCGTATTTGTTTCCATGTTTTATACCTGAAAATTTCAGCTTTTAAAGCAACGGAGACGCTTACCCTATTGACGTACCCATTCCCGTTCCTATGGAGTTCATGGGATTCCTATTGACGTACCCGTTCCCGTTCCTATGGAGTTCATGGGATTCCTATTGACGTACCCGTTCCCGTTCCTATGGAGTTCATGGGATTCCTATTGACGTACCTGTTCCCGTTCCTATGGAGTTCATGGGATTCCTATTGACGTACCCGTTCCCGTTCCTATGGAGTTCATGGGATTCCCTTAGTGTTTGTTTGTTACCTTAATTTGTCTCTTCCCAATCGATTTACGAGATTTGAACCTCGGTAAACTACTATCGCCTCCATTTACATATATATCAATCTTATTATTAACAACCAGTGATTCTCCAATATTTTCAAGATAGCTTTGAAGAAAATCTATCGAAGAAGCTCCAAAGAATATCAATTTTTTATCACGGATAACTATAATTTTCTCCAAATGAAAGCGTCCGTCTTTTCCGTCAGACAATCGTTCATGTTATCATTTTATGATACTTTCAGACTGACTGGCATGCTAAATATATATATGTGTAAATATCTTTATCCTACCCGTATCTAAAGCATAAAAAGTAGCAACATATGTAACTTAAATGTAGTTGACACCTGGGAACGATGTCTTTATGATATAAGCACATTTTCATTTATAGAACAAAAAAGAACGCCTTGTATTTCAATTTTTTTTAAAGACCAGTATGTGTTTGACGTTCAAAGCAATAAGTATATACAGTCAAAATTTAACATATGTATATTTATGGGCATACGATACAGTAGTGATCCCTCGTTCATTTTTTCTTCAAATTTTGAAAGAAAGTCAATTTCAATGTGTACTTTTGAAATATGCAAAGAAAAATATACCTTCATGACTTACTTTTTGAGATATTTTGGTTCGAAATTTGCATATTTGAAGGAAAAACCCTGAAATTTCACAAATAAGGACTTTTAAGGAAAGTAGCAATACTTTTGAACGAACAGTCATAACTTAACCGGGTTTTTGTAAAATGTTTCATTGATCCATGGCATCAACAAGCTGTAACAAGTATGAGCTTAATCCCAATTATTATTTCCTGAATTTATATTACTATTAGTGAAATAAAGAAGTTGACAATTTTTTTGCGTCTACTCAGAAGTACAGACAAAATTCGATCGTTGATTTTTTCTTAAAATTTTGGCGGAGCGTTCTTGAAACATTACTTGATTGATATCAAAAGAAAAAACTGGGGGTCCATGTGCTTGTTTTTTCAATAAAAGCAATAAACCTTGAATTCTAATGGCAAACGGGACGTTTGCCAATAAGGCGCTAAATCACGTTGAAATAATTTTTAATCGCAACAACGTCGTGAAATCATTCCCGCCGTTCACGACTACGCTGTCAAGTTCAGTGCATGGTGTAGCCAAGGTTTTTTTTCGAAAGCAATGATATTAATCATCAAAATTTATAAAGCTGGTAACTCGTAAAATAGCATAAAATATTTGACAAACCTTTATGAATTATTACGAAACTTGGACAGAAACTTCTTTAAAATCATGAAATATCATGTTGAAAAGTATTCTAGTAAATTACTTTTAGAAATGTTCGGAAACAAAAAAAGATAAATCTGATAAAAGAATTAATTTGCATCTCTGTCCGACATTAGTCCTACAATTCATGTAGACAACACAGCTTGAACATAGTTTAAATTATTCAAAAGGCCCCGACTCGACAAAATGTGAAACAATTATAAAGTAACTGGGATAATATAAAAATAAGGACACTTGGTATGATTGCCAATGAGACAACTATCCGCCATAGTTCAAATGACGAAGATAAAAGCAATGAAATGTCACCGTACGGCCTTCAACAATAAAAAAAAAAGCCACAGCGTATAGTCAGTTTTAAAAGGACCCAACATGATGAAAAATGTGAAACAATTCAAACGAGAAAACTAACGGTCTACTCTATAGCATAACTATACCCACATTAACTCGGGTCCCCAGGAAATGGCAGTTTTTGGTAATCTATTGTTAATATTTCGTATTTGTTTCTATGTTTTATACCTGAAAATTTCAGCTTTTAAAGCAACGGAGACGCTTACCCTATTGACGTACCGGTTCCCATTCCTAGGAGTTCATGGGATTCCTATTGACGTACCCGTTCCCGTTCCTATGGAGTTCATGGGATTTCCTTAGTGTTTGTTTGTTACCTTAATTTGTCTCTTCCCAATCGATTTACGAGATTTGAACCTCGGTAAACTACTATCGCCTCCATTTACATGTATATCAATCTGATTATTTTCAACCAATTATTCTTCAATATTTCCAAAAAGCTGTCCCGTTTCAAAATACTTGCTATAGCTTTGAAGAAAATCTTTCGAAGAAACTCCAAAGGAATTCAATTTTATCACGGATTAACTACATTTCTCATCAAATGAAAGCGTTCTTCCTTTCCGTCAGAGCATGATACATATATATATATGTAAATGTCTTTATCCTATCCATTTCAAAAGCATCAAAAAGAGCAACATAGGTAACTTGAATGAATTTGACGCCTGGGAACTATGCCTTTATGATATAAGCACATTTTCATTTATAGAAAAAAAAAAAAAAAAAAAAAAAAAATCGCATTAATCAGTTTATATCTTGTATTTCAAAATTTTTTTAAGGACTAGTATGTGTTTTACGTTCATAGCAATAGCCATGTAAAGTCAAAATTTAACATATGTGTATTTAAATTAAGCTGATGGATTGTGTTTGTTAATAAAATTACATACATTTTTTAGTAAATCAAAATTTCTGCACTAAATGGCCAAATAATTTTGTTTTGACCGTCAATTTATTAAGATAATTATTAATTTTGCAATGCTAGACAACATATCACCTCGGTCAAAAAAAGCAGGCTATTCTTCACAACGTTACTGGAAGTACATTTATTAAATGTTCTAAATGCATCATACTAGTAATATGAATGATCCCATGTGTCAAAATAAGATGTCACAGATTGTATGTCTGATAGCTTGAAAATATAAAATGAGTTTTGATTTTCTCATAAAATATTTGTATTTGGTAGAATTTTCGAAAAACTCAATTTATGAGTGGGGCTGTTCTTAAACCACAACCGGACCTGTACCAAATTTGTATGTTGATCATTTTTGAACTGTTGTCTTGTATTCGTGTTGCCTTTTTTTCGCTTTAATATCAGATTGACTCGAATGTCCAAAGCTTTGAAATTGGTTTTCAAATAAGATACATAAAGGCAACAGTAGTATACCGCTTTTCAAAAGCCATAAATCGATTGAGAGAAAACAAATCAAGGTTACAAACTAAAACCGAGAGAAACACATTAACTATAAGAGGAAAAAATCGGAACAACAGAAACAGCAACAAAACCAAACGCCAATATACATAGAAACGGACTATTTGATAACCACTGCCATATTTCTGACTTGGTGCAGGACATTTTAAGAAAAACATGGTTTTATGGCTAGCCAAACCTCCCGCTTATGTTAAATGGCAATGTTAAAAATATCCCTAAAATTACAACAATTCGTGACAGGAATACAGTCCAAACAAACGCAAGAACACTTAGCACAGAGAAACGCATAAATAAATAATATAATAGTACATTACAACATGTAAACTGCAGAATAACAACGAACATCTTCCATTAACGACAGCACAGGACACCACAAACAGTGACGTATATATAATCTTGAAATTCATACAATTATATGGAACGAATTCCAAAAATTCACAATTATTTTCACAATACTAGTCCAAATAATTATCATGATTATGACGGTCTTGAAAGGCTATTTTAAATTAATGCTGTGACGACGTCATAATTATTTGGACTAACACAATATTTATCCATGGAAAATGGAAATTAACTCGATCGACTATACTGTCAAATAAGACATAAGTGAAATATCCTGAAAATACAGAATTCAAACCACAAACGATAAGACATAACACAGTATCCAACAGAACCCACAAAAGAAACATCATAACTAAATACATGAAGGTTGAATGTATAAATACCGAGACACGTCGTATAGCAATGCAAATTCACACTCGACAAAACAGTCATATTCGGGAATAGGTCACGTTCGGTATTTAGCAGACAGGCGACATAGATGTTAAACCACAATCTAAGACGTGGTAAAAATGTCGTTAGTTAGTTTATACACAGACACATCGTATAGAACAACCAATTCGTGATGGTGTCTATAAAATTTACGGAGTGTCATTCTTAATCTTTCCTTCTCATAACTCTGTTGGAGCAGTTTCTGCGTAAGGAGCACACTACTGTATTTGAAGCCCGTATAGTGTGAATATGCACGAGCATAACGTATCAATTGAGATATGTGCACATCATACGACGGAGCAGAGAGTATATTACTGCTGCGAAATGGGAAATTGATAATTGGGAAGTTGAAATCATCCCGTTTGTCATAGATTTTAGTGTAAAGTCATCCATCTGTGTCAATATTGAGGAAAAGATCAAGGTACGAAGCAGTCCTTCTAGTATCAGTAGTATCCTTAATTTCAAGTTCACCACTTTCTAACTGCACAAGAGTCATGAAATATGGCGGATTGGTTTCCTGAATGTGATGGTCAGACAGTTTATCAATTTTCGGAAAAGGTATCAAATGTCCAGAAAACCTATTAGGATTGATGTAGTTGAATTTACTTAATTGAAATAGAAAGAGAATGAAATAAACACGAAAATTCGGATACGTAATCTTCTTTTTCTCCTTTTCTTTACAACGACGATTTCCCTAGTTCTGCTAACTTCAAAAGAAATATATGTAGATTTTTTTTATGTTAAAAAAAATATTTAGGACATTTAATGCTTCCATTAGTCACAAAACAAGTTTAATGTAGTCGTCTATAGCTAGTCTATATAGTGTATGGCCTGTAGCAATTTATTTCACAAGCTTTTTAGAGTGAAAATTATCAACTAGCTTTGCATAAAATGTACTAGTATATCAAAATATTATATAACCATAATGTATGAAAAACTCTTTGACCTAAAATGGCATTTGATAGAAAAAACAAGCTGGGACAAAAAATTGAAATTAGAATTAAACGGAATCTATTCACTCCATTGATTTTCATAAGTAACATTATATCGTAATAAATTAACAAACTGGTTTCTACCAAAAAAGGGGAATTTTACCACTTAGAAAATCATTTATATCTTAAAACTTGTTTGCCTTTCGATGCTTCAAAGTTTAGGGAATTACAAATTGTCGTTATGTAGATATTTGGTTCATTGGGATCGACGAGCTTCAGTTATCTTTAGAAATGTATTTATTCGACGGCACATAACCTATGTATGAAAGGTGAATGTAACAGGATTTAGTTTAGATCTTATATTCCATGATACCTGATTGAACTCTTTTTAAAACCAGTAAACAAAAACATAAAAATTGAAGATGATGTAGTATAAATGCAATAGTGACTGTCCATCAGTAAAAATGACTTAGATGTAAGCAACCTCATGGCCTACAACAATGAGCAAATCCCATAATGCATAGTAGGCTATTAAAGGCCCGACATGACAAAATGTAAAATAATTCAAACGAGACGCAACATATCTGAAGATATGGTTTTATGTCTTATTACTTTGTGCATCTTCGTACATTATTTTGCCTTTTTTACTTTTTTTTATTCGAGCGTCACAGATGCGTCTTTTGAAGAGAGAACGAGCGTCTGGCGTACAAAATTATAATTTTGGTATTTATGATGAGTTTATATAGATGCTTTCAGATTAGCGCAAATTAAAACAAGTTGCTTTCTTTTAAAAAAAGAAAAGCAGTACGTGAACCCAAGACCGCTGACTGGTCACCTAAAAAATGTTTCTGAATTTTTGTTTGCTTTTGAATTGAAATAATTGACTTTGAATAGAATAAAATAATTATGATGTTAACACACCTTTATTAAAAATATGTAATTGTGTGTAGATTCTTGCACAAGTCAATTGAAAGCAATGTTGGATAGTTGTGAATAGAAAAGTGTATATATACAGCTACTAGTTGAATATACATTTTAAGGCTTGACTTTTTTTTTATTTATGACTTGGGAATGTACATCATTTTTTCATAACCTTTTTTCGAATCCCAGTTTCTACAAACCGGATGTCTAATGCAAATTACACAAACCAATCGCAATATAAATTTAAACACCCAGTTTGCTTTATAATTCGGATGCATTTATTTTATCTATCATATCTTCATATTTTGTTTCCTGGATGCCTTTAATTATTCTCAACTCGTTATTGAAGCTGTCTGTGCTGATGGTAGATATTGTATAGATATATCCATGTAAAGTGAAATCCTGTTGCATTCAACTTACAAGAAGGTTTCGTATATTTTTCTTGAGAGTAACACACTAGCTTCATTGGGACCTCTTATATAGAGACTTATTTTGGTCTCATAAAATATCTCAAATTTTAAGGATTTCCTGATTTTACTTAAATCAATCCAAATATTCTACAGGAAAACTTGAAGAATACCTTATTTTCAGAAGTTTTATGAATACCTGAACATACTCTCAAAAGAACCAATTTATATAAAAAGATATGTAGATATAAAAAGATACAAGGATTAAAATGTTGTGCGCCAGACGCGAGTTAAGTCTACAAAGAATCATCAGTGACGCTCGAATAAAAAAGTTAAAAAGGCCAAATAAAGTACGAAGTTAAGTAATCTACTCCTTGAGTAAAAAATCCTTAGCATTTCGAAATTGTCAAAGTTCATAATAGGACAGTGACTCAAAAAAGAAAACTAAAGAGAAACAGCTAGTGGTCAGAATACCGTAAGTAATGATGACCGTGCTTGAAAGTCACATGCCAAGCTCTTACTTCCGTGTCCTGAATTTAGATAAGAAAAGCGAAAATTTGCATTCACGAGTGAAATTAATATTTATGCATGCACGTGATATTTTTGCGCAAGAAATAGTAAATAGAAAGCATACGCATTGATACTCTGGATAATTATACGCATTTGCGTCATCACATATATTAATCTAATAGTTGAATTCGGCTGTCAAACTAACTACCTCAAGTGTTTTGATTCCGGATTCATTGACATTTTATCCGGAATTTTTGTGAACGCAAACCGATAGTGTGAGTATGAACAGGGTGATGTATAACGTGAATGAATCAAGACGTGTTGGATAGCTGGTCAACATAATGAACACAATTTTGAAAATCGTACAATAGTACAAATATTTAGATGCTATAAGGTTGAACTATTAGAACAAAACAAACAAACAATAAATTGAAATTTTATAATTAACATGCATTCCTGTTAGTGATTTGTTTCTAAAAATTTGGAATATAATATCAATAAACACAAACGTCAAGTATTTACGGATGGACATTTTATTTATCAAATCAATCTCTATTATAAATATATATTGCTGTACAAAATATAAGCAGAGACTTATAACGTTGCATATAATTTTCATAAATGTAATGACTGTTCAAACCTGTGTGACATAATGCACGTATATATGACAATTTTAATTATATTCTATTAAGAATAAATTCAATCTCAGTTTAAACTTAATAATGAATATTCTCTTGGTCTGGTAGTATCTATTAATGAAATTAGATATTTTTGACAGAAAATCCTTTTGTTTGATTATCTTTCTGCTTTACGACCACTGTGTTTCCGACCTAAGATAAATATTTTTAACAGAAATATCGTTTTCTTAATTTTCTTCATGCTTTCCGACATTTCCCATGCTATGATTGAAATACAAAATATTAAATAATAAACGTTCAGAAATAATCAGTTTATTCTGTGACATTATATATCAATAAACTATTTCCAGGTTTATTGTCACAATGCACAACAGCACACTGTTTTAAATACTCTACACACAACACGTACAGGGACCGTCTCAAAGCATGAATTATATAATTGCGTTATCATTATACTTGATATCTAATAAACATTCACATTATTATAAACATATATGTTTTGTCAAAAGGCAAATAGGTTCTAACATATAAATGATTTTTTGACTGCAACCAAGTCCTTATTGTTTTACTTTACAATCTACAAAATTATGAACTTTGTTAAAATATACAATGTCACGTGGTAGCCTGTCCATAGAGGGACCGTATCAAAGACATAGATAACTACCTGTATAAATGATCAAAAATTTTAGAGACGTTCCGAGAATCTTGATTCCGAGGATATCGAATGGCCCATAGACACTTCCAAAACTCACCAATATATAGGCGTGAACCCAAAAAAAAACCCACCTCACTCTAACCTGAGAAAAAAATTGTAATATGAATTGAAACGAAATTTACTTTACAAGAAACTTTATTAATCATAGTTCCACTAAAATGCCCTGCCCTAATCAAGTAATTTATAATATATCAATAAACTCGATGGTATTTTTACTCCTTTGTTCTTTAAAAATTACTTTGACGAAGAACATCTCGATCATCTGTTGATTACTTGCAACATTTATCTAAATAGGACTTTTATTTTTTAAATGTAGCTATATTACCTGATAAAATAAAACATTTTACAGTGCATTTTTCGGGTGTTTTAATTATATAATGTCATGTATATAGCTAAAGCTAAAATTGAATTTCTGTTGTAAACAGTTGTTTGCTTAATGTTTAAACTATGGGTTACTACTGCAGTCATTTCGAGTGTTGAAAGTGGTATTTTCCTCAGGAGTGATGTGAGGCAACAAATTTTGATGAGGGTCAAACAAATCAAGCTATTATTGAATGATTTTATATGTAACTGATTAATTACAATCATATCTAAATAGATATCTCGATTATTAATGCTATTGCTGATATAAACTGTCTACCAAAACCCACATTTGTTTATGGGATTCATAAATGAACCTCTTGGACACTGAAATGTTGATGCGAATTCTGGGCTGTTTTGAAGTGGACCAATCACTCTTAACCTAGGGAGAGTGTGATGATCAAGTAAAGGCACTTTTCTGATAAATAAAGGAGATGAGTTAGAACACCATACTCTTGCCATATTTATGAAGAACAGTTGGTCGTCGGTAAACGGTAGTCCTGGCACTTTCTCACTTATGTTTCTATCGTGCTTAAACTTTTTATATGCATAAAATGCAGCTCTTACGCCTAAATTGTCACACAAATTTTCGTTTAATGTTTTATTTCCATTTGTAACATTTAAATCGACTTCCGGTATATAATATTGCGAGTATTGACGTACATAACAGTCAGCTTTATCTCGAAACTTTAACGCAGATTTATCGGACCAATATCTTCTAATTAGACCCTTCCAGTCAAATTTCATTCCTGTAACTTCAAATCCATGGGCGTATTCGTGTCCAATTAAAAATCCAATGCCGCCAAAATTCATTCCAGGTGAATAATAGTTTTCGAAGAAAGGGTCACTCATTACTCCCAATGGTATTTCAATGGCTGTTGTACCCAAATTATGCAATGCATTAACTGTCCCAGGACGGAAGAGCCATTCATTCTTAGGTGGGTTTGTAAGTTTTAACAGTACAACTTTATAATTTTCCGTTAATGATTCCACCATGTTTTCAAAAAAATATTTTCCCATATCAAAATGTCGGTAATATAAATCGAGAAAACTGTCCTGTAAAATTTCTTCTGGGAATCCTAGTTTATCTTCAACTGATTGCATTTTTCTAAGGACTTGTGATTTTGTTCTGTCTGACAACCATTTTGATTTACTTATCATATCTGTTAAAATAAACCGAACATATCCTCTTATCTCGTTTACGTATGCGAGCGTTTGTTCAGAATCTGTTTTATTTTCTATGAATATTCGACTTGTCACCCAGTCCATCTGTTCAATTACTATATCAGTACAAAAGTCAGACCTTTGTGGTAACTTTGGTTCACTTAATCCGTTGACAGTCGCAATGTATCGGAGATTCACATATTGTAGATTTTTACTTACACTTGGCAATAAAGGCTGAATCGCTCTGAATAAAATATAATTAGCCAAAGTTCTTTTTGATGCTTTAGTGATAATTGAGCTCAACTGATCGAAGTAGGGAGAAGCCCATAAGATAACCTCAGTTTGATAAGTTACATGGATATTTTCTATGGCCAGAATTTTACTTAAAAACCGTAGCCAGTCAATTTTTGGATACCTAATTGACATTTCAAGAATACTTATCTTATTATATCGAATATTTACTAGTCTTCTCTCTTCCTCGAATAACATTATTTTTGCTAATGCAGTTTCAAATTCTACAACATCACACATATCCTTTTTGGCGATGTTAGGATGTGCCCCGAGGGAAACTGCAACATCTACTAAATATTCTTCATAGGCCTTATTATATAAGTTGTGTCTCCCAAGTCGATAAATCTCCTGATTTGGTAATCCAAAATAATCAAACTGTCCTAATCGAGGTTGGTCTAAATATATAGCATATGGACCTTTTTCACCAAAATCCTTTTGCACCGTCATACCAATAACTACTCCAGACATCTGGTAATCAAATTGCCAGTCTTTCAATAGTGGTTTTGTTACCGCTAACAAGTCTATATAATCAAAGTTCTTACTATCCCAGGTTCCTAGCACAGGCCACCCACCCAGGGCAGACAAATACTTAAGTATAGGCTCTACTCCTCGGGTTTCTATGGTTTGCTGATCCATGCATGACTGGAATAGTTGTTTTGCTTTTTTCAGTGGAATTTGGTCACTTTGTTTAACGATACTTTGAATTTCCACCTTGACAGCATCTCTGATTCTATCCCGTGGTCTGCCGAATGCCCACTGATCTCCGCTTGGCGGATTGGTTTCTTTAATATAACCACCACAAGCAAATTTAAAGAAATTATCACAAGGATTCACATTCATATCGAGAGATTTGAGAACAGTCTCCGTAATTGTTTGTCGCATAGTTGGATTTGGCTGAGGATTTGGTTCATGTTTAATCAATTTATTTTTATTGTCCTTTTCAAAAATGGAAAACTGGTTTTCAAAACGTTGCATGCTGCCGGATTGTACAAGAGTTTTCAAGCAAGGTGATCCCGCTACTTTGCCACGTACAACTGAATTCATGTTTGTGTCACCGATGTGAACATTCTGTATAAAGTCATAACATCCCACATATCTAAATACCAAGAGTAAACAAAATAAATACACTAACATGTTTCCGTTATAATTATGAAACATGCAAGACATTATACACAGAAATAATATATCTGTCAATGTTACACTGAAGAAGTTTTTATTGTCGCCGATCCATTACAAATCAGTCGAGTGTCATATGCATGGTATAAATATATGGTATAAACCTTGGTAAATCAAACTTTTTGTACAAATATATGTGTGGACCCAGACTTCCATTGTTTGATGTTCGAATATTGACAATGACGTCCAGGTGCGGATTCTGGTGGGGGCAAGCAGTCGCGTGCAGCTCTAAAAAATCTACAATTAATGTTGTGTTGTCTGGTGGGCGAATACGGGCACGGTTTTACATTGAAATAGTAGTACAGATACTTTAGTAAGTCACCAAACACTAACGATGAAGGATAAGTCTTCTCAGTCCGAAGAGAAGCACTTGAAAATTACCATGACTGATGATGTTCTGCTAATATGCTGGATTTGGTATTTAATTTTGTCAAGCCTAAACTCTTAAGGTTAATTTGAAATTTAACGTCACTGTACCCAAATTTCACTGAGTAGCCAAATTGCACTCACTTAGCAAAAATAGCAATGGAAATCTTACAAGTTTTCTTATAGACTAAACAATTTGTATTTTCATGATTTGACATTATGCACGTCTTTCAACATAGCTTAATGTATTTAAATATACACAAAAAAGTCACAGTATATGTCAATAGATATACAGTGTTCACTCCAAAAAGTAAAATCTACGGAAACGTCCCCATGCGACGTCCAAAAAAAAAAGTCATCTTTTAACAATGAATTAAAATATGTTACAGGCATCCATTTCTTAAAAACGAATAGTAAGCATGAACTATTATCAAATTGTTCTTAATATTTGAAGAAATAGAACAAAACATCTGTTATTCGATTTTTACAGATGTGAATTTAAGCATGGATGCAATTTGGGTACTCCTCATTACAGAATCATGGATCGTTTGGAGGTCGGTTCAAACCCATTTTTCTATGATTCAATATGGATTAAAAATTAAATTGTTGGAACTATATAGTAAATAAAAATACATCTACAAAATAAACACAGAACGGAAACTTTTTTCTGGATCATAAATAAACGTAGGTGAAAAAACTGTCAAATAAGGATGATTCGGTCGCCACTTAAAGTTAACCAGCGAGAGACTTTAGCCACCGCGGGTAGTAATGAATATTCATGTATACTGGATGATTGACATGGATGAATATAAAAACAAGAGTGTGATTGCCGGAAGCAGTTGCAATTATTGTGTATCATCGTCAGAACTCATTAGCTCATATTAATTGTTAGAAATAATGTTTTTGGTGAAAATTAAAAAAAACTTTTAAAATTGAATTCAATTGAACTTTTTAAAATACAGTAATAGTATACGCCTAGCATATTTAGTAAACCTGTCTTAAACCATGATGAATGTTTTTTGCATATTTGGTTATACTATGAAATGATTGTTTCCATACTGTTTTATTTTCAAATAAGACCTATATGTTGAACGTTTGGGACACGATTACATTAAAGAAATAATGTGGATTCATACAGAATCATACAGTTAACGATTTAAAATGAACGAAAGCTAAAACTACAATACTGTTTATTATTCATCTACTTTCATTTTGTTTTTACGGAAATCAAAATGGCTTCTGCAATTGTTTACAAATCAGCGATAATCAGAGGAATTTCAAAAACAATAAATGTATTTATGTTTTTAAAAAATAATTTTTAATTACATTTTCCAAAAATGATCGAAATATGTTAGATTTATGATAACTGCGAAAACAAATTAAATAACCAAACAAGCATAATAAATTTTCAGTTTCTGATAAGAACGTTCAGTAATAGGATTTTTTTTATGATAATATAATGTTTAAGCGTTTCCTATTCGGATACATTCTATAAAAATGAAAATGACTACATGACCTACATCATTAATTAAGATTGTTCCGTAATTCTGAGAAATTCTTGTTAAGTCTTTACTTTATTTATACACAAAAATGGTATCAGTTTCCACTAATCAAACTAGTTAACCATGAAATTAGTCGTGATGGATACGGAGTCATATGAACTTGGTAAAACTGAATGATAAAAAGAACGAAAAACATGCACTTGGTATAAACCGTGAAAAGATGACATTAACCGGTCGCACATAATAGGTAAAATAAAAAATATAATATTTAGATTGAGAAGTACCTCATGAAAATGATTGATTGTTATTTGCTTAAAGTCCAGCGGCAAATATTTCATTTATGTTCAGGAAGAGAACAACTAAAAATTTAATACAATAGGGACATGAAGTTCCTGTAGTAGCTCAATCGGAATGAAGTGAAATAAATACGGATATTTGGACTGCCACTAGAAAAAAAAAGTTTGTTTAAATGTTCTTTTGGTATCGTCCGCCTCTCTTTTTGGTTGGCCAGAACTTGAGCCTTGCCAGAGGCTACCTGCAGACCCCTCAAAGATTTGATGGAAGGATTCTCTAATTACAGAAAGCGTGGCACTCTCTCTACTCGAAGCAATCGATTTAACGTATCCTTCCTTAGCGAACGTGGATACGTATTTGTACATTCCGTACAACCAAACGGACGCCCCCTTTGGAAATGGTTTTACTAGTAAACTTTAAAACGACAAGTATAGACTTTTCTTACTTTGGACCGTACCTTTTACAGATGGAAACCTGTATCTCAGCGTAAGGTAACAGGTACCTAAATAGGAGATTGCATGGATATTTTATAGAATCAAAGAACTATAACACGATTCGCGGGGAACTGTTTATGAATATCATAAACTATATTTGTAACTTTGATAATTTTCGAGGCAGAATAAATTAGTATTGATTTATTTTAGTTATTCCATATTGGTATTATCTAAGTATGTGTTTCAATATAAAAAAAGTTTTGTGTTAATAGACTGTGTGTATGAGTATCGTATCGCATGTTAACCACCGACAGTAGGCATAGGCAGTAACTGTTTGAGAACTGTGTATAGGAGCACTGTATATGCATGTCAACCACCGAAGGTAGGTATGGACAGAAGCTGTATATAAACTATGTATAGGAGCACTATATTGTATGTTAACAACCGACGGTAGGTACGGACAGTTACTGTTTAAAGACTTCGTATAGGAGCATTGTATGGTATGATAACCACCGACGGTAGGTATGGACAATTATTGTTTATAGACTGTTGATAGGAGTACTGAAATGTATGTTAACCACCGTTAGTAGGTATGGGATGTAAATGTTTGAAGACTGTGTAAGGGAACACTGTATTGCATGTTAACCACCGAAGCTAGGTATGGACAGGTACTGTATAAAGACTGTGTATAGGAGCACTGTATTGCATGTTAACCACCGACGGTAGGTATTGACAGATGCTGTATACAGACTATGTATAGAAGCACTGTTTTGTATGTTAATCACCGACAGTAGGTATAGACAGATACAGTATATAGACTTTGTATTAGAGCATATAATTGTATGTTAACCACCGACGGTAGGTATGGACAAATACTGTATATAGACTATGTATAGGTTGCACTTCTGTTAATATAGACAATGCAATTTCCCATAGGAACTCCTTTAACGCCAAAAACTGTGCCACTTTTACTATGGAGTTTCGTTAAAAAATATATCCTAGAATGGAAAGTTCATATGCACTACTATTTTTTCCAAAGGTCAAAATGTAGGGCTTTGCGGCATATTTTCAACATTTATATGCCTCGAACTTCTACGAGTTTAAACTTATACTAAATTTCTGTACTACCCCTCCCTTCACTATGGGCCTTCCACAAAATTCAATTTAGCCGCTATCCATGTGTATTTATACTGGTAACATTGCCAGATATGTCTCTACGAGATGAAACATAGAGATCATATCCGGGAATTAGTAGATAAATAAAACAAAATATCTATGAATATTAAAGATCTCCCCAAAAGAGGTGTTGTTTGTAAAACAGCTGTATTTACAAAGTGCAATCTATAAGAGCACATTATTGAAATGAAATTAAAAAATGAAACGAACTATTAGGGGCCAGCTGAAGCCCACCTCGGGGTGCGGGATTTTCTCGCTGTGTTGAAGACCCATTGGTGGCCTTCGGCTGTTTTCTGCTCTTTGGTCGGGTTGTTGTCTCTTTGACACATTCCCTATTTACATTCTCAATTTTATATTTCTTATTTTTTTGAAAGTTTATCATATATCAAACCTCGATAAAAAACAAACTTAAATCAGTTCAAACCATTAATAGTTGTTTTGATTTATTAAGTACAGTTCTATTGATTGTCAGCTAATGTAACACAAACTAAGGAACCCAACAGCTGAAAGTGAAAAATGATAAATTGTTTCGTATCTAAAGCAGCAAATATTATATGCTGCCCTTTTTTGTAAAGTTAATTTAGGAAAGAATTTATTAATACAGAAGTATAGAATGAAAGTTTATACTTCATTTGTATTTGAATAACGAAATTTTCACATTCCCGAGGAGAATCAAGTATTATGAAAACGTTATGTTCATATTGTGATCATTTTTGAAACGTTGTTTCAGTTATTTGCGAAGGTTTATACTATTTGAGCAGCACAATATACTGCATAAACAGTTTGTAACGTACTGTTACTGACAATATAAAACCTTTTATTTCACTTCTAAAGAAAATTTCGATATTTCATTGGCTGAGAGCAACTCCTAATCATAATTGCTACCTACTGAAGGTATACATGCCATATATGATCAGTAGAAATAAGAGCGTGTTTTGAATTACTTTGACAACAAAATTCTAAATTGTCAACGTTTGCAGGTAAATGTTTGCAACATGTCACGGGTACTATGAGTTATATGAGTATTACAAACCTAATCTTGAATTCCATCAGTGGCGTAGCCAGGGTTTAAATGATGTGGATGCCATGACCGAGCGTAGCGAGGCGAAAAAATTTTGGACAATTTTATGCAGAAAATGATATTTTTTCGGACATTTTCCCTGTATGCATGTACTCCCTCAGAATCCGACACTGGTTAGATTTTTGTTTCTTGCATTTCAATAAATAAGCGCCTGGAAAATATTGAATAGGGTGCCAATGATGTTCATGATTTATTTATAAAAAATTACATGTTTTCAACAAAAAAGTTAATAAGTTCAGTTTTCTTCCCTTTAGAGATGCAAATTTTGATTGCCATGTCTCTATACATGTGTAGCATGTCAAGCGCCGAGAGACGGTCTGTTCTCAAGTATGTTTTAAAATACCCACCAATTCATATATTTCCATCAGAATTTTATTTTTTTCTTGAAATTACCATCATTCAAGGCATACATATTCAATGTAAAAGTTTCCCACCCAATCTTATATTTGACAGATCAAAACGGACCCATTACAGAAGCACTTCTGTATATGGAACTTCGGAATTAAAACTAACCGACTTTAGAAATGCAACACTAGATTATTATTTTTAATTTCCATTTTCAAATATGCAATTTTTGTTAAACAAATGTATGAACATAAATTTCATTCATTACTTCACTGTCTAAAAAATACACTTTAGGGCTTTAAATATTTTTCTGTAGTCGATTCTTTGGCATATCAGATTATGGGAAACATTTATGGCATGGATCTGTCTACCATGGCATTTGGCGATTTGATAAGCATTTGACGTTGCGGCCGTAAACATATCTCGCATATGACGTTGCGTAATCAAATTCTATGACCCTTCTATTGACGGGGTGTTGTCCCTACATATTGTCTAATTTGATCTGGACAGTAAGGTCATTGATGGTCATCAACAAACCCCGTCTGCCTGTATCGTAGTTGGAAGGACAGTAAGAAAGTTTCTAACGTCAAATTGTCTGCATGGTTACAGCACCTTCATGTTTTTCCTGTTTACAATTTTCGTATGGGCTTAGTTCAGATTGTCGTTGCTCAGTCTCGGCAATATGGAGATGCAACATTTTTTACCTGATTTAAGTGTGGGATATGGATTGAAAGAATTGAAAGAAAAGAAAAATAAAAGATCATTTATGGGTTTCAAATTTCGCTTTAAGAAATCCGTGCGACTTCAATAATCTGGTTTGTTTAAGTAACCTCTGGAAAGTCAAATAAATTTCTAAACAGAAAGATGCATGGGTAGCATGAAATGATTTGGTATTAAAATCAACAAAATATGTGTTGTTTTTTAAAGTCCGTCAGTACAGGAACCAAAGTGACCCCCCCCCCACCCAATTCCCGGAATTTGAGTCTCCCGATTTGGTTTTTTGATTTTTGACTACTTAATATTTGTACCTAGATGGCAATATATAGGTATTCATAAGCCCAGGAATGATCACACTGTCACAAGTTGAGTTTAAATTTTATCACTTTATCACGTAGTCTTTCATGTCACAGGAATTATTCTATATATATTTAAAAAAATATTGTGGTCAAAATGATGTGGATGCTTGAGCATCTGAGCATACATGCAAGCTACGCCACTGTCGTATGTTTCTCTGTTCTATATGTTCTCCCATTTATTTGTATTGTAGTCCTGTCATGTAATGTTGTCATTTTAATGTTATATTTAACATTGCCATAAAAGCGGGAGGTTTGGCTAGCCTCAAAACCAGGTTCAACCCACCATTTTTTCTCAAAAATGTCCTGTACCAAGTCAGGAAAATGGCAATTGTAATCGTATAGTTTGTTTTTGTGTGTCTTACATTGTCGTTTGCTGTTTGTTTACTTCAGTGTTTCTGTTGTTTCGTTGTCCAAATGTACTATATTGTATTGTTTATTTGCGTAATTCTCTATCCGTAATGTTGTACTGTATTCATGTCATGTAATGGTGTCATTTTAGTGTTATATTTAACATTGCCATAAAAGTGCGAGGTTTGGCTATCCACAAAACCAGGTTCAACCCACCATATTTTTCTTAAAATGTCCTGTACCAAGTCAGGAAAATGGCCATTGTTATATTATAATTCGTTTCTGTGTGTGTTACATTTTAATGTTGTGTTTCTGTTGTGTCGTAGTTCTCTTCTTATATTTGATGTGTTTCCCTCAGTTTTAGTTTGTAACCCGAATTTGTTTTTTCCTCAATCGATTTATGAATTTCGAACAGCGGTATACTACTGTTGCCTTTATGTACTAAAGGGCCGTCGGCGAGATAAATTTGTGAGAAATCGCCTCCCTCAATACCATTTGTATAGACACCCATAAATTCACGTATACACCGTATAAGTCACTAAATCACTATATGACGGTTACAATGTGTTTCCGAATAATTTTTATCAGTGTTTATGGTGTTCATAAAAAAATTTCATGTACAACTTTAATCTATCTACACCTTTAATGCCTTTGTGTAAATATTTCAATTCAGTTTTAAAGATTGAGCACATTTAGGAGAGTGCCACATGACCGTGTTCAATAGTTGATCTGGACTGTGGAAACCCAAAGAAGACTTGTTTATTCCTAGACGAATACCTCAGAACGGAAAACTCGCTGTCCTATATACCTGTAGATATTTGTGAAGGTTTGCTTTGTGCAAACACAAAAGAGCAACACAAAGCATGCTCCACATGTGTTATAGTTAAGTTATTTCTTTCTAAATACCCCCTCCTTTTAGAGGTGACCACTCAAGGGCAACTAATGTTGAATTTTATAAAAAAAAAAAAAAAAAACTCATCAAAGATAATCAAAAAAATAACCATAGCAGTGCTTAAAGACATACTTCCTTACATTGATAAAAAGACCTATCAAACAAACAAATTGAAAGACAACAAACAAACAGGAAGAGAGACCAATCATGATAAGTTGGAGAATGTTTGGTAAAACATTCGAGAAATTGTAAAGTCATTGAATTCATGCCAGTGACCGAAAGAGAGAGTAAAAATATCGACATAAAAGAAAAATGGTCAATCACAGCTAGTAATCATAACATATCTTTCGTTTTATTCAATATGTTATTTCAGTTACCTCTTCACTCCAAACCACAGTCTCTTTGGGAATGGATCTCGCATTTTCAATATATATTTTCTATTTTGTGTTTTAATTTTTTCTGTGAATTTTCTTTAATACTTTAACTTATTTTCACTTATTCTAATTTGTTCTGGCTCTTATCCTATGATATTAAAATAACAGTAGTGTGTATATATGGTGCCTCTCTATTCTTATTTTCTACAGAATAGAGAGGAACAATGTGGTTTAAGTTACAAAATTTAAAAAATAGTGAATCAGTACAATTATTAAATCATATTAAAAAACAATGATACGATGCAGGTTAATGAAGGTAAATCCAGAAAAGCGCTTCGGACGCATGAAATTATTAAACATGTTGTTTTCAATTTTTTAATGACCGTAATGGACTACCGGTACAACCTTTTTGTTTATATTGGAAAATTTTAAAATGTGAATCTAGTAAAATTTATCCCTTTCTGTCATAAGCAAGACTCCCGTTTGAACTCCCTTCAGGTATATCCATGCTAATTACGTCAACAGAACTATGAGCTCTACAGGAGTCTTTCCTTGTTAAATATATGCAACCCGCCATGACATTTCCAAGCTTATGGAGGTATAATGTCATTGTGAGAAAAAAGGCGTTAACTATGAACGTAACGTCAAATTTTGCTATACGGAATTAAAAGACTTGATGCTTTTTTAATCAATTAAATGATGTTGAATTGTCGCTGAAAAGTATTTGTGAAGAAGGTATACCACTTTTCTATGGTTTCATTCCTTGATGGCAAGTACATAAATGCTAAATAAGTTTTACGTTTTTTTGTTTGAAGTGGAAATACTTTTTCCTGTATACATTGATAACAAAGTTTTTAATAGGTTTAAAATTTAAAATGTTCTGCTCTTTAGAGTTTTCATAGAAAGAACCATTAAAATTTTATCATTATAATAAATACACCGTTGTAAAGTTTTTGAGTTATCCTTCTTTGAGGGTTACCTGGATTTAAATCTTCGTGATTTATAAATAGAACAAAAGTAATCAAGTTTGACAAACAGGTAATGTGAAGGTGAAAAACTGGTTAGGCAGGTTAATTTAGAAACACTAGTCTGAGATAGGGTGTTGTCAGTATAACACCTGGACAGTGTTGAAGTCAGATGTTGAGAACTGACTGGAACTTGGAGTTGGAGTTTGATTATTGTCAGGGCAGATATTATATCAGGAATGATCAGTTCAGAAGAATTCATTAATATTTTGTCCATCAGGACAGTAAAGAACTCCCAGGTAGGTTTTGTCACACAAACACACCATGCCCCGCCCTTATGTCTTTTGTTTTAAATATTCGCACGAGATATCAAATTTTGTTTGTCATATTGTAATTATGGCGTGTACAATTGTCAAATAATTATGTTTTTTGGCGGTTTTATTCGGGATTAAATCGGTCCGTTACTTAAAATTGTGTTTTGTTTCTTTCCCATGGGACTTGTTGAGTTGTGGAAGTATTTTTGACCCATTAAAAGAAAGGAGTGATAAGTAAAATGAGACAATTTCCTACATATAAAGTTGAATCTCAGATGAGGATAAATATATACTGTGTGTATGGTTAACATTTGATAGTTTAAAGGTGACAGATAGTTTTCAAGTAATAAGTATTACAACAACTTGAATGTCTATGTGGTTAAATAGTCCGTCAGTGAATTTGTTTCGGGACAATTACAATTTAAAAGATAGCAGAAACTTGTTTGACAGTTTATTCCAGAGACCGAAATATTTAACGTTATGTTGTCAAAGTATTGGTTTTTCAACATTCGTCAAGTTGACAGACAGTAAATTTGAACAGTATAATAATTTGGACCAAACGATAACAACCTTTGAGATTTCTGGATTGTTATAGACTTGTGATTTATGGACTGTGATGGACTAATTTATTTATTTACTTTTAACTTTTAGTTATGTGTATTCAGTTTCGTGTATTTGTCATTGTCTATGTGAGATAGAAGAGAGATCGTGGAGAGGTTGTTTCATATGTGTATATTTATGTTTTGTGTTTGTCTTGTGATTGTGGTATTATTAAACGCAAATTTTTATTTAGTTTTGTTGACGCCCAATTGACAGATCTATTTGATTGTTCCCCTTACTAAAAGAACCCAGAAGTGAAAATTTCACTTCTTTACATTTGGCATCCACGGTGGGATCTGTCAGTAGGGTTTATACTAGTTGACTGAAATTCAACTTTGTCATGGATATGCCTAAGTAGATGTCCGAGTTAGTAGAAAAAGGGGGGTCTGTTACAGATTGTCTGATCCTGTGGAAGGAAATACAAGCGATGGAGCGCGAAGAACGTGCAGCAGCGCGTGATTTGAAACGTGTAGAGATGGAAAGAGAAATACGCATGCGTGAACTTGAGATTAAGGAAAAATAGATAGCGATGCAACAAGCTCTAGGTGTTGCAGCACCTGTTACTAGCAAAGGAGATCAGAAATATAGTAAGTTACCAAAATTTATTGAAGGTCAAGACCCAAATGTTTTTTTGAAGTCTTTTGAGAAACTAGCAGCCTTGCATAAATGGGCCAAGTCTGAATGGCCAGTTCGTATTGTGCCATTATTGAGTGGTAAGGCATTACAGGCATACTCTCGTTTAAGTGATGCTGATGGTGGTAATTATGACAAGATTAAAGATGCAATCCTAAAAAGGTATGAGTTAACTGCAAGAGCCTACAGAGAAAAATTTCGGTCTGCTATTCAGGAAAAAGACGAGTCATTTAGAGAATTCAGGGTTAAGCTAGAAGGTATTTAGCATATTGGTGTGAACGTGAGGGTGTCGGTAACAGTTATGAAAAACTGTTGGATTTGATGTTGCGTGAGCAATTACTCCAAACTTGTAGTAAGGATTTAAGGCTTTGGGTTAATGAACACAAGCCTAAATCTGCTCATGAAGTTGTTGATTTAGCCGAATCCTATCAAGTGGCTCACAAGACTGAGTCTTGTATCAGATGGTGCTTTCAAGATGAAACCTTAATCAGGTAATAATGGTGGTCAAGAGTAAGGATTTCAGAAAATCGTTCATGGCTTCACAGAAAGAAGATAAGTAATCAGCGATTATTACGTTGGAGTCTGACACTACAGGAATTAAAATTTAGAATTTCGTATGTGCCTGGTAAGTTGAACATTGTGGCAGATGCGTTGTCCAGGTAGGAGAAATAGAAGTCCCCTGAAATACTCCAGGTAGTGTGTATAGTTGTATATATCTTTATGCATGTTGTTCTTGGCAGTGATGAGATTCTGTCTAAAAGGGTGTGGACAGGTGAGTTATTTTGTATCGGGTTTGTGCGTGTGTTTGGGTTGGACAAAAATGTTATTTTGTCTCCTTAGTGGGGAGGATTGTAAAGTTTTTGAGTTATCCTTCTTTGAGGGTTACCTGGATTTAAATCTTAGTGATTTATAAATAGAACAAAAGTAATCAAGTTTGACAAACAGGTAATGTGAAGGTGAAAAACTGGTTAGGCAGGTTAATTTAGAAACACTAGTCTGAGATAGGGTGTTGTCAGTATAACACCTGGACAGTGTTGAAGTCAGATGTTGAGAACTGACTGGAACTTGGAGTTGGAGTTTGATTATTGTCAGGGCAGATATTATATCAGGAATGATCAGTTCAGAAGAATTCATTAATATTTTGTCCATCAGGACAATAAAGAACTCCCAGGAAGGTTTTGTCACACAAACACACCATGCCCCGCCCTTATGTCTTTTGTTTTAAATATTTGCACGAGATATCAAATTTTGTTTGTCATATTGTAATTATGGCGTGCACGGTTGTCAAATAATTATGTTTTTGGCGGTTTTATTCGGGATTAAATCGGTCCGTTACTTAAAATTGTGTTTTGTTTCTTTCCCATGGGACTTGTTGAGTTGTGGAAGTATTTTTGACCCATTAAAAGAAAGGAGTGATAAGTAAATGAGACAATTTCCTACATATAAAGTTGAATCTCAGATGAGGATAAATATATACTGTGTGTATGGTTAACATTTGATAGTTTAAAGGTGACAGATAGTTTTTAAGTAATAAGTATTACAACAACTTGAATGTCTATGTGGTTAAATAGTCCGTCAGTGAATTTGTTTCGGGACAATTACAATTTAAAAGATAGCAGAAACTTGTTTGACAGTTTATTCCAGAGACCGAAATATTTAACGTTATGTTGTCAAAGTATTGGTTTTTCAACATTCGTCAAGTTGACAGACAGTAAATTTGAACAGTATAATAATTTGGACCAAACAAGAACAACCTTTGAGATTTTTGGATTGTAATAGACTTGTGATATATGGACTGTGATGGACTAATTTATTTATTTACTTTTAATTTTAACTTTTAGTTATGTGTATTCATTTCCTTGTATTTGTCATTGTCTATGTGAGATAGAAGAGAGATCGTGGAGAGGTTTTTCATATGTGTATATTTATGTTTTGTGTTTGTCTTGTGGTTGTGGCACAAGTTGTGGTATTATTAAACGCAAATTTTATTTAGTTTTGTTGACGCCCAATTGACAGATCTATTTGATTGTTCCCTTACTAAAGAACACAGAAGTGAAAATTTCATTTCTTTACAACCGTATCAAATGTATAATATAAGTTGTCATTTTGTAAACTACTTCTAAAACTGTCACGCTTCTCATGCTATGCGTAATAGAGAGATGCATCACTAGACTGTCAAACTTAAAAGAAAAAAAAAAAAAAAAAAAAAAACTACTACAAACTTCCATTTATTCAAATTTGAAACTAATTTCATTACAAGTGTAAATTACATTTTCTCAAGAAAAAAACAAAGAAATGTTTTGTTGTAAAATTAGTACAATTGAAATTTGTGTTCAAATAGACTGTTAGAATCGCCCAACGCCAATGAAATATATGTGTACTTTATAAATTAATGCGTATGTTAATCAAAAAATCGCCATCGAATACTCCTTATACCGATTTACCAAAAGACCCATTTGACTGTTATTTCAACAAATCTGCCATTAAAACTTGACAGGATGCTTTCTTTCAGTATGTACTGAATAAATATGCAATAAGCCCAATTTAGTCTAGGTAACCCCTATAAGCCTGGAAATCTCGTGGCTAGTCACATAAATGTTACAATTGTTTCAGAACAACTCACAAAAACGAGCACTAAGTTGACACAACTCTACAAGAACCAACTTGTGATTCAGTCAATGGCAGGAGAATATCATGATACAATACCAAAATTGTTGTGAGCATACATTATGTCATAGCTACATATATGTATTCGTCAAACTTAGTGTATTAGAAAAAAAAATTAAAAATAAGGCCATGGGTTTATGGATGCTTAATATAAAACAATTTAGTATGAGATCATAATAGTTGATTTCAGCTGTTTTTAAACCTTAAAGGTATGATACTTTTTTCATGAAATGATTTTTTGGGGGTTCGTGTTGCTCGGTATTTGGTTTTTCTATGTTATGTTTTATATACTGTTGTTTGTCTTTGGTCGTTTTTCTTTTTTTAAGTAACACGAATCCTATCAAAACTGGGAATGATTTCAGGTGAAATGGTTAGCAGATCCTGCTCCATATGTATTACTCCTATAAAATAGGAACTGTAGCTAAAAGTGGGAAAATTCAGAATGACAGGTTATTCATTGTGTTTCATTTTCGTCTTGGTATTGTTCCAAACGGCATTACAGCGTTGAAAGATAACAATTATACATTTATGAATAGCCTTACTAATTGTAATCTAATATGAAAAGTATAACATTAAAACCTCGAATGTTATGATTTCCATCAGTAGGACACGTTTCTGGAACAACCTTCAAAAGGCACACTTGTTACAAAAAATTTGGTGTGCCATAGATATTGGTCGTGAAAGAGCATGAAACACAAACTAAACCAGCGAAAACCTATCAAGATCATTTTCAGTCGTAGTTAAATTTCATGAACTGGACATAAAGTATACAATTAATTCAAAGATGGCGTTGAGTTACTCCGACTTGTGTATAAAGTGATAAATATAATAATAATAATCATGATAACAAAAACTAAAAATAAAAAACCCAACAAAATTGATATAAATGTGTTTTTTTCAGGGAATACCATGGCAGGAAACTTATACTTTGATTGGTGGTGCTTTCCAAAATAGCAATTATCCAAAACAAATAAAACTTCTATCTCTGATATCACAAAACATGAAAGGTAAGTGTATAATTATATAAAAAAGTCAATGAAAAAATGTTACTTATGCGAACCCAGTATACCGACGGCTATTGAAGTCAATCTACAAAGATAACATGCCAAAACTAGGTTGAACACAATGGTACAACTCCAAAAAAAAAGTAGACTGGGTGTGTCGACTGGGTAAATATCTCCTGCTATACTTGCACCATTCATTATACGATTCGAAAGTAACATACAGTAATATATAGTAATTGGCACAAACACAACATCACGAAAGTAGTTATATTGTTGATAAAAATGATAAAATTGATAAAAGTGGAAGGGTCAAAATATTTATACCAAGATGAGATTAAATTCAGACACTGGACCTATCCATATAAATTAAAGGCAACAGTATGTTATTTTGATTTTGCCATTTGATAAGTGACTTACCGATTTGAATTTTCCTTGGAGTTCGGTATTTTTGTTATTTTACTTTTTATTGATGGTCAACTCTCAAAAATCTATAAAGAAGATATAAATCAAGGAAAAAAACTAGAACTGAATGAATCGCATAAAATCCAAAAGAAGCAAGACCGGGAGCGTCGACAGGTTAACCATATTCTTCTCTGCATGCACCACCGACATGCGAATCAGCACTCAGTTAAATATTAGAACCTGAAATAGGACACAATCGGTTAATTAACAGATCCGACGACTATTCTTGTATATAACGATCAGAGACCGCGAGAACATGTCTAGTGTGTTGAGACTCATCATGTTGACACATCGTATTGATCAACCAATTCGTTAAAACGAAAGAAAAGAATAATAACGAGTTCACTGCGCATGACATATGTTTCTTGTATACCCTTCACCAGGTACGCTTGAGATTTAAAGTTGAGAAGCTAAAGTATCCATCATTTTAGAGAATCAAAACGAGCATAAAATGGTCAGGTAATAGTGTATAAAGCAAACTTTGCCTTAGTCAGTTAAACTTAGTTTTAGTTTTAATTGCATATCAAAATAAGATGTGGTATGATTGCCAATGAGACAACTCTCCACAAGAAACCAAATGACACAGAAATTAACAGCTATAGGTCACCGTACGTAAAACCCATACCATAGTCAGCTATAAAAGGCCCCGAAATGACAAATGTAAAACAATTCAAACGAGAAAACTAACGGCCTGATTTATGTACAAAATTAAAACGAAAACAAATATGATATACAGCAACAAACGACAACCACTGAATTACAGGCTCCGGACTCTGGACAGGCACATACAGAATGTGGCGGGCTTAAACATGATAGCGGGCGCCCAACCCTCCCTCTAATCTATATATTATTATCTTTATATTATTCTTTTTATTTACAAATATCGTACTAGTACTGGAATACTGCCTACTAAGTGATAAGTACCATCAAAACTTAGAGTTAATTCACTATTTCCGCCGTTCTACCTCACAGCCTTGCTGGAGTGATTTTATATAACTCAAAACCAACAAAATTCTCTAACGTATCGTTTGAACTGAGATAAATCAATGCCAAAGGCTTAGCAGGTGGCATGCCTATTTTCAAAGTTAGGAATTCAATAATAGAAAACAAAATGAATTTGTCAGATAATCTAGTTTTGAGTAGCCCATCAGCGTCAATTTCTAGAAAAAAGGTTCTAAATAGACAGCAGAGTATGCTGTCTCTGCTGTGTCCTTTCTTTCCAGTTCACTGGGAAGTACTACTTCTTAGCTTGTAATGGCATTATCCGTTTTTGTTTTGCTGCAAGTAATCAGGTAGGTATTATATTTTAGCCATCATAATTGACAGGTAAGTTAACGTTACCTTATCACAATTCCATGAATTTTCCCTCATTAAATAATTGAAATAGGTTTGAATTCAGATATACAGTATTGGTCGATGAGACAGCAACCCAGTTCAAAAGCATCTAGAGGTCAACCTACGAACATCAACACTAGACAAATTAGCTACACATTTTCTAAGTTCTTATTTATCCTCAGTATAGTCATCAATACCAAATACCTTCTAAAACATCGGTAAAAACAAATTAAAAGAAACCATGGCCAAAGGATGAAACGCAAATCAAGACAAAAGAAGAAAGAAACACAAAAGACAACACGAGATGACGATCGACATTGTGATCAATTGGTGTCCATCGTCGTCGTTCGTCTTCGGTCATAAACATACAAAAAATCTTCTCCTTTGAAACCACAATGCAAAATGTTTTGCATCTTTGCAGTAATGATGTATGGTATTAACAAATGATCCTAATTGTTTTTCGATCGATCGAATGAAAAACATAGCCACTACAGGTAAAATAGAACAAGGAGAAAAGCTACATTGATATTAGTCCTGAAATTATGTCATGCATTTTCAATGAATGTCTTATAAGGACAACTTTGGATTGAGTATAAGTAAGTCGTTGTTGATAAATCTAAGTTGTATCTTTAGAAATATTCGAATTGTCTACAAAGAATATGTCCACTGATAATGGGTATTGTTCAATGTTGAAGGCAAGTCGATGACATATGGTTGTTTCAATACACATCATTTGGGTTCTGACTTAATAGTCGTCTCATTCTCAATCATACCACATCTCCTTATATTATCATTAACGAATTAATATTCATTAGAATTGCGCCTAAATGCTTCTTGTAAAATACGATCGTTATGCTGGTTTTGAATAATAAACATCGTCATTCTTTTTTCAGAAGACGACCGACTCCTAATTACAATTGATATGACACAGGACAAAATACACTAGAAAAAGCTTATTTGGACCCAGCAGGTATGTAACGCTATCTAATAGACTAAAAGGATAACATAAGATCAAAATATACAACTCTTCTACTATACAATCGAATATCCAGTCGAATTAAATCAATAATAGAAATGAAATTCACTATCATAAAAGGTCAAAAGGACCAAATGGTATGTTTAGATTGTTGACATATGATTCTGTGGTCACTAAGATTTACTATTTCTTATGATAATTGCTATTTATTTACAGTTTTTACAGCAAAAATGAATCCAATGATCTCATACTATTTTCATGATATTAAAACAGAAATGTTTATAGCAATAAAGGATTTTTTAAATCACAAAGTCATGTAGACGAGTTTTCGAGAAATCTTAACATAGGACGATTAAATTATCATTTGGGAAATACTTTTTAATATGTTATATTAATTCGTTAGAAAGAGGAAAATATGGAAAGTCATAAGCAGAATTTTACTCGTTTGCAGATCATCAAAAATTATACTGGAATACTTTAAACAGATTGAACCGGGAAATTGGAACTAATATTGACATGACAAAACTTTGTATTAGAAGGGAATTCATTACTGACGATCAAGATGAAAAGCCAGGTGCCATGTTTATATGGCTGAGATCACTAACAAAACAGTCGTTTATGATAGGTAAAATATAAATAAATTAAATTTGCGGACGTACTGTTAATAAATACTAATCCCAATTGAAATGTCTCGACATTAAAACATATGTTAATGTATTATATCAATCTCAATGCGAATAAACAGAGACGTATATACCATTATAAGTCTCTAGCATGAGACACAGTTCTGTAATAAATGAGAGGCGTCAGCTACCAATGGATATTCAAACTCAAAAGTCGCAGATAAGCTGACAACGTCATGACAAAAATATCAAAAAAAACAAACAGTAGTCTAAGAAAAAACATAGAAAACTAAAGACTGAACAACACGAACCGCATCAAAAACCGGGGGTGATTTCATGTGGTCCTGAATAATTTTCTTAAACTGCATAGGAGTCAAAACGTTTCGGAATACAAAAACAAAAATATATATCATTTGGGAATATATCTGCTTAAGTCAGGTGCAACCTTAGTAAATTACATAATCATCGACTGAAAGTGTCAATAAGAATGTATAATTTAAAACATTATTAGTACCGAAGAACTGCCTGCGGGACAGACGATATCCCAGAGGTGGAAAAACTCCGCTACAAGGGATAAAAGAATCTTTTATCTTTCTATTCTGTTTGAAAAGTCTTTAAAACGTTACAATCGGTAAAATTTCAGATGTGCTTGGGGTAGAAAAACTCTTGTGTTTCGAATAATTCATATATAGTTACCAAAAGCAAAGCTAAATCAGATAAGGACGGATTTGTCTTTTTTCTAAAATCTCCTCTGTCTTGAATTATGTAGGGGTACATGTAGGATTCACAGATTTGCTGTTAACTCTAATTTTCACTTATTAGACATTTCAAATTATCAATAACAACTCATCAAAGATACCAGGCTTATAATAAACCATTCTTAGAAACTTAGAAAACAGCATTTCCACCACTTATGTATATTTAAAATTCGAGGTTTGGGGGAAAAAACCAGTTACTATGTGGGAAAAGTTAGGGTATCAATAATTTGTGAGCTAGCAAGACAGTTAGTTGCACAAACATTTTAGGCCAAAATATATGATAAATAAAAGGTATTCTTTGCTTTAATAGGGTTTAACGCCATTCTCTTGAACGCTTTACAAATTCCATGGCAATCAGTATCATTAGTAAAGTAAACTGGGGACTAAGGAGTAAACTATCCACATTTAGTGGGTAACCAATATACCCTTCACATACTATAAATTGAGCGGACTAAGTCGTGTTCTTCAAGTAACTTGGCTGTCTCAGGGAGCATTTCATGGTGGTTACGAGCAGGTAAATTTAGAAAAACGATCTAAACTGATTCGATATCCCTAGCCCTAAAAACTGTAAAATTTCACTGAAATCGTGTAAACTGGTTTTTTCCATATTTTTTAACCTTGTAATTTGATTTTATATAAAATGTAATTTGCTTCGTTTATTTTGATTAAATTTATATATATATTTGAAGATACAGATAGCCTGAACATGAATGTTGACCTTGATCTTGAAGAAAACGAGAAGATTTATCTTAATGAAGGAGGTGGTGTTACTTATAAATACCTAGATAAGCAGCTCAATCATTTGTTCCAACAGTTAAATGTAGAAGTAGTGAAAATGTGGGAAAATCAGCATTCCCGTTTGAATGGTTTTACACGTCTAGTAATTTTGGGGCCCTTTATAGCTTGTTGTTCGGTGTGAACCAAGGCTCCGTGTTGAAGGCCGTACATTGACCTATAATGGTTTACTTTTATAAATTGTTATTTGGATGGAGAGTTGTCTCATTGGCACTCACACCACATCTTCCTATATCTATATATTCTTAAACGCTCAACATTGAGAAGAAAGATACCATAAACAGTGGAACTAACTAACGAGATAGCAGTCATGTAGTTTATTGATAATTGGAAAATGAAATCTAAATTATGTACTGATATGAAATTGTTTAGTAATTGCGATAAGATATTGATTTTTTATACGTTTTTAGTTAAAATATATACTGTATGATACACTGTGTACGTTATTTTTTACATGTTTAAAAAAGAAAGTATGATAAGGTCGCTTTTCTGCCCATTGAATTCGAAAATTAAAATGTATATCATAAATCTATCATAGAATTTCCTTCAGATGTTCCTAAGATATTAGTCTGCAACATGTGGAGCAGGATATGCTTACCCTTTTGGAGCACCTAATATCAACCCTATTTTGTTGTGGAGGATCTTGATTATTCAGTCTAGTTTTTATGAAGCATTTTGTAGAATGTTGTTTATGCCATGTGAGTTATTGTCCGTCTGTCCGTCTTAAGACAATTCATCATCTCCTCATATACCACTGAGCCAAATTGAACAAAATATGTAATATTTGGAAGGGTGTTTATAAAAAAATCTCATTTCTTTCAGAATGATCGAATTAAAACATGGCTGCTAGGGCAATTCTTTATTCTGATTGTTTCAATTTTCCAATTTCTTCTTCTCTGAAACTACAATGCAATTTCAACTAAGGATGAAGAACTGGATCTTTCGTCACTGTATTGGATACCTAAATTGCTTAAGTGTCCTTACCAACAATATTTCATTGCTAGGGCTTTCAAGTACTCCACAGAACCTATCTTTAAATTTATAACACAAATTTTATCAGCAATCAAAGGAAAGCTTTATTATTCAGTTATTGAGAAAATACAATTCTAGGTGCGATGTGAAACAGATGTGGATACTAAAAATTTCCAAAGATCTGTTTGAGTATATACAATCGAAGTCTCTTTCCTAATGCGATAGTATAAAAATATTTGACTCTTCTACTATTTACACAAGTGTTCCACATTCTAAACTAAAAGACAAATTGAAAGAATTGGTCTTGCTTTGTTTCATCAATAATAATGGCCAACGTTGATACATTCATCTTGTTTTAAGGAGGAATAAATCAAACTTTGTAAAATAAAAGTAAAATTACAAAAATACCGAACTCCAAGGAAAATTCAAGACGGAAAGTCCTTTATCAAATGGCAAAATCAAAAGCTCAAACACATCAAAAGAATGGTAAACAACTGTCATATTCCTGACTTGGTACAGGCATTTCCTTATGTAGAAAACGGTGGATTAAACCTGGTTTTATATTTAGCTAAACCTCTCACTTGTATGATAGTCGCATAGAATTTAATTATATTGACAACAATGCGTGAGCAAAACAAACAGAAAATAATTGGTAAAAATGACAAAAAAGGGGTACAGCAGTCAATATAGTGTTATAATCTTAATAACTACAAAACAAACAAAAACTACTCTGATTCAAACAAAATATTCTCTGAAATTGACATTATCAACATGCTTGAATTCTTGATTGACATCATATTTTGAATTTAGTTGTACGTGTTTTTTAATAAAAATGTTGGCATTCACATGAAAACAAACTCCTCTTCTTGCCGACTTGTTCCTTATTCATATGAGGCCTACTTTAGACATATGCTTCCGAGGAAGAATGAAAAGAAGCTAGCATTATCCTTTAACTTCCCGTTTTGCTATAAATATGATCTCCTCTCACTGCACAATCGAAACTTTGGTGACTATGTTGAACGCATCTATCCAATCAAATAATAAATACAACAGATACAGTTAAGTCTGCCTCATGTCTCTAGAAATTGACAATGGCGGTCGTTTGAGAACAAAACTTTACGACAAAATAGATCATCAAAGCTTCCCATATTGTGCATTTTGAATTTCTGTGTAGCAACATTCCAGCAGCACCAGCATATGTCTCCCAGTTGATACGATATTCCAGAGCTTGCATTTCCTATTATGTTTCCTTGGCAGGTGGTTGCTGCTGACGAAAGAACCTATTAAACCAAGAGTGTGTTTAATATATGCTGAAGAAAATGATTGTGTTAGTGATTGGCCTTAAAAAAAATTATTTTTGTTCTGGGTAAAAAATAGATGGACTTGGGGTACACATAATTACCTTCCTCCCCCCTCAGAGAATCAAATGGTTACGCCCTTAATTTTCTATGTTGTGTTTTGCAGACTGTCTTTTTGTCATTTTTCGTTTGTTTTTTGTCATGGCACTGCCAGTTTGGTTTCGACTAATGAATATGATTACCCCTTTGGTATCATCCGCCTCTCTTAAAAAAGAAATGATGATCGGGATAAAGTTCCTCTTTTGTGCTGATTTGGTGGCATACCTGGTGGCAAATTATGTTGATCGTCAGGTGATCTATCAACGCTCCCTGTAGCCTCTAGTTTTCGTGAAATGCAGTTTAAACGTCAGGGTTTTTTTTCAAAACTGGTCCTGGTTTTTTCAAAGAAAATTTGAACGAGAAAAGCGGCATTCCGGAGTGAAATTACGTGCGATCAAATTAATGTATCAGTTTTATTCATGATTGCCCAACTCTTTTATAATAGTAGGCGTATATTTCGGGGTTTAATAATAAAAAATTAACCGCGAGCCACAGAGTAAAATCTTTTTGCGAGTGATCGAAGAGACCGAACAAAATAGCTCCACATTTTGTCGAACGGCTGATATTTTACGATATCTATACGCAGAAAAAAAATATAACAAAAATATCGAACTCCAAGGTAAATTCAAAAAGGGGAAGTCCGTAAACACTGACAAAATCAAAACCCTATCATCTGTTTATCATGGTATTTCTGGTCTACATTTGTATTTTCTTTCCGTAAGACAGATTAACGCTTAACAAAAGTGAGCTTGATAACGTCTCCTTATCCTTACACTTTTAGACTGGTTTATACCAAGAACGGGAATTTTACCACTTAGAAAATTATTTATGTCGTAAAACTTTTTTGCCTTTCGATGTTTCAAAGTCTAGGGAATTACCAATTGTCGTAATGGACTAGATATTTGGTTCATTAGCATCGACGAGCTTCGGTTATCCCATTATTTATCTATTCGACACATAACCTATGTAGTGAAAGGTGATTCCGAATGTAAAAGGATTTAGTTTAGATCTTATATTCCATGATACCTGATTGAACTCTTTTCAAAACCAGTAAAAAAAAAAACATAAAACTTAAAAATAGAAGATGATGTAGTACAATTGCAATAGTGACTATCAATCAGTACCAAATGACTTAGATGTGAGCAACCTCATGACCTTCAACAATGAGCAAATCCCATACCGTATATAGGCTATTAAAGGCCCGACATGATAAAATGTAAAACAATTCAAACGAGAAAACCAACATATCTGAAGATATGGTTTTATGTCTTATTATTTTGTGCATCTTCGTACTTTATTTTGCCTTTTACTTCTGTTTATTCGAGTGTCACTGATGAGTCTTTTGAAGAGGGAACGAGCGTCTGGAGTACAAAATTTTATTTTTGGTATCTATAATGAGTTTATATAGATGCTTTCTGATTCGCGTAAATAAAAAAACAACTTTTCTATAACCTGAGAAAAAATGGTAATCTGGCTTGAAACGAAATTAACTATTACTCATAGTTCCGCTAAAATGCCCATCCCAAATCGAATAATTTTTTAGCATTTACAAAACTATTCCGTCAATGTATAAATTATAACTTGTTAAGTCCATACAAGACCTTTTGGATGTCTTGAGGCTAAAACGTGAAATATGGTCCTGGGACTTTTTGCCGGTTACTACTGCAGTCATTTTGAGTGTTTAAAGTGGTATTTTCTTTAGGAGTGATGTGATGCAACAAATATTGATGAGGGAACAATCGAATGGGGTCCATTTGTTAGAAAAACAAATCAAGCAATTATTGAATGATTTTATTTGTAACTTATTAATTACAATCATATCTAAATAATTATTTCGCTTATTAATGTTATTGCTGATATAAACTGTCTACCAAAACCCACATTTGTTTATGGGATTCATAAATGAACCTCTTGGACACTGAAATGTTGATGCGAATTCTGGGCTGTTTTGAAGTGGACCAATCACTCTTAACCTAGGGAGAGTGTGATGATCAATTAAAGGCACTTTTCTGATAAATAAAGGTGATGAGTTAGAACACCATATTCTTGCCATATTTATAAAGAACAGTTGGTCGTCTGTAAACGGTAGTCCTGGCACTTTCTCACTTATGTTTCTATCGTGCTTAAATTTTTTATATGCATAAAATGCAGCTCTTACGCCTATATTGTCACACAAATTTTCATTTAATGTTTTATTTCCATTCGTAACATATACATCGGCTTCCGGTATATAATATTGCGAGTATTGACGTACATAACAGTCAGCTTTATCGGCAAACTTAAACGCAGATTTATCGGACCAACATCTTCGAATAAGTCCGTTCCAGTCAAATTTCATTCCTATAACTTCAAATCCATGAGCGTATTCGTGTCCTATTAAAAATCCAATGCCGCCAAAATTCATTCCAGGTGAATAATAGTTTTCGAAGAAAGGGTCACTCATTACTCCCAATGGTATTTCAATGGCTGTTGTACCAAAATTATGCAATGCATTTACTGTGCCAGGACGGAGGCGCCATTCATTCTTAGGTGGGTTTGTAAGTTTTAACAGTACAACTTTGTAATTTTCTGTTAATGATTCCACCATGTTTTCAAAAAAATATTTTCCCATATCAAAATGTCGGTAGTAAAAATCTAGAAAACTGTTTTCTAAAATTTCTTCTGGGAATCCTAATTTGTCTTTAATTGATTGCATTTTTTTCAGAACTTGTGATTTTGTTCTGTCTGACAACCATTTTGATTTACTTATCATATCTGTAAAAATAAAGCGAACATATCCTCTTATCTCGTTTACGTATGCGAGCGTTTGATCAGAATCTGTTTTATTTTCTATGAATATTCGACTTGTCACCCAGTCCATCTGTTCAATAACTATATCAGTACAAAAGTCAGACCTTTGTGGTAACTTGGGTTCACTCAATCCGTTGACAGTCGCAATGTATCGGAGATTCACATATTGTAGGTTTTTACTTACACTTGGCAATAAAGGCTGAATCGCTCTGAATAAAATATAATTAGCCAAAGTTCTTTTTGAGGTTTTAGTGATAATTGAGCTCAACTGATCAAAGTAGGGAGAAGCCCATAGGACAACCTTAGTCTGATAAGTTACATGGATATTCACTATGGCCAGAATTTTCCTTAAAACCGTAGCCAGTCAATTTTGGATACCTAATTGCAAGCAGTCACGTGCAGCTCTAGAAAATATAAAATTATGTTGTGTTGTCTGGTTGGCGAATATGGACACGGTTTTACATTGAAATAGTAGTACAGATACTTTAGTAAGTCACCAAACACTAACGATGAAGGATAAGTCTTCTCAGTCCGAAGAGAAACACTTAAAAATTACCATGACTGATGATGTTCTGCTAATATGCTGCATTTGGTATTTAATTTTGTCAAGCTTAAATTCCCAAGGTTAATTTGAAATTTAACGTCACAGTACCCACATTGCGCTGAGTAGCCAAATTGCACCCATTTAGCAAAAAATAGCAACGGAAATCTTACATGTTTTCTTATAGACTAAACAATTTGTATTTTTATGATTTGACATTATGCACGTCTTTCAACATACCTTAATTTATTTAGATATACATAAAAAGTTCACAGTATAAGTCAATAGATATACAGTGTTCACTCCAAAAAGTAAAATCTACGGAAACGTCGCCATGCGATGTCCACAAAAATAGTCATCTTTTAACAATGAATTAAAATATGTTACAGGCATCCATTTCTTAAAAAAAAAACGAATAGTAAGCATGGACTATTATCAAATTGTTCTAAATATTTATAGAAATAAAACAAAACATCTGTTATTCGATTTTTAAAGATGTGAATTTAAGCATGGATGCAATTTGGGTATTCCTCATTACAGAATTATGGAGGTAATTATGGATCGTTTGGAGGTCGGTTCAAACCCATGTTACTATGATTCAATATGGATTCAAAATTAAATTGTTGGAACTATATAGTGAATAACTTTAAGTGGCGACCACCCAGATTGCACCTAATTTGACAGTTTTTTCAGCTACGTTTATTTATTATCCAGACAAAAGTTTCCGTTCTGTGTTTATTTTATATGTGTATCCTTATTTACTATATAGTTCCAACAATTTGATTTTGAATCCATATTGAATCATAGAAAGATGGGTTTGAACCGACCTCCAAACGATCCATAATTAGGTCGCCACTTAAAGTTAACCAGCGAGGGACGTTAACCACCCAGTGTAGTAATGAATATTTATGTGAACTGGATGATTGACATGGATGAATATAAAAACAAAAGTGTGATTGCCGGAAGCAGTTGCAATTATTGTGTATCATCGTCAGAACTCATTAGCTCATATTAATTGTTAGAAATTATGTTTTTGGTGAAAATTTAAAAACAAACTTTTTAAAATTGAATTGAATTGAACTTTTTAAAATACAGTAATAGTATACGCTAAGCATATTTTGTAACCCTGTTTTAAACCATGATGAATGTTTTTGGCATATTTGGTTATACTATGAAATGATTGTTTCCATACTGTTTTATTTTCAAATAAGACCCATATGATTACGTTTGGGACATTTATACACGATTAGATTAAAGAAATAATGTGGATTCATACAGGATCATACAGTTAACGATTTTATAATGTACGAAAGCTAAAACTACAATACTGTGTATCATTCATCTACTTTCAATTGTTTTTTTTTTTAACAGAAATTGAAATGGATAATAAATGCTTATGCAATTGTTTACAAATCAGCGATAATCAGAGGTTTCAAAAACAATAAATGTATTTATGTTTTTAAAAAATCATTTTAATTACATTTTCCAAAATGATCGAAATTTGTTAGATTTATGAAAACCGCGGGACCAAAGTAAATAACAAACAAGAATAATTAATTTTCAGTTTCTGATAAGAACGTTCAGTAATATGATTTTTTAATGATAATATAATGTTTAAGCATTTCCTATTCGGATACATTCTATAAAAATGAAAATGACTACATGACCTACATCATTAATTAAGATTGTTCCATAATTCTAAGAAATTCTTGTTAATTCTTTACTTTATTTTTACACAAAAATGGTATCAGTTTCCACTAATCAAACTAGTTAACCATGAAATTAGTCGTGCTGGAGACGGAGTCATATGAAGTAGGTAAACCTGAATGATAAAAAGAAAGAAAAACATGCACTTGGTATAAACCGTTAAAAGATGACATTAACCGGTCACACATAAATGGTGAAAAAAAAATATGATATTTAGATTAAGAAGTACCTCATGAAAATCATTGATTGTTATTTGCTTAAAGTCCAGCGGCAAATATTTGATTTATGTTCAAGAAGAGAACAACTAAAAATTTAATACAATAGGGACACGAAGTTCCTCTCTTTTGGATTGGCCAGAACTTGAGCCTTGCCAGAGGCTACCTGTTGACCCCTCAAAGATTTGATGCAAGGATTCTCTAATTGCAGAAAGCGTGGCACTCTCTCTACTCGAAGCAATCGATTTAACGTATACCTTCTTAGCGAACGTGGATACGTATTTATACATCCTGTACAACCAAACGGACGCCCCCCTTTGGAAATGGTTTTACTAGCAAACTTTAAAATGACGAGTATAGACTTTTCTTACTTTGGACCGTACCTTTTACAGATGGAAACCTGTATCTCAGCGTTAGGAAACAGGTACCTAAATAGGAGATTGCATGGATATTTTTATAGAATCAAAGAACTATAACACGATTCGCGAGGAACTGTTTATGAATATCATAAAACTATATTTGTAAATTTGATAGTTTTCGAGGCAGAATAAATTAGTATTGATTTATTTTAGTTATTCCATATTGGTATTATCTAAGTATGTGTTTCAATATGAAATAGATTTCGAATATGCAAGGGGTAGGTATGGACAGATACTGTTTATATACTGTGTATTGGAGTACTGTATTGTATGTTAACCACCAAAACTAGTAGCTATTGGCAGATACTGTATATAGACTGTGTATCTGAGTACTGTATTGTACCTTTATAAAAATAAGGAGATGTGATATGATTGCCAATGAGACAACTATCCACTCAAGTTCAAATGAAGTGGATGTAAGCAATTATAGGCAACCGTACGGCCTTCAACAATGAGAAAAACGCGTACTGAATAGTCGGCTATAAAAGGCCCCAACATGAAAAATATTAAACAATTCAATTGAGAAAACTAACGGCCTAATTTATAACAAAACAATTAACGAAAAACAATTATGACAGACATAAACCAACGACAACCACTGAACTTAACCACCGACAGTAGGCATTACATATACTATTTATAGACTGTGTATATGAGTATTGTATTGCATGTTAACCACCGACGGTAGGTACGGACAGTTACTGTTTGAAGACTTTGTATAGGAGCACTGTATGGTATGATAACCACTGACGGTAGGTATGGACAATTACTGTTTATAGACTGTTGATATCAGTACTGTAATGTATGTTAACCACCGACAGTAGGTATGGGAAGTAACTGTTTTGAATATTGTGTAAGGGAAGGCTGTATTGCATGTTAACCACCGACGGTAGGTATGAACAGATACTGTATATAGACTATGTATAGGAGCACTGTATTGTATGTTAACCACCGACGGTAGGTATGGACAGATACTGTATATAAAGACTGTGTATAAGAGCACTTTATTGTATGTTAACCACTGACGGTAGGTATAAACAGAAGCTGTATATAAATTATGTATAGGAGCACTGTATTGTATGTTAACCACCGACGGTAGGTATTGACAGGTACTGTATATAAATTGTGTATATGAACACATTATTGTATATTAACCAACAACGCTAAGTATGAACAGATGCTGTATATAGATTATGTTTTCAAACACTGTATTGTATGTTAACCACCAACGGTAGGTATGGTCAGATAATTTATATAAACTGTGTATAGGAGCACTGTATTGTATGTTAACCACCGACCGTAGGTATGAACAGAAGCTGTATACAAACTATGTATAGGGGCACTGTATTGTATGTTAACCACCGACGGTACTTACGGACAGTAACTGTTTGAAGACTTCGTATAGGCCTAGGACTACTGTATGGTATGATAACCACCGACGGTAGGTATATACAATTACTGTTTATAAACTGTTGATAGGAGTACTGTAATGTATGTTAACAAACGTTAGTAGGTATGGGAAGTAACTGTGTGAAGACTGTGTAAGGGAACATTGTATTGCATGTTAACCACCGAAGGTAGGTATGGACAGATACTGTATATAGACTGTGTATAGGAGCACATCATTTTATGTTAACCACCGACGGTAGGTATGGACTGATGCTGTATATAGACTATGTATAGAAGCACTTTTTGTATGTTAATCACAAACAGTATGTATGGATAGATACAGTATATAGACTTTGTATTAGAGCATATTATTGTATGTTAACCACCGACGGTAAGTATGGACAGATGCTGTATTTAGACTATGTATAGAAGCACTGTATTTTATGTTAACCATCGACGGTAGGTATGGACAGATACAGTATGTAGACCTAGTATTAGAGCATATTATTGTATGTTAACCACCGACGGTAGGTACGGACAGATGCTGTATATAGACTATGTATAGATTGTACTTCTGTAAATATAAACAATGCAATTTCTCATAGGAACTCCGTTTACGGCAAAAACTGTGCCACTTTTACTATGAAATTTCGTAAAAATTTATATCCTAGAATGGAAAGTTCATATGTACATGTACTACTATTTTTTTCAAAGATCAAAATATAGGACTGCGCGGCATATTTTCAACATTTATATGCCTCGAACTTCTACGAGTTTAAACTTATACTAAATTTCTGTACTTCCCCTCCCGTCACTATGGGCCTTCCTCAGAATTCAGTTTAGCTGCTATCCATGTGTATTTCTACTAGTAACATTCCCAAGTTATGTCTCTACGAGATGAAACATAGAGATCATATCCGGGAACCAGTAAGTAAACAAAACAAAATATCTATGAATATTATATATCCCCCCAAAAGAGGCGTGGTTTGTGAAACAGCTGCATTTACAAAGTGCAAACCATAAGAGCACATTATTTAAATGAAATTAAAAGAATGAAACGAACTATTTCTTATTTTTTGTGAAAGTTGATCATATATCAGACCCCGATAAAAAACAAACTTCAATCAGTTCAAACCATTAATAGTTGTTTTGATTTATTAAGTACAGTTCTATAGATTGTCAGCTAATGTAACAAAAACTAAGGAACTCTACAGCTGAAAGTGAAAAATGATAAATTGATTCGTATCTTAAGCAGCAAATATTATATGCTGCACTTTTCTGTAAAGTTAATTTAGGAAAGAATTTATTAATACAGAAATATAGAATGAAAGTTTATAATTCATTTGTGCTTGAATAACGAAATATTCACATTCCCGAGGAGAAACAAGTTTGATGAAAACGTTATGTTCATATTGTGATCATTTTTGAAATTTTGTTTCAGTTATTTGCGAAGGTTTATACTATTTGAGCAGCACAATATACTGCATAAACCGTTTGTAACGTACTGTTACTTACAATATAAAACTTTTTATTTCACTTCTAAAGAAAATTTCGATATTTCATTGGCTGAGAGCAACTCTAATCATGATTGCTACCTATTGAAGGTATACGTGCCATATACGGTCAATGACCGAAAGAGAGTACAAATAACGACATAAAAGAAAAATGGTCAATCACAGCCAGTAATCAGCATATATCTTTCGTTTTATATCAATATGTAATTTCAGTTACCTCTTCACTCCAACCCACAGTCGCTTTGGGAATGGACCTCGCATTTTAAATATATATTTTCTAATTTGTGTGTTACTTTTTCTGTAAATTTTCTTTAATACTTTAACTTATTTTCACTTATTTTAATTTAAAATCATATTAAAAAGCAATGATACGGTGCAGGTTAATGACCGTAATGGACTAACGGTATAACCTTTTTTGTTTATATTGGAAAATATGAATCTAGTCAAGTTTGTCCCTTTCTAAAATTTATTATTATAATTTTTGTATTCTTGTCTCTCATATTTGCTAGTTGTATGCTTTGTCTATATGCCCTTTTGTGTTTCTTTGATACATAATGACGTGGCTCTTTTTTAGAAGAAATACACAATACACAATAAGGACAAGAGGCAAGAAGGACAAAGTAAACTTCTAATTTACATTCTGCAGAGGATATACATTGTATCTAAAAAAAACTATAGACAATATTCTTTTCATTCTTTGAACGACACAATTATTTTATATCTCTAGCTGTGTGACGTTTACATTCTGACGTCAAACGCGCGATTCTATGTCAGAGTTAATGTAAATCTAACCATTCGGTCCCAGTACTTGAAATGTTTCAATCCTTAATGGGTGGATTTTACACACATACATAAAATACAAAAATAAGAAAGGAATGAATTCTTTGTTAAATATTTGTTTGTTTTATTGTGATTAAGATTATAACACAATGTTGACTGCTGTACCCCTAATTTTGACTTTTTAACCAATTATGTCTGTTTGTTTTGTTCACACATCGTTGTCAATATAATGGAATTTGATGGAACTGTCGTACAAGTGAGAGGTTTAGCGCTTTTAAACCAGGTTCAATCCACCATTTTCTACATAAGAAAATGCCTGTACCAAGTCAGGAATATGACAGTTGTTGTCCATTGGTTTGATGTGTTTGAGCTTTTGATTTTGCCATTTGATTAGGGACTTTCCGTTTAAAATTTTCCTCGGAATTCAGTATTTTTGTGATTTTACTTTTTTCTGGCAAAAGGAAGACTCCCGTTTGAACGACTTTCATGCATATCCATGCTAATTAAGTCAACAGAACTATGAGCTCTACGGGAGTCTTTCCTTGTTAAATATATATGACCCGCCATGACATTTCTAGGCCTATCGAGGTGTAACGTCATGTGAGAAAAAGGCGTTAAATATGAACGTAACGTCAAATTTTGATTACATACACGTACATTGCTATACGGAATTAAAAGACTTGATGCTTTTTTAATCAATTAAATGATGTTAAATTGTCGCTGAAAAGTGTGAAGAAGGTATACCACTTTTCTATGGTTTCATTCCTTGATGGCAAGTACATAAATGCTAAAGAAGTTTTACGTTTTTGTTTGAAGTGGAAATATTTTTCCTGCATACATTGATAAAAAAACCGTATCAAATGTATGATATAAGATGTCATTTTGTTAACTACTTCTAAAACTGTCACACTTCTCATGCTATGCGTATTAGAGAGATGCATCACTAGACTGTCAAACTTAAAAGACAAAAAAAAAAAAAAAAAGAACTACAAACTTCCATTTATTCAAATTTGAAACTAATTTCATTACAAGTGTAAATTACATTTTCTCAAGAAAAAAACAAAGAAATGTTTTGTTTGTATTGAAATTTGTGTTCAAATAGACTGTTAGAAATCGCCCAACGCCAATGAAAGATATGTGTACTTTATAAATTAATGCGTATGATAATCAAAAAGTCGCCATCGAATACTCCTTATACCGATTTACCAAAAGACCCATTTGACTGTTATTTCAACAAATCTGCCATTAAAACTTGACAGGATGCTTTCTTTCAGTATGTACTGAATAAATATGCAATAAGCCCAATTTAGACTAGGTAACCCCTATAAGCCTGGAAATCTCGTGGCTAGTCACATAAATGTTACAATTGTTTCAGAACAACTCACAAAAACGAGCACTAAGTTGACACAACTCTACAAGAACCAACTTGTGATTCAGTCAATGGCAGGAGAATATCATGATGCCATACCAAAACTGTTGTGAGTATACACTATGTCATAGCTACATATATGTATTCGTCAACTTAGTGTATTAAAAAATCAAAATTAAGTCCATGGGTTTATGGATGCTTAATATAAACGCTGAAACAATTTAACATGAGATTATAATAGTTGATTTCAGCTGTTTTTAAATCTCAAAGGTATGACACTTTTTTCATGAAATAATTTTTTTGGGGGGTTCGTGTTGCTCAGTATTTGGTCTTCTGTGTTATGTTTTATATACTGTTGTTGGTCTTTGGTCGTTTTTTCTTTTTCTAAGCAACACGAACCCTACCAAAACTGGGAATGATTTCAGGTGAAATGGTTAGCAGATCCTGCTCCATATGTATTACTCCTATAAAATAGGAACTGTAGCTAAAAGTGGGAAAATCCAGAATGACAGGTTATTCATTGTGTTTCATTTTCGTCTTGGTATTGTTCCAAACGGCATTACAGCGTTGAAAGATAACAATTATACATTTATGAATAGCCTTACTAATTGTAATCTAATATGAAAAGTATAACATTAAAACCTCGAATGATATGATTTCCATCAGTAGGACACGTTTCTGGAACAACCTTCAAAAGGCACACTTGTTACAAAAAATTTGGTGTGCCTTAGATAGTATATTGGTCGTGAAAGAGCATGAAACACAAACTAAACCAGCGAAAACCTATCAAGATCATTTTCAGTCGTAGTTAAATTTCATGAACTGGACATAAAGTATACAATTAATTCAAAGTATTGGTTTTCAACATTCGTCAAGTTGACAGACAGTAAATTTGAACAGTATAATAATTTGGACCAAACAAGAACAACCTTTGAGATTTTGGATTGTAATAGACTTGTGATATATGGACTGTGATGGACTAATTTATTTATTTACTTTTAATTTTAACTTTTAGTTATGTGTATTCATTTCCTTGTATTTGTCATTGTCTATGTGAGATAGAAGAGATCGTGGAGAGGTTTTTCATATGTGTATATTTATGTTTTGTGTTTGTCTTGTGGTTGTGGCACAAGTTGTGGTATTATTAAACGCAGATTTTTATTTAGTTTTGTTGACGCCCAATTGACAGATCTATTTGATTGTTCCCCTTACTAAAAGAACACAGAAGTGAAAATTTCATTTCTTTACAACCGTATCAAATGTATAATATAAGTTGTCATTTTGTAAACTACTTCTAAAACTGTCACGCTTCTCATGCTATGCGTAATAGAGATGCATCACTAGACTGTCAAACTTAAAAGACAAAAAAAAAAAAAAAACTACTACAAACTTCCATTTATTCAAATTTGAAACTAATTTCATTACAAGTGTAAATTACATGATTCAGTCAATGGCAGGAGAATATCATGATACAATACCAAAACTGTTGTGAGTATACAGTATGTCATAGCTACATATATGTATTCGTCAAACTTAGTGTATTAGAAAAAAAATTAAAAATAAGGCCATGGGTTTATGGATGCTTAATATAAAACAATTTAGTATGAGATCATAATAGTTGATTTCAGCTGTTTTAAACCTTAAAGGTATGATACTTTTTCATGAAATGATTTTTGGGGTTCGTGTTGCTCGGTATTTGGTTTTCTATGTTATGTTTTATATACTGTTGTTTGTCTTTGGTCGTTTTTCTTTTTAAGTAACACGAATCCTATCAAAACTGGGAATGATTTCAGGTGAAATGGTTAGCAGATCCTGCTCCATATGTATTACTCCTATAAAATAGGAACTGTAGCTAAAAGTGGGAAAATTCAGAATGACAGGTTATTCATTGTGTTTCATTTTCGTCTTGGTATTGTTCCAAACGGCATTACAGCGTTGAAAGATAACAATTATACATTTATGAATAGCCTTACTAATTGTAATCTAATATGAAAAGTATAACATTAAAACCTCGAATGTTATGATTTCCATCAGTAGGACACGTTTCTGGAACAACCTTCAAAAGGCACACTTGTTACAAAAATTTGGTGTGCCATAGATATTGGTCGTGAAAGAGCATGAAACACAAACTAAACCAGCGAAAACCTATCAAGATCATTTTCCGTCGTAGTTAAATTTCATGAACTGGACATAAAGTATACAATTAATTCAAAGATGGCGTTGAGTTACTCCGACTTGTGTATAAAGTGATGAATATAATAATAATAATCATGATAACAAAACTAAAAATAAAAACCCAACAAAATTGATATAAATGTGTTTTTTTTCAGGGAATACCATGGCAGGAAACTTATACTTTGATTGGTGGTGCTTTCCAAAATAGCAATTATCCAAAACAAATATATCTCTGATATCACAAAACATGAACGGTAAGTGTATAATTATATAAAAAGTCAATGAAAAATGTTACTTATGCGAACCCAGTATACCGACGGCTATTGAAGTCAATCTACAAAGATAACATGCCAAAACTAGGTTGAACACAATGGTACAACTCCAAAAAAAAGTAGACTGGATGTGTCGACTGGGTAAATATCTCCTGCTATACTTGCACCATTCATTATACGATTCGAAAGTAACATACAGTAATATATAGTAATTGGCACAAACACAACATCACGAAAGTAGTTATATTGTTGATAAAATGATAAAATTGATAAAAGTGGAAGGATCAAAATATTTATACCAAGATGAGATTAAATTCAGACACTGGACCTATCCATATAAATTAAAGGCAACAGTATGTTATTTTGATTTTGCCATTTGATAAGTGACTTACCGATTTGAATTTTCCTTGAGTTCGGTATTTTGTTATTTTACTTTTATTGATGGTCAACTCTCAAAAATCTATAAAGAAGATATAAATCAAGGAAAAAACTAGAACTGAATGAATCGCATAAAATCCAAAAGAAGCAAGACCGGTAGCCTCGACAGGTTAACCATATTCTTCTCTGCATGCACCACCGACATGCAAATCAGCACTCAGTTAAATATTACAACCTGAAATAGGACACAATCGGTTAATTAACAGATCCGACGACTATTCTTGTATATAACGATCAGAGACCGCGAGAACATGTCTAGTGTGTTGAGACTTATCATGTTGACACATCGTATTGATCAACCAATTCGTTAAAACGATATAAAAGAATAATAACGAGTTCACTGCGCATGCCATATGTTTCTTGTATACCCTTCACCAGGTACACTTGGGACTTAATGTGGAGAAGCTGAAATATCCAACGTTTAAGCATCAAAACGAGCATAAAATGACCAGGTAATAGTGTATAATGTCAACTTTGCCTTAGACAGTTTATCTTAGTTTTAGTTTAATTACATAATTTATATATTATTTTTTAATTTACAAATATCGTGCTAGTACTGGAACACTGCTTACTAAGTGATAAATACCATCAAAGACTAACAGTTAAGTCATTATTTCCGCCGTTCTACCTCACAGCATTGCTGGAGGGATTTTATTTAACAGAAAAGCGACAAAATTCTCTAGCTTATCGTTTGAACTGAGATAAATCAATGCCAAAGGCTTGGGCAGGTATTCAAAGTTGGAAATTTAATAGTAATAGAAAAAAAAAAGAAATTCGTCAGATAACCTAGTTTCGAGTTGTATATAAGCGTCAATTTCTAGATAAAAAGCAGAGTATGCTGTCTCTGTAGTGTCCTTTCTTTCTAGTTCACTGGAGTACTACTTCTTAGCTTGTAATGGCATTAATAGTTTTTTTGTTTTGCTGCAAGTAATCAGGTAGGTATTATATTTGAAGCTATTATCGATGCAAGTGACAGGTATTTTAACATTACCTTATCCTATTACCATGGATTTCCCTCATTAAATAACTGAAATATGTTGAATTCAGATATAGGGTATGGGTCGACGAGACAGCAACCCAGTTGCATCTAGAGGTCAACCTAAAAACATCAAAAATAGACACATTGTCTACACAATTTTTCAAGTTCTACATTGTCCCTAGTATAGTCATCAATACCAAATACCTTCTAAAAAATCGGTAAAAAACAGATTAAAAGACACCAAGGCCAAGGAAGCAACCCAAAACAACAAGACAAAAGAAGAAAGACAACACAAAAGACAAAAGAATTAAATCGAGATGACAATCGACATTGTGATCAATTGGTGTCCATCGTCGTCGTCATTCGTAAACATACAAAAAATCTTCTCCTTTGAAACCACAACGCAAAATGTTTTGCATCTTTGCAGTAATGATGTATGGTATTAACAAATGATCCTAATTGTTTTTCGATCGATCGAATGAAAAACATAGCCACTACAGGTAAAATAGAACAAGGAGAAAAGCTACATTGATATTAGTCCTGAAAGTATGTCATGCATTTTCAATGAATGTCTTATAAGGACAACTTTGGATTGAGTATAAGTAAGTCGTTGTTGATAAATCTAAGTTGTATCTTTAGAAATATTCGAATTGTCTACAAAGAATATGTCCACTGATAATGGGTATTGTTCAATGTTGAAGGCAAGTCGATGACATATGGTTGTTTCAATACACATCATTTGGGTTCTAACTTAATAGTCGTCTCAGCGGCCATAATATCACATCTCCTTATTTTATAATTAACGAAATTAACGAATTAATTATACATCATTGCGCCTAAATGCTTATTGTAAAATACGATCGTTATTATGGTTTTGAATAATAAACTTCGTCATTTTTTTTTTCAGAAGACGACCGGCTCCTAATTACAATTGATATGACACAGGACAAAAATACAATAGAAAAAGCTTATTTGGACCCAGCAGGTATCAAACGCTATGTAATAGACTAAAAAGGATAACATAAGATCAATATACCACTTTTCTACTATATAATCGAATATCCAGTTGAATTAAATCAATAATAGAAATGAAATTCGCTATCATAAAAGACAAAAAGAACCAAATGGTATGTTAGATTGTTAACATCTGGTTCTATGGTCACTAAGATTTACTATAACTTATGATAATTGCTATGTTATTTACAGTTTTTGACAGCAAAAATGAATCCAATGATCTCATACCATTTTCATGATATTGAAACGGAAATGCTAATAGCAATAAAGGATTTTTTTTAAATCACAAAGTTATGTAGACGAATTTTCGAGAAATCTTAAAATAAAACGATAAAATTCTTATTTGGGAAATTTTTTTTTTATATGTTATATTAATTCGTTAGAAAGAGGAAAATACAGAAAGTCATAAGCAGAATTTTTCGTTTGCTGGTCATCATAAAAACATAAACTGGAATACTTTAAACAGATTGAACCGGGAAATTGGAACTAATATTGACATGGCAAAACTTTTGTATTAGAAGGGGATTCATTACTGACGATCAAGATGAAAAGCCAGGTGTCATGTTTATATGGCTGAGATCCCTAACAAAACAGTCATTTATGATAGGTAAAATATAAATAAATTAAATTTGCGGACGTACTGTTAATAAATACTAATCCCAATTGAAATGTCTCGACATTAAAACATATGTAAATGTATTATATCAATCTCAATGCGAATAAACAGAGACGTATCATACCATTATAAGTCTCTAGCATGAGACACAGTTCTGTAATAAATGAGAGGCGTCAGCTACCAATAGATATTCAAACTCAAAATTGGCAGATAAGCTGACAACGACACGGCAAAAAAAACCAACTAAGAAAAACATAGAAAACTAAAGACTGAGCAACACGAACCGCATCAAAAACCGGGGGTGATTTCATGTGGTCCTGAATAATTTTCTTAAACTGCATAGGAGTCAAAACGTTTCGGAATACAAAAACAAAAATATATATCATTTGGGAATATATCTGCTTAAGTCAGGTGCAACCTTAGTAAATTACATAATCATCGACTGAAAGTGTCAATAAGAATGTATAATTTAAAACATTATTAGTACCGAAGAACTGCCTGCGGGACAGACGATATCCCAGGGTGGAAAAATTCCGCTACAAGGGATAAAAGAATCTTTATCTTTCTATTCTGTTTGAAAAGTCTTTAAAACGTTACAATCGGTAAAATTTCAGATGTGCTTGGGGTAGAAAAACTCTTGTGTTTCGAATAATTCATATATAGTTACCAAAAGCAAAGCTAAATCAGATAAGGACGGATTTGTCTTTTTTCTAAAATCTCCTCTGTCTTGAATTATGTAGGGGTACATGTAGGATTCACAGATTTGCTGTTAACTCTAATTTTTCACTTATTAGACATTTCAAATTATCAAAAACAACTCATCAAAGGTACCAGGCTTATAATAAACCATTCTTAGAAACTTAGAAAACAGCATTTCCACCACTTATGTTATATTTAAAATTCGAGGTTTGGGGGAAAAAACAGTTACTATGTGGGAGAAGTTAGGGTATCAATAATTTGTGAGCTAGCAAGACAATTAGTTGCACAAACATTTTAGGCCGAAATATATGATAAATAAAAGGTATTCTTTGCTTTAATAGGGTTTAACGCCATTCTCTTGAACGCTTTACAAATTCCATGGCAATCAGTACCATTAGTAAAGTAAACTGGGGACTAAGGAGTAAACTATCCACATTTAGTGGGTAACCAATATACCCTTCACATACTATAAATTGAGCGGATTTAGTCGTGTTCTTCAAGTGACTTGGCTGTCTCAGGGAGCATTTCATGGTGGTTACGAGCAGGTAAATTTAGAAAAACGATCTAAACTGATTTGATATCCCTAGCCTTAAAAACTGTAAAATTTCACGTGTAAACTGGTTTTTTCCATATTTTTTAACCTTGTAATTTGATTTTATATAAAATGTAATTTGCTTCGTTTATTTTGATTAAATTTATATATATATTTGAAGATACAGATAGCTTGAACATGAATGTTGACCTTGAAGAAAACGAGAAGATTTATCTTAATGAAGGAGGTGGTGTTACTTATAAATACCTAGATAAGCAGCTCAATCATTTGTTCCAACAGTTAAATGTAGAAGTAGTGAAAATGTGGGAAAATCAGCATTCCCGTTTGAATGGTTTTACACTAGTAATTTTGGGGCCCTTTATAGCTTGTTGTTCGGTGTGAACCAAGGCTCCGTGTTGAAGGCCGTACATTGACCTATAATGGTTTACTTTTATAAATTGTTATTTGGATGGAGAGTTGTCTCATTGGCACTCACACCACATCTTCCTATATCTATATATAGGAATGATTCTTCTTAAACCCGCTCAACATTGAGAAGAAAGATACCATAAGCAGTGGAACTAACTAACGAGATAGCAGTCGTGTAGTTTATTGATAATTGGAAAATGAAATCTAAATTATGTACTGATATGAAATTGTTTAGTAATTGCGATAAGATATAGATTTTTTATACGTTTTTAGTTAAAATATATACTGTATGATACACTATGTACGTTATTTTTTACATGTTTAAAAAAGAAAGTATGATAAGGTCGCTTTTCTGCCCATTGAATTCGAAAATTAAAATGTATATCATAAATCTATCATAGAATTTCCTTCAGATGTTCCTAAGATATTAGTCTGCAACATGTGGAGCAGGATATGCTTACCCTTTCGGAGCACCTAATATCAACCCTATTTTGTTGTGGAGGGTCTTGATTATTCAGTCTAGTTTTTATGAAGCATTTTGTAGAATGTTGTTTATGCCATGTGAGTTATTGTCCGTCTGTCCGTCTTAAGACAATTCATCATCTCCTCATATACCACTGAGCCAAATTGAACAAAATATGTAATATTTGGAAGGGTGTTTATAAAAAAATCTCATTTCTTTCAGAATGATCGAATTAAAACATGGCTGCTAGGGCAATTCTTTATTCTGATTGTTTCAATTTTCCAATTTCTTCTTCTCTGAAACTACAATGCAAAATATTTTCAAACTTTTTCAACATTAACTTCTACGTCACTTATCAAAGAGGAAATCCTGAATAATCAAAGGTTTGTTTAACGCTCTTTGGAATTTCAACTAAGGATGAAGAACTGGATCTTTCGTCACTGTATTGGATACCTAAATTGCTTAAGTGTCCTTACCAACAATATTTCATTGCTAGGTCTTTCAAGTACTCCACAGAACCTATCTTTAAATTTATAACACAAATTTTATCAGCAATCAAAGGAAAGCTTTATTATTCAGTTATTGAGAAACTACAATTCTAGGTGCGATGTGAAACAGATGTGGATACTAAAAATTTCCAAAGATCTGTTTGAGTATATACAATCGAAGTCTCTTTCCTAATGCGATAGTATAAAAATATTTGACTCTTCTACCATTTACACAAGTGTTCCACATTCTAAACTAAAAGACAAATTGAAAGAATTGGTCTTGCTTTGTTTCATCAATAATAATGGCCAACGTTGATACATTCATCTTGTTTTAAGGAGGAATAAATCAAACTTTGTAAAATAAAAGTAAAATTACAAAAATACCGAACTCCAAGGAAAATTCAAGACGGAAAGTCCTTTATCAAATGGCAAAATCAAAAGCTCAAACACATCAAAAGAATGGTAAACAACTGTCATATTCCTGACTTGGTACAGGCATTTCCTTATGTAGAAAATGGTGGATTAAACCTGGTTTTATATTTAGCTAAACCTCTCACTTGTATGATAGTCGCATAGAATTTAATTATATTGACAACAATGCGTGAGCAAAACAAACAGAAAATAATTGGTAAAATGACAAAAAGGGTACAGCAGTCAATATAGTGTTATAATCTTAATAACTACAAAACAAACAAAAACTACTCTGATTCAAACAAAATATTCTCTGAAATTGACATTATCAACATGCTTGAATTCTTGATTGACATCATATTTTGAATTTAGTTGTACGTGTTTTTTAACAAAAATGTTGGCATTCACATGAAAACAAACTCCTCTTCTTGCCGACTTGTTCCTTATTCATATGAGGCCTACTTTAGACATATGCTTCCGAGGAAGAATGAAAAGAAGCTAGCATTATCCTTTAACTTCCCGTTTTGCTATAAATATGATCTCCTCTCACTGCACAATCGAAACTTTGGTGACTATGTTGAACGCATCTATCCAATCAAATAATAAATACAACAGCTACAGTTAAGTCTGCCTCATGTCTCTAGAAATTGACAATGGCGGTCGTTTGAGAACAAAACTTTACGACAAAATAGATCATCAAAGCTTCCCATATTGTGCATTTTGAATTTCTGTGTAGCAACATTCCAGCAGCACCAGCATATGTTGATACGATATTCCAGAGCTTGCATTTCCTATTATGTTCCCTTGGCAGGTGGTTGCTGCTGACGAAAGAACATATTAAACCAAGAGTGTGTTTAATATATGCCGAAGAAAATGATGGTGTTAGTGATTGGCGTTAAAAAAAAATTTATTTTTGTTCTGGGTAAAAAAAAAAAAGATGGACTTGGGGTACACATAATTACCCTCCTCCCCCTCAGAGAATCAAATGGTTACTCCCTTTATTTTCTATGTTGTGTTTTGCAGACTGTCTTGTTGTCGTTTTTCGTTTTTTTTTTGTCATGGCACTGCCAGTTTGGTTTCGACTAATGAATATGATTACCCCTTTGGTATCATCTTAAAAAAGAAATGATGATCGGGATAAAGTTCCTCTTTTGTGCTGATTTGGTGGCATACCTGGTGGCAAATTATGTTGATCGTCAGGTGATCTATCAATGCTCCCTATAGCCTCTAGTTTTCGTGAAATGCAGTTAAAACGTCAGGGTATTTTTCAAAACTGGTCCTGGTTTTTTCAAAGAAAATTTGAACGAGAAAAGCGGCATTCCGGAGTGAAATTACATGCGATCAAATTAATGTATCAGTTTTATTCATGATTGCCCAACTCTTTTATAATAGTAGGCGTATATTTCGGGGTTTAATAATAAAAAATTAACCGCGAGCCACAGAGTAAAATCTTTTTGCGAGTGATCGAAGAGACCGAACAAAATAGCTCCACATTTTGTCGAACGGCTGATATTTTACGATATCTATACGCAGAAAAAAAATATAACAAAAATATCGAACTCAAGGTAAATTCAAAAGGAGGAAGTCCGTAAACACTGACAAAATCAAAACCCTATCATCTGTTTATCATGGTATTTCTGGTCTATTTTCTTTCCGTAAGACAGATTAACGCTTAACAAAAGTGAGCTTGATAACGTCTCCTTATCCTTACACTTTTAGACGTCGCAGGAAGTTCTACCCACGTCTCAAAGCTGTTATACTTGAGTTACGGAACGATTGAGCAGAGTGGTACAGGCGAAGGGATAAACGAAAAACTATGTTACCATGCTAATTATATGTTAACTTTCATTTACAAATATATTGTGTTTGCATAAGAATGGCTGGTATTCAATTTGTTATAGTTATTACTAATTACCCTTTTAATAAAATACTCTGTTTTATCATAATCTATACATTCTATCTTTTTAATAATTTGAATCAAATACTGAACATATGTATCTCTCAAGGAAAATAAAAAATCTCTTATCAAAATATATATGAACAGCACGAAATAAATTACTTAATATTGATCACTGTAAAACGCATCTTGCAAAGTTCTTTAAGTTCATTTTCAATACTAAAACAGAGATGTAAGATTTTGAGTGACAGAATATGGAGTTCGTGCGATTCCGTCAGTTTTGATTTATTACCTTCATTCGTCTCGTTTCAATCGTTTTCCGTGATGTGAACATTGGTGAACTTCTGTCGCAGTCATTTAAACTGATTTTTTGGAGAAAACCGGAAATGAAAGGTTCTGCTAGTATTTTACGCAAACACAAGTATTTACTATTCTCTAAACTGTGTTGTTAAGTGATAAGAAGTAACTATTGACAGAAAGTGATGTATACCCTACAGTTAACTTTTACAAAAACATGGTATTTAGAAAAAAAAAGATAAAAAAAAAAGTGGCATTGCAAACTTGTGCTCACTGAATTCCATCTTTTTCAGATGAGATTAATATTTTAGTAGAAAATTTATATCTTTTATTTAACGAAAAAGATATATTGAAGAGTAGAGTTAAACGAAGAAAAATTAAGAAAAAGGAAAAAGTTACACGTATCATTTTTAATATTTCAACAAGAAGTTGCGTTTCGCGTCTTTGAAGGCATCTAACAATTTATATATTCAGGGGCGCACTTTCAATTACTATTAACAATGCATCTGCTGATTCAGTCACATTCTGCATCTCTAATAAAGAATACAAAATCTCCAATCAAAAAGTTCATCAAACGCAAGAAATTTAAAAGAAAATTAATATCTAAAATATCTATCTTTCCCACTTTTAACCAAAATCTACATTTTTTATTTGGATTCATGACAAAAAAATGTGGACATCGAATAGTTAACACTAATTCGTCACTGTTTTGAAGAAGACCATTAACCGTCAGAGCATAGGAATCGATAAATGTAATTTTTCTGAGAAATATAAGTGAAAGGTTGACATACTAGGTTCTTTCCATGTTGATAAAATAGAATTGTTCCCTAGAAAATGGCAGTTTTTGGTTATATAGTTGATATTTCGTATTTGTTTCCATGTTTTATACCTGAAAATTTCAGCTTTTAAACCAACGGAGACGCTTACTTTGTCGATGTACCTCGCTCCTATGGAGTTCATGTGATTTCCTTAGTTTTACTTTGTCGATGTACCCTTTCTCGCTCCTATGGAGTTCATGGAATTCCTTTAGTTTTACTTTGTCGATGTACCCTTTCTCGCTCCAATGGAGTTCATGGGATTCCCTTAGTTTTACTTTGTCGATGTACCCTTTCTCGCTCCTATGGAGTTCATGAGATTCCCTTAGTTTTACTTTGTCGATGTACCTCACTCCTATGGAGTTCATGGGATTCCCTTAGTTTTACTTTGTCGATGTACCTCGCTCCTATGGAGTTCATGGGATTCCCTTAGTTTTACTTTGTCGATGTACCCTTTCTCGCTCCTATGGAGTTCATGGGATTCCCTTAGTTTTATTTTGTCGATGTACCCTTTCTCGCTCCTATGGAGTTCATGAGATTCCCTTAGTTTTACTTTGTCGATGTACCTCGCTCCTATGGAGTTCATGGGATTCCCTTAGTTTTACTTTGTCGATGTACCCTTTCTCGTTCCTATGGAGTTCATGGGATTCCCTTAGTTTTACTTTGTCGATGTACCTCGCTCCTATGGAGTTCATGGGATTCCCTTAGTTTTACTTTGTCGATGTACCTCGCTCCTATGGAGTTCATGGGATTCCCTTAGTTTTACTTTGTCGATGTACCTCTCTCCTATGGAGTTCATGGGATTCCCTTAGTTTTACTTTGTCGATGTACCTCGCTCCTATGGAGTTCATGGGATTCCCTTAGTTTTACTTTGTCGATGTACCTCTCTCCTATGGAGTTCATGGGATTCCCTTAGTTTTACTTTGTCGATGTACCTCGCTCCTATGGAGTTCATGGGATTCCCTTAGTTTATGTTTGTTACCTTGTCTCTTCCTAATTGATTTACGAGATTTGAACCTCGGTAAACTACTATCGCCTTAATTTATATAAATCAATCTTATTATTAACAACCAGTGATTCTCCAATATTTTCAAGATAGCTTTGAAGAAAATTTTTCTAAGAAGCTCCAAAGATTATCGATTTTTTATCACGGATTAACTACATTTTTCTCCAAATGAAAGCGTTCGTCTTTTCCGTCAGACAATTGTTTATGTAATCATATTATGATACTTTTAGACTGACTGGCATGCTAAATATATATATATGTAAATATCTTTATCCTATCTGTATCAAAAGCATAAAAAGTAGCAACATAGGTAACTTAAATGTAGTTGACATCTGGGAACGATGCCTTTATGATATAAGCACATTTTCATTTATAGAACAAAAAAGAACGCCTTGTATTTCAATTTTTTTCAAAGACCAGTATGCAAAGCAATAAGTGTATACAGTCAAAATTTAACATATGTATATTTAAAATTAGCTGATGGATTGTGTTTGTTTTTAAAATTATATACAGTTTTTAGTATATCAAAATTTCTACACTAAATAGCCAAATAATTTTGTTTTGACCAATTATTAAGATAATTATTAACTTATGCAATGCTAGACAACATATCACCTCGCTCAAAAAAAAAGCAGGATCATCTTCACAACAGTACTGGGAGTACATTTATTAAATATTCCGAATGCATTATAATATGAATGATCCCATGTGTCAAAATAAGATGTCACAGATTGTATGTATGATAGCTTGGAAATATACAAATTGGTTATGATATTCTTATGAAATATATGTATTGGTAGAATTTTCGAAAACTCAATTTATGAGTGGGGCTGTTCTTAAACCACAGTATACCAAAATTTGTATGGTGATCACCTCCGTGAGCTGTTGTCTTGTATTCGTGTTACCTTTTTTCACTTTAATGTCAGTTTGCTCGAATTTACAATTTTTTGATATTGGTTTTCAAATAGTATACCACTTCCTTACTGTACAAGAGTTTTGAAATATGGCAGATTGATTTCCTGACTGTGATGGTCAGACAGTTTATCAATTTTCGGAAAAGGTGTCAAATGTCCAGAAAACCTATTAGGATTGATGTAGTTGAATTTAATAAATTGAAATAGAAAGAGAATGAAATAAACACGTACATTTAGATAAATAATCTCTTTTTTCTCCTTTTCTTAACCTAGTTCTGCTAACTTTAAAAGAAATATATGTTGATTGTTTTCATGTTCCAAAAAATTATGTAGGACATTTAATGCTTTCATTAGTCACAAAACAAGTTTAATGGAGTCGTTTATAGCTAGCCTATATAGTGTATTGCCTGTGGCAATTTATTTCACAAGCTTTTTAGAGTGAACATGATCAACTAGCTTTGCATAAATGTATATCAAAATAATATATTACCATAATGTATGAAAAACTCCTTGACCTAAAATGGCATTTTGATAGAAAAAACAATGGGACAAAATAAAAATTAAAATTAAACGCAATCTATTCGCTCCATTAATTTTCATAAGTATCATTATATCGTATATATCGTAATACGTAACAAATTCTTAGCTTAATGTAGAAATACAATTACCGATTAAAAAAAATGGAAAGCAGTTTTTGGAGACAAATCAAAAAAATAAGTGAAGTTTTATGGTATAGTTTCTTATATATTCCAAATGTGTCTGTTCTTTTCTTACTCATGACATCGTGAATAAAACTCGTTCATTCCTTTATTTTTATAAGAACAAGATGAATAAAATGCAAAACAGGAATTATATCAGGTACTTTAGAAAGGGTTGTATTCTGATCCTTTAGTTGCAAACTTTATGTTAATTATTCGGCTACATTTATGACCCATATCGGATAAACGATGTAAAGTAAAGTACCATAGACTATTATTTCATCCTTTTTTATTATTTCACTTGAAGACGACCGAACAACTTCTGTTGGCGACAGCTCACGATTTAGAAGTTTATGTGATATTGATCTGTATGATGCAAACTTGTTTATACCAAGAACGGGAATTTTACCACTTAGAAAATTATTTATGTCGTAAAACTTGTTTGCTTTTCGATGTTTCAAAGTTTAGGGAATTACCAATTGTCGTAATGGACTAGATATTTGGTTCATTAGCATCGACGAGCTTCGGTTATCCCATTATTTATTTATTCGACACATAACCTATATAGTGGAAGGTGATTCTGAATGTAAAAGGATTTAGTTTAGATTTTATATTCCATGATACCTGATTGAACTCTTTTTAAAACCAGTAAACAAAACCATAAAAATAAAATATAGAAGATGATGTAGTATAATTGCAATAGTGACTATCCATCAGTACCAAATGACTTAGATGTGAGCAACCTCGTGGCCTTCAACAATGAGCAAATCCCATACCGTATATAGGCTATTAAAGGCCCGACATGATAAAATGTAAAACAATTCAAACGAGAAAACCAACATATCTGAAGATATGGTTTGATGTCTTATTATTTTGTGCATCTTCGTACTTTATTTTGCCTTTTACTTTTGTTTATTCGAGTGTCACTGATGAGTCTTTTGAAGAGGGAACGAGCGTCTGGAGTACAAAATTTTATTTTTGGTATCTATAATGAGTTTATATAGATGCTTTCTGATTCGCGTAAATAAAAAAAAAACTTTTCTATAACCTGAGAAAAATGGTAATCTGGCTTGAAACGAAATTAACTATTACTCATTGTTCCGCTAAAATGCCCATCCCAAATCGAATAATTTATTAGCATTTACAGAACTATTCCGTCAATGTATAAATTATAACTTGTTAAGTCCATACAAGACCTTTTGGATGTCTTGAGGCTAAAACGTGAAATATGGTCCTCGGACTTTTTTCCGTTTGATTTCTGTTGTAAACAGTTTTTTTGCTTAATATTTAAACTATGGGTTACTACTGCAGTCATTTTGAGTGTTGAAAGTGGTATTTTCTTTAGGAGTGATGTGATGCAACAAATATTGATGAGGGAACAATCGAATGGGGTCCATTTGTTAGAAAACAAATCAAGCAATTATTGAATGATTTTATTTGTAACTTATTAATTACAATCATATCTAAATAATTATCTCGCTTATTAATGTTATTGCTGATATAAACTGTCTACCAAAACCCACATTTGTTTATGGGATTCATAAATGAACCTCTTGGACACTGAAATGTTGATGCGAATTCTGGGCTGTTTTGAAGTGGACCAATCACTCTTAACCTAGGGAGAGTGTGATGATCAATTAAAGGCACTTTTCTGATAAATAAAGGTGATGAGTTAGAACACCATATTCTTGCCATATTTATAAAGAACAGTTGGTCGTCTGTAAACGGTAGTCCTGGCACTTTCTCACTTATGTTTCTATCGTGCTTAAATTTTTTATATGCATAAAATGCAGCTCTTACGCCTATATTGTCACACAAATTTTCATTTAATGTTTTATTTCCATTCGTAACATATAAATCGGCTTCCGGTATATAATATTGCGAGTATTGACGTACATAACAGTCAGCTTTATCGGCAAACTTAAACGCAGATTTATCGGACCAATATCTTCGAATTAGTCCGTTCCAGTCAAATTTCATTCCTATAACTTCAAATCCATGAGCGTATTCATGTCCAATTAAAAATCCAATGCCGCCAAAATTCATTCCATGTGAATAATAGTTTTCGAAGAACGGGTCACTCATTATTCCCAATGGTATTTCAATGGATGTTGTGGCCAAATTATGCCATGCATTAACTGCCCCAGGACGGAGGAGCCATTCATTCTTGGGTGGGTTTGTAAGTTTTAATAGAACAATTTTGTAATTTTCTGTTAGTGATTCCACCATGTTTTCAAAAAAATATTTTCCCATATCAAAATGTCGGTAGTAAAAATCTAGAAAACTGTCATGTAAAATTTCTTCTGGGAATCCTAATTTATCTTCAACTGATAGAATTTTTTTCAGAACTTGTGATTTTGTTCTGTCTGACAACCATTTTGATTTACTTATCATATCTGTTAAAATAAACCGAACATATCCTCTTATCTCGTTTACGTATGCGAGCGTTTGATCAGAATCTGTTTTATTTTCTATGAATATTCGACTTGTCACCCAGTCCATCTGTTCAATTACTATATCAGTACAAAAGTCAGACCTTTGTGGTAACTTTGGTTCACTCAATCCGTTGACAGTCGCGATGTATCGGAGATTCACATATTGTAGATTTTTACTTACACTTGGCAATAAAGGCTGAATCGCTCGGAATAAAATATAATTAGCCAAAGTTCTTTTTGATGTTTTAGTTATAATTGAGCTCAACTGATCGAAGTAGGGAGAAGCCCATAGGACAACCTTAGTCTGATAAGTTACATGGATATTCGATTTGGCCAGAATTTTCCTTAAAAACCGTAGCCAGTCAATTTTTGGATACCTAATTGACATTTCAAGAATACTTATCTTATTATATCGAATATTTACTAGTCTTCTTTCTTCCTCGAATAACATAATTTTTGCTAATGCAGTTTCAAATTCTACAACATCACACATATCCTTTTTGGCGATGTTAGGATGTGCCCCAAGGGAAACTGCAACATCTACTAAATATTCTTCATAGGCCTTGTTATATAAGTTGTGTCTCCCAAGTCGATAAACCTCCTGGTTTGGTAATCCAGAAAAATCAAACTGTCCTAATCGAGGTTGGTCTAAATATATAGCATATGGACCTTTTTCACCAAAATCCTTTTGCACCGTCATACCAATAACTACTCCAGACATCTGGTAATGAAATTGCCAGTCTTTCAAAACTGGTTTTGTTGCCGCTAACAAGTCTATATAATCAAAGTTCTTACTATCCCAGCTTCCTAGCACAGGCCACCCACCCAGGGCAGACAAATACTTAAGGATAGGTTCTACTCCTCGGATTTCTATTGTTTGCTGATCCATGCATGACTGGAATAGTTGTTTTGCTTTTTTTAGTGGAATTTGGTCACTTTGTTTAACGATACTTTGAATTTCCGCCTTGACAGCATCTCTGATTCTATTCCGTGGTCTGCCGAAAGCCCACTGATCTCCGCTTGGCGGATTGGTTTCTTTAATATAACCACCACAAGCAAATTTGAAGAAATTATCACAAGGATTCACACTCATATCGAGAGATTTGAGAACAGTCTCCGTAATTGTTTGTCGCATTGTTGGATTTGGCTGAGGATTTGATTCATGTTTAATCAATTTATTTTTATTGTCCTTTTCAAAAATGGAAAACTGGTTTTCAAAACGTTGCACGCTGCCGGATTGTACAAGAGTTTTCAAGCAAGGTGATCCCGGTACTTCGCCACGTACATTTGAATTCATGTTTGTGTCACCGATGTGAACATTCTGTATAAAGTCATAACATCCAACATATCTAAATGCCAAAAGTAAACAAAATAAATAAACAAACATGTTTTCGTTATAATTATGAAACATGTAAGACAAGTCACATTATACACAGAAATAAAATATCTGTTAATGTTACACTGAAGACGTTTTTATTGTCGCCGGTCCATTACAAATTAGTCGAGTGGCATGGTATAAATATATGGTATAAACCTTAGTACTAATAAATCAAACTTTTTTACAAATAAATGTGTGAACCCAGGCTTTCATTGTTTGGTGGTGACCGTTGGTTTTACCGTTTGAATGGTTTTACACTAGTACTTTTGGAGCCCTTTATAGCTTGTTGTTCGGTGTGAGCCAAGGCTCCGTGTTGAAGGCCGTACATTGACCTATAATGGTTTACTTTTATAAATTGTTATTTGGATGGAGAGTTGTCTCATTGGCACTCACACCACATCTTCCTATATCTAATGACGTCCACGTGCGGATTCTGGTGGGTGCAATCAGTCGCGTGCAGCTTTAAAATCTATAATTCTGTTGTGTTGTCTGTAAGGCGAATAAGGACACTGTTTTACATTGAAATAGTAATACAGATACTTCAGTAAGTCACAAAACACTAACGATGAAGGATAATTGTGCTCAATCCGAAGAGAAACACTTGAAAACTACCATGATTGATGTGGTTCTGCAAATATACTGCATTTGGTATTTGATTTTGTCAAGCCTAAACTCCCAAGAATAATCTGAAATTTAAGGATTTAAAATACAAGTTGGTCGAATCCTCTGAAATATGAATTGAATGCAAGTTAAAGTATCAATATTTCAGAATATCAGTAAAAACTTTTAGTAATGATACTGAACATGCAATAAATGAATTTAGCGTCTGTTTGGCCTTGGGATTCGTCAGTAGGCTTTGCCTTTGGAAATTCATTTCAATATGCATAGACTCCAAAGGCCAAACTGAAATTTAAAGATTTAAATACTAAGTAAAAATAAAAATTTATTAACTCTTTTGAAATATGAATTTAATATTAAAGTTCAATATCTATGAGCAGGATAACAGTTATCTATTTATTTGTTTTCAACCGAAAGTTATAGTCGTTGAGTATCAGGATGATGTTTAGTTGTTCAGTAACAGGACAATGTATAGTTGTTGAGTATCGGGATGATGTTGAGTTATCGAGGAGCAGGACAATATATAGTCGTTGAGTATCAGGATGATGTTTAGTTGTCGAAGGGCAGGACAATATATAGTTGTTGAGTATTAGGATGATGTTTAGTTGTTCAGGATCAGGACAATGTATAGTCTTTGAGTATCAGGATGATGTTTAGTTGTTCAGGAGTAGGACAATGTATAGTCGTTGAGTATTTGGATGATGTTGAGTTGTCGAGGAGCAGGACAATGTATAGTCGTTGAGTATCAGGATGATGTTTAGTTGTTCAGGAGCAGGACAATGTATAGTCGTTGAGTATCAGGATGATGTTTAGTTGTCGAAGGGCAGGACAATATATAGTTGTTGAGTATCAGGATGATGTTTAGTTGTTCAGGAGCAGGACAATGTATAGTCTTTGAGTATCAGGATGAAGTTTAGTTGTTCAGGAGTAGGACAATGTATAGTCTTTGAATATCAGGATGATGTTTAGTTGTCGAGGAGCAGAACAATATATAGTCTTTGAGTATCAGGATGATGTTTAGTTGTTCAGGAGCAGGACAATGTATAGTCGTTGGGTATCAGGATGATGTTTAGTTGTTCAGGAGCAGGACAATGTATAGTCGTTGAATATTAGGATGATGTTTAGTTGTTCAGGGACAATGTATAGTCGTTGAGTATCAGACAATGTATAGTCGTTGAGTATCAGGATGATGTTTAGAGTGTATAGTCAGTATCAGATGATGTTTAGTTGTCGAGGAGCAGGACAATGTATAGTCTTTGAGTATCAGGATGATGTTTAGTTGCCGAAGGGCAGGACAATGTATAGTCGTTGAGTATCAGGATGATGTTTAGTTGTTCAGGAGCAGGACAATGGATAGTCTCTGAGTATCAGGATGATGTTTAGTTGTTCAGGAGCAGGACAATGTATAGTCGTTGAGTATCAGAATGATGTTTAGTTGTCGAGGAGCAGGACAATGTATAGTCGTTGAGTATCAGAATGATGTTTAGTTGTCGAGGAGCAAGGAAAATGTATAGTCGTTGAGTATCAGGATGATGTTTAGTTGTTCAGGAGCAGGACAATGTATAGTCTTTGAGTATCAGGATGATGTTTAGTTGTTCAGGAGCAGGACAATGTATAGTCGTTGAGTATCAGAATGATGTTTAGTTGTCGAGGAGCAGGACAATGTATAGTCGTTGAGTATCAGAATGATGTTTAGTTGTCGAGGAGCAAGGAAAATGTATAGTCGTTGAGTATCAGGATGATGTTTAGTTGTTCAGGAGCAGGACAATGTATAGTCGTTGAGTATCAGGATGATGTTTAGTTGTCGAGGAGCAGGACAATGCATAGTCGTTGAGTATCAGGATGATGCTTAGTTGTCCAGGAGCAGGACAATGTATAGTCGTTGAGTATCAGGATGATGTTTAGTTGTCGAGGAGCAGGACAATGTATAGTCGTTGAGTATCAGGATGATGTTTAGTTGTCGAGGAGCAGGACAGTGTAGATGAAGTTTAGTTGTTCAGGAGCAGGACAATGTATAGTCGTTGAGTATCAGGATGATGTTTAGTTGTCGAGGAGCAGGACAATGTATAGTCGTTGAGTATCAGGATGATGTTTAGTTGTTCAGGAGCAGGACAATGTATAGTCGTTGAGTATCAGGATGATGTATAGTTGTTCAGGAGCAGGACAATGTATAGTTGTTGAGTATCATGATGTTGAGTCGAGGAGCAGGACAATATATAGTTGTTGAGTATTAGCATGATGTTTAGTTGTATCAGATGGAGTTGTCGAGGAGCAGGACAATGTATAGTCGTTGAATATCAGGATGAAGTTTAGTTGTTCAGGAGTAGGACAATGTATAGTCTTTGAGTATCAGGATGATGTTTAGTTGTATCAGGATGATGTTAAGCTGTCGAGGAGCAGGACAATGTATAGTCGTTGAGTATCAGGATGATGTTTAGTTGTTTCGGAGCAGGACAATGGATAGTCTCTGAGTATCAGGATGATGTTTAGTTTTTCAGGAGCAGGACAATGTATAATCTTTGAGTATCAGGATGATGTTTAGTTGCCGAAGGGCAGGACAATGTATAGTCGTTGAGTATCAGGATGATGTTTAGTTGTTCAGGAGCAGGACAATGTATAGTCGTTGAGTATCAGGATGATGTTTAGTTGTTCAGGAGCAGGACAATGTATAGTCGTTGAGTATCAGGATGATGTTTAGTTGTTCAGGAGCAGGACAATGTATAGTCGTTGAGTATCAGGATGATGTTTAGTTGTCGAGGAGCAGGACAATGTATAGTCGTTGAGTATCAGGATGATGTTTAGTTGTTCAGGAGCAGGACAATGTATAGTCTTTGAGTATCAGGATGATGTTTAGTTGTCGAGGAGCAGGACAATGTATAGTCGTTGAGTATCAGGATGATGTTTAGTTGTCGAGGAGCAGGACAATGTATAGTCGTTGAGTATCAGGATGATGTTTAGTTGTCGAGGAGCAGGAAAATGTATAGTCGTTGAGTATCAGGATGATGTTTAGTTGTTCAGGAGCAGGACAATGTATAGTCTTTGAGTATCAGGATGATGTTTAGTTGTCGAGGAGCAGGACAATGCATAGTCGTTGAGTATCAGGATGATGCTTAGTTGTCCAGGAGCAGGACAATGTATAGTCGTTGAGTATCAGGATGATGTTTAGTTGTCGAGGAGCAGGACAATGTATAGTCGTTGAGTATCAGGATGATGTTTAGTTGTCGAGGAGCAGGACAGTGTACAGTCGTTGAGTATCAGGATGATGTTTAGTTGTTCAGGAGCAGGACAATGCATAGTCGTTGAGTATCAGGATGAAGTTTAGTTGTTCAGGAGCAGGACAATGTATAGTCGTTGAGTATCAGGATGATGTTTAGTTGTCGAGGAGCAGGATAATGCATAGTCGTTGAGTATCAGGATGATGTTTCGTTGTTCAGGAGCAGGACAATGTATAGTCGTTGAGTATCAGGATGATGTATAGTTGTTCAGGAGCAGGACAATGTATAGTTGTTGAGTATCGGGATGATGTTGAATTGTCGAGGAGCAGGACAATATATAGTCGTTGAGTATCAGGATGATGTTTCGTTGTTCAGGAGCAGGACAATTTGTATCAGGATGATGTTTAGTTGTCGAGGAGCAGGACAATGTATAGTCGTTGAGTATCAGGATGATGTTTAGTTGTTCAGGAGCAGGACAATGTATAGTCTTTGAGTATCAGGATGATGTTTAGTTGCCGAAGGGCAGGACAATGTATAGTCGTTGAGTATCAGGATGATGTTTAGTTGTTCAGGAGCAGGACAATGTATAGTCGTTGAGTATCAGAATGATGTTTAGTTGTCGAGGAGCAGGACAATGTATAGTCGTTGAGTATCAGGATGAAGTTTAGTTGTTCAGAAGCAGGACAATGTATTGTCGTTGAGTATCAGGATGATGTTTCGTTGTTCAGAAGCAGGACAATGTATAGTCGTTGAGTATTAGGATGATGTTTAGTTGTTGAGGAACAGGACAATGTATAGTCGTTGAGTATCAGGATGAAGTTTAGTTGTTCAGGAGTAGGACAATGTATAGTCTTTGAGTATCAGGATGATGTTTAGTTGTTCAGGAGCAGGACAATGTATAGTCGTTGAGTATCAGGATGATGTATAGTTGTCGAGGAGAAGGACAATGTATAGTCGTTGAGTATCAGGATGAAGTTTAGTTGTTCAGGAGCAGGACAATGTATAGTCGTTGAGTATCAGGATGATGTTTAGTTGTCGAGGAGCAGGATAATATATAGTAGTTGAGTATCAGGATGATGTTTAGTTGTTCAGGAGCAGGACAATGTATAGTCGTTGAGTATCAGGATGGTGTTTAGTAGTTCAGGAGCAGGACAATGTATAGTCTTTGAGTATCAGGATGATATTTAGTTGTCGAAGAGCAGGACAATTTATAGTCTTTGAGTATCAGGATGATGTTAAGTTGTCGAGGAGCAGGAAAATGAATAGTTGTTGAGTATCAGGATGATGTTTAGTTGTCGAAGGGCAGGACCATGTATAGTCGTTGAGTATCAGGATGATGTTTAGTTGTCGAGGAGCAGGACAATGTATAATCGTTGAGTATCAGGGTGATGTTTAATTGTTCAGGAGCAGGACAATGTATAGTCGTTGAGTATCAGGATGATGTTTCGTTGTTCAGGAGCAGGACAATGTATAGTCTTTGAGTATCAGGATGATGTTTAGTTGTCGAGGAGCAGGACAATGTATAGTCGTTGAGTATCAGGATGATGTTTAGTTGTTCAGGAGCAGGACAATGTATAGTCGTTGAGTATCAGGATGATGTTTAGTTGTTCAGGAGCAGGACAATGTATAATCTTTGAGTATCAGGATGATGTTTAGTTGTCGAGGAGCAGGACAATGTATAGTCGTTGAGTATCAGGATGATGTTTAGTTGTTCAGGAGCAGGACAATGTATAGTCGTTGAGTATCAGGATGATGTTTAGTTGTTCAGGAGCAGGACAATGTATAGTCGTTGAGTATTAGGATGATGTTTAGTTGTTCAGGAACAGGACAATGTATAGTCGTTGAGTATCAGGATGATGTTTAGTTGTTCAGGAGCAGGACAATGTATAATCTTTGAGTATCAGGATGATGTTTAGTTTAGGATGATGTTTAGTTGTTCAGGAACAGGACAATGTATAGTCGTTGAGTATCAGGATGATGTTTAGTTGTTCAGGAGCAGGACAATGTATAATCTTTGAGTATCAGGATGATGTTTAGTTGTCGAGGAGCAGGACAATGTATAGTCGTTGAGTATCAGGATGATGTTTAGATGTTCAGAAGCAGGACAATGTATAGTCTTTGAGTATCAGGATGATGTTAAGTTGTTCAGGAGCAGGACAATGTATAGTTGTTGAGTAACAGGATGATGTTTAGTTGTTCAGGAGCAGGACAATGTATAGTCGTTGAGTATCAGGATGATGTTAAGTTGTTCAGGAGCAGGACAATGTATAGTCGTTGAGTATCAGGATGATGTTTAGTTGTCGAGGAGCAGGACAGTGTACAGTCGTTGAGTATCAGGATGATGTTTGGTTGTTCAGGAGTCTGAAAATGTTTGTTTTCTAAGATGAGAAGAGTATTTAGTTTTTAGGGGCAAAACAATGATTAGTTATTCGTGAGTAGAACAATATTTAGTTGTTCAGGAGTAGGACAATGTTTAGTTGTTCAGGAGCAGGACAATGCTTAGTTGTTCATTAGTAGGGCAATGTTTGGTTGTTCAGAAGTAGGACAATGCTTAGTTGTTCAGGAGCAGGACAATGCTTAGTTGTTCATTAGTAGGGCAATGTTTGGTTGTTCAGAAGTAGGACAATGCTTAGTTGTTCAGGAGCAGGACAATGCTTAGTTGTTCATGAGTAGGGCAATGTTTAGTTGTTCAGGAGTAGAACAATGTTTAATCGTTCAGGAGTAGGACAATAATTGGTTGTTCAGGAGTAGGACAATGTTTAGTCTTTTAGGCGCAAAACAATGATCAGTTATTCATGAGTAGGACAATATTTAGTTGTTCAGGAGAGGGAAAATGTTTAGTTGTCGAAGAGTATGACAATGTGAACTTGTTCAGCAGCAGGACAATGTTAAGTTGTTCAGGAGTAGGACTATGTTTACTTGTTCATGAGTAGGACAATGTTTAGTTGTTCATGAGAATGACTATGTTAAGTTGTTCAGTATAGCAAAACAATGTTAAGTTGTTCAGGAGTAGGACAATGGTTTCTTGTTCAGAAGAAGGACAATGCTTAGTTATTCGGGAGTAAGACAATGTTTAGTTGTTCAGGACTAAGACAATGTTAAGTTGTTCAGGACCAAGACAATGTTAAGTTGTTCAGGACCAAGACAATGTTTAGTTGTTCAGGACTAAGACAATGTTAAGTTGTTCAAGAGTAGGACAATGTTAAGTTGTTCAGGAGCAGGACAATGTTTAGTTGTTCATGAGTAGGACAATGTTTAGTTGTTCAGGACCAAGACAATGTTTAGTTGTTTAGGAGTAGGACAATGTTAATTTATTCAGGAATAGGACAATATAAAAATAAGGAGATTTGGTATGATTGCCAATGAGACAACTATCCACCAAATTTCAAATGAAGTAGATGTAAGCAATTATAGGCAACCGTACGGCCTTCAACAATGAGAAAAACCATACAGTGTGGTCGGATATAAAAGGCTCCGACATGAAAAATGTGAAAAAATTCAATTGAGAAAACTAACGGCCTAATTTATAACAAAACAGTTTACGAAAAAAAGAACCTTAGTGAGCGCGCTCACATACCCCACGTCCCCACATTGTCATTGGAGAAATAAAATAAGTGTAAGAAAAAAAAATTGAATCATAATTTCCTGTCAATATGCACATCTACATAGTATGTCCTTATTATCTACACAGTTTCATGAAATTCTGTTGTGTGGTTTGAGAGGAGTTGCGATGACAAAAGGTTGCAATAGTATATTGGGAACATAAGTTCAAAGGGGGCGTAACTCCTGGAAAAAAAATTGAATCGTAATTTCCTGTCGATATGCACATCTACGTAGTATGTCCTTATTATCGGAAAAGGTTTCATGAAATTCTGTTGTGTGGATTGAGAGGAGTTGCGATGACAAAAGGTTGCAGTAGTATATTGGGCAAATAAGTTCAAAGGGGCGTAACTCCTGGGAAAAAATTGAATCGTAATTTCCTGTCGATATGCACATCTACGTAGTATGTCCTTATTATCTGAAAAGGTTTCATGAAATTCTGTTGTGTGGTTTGAAAGGAGTTGCGATGACAAAAGGTTGCAGTAGTATATTGGGCAAATAAGTTCAAAGGGCGTAACTCCTGGGAAAAAATTGAATCGTAATTTCCTGTCGATATGCACATCTACATAGTATGTCCTTATTATCTAAAAGGTTTCATGAAATTCTGTTGTGTGGTTTGAGAGGAGTTGCGATGACAAAAGGTTGCAGTAGTATATTGGGAAAATAAGTTCAAAGGGCGTAACTCCTGGGAAAAAAATTGAATCGTAATTTCCTGTCGATATGCACATCTACGTAGTATGTCCTTATTATCGGAAAAGGTTTCATGAAATTCTGTTGTGTGGTTTGAGAGGAGTTGCGATGACAAACTGTTGCAGTAGTACATTAAAGTAAATAAGTTCAAAGGGATGTAACTCCTAGAAAAAGAATTGAATCGTAATTTCCTGTGGATATGCACAACTAAATAGTACGTCCTTATTATCTAAAAAGGATTTGTGAAATTCTGTTGTGTGGTATGAGAGAAGTTGCGATGACAAGAAACAGGACTGACGGACGGACGGACGGACGGACGGACGGGTCAAAAACATTATACCCTCCGCAACTCGTTGCGTGGGGTATAACAAATATGACAGACATGAACCAACGACAACTACTGAACTACAGGCTCCTGAATTGGGACAGGCACATAAAGAATGTGGTGGGGTTAAACATGTTTGTGAGCGCTCAAACCTACACCTAACCTGGGACAGTGGTGTAACAGTACAACATAAGAACAAACTATAAAAATCCGTTGAAAAAGGCTTAACTCATCAGATGGATACAAATATAAATACATCTAACAAAAACACAAAGTTGACGTGAACGGGTATTTGTACATCCCAAAAACAAAAAGACACTAATATTTAGTTGTTCGGTAGTAGGACCATGTTTAGTCGTTCAGGAAAGAGTATATATGTCCCTAGCAAATTGAAACATCGTAAAGGCCAAACACGCAGGGCGTAGAACTAGTAAAAGTATACACCAGTTTGTATGGATTCAAAGAAATGTTTCACGAAGAAACTTTAAAAAATCATGCATTGGTTTCAAATTTCGCTTTTATAAATTCGCTCGACGTCAATAATCCGTATTTTCAGTGACCTCAGGTAAGTAAGGTATTGAATTTTTCTAAACAGACAAAAGTATGGTACGAATGAAAAGCAATTACATGGATATTAATCATGATTTGGAAAAAAAATCACCATAATGTTTGTTGTGTTTAGTTTATATAAGATCGTTTTCATTTTTCGTTTTTGTATTCTGTAATATAAACAAAATATATATGAATGATAATATAAAAATAAGATATGGCATGATTGCCAATGAGACATCTCTCCACAAGAGACCAAATGACACAGAAATGACAACATTAAGTTTTGGGAAAAGGAGGAAGTTGATTACTCTCAAAACTTGTATAGACACCCTGTCCCAAGTCTCGAATGTCGTTACTAGTTGTTGATATCCATTCATGACTTTTGTCTTTTTATGTTAGACTTTAGTGACAGTGTTTTTCATTTACCAATCTATTGAATTATTCAAAAAGTGTGAGCGATTGCCAGTTGTGCATAATTTAAATTGTATTATATTGCGAATGTTTTTTTAAATGTAAATAGCCAAGAGGAGAACTTTCTGTGTTGCCCGACATTGCGCAAAGTTTTCGCGCGTAACCAATTACAAATCAGTTTTGAATCAGGTTCCTTACCTGGAAGAAGAAGAAGAAGAAGAAGAAGAAGAAGAAGAAGAAGAAGAAGAAGAAGAAAGAAATGATCAGTCATATTTATCTATTCCCTCTTGGAAAGGACTGGTTACTAAAATAACAACGGGGTATGGATCGCAGGCCCGTAGCTAGGATGTCTCTAAGGGTGTGGTATATGGTTAATAGTATTTTTTTGTTTTTAGAGGGGCCCAGACTTGAAGTCCGAACCCCCTGGCTACGGGGATGGATTCAGAATTTTTTAAATGGGTTAATGCAAAAAGTTTATTTTTGTGCAGTATTAAATTCATGTGATATATTAATTATCATTGTTAACAGTATAAGTGAAATGTATAATGAGAGAAACAACTATAATGTCAATATATGAACTGTGTATGTTTCATGACTAATATTATAATATAATATATAATCAAGATATTTGAAATGATAACTTTATAGAGGAGGCATGTTGTCAAAAATAGTATTGTAATAAATATTATACACTTTTAATTTTTTTCAATGCTACATGTCTGTATTGTTTTCTGTCTATCATTTTGTTATTTATATGTTTTTCTTTAGTAACAATCCTACTTTTGGATTTTAAACTAATAAAATTCTTATTCTTATCATTTTCATTTCTATTTAAAGTTGTATAAATGTTTTATTCGTTTAATAAATAGTTTTATATTCAGCTTTTCCATGGCCGAAAATATATGGACGTTGCCATCAAAATGACCAAACCCAATCTTCAGTACCTTATGATTCCTTTAACATATGCTTAAAGCGATGTTCACCTTTTTTCTGGGTTTGCGGAGGGGCGAGGGCATTTAAATCTTATGACCTGACAATTTTGTGTCAGCAAAGCGCTTTTTGTAACGTCTGACTAATTTTACAACTGAAGACTTTTCACGATGGAACCAATGTAAACAATAAGAAGAAAACGTGCAAAGACTGCAGTGAACACAGATAGCTAACAGGTCAACATGCAATAAAACGTTGTTAATTAAATCAAACATCGAGAGATAAGTGCATAAAATTAAAATAACTAAATAAAACTATTTTTAAGTATTTGAAGGTGCACTCAGGTAAAAAAACGTGTGTTTTGCTTGATTAATCAGGGGTATTGTTATTGTTTATGTGTCACTGTTGGTTACGCGTGGCCGATTGACCAGTTACGACACATCTAAAGAGAAAGATTAATTAATAAATCAATACTTCCACATGATAAGAAACGACACGTCCGAAAGTCCCAGTAATTCAAGCCAAGTTATTTTAGTGAGAGAAGCAAAGGTGAGTACAAGTAATATTCTAATGAATGGCATGCAAGTTTAAAATTCGATTTACAATTCATCAATATACATGTATGATCAGCTGATAGTTACATATGTGTGTAATCTGATGTAGAGAATATGCAATGTTTTGTGTCTATACCTTATTAACAAACGTCTAAATGTCTTAATTAAATTTCAACAGAATATATACAATATGCCAGCGTGGAGGAGATATAATATTTAATAGAGGGTATTTACATTGTAACTCCAAAACATATATTTTGATGAGTGGAATAAAGCAAATAATTTGGGCTTCTTACAAAAAATGTTATAGGTTTTGTATTTTTGATGAGTGACAGTGTTTACCCTCAAATGTGACATGGCATATCATATTTACCATTGTCCTTAATCATGTTAATTGATGATTGTCTAAATGTATGATGTAAATTTATAAACTTGCAAAACTTTACCTGTGGCTTTATATTTTTGTAAAGTGTGGCCATAGGTCCATCTGAAAATTTATAGGGGTGGGGGGATGGGGACAGCAGTAATAAATTTGGAAATGTATTAAAAAAAGACAAATTTCTTCCTATCAGGTAATTGCTTAAACTATGATACATTGTGATATTTGCCATTGGGGACCGAAAATTAATTTAATGTTGGTTACATTCCTATCATATTTGATTACAGATTAACACAATGGCTACACAAGAAGAAGTTGAATTACCTAACATGGTGGGAGAAATGAAGCTTGATAGCGATGAAACAAATGATAGCCCTGTGCTGGAAGTCAACTCATCAAACCCCGACCAGCCAGAGAGTCAACAGACCACTGACACACAACAAACACTCAATGATCAGAAGAAAAACGGCATCAATAATCCAGTATTTTCTGAGGAGGGAACAATAGAGGAAACAATTCCCCCTTTGACCTACGTGGATTTTCTCCCTCAGAAAACTCATGCAGAAATTGCCACTGATCCTACATTTTCAGATTTTAGGTGAGTCAGATGATCAAACAAGGCTAAAAGATAAAAAAATCAGACAGGGTTCGATCAATATAAAACAAGGAATTGATTGAATCTGGAATAATTTCGAATTCTGGAAAACTGATAAGAAATGTTTGATGAAAACTAACCAAACAAAAGCGGGTTAGCCATGCACACATTGCTAAGGTTAAAGTTACTTTCACTGATATTTCAGTATGAACTATTTAACCCCCCTTAGCCATTCATGCATGGCTAACCCTCCTTAATTGGGTTAAATTTTATCATACATATCTTATCACTTTTTCAGAATTCAAAATTATTCCAGATTCAAATAATTCCTTGATTTAATTCTTTTTGATAGAAATTAATTTCATATGTGTATTAACCCTTTTTCTTTAAATTGGTATTAATTGCTTCTGCCCTATTTACATGTACCTGGAATTAAGCAATGAGAGCAAAGACCTTATAAATCATTGTTTGTGAGGTTGATAATGTGTTTGCAAAGAGGTTTTTCAAATCGTTGTGAAATAAATTCGTTGATTGTTGATTTCTCCCCAAAATGTTCAATTTTGGACAGTTTTAAAAACTGTAGTATAAATAAAACAACCATTCAATGTCTACAAACATAAGTTGAATTTGTTCATTGTCCGAAACAGGAATGAATGCTCAGCAAAACCTCCAATTTTACCTGGTTTTAAGCTTTTTACAAATTTATTTTCTTTCTTTTGAGACTATGCATCGTTATTCTATATCTACTACTGATTCATTTATTTTTGTGAGTACCAATTTTCGTGGATTGCGGAAAACTTGCCTTTTCGTTGATATGTCATTTCGTGGTTTTGCCTAGTCTGCATACAGGCTGATAGAAAATTTGTAATTTGTTGAACATTTACATTCGTGGTTCACCTGTAGCCATGAAAACCATGAAAATTGGTATCCAACAAATAATAATGAATCCACAGTAGTACTTGCTGCTACTTTCTTAATTTTAGACTTAAGGAAGTTCGCTTCTCAGTTTCAAAATAATAAGCTTATCAAAATACTAGTATATATTGATGGTTGATAAATAAAGGAATCAAAAGAGCAAAAAAAATATATAGGTCAGTGTGCTTGTTTTCGATATATTAGCCATTGAACTTTTGGCAGGAAAATTTTCTCTCTTGACTTTTCATAGCTTTAGCATTGACAAGTTTAAGTTCTTAAAAACTATTAAAATATAATTAAAATTTTATAAGACTTTTTCAGATGGCTTATCATAATACATGTGAAAGATTTATAAAATAAAAAATGGGGGTCAATGGGCAAAATTTTTTAAGGCATTCAAATGGATAAAACCCGAGTATTCCGAAAATCTGACAAAAATTCCAAAACATGACAAGCGAACATTCTTAATAAACATGTAAGTAATGGCATTAGTATGTTTTTATTGACAGCTCAATCATTGAACAGGCCAATTCCTGGCTACAACTGAACCCAGAATACAGTTTGTGGAAATGTGAAACAGTGACATTTAAAATAAAGAATGATTTTACCTCTGACCAGGATGACCCTGTTTATATGGAATCAGCATTTGGTCTTAACAGATATTTATCAGGGTTAAGGTAAATATATCTATCAGTATTTTTTCCCCCCGATTCTTTCGTAAAGGAGAGATAATAGTACCAAAACAAGAAACATCACAAACAATTGTAATCTCACATGTTTTTTTCCGATTTCCGTGTTTTTCGGTGTCACACCGCGTACAGCGGATTATACTCCAAATTTCCTCCAAAGATTCTCTCCCAACACTGCGTGACTGTTAATTGGTTTATTGCCCATCGATGTCCTAAAAATTAACGACATGTGACAACATAATCGGATTAGCCAGATTATTTACCTATGTACATTTAATCAATCTTGATTGCACCTGTGTGCTTTAAAAACACGGTATTAAAATTTTAACAAATGTTTTCCTTTCTTTGACAGATAAAGATGTGACATTATCATTCAGCATAAGATAATTATTCTTATATGTTTTTGCCCCATGTCATTGTCATTTGAAATAAAACGTACAATTGAATAAAAATACGAAGAAAAAACTTATTTTGTATTTCTATTATAGTCCGGTCAGGTCATACTTTGTGTTCTTTCAACAAAGACGATTTTACCACAATTAGAATCTTTTAAGACTTAATCAGTAAGCAATTTCCAGTGCAAATTTATTTTGCAATGTAAAATATTATGTTTCACTACCTGGGTACATGACCGACTTGAATTATTTGAATTCTGAAAAGAAACTGTAAAATGACAACTCTGTTGAACAAAGGGAATAAGTTTTGTATGCATGCCCTTTATTCATAAAAACAAAATACTGAGAGAAATTCCCCGCCCAGGCACAACACAACATTAACAACGTAATTAATTATATGGAAAAAAATCATGTGTTTATCTCTGTTATTGATCTTTAATTATTTAAAATAAAATTGGATGAGCGCAATCCGTATTTTACTGCTCGTTAAAAGTCCTTGGCGAAATGAAAAAAAATGAATTATTTCAACAATTACTATAAAAAAAATCAAATATATTTATCCAAAAAAATATGTGAAAAAATAAGTGGACAGGATTTTAATGATCTACACGTTTTCACAGAGGATCTCTACCAACCCCCAACTTAACGACATGCATCGTGTTTTCATCTACAATAAATTTATGTTGTTGACCATGGACATATAACTAATGTTCAGGTCTATGTCCTGTTTTGACTGATAAAACATAAAAAATAAAATAGTTAAAGAAGACATGTGTTCGTTTATTCGGAAAAGGATTATATTTTAGATTCAGGTTAATCAGTTGTAAAAGGACCTTCTAGAGCCTCAATACTAGCGCATAAAAATGTCGATCATTAATACAAAGCAACTTTAAAAACCTGAATGAATTTTCCCACGGTCGTTCAGAGAGGTCACCTGAGTTTACTGGTACGTGATATTATTTCCCGCCAAATAAAAATCTTGTGCTGTGGATAAAATTGATGTCAGCTATATTTAGCATTTAATATTGTGAGCGCAAGTTCAACCACACACTGTTGATCACTGAGATGTGTATCGTGGAATTGTCTTCACACGGCAAATTAATTTCTTCAGAAATCTTTTAAGATCACTGTCCAAAATACAACACACAAGTTTACATTCATTGTGCGTAAATAAATATTATGCAAAGACGAGTTAATGCAGCTGTGGAAGTATTCCTGTTGTAGCCGAAATGTATTATTATCCTAAAGTAATGCCAACAAATTGTAAAAAGAAAATGCCGTAGACTTATTAAGCATATAAAAGAATGGTGAATTAATTAATATTTTCTTTTTTACTTGTATACAAAACTTTGAGACATGTAATTTTCTTTAAACTGCTCACATTTAATCAGCGGTAGTTTCCGTTTATTTTTACACAAGTATGTCCCTTTTCGTAAATAAAGTATTAATTTACCGATGAAAAAAAACGAGATCAAAATCAAGTATAGTTTTTTTTATAAAACTTTAATGCAATTGAAAGAATTAACAACAACATTTTGCTTTTAAATCTTTTATTTGTTTCAAGCAATAAGATAATCGTAAAAAGAAAATGCCGTAGACTTATTAAGCATAACGAATGGTGAATAATATTTTCTTTTTTACTTGTATACAAAACTTTGAGACACATAATTTTCTTCAAACTGCTCACATTTATTCAGCTTTGAAGTCTGATTTCGCGTTTTTTTCCACATTTTCCACAAAATTTTTTAAACCTTTTTCGGTAATGTCCGTTTTTTTAAACAAGCAAGTCCATTTGGGTAAAGATATTTTTAGATTAGCAAGCAAGAAATACGGAAATATGTTAACTTATTTTTAACACAAAAATTAAACTTATAAACCAATATAAAAAGACATTTAAAATTATACACTTGTTTGACACTGAAACTGGTGCATTAGACCGGAAATATAATTGTTTATTACATCAGGTAATCCAATTACCCTATCAGTCGTGTGCCGGCATAGATTAAAGTAGGATTAGGGCAATTAATTCCTCAGTGTTGGGAGTGAGCTCGCTATCACAATTAACATTTACGCGATTTTGGGAGAGATTACTCCTAAATTCCTCCCAACATTATGGGAGGAATATCCGAGTTTCTCGAAGTGACTCCCAAATTTTCCTTGGTGTAGGGTGTGGGAGAGCATGTCCGTTTGAATGGTACTGTAGGTCACTTTTTCATTTAAATTTTAAGTGTTTTTTTTGTATACAATGTATTAATGATAACTGCTACAAATTTTTTTGAAGCATCATTTTTTTTTAGTAGTCAGTAAACTAGTGAAGTTTTTTCATAACCATAATTTTATTAGGGATAAAGCAAAAAGTGAAGTAAAGCTTTTCATTTAATGTATTCAATGCATTTACATGCAAAGGAGATAATCCATCAAATTTTCCAATTGTTGCTATATACTGAATTTTCTATTGCTTTTCTAGGTTATGGTTAGTTCCACAGATGAATTCCACATTACCTGTAGCACAGATAGGTTTTACTACAGCGTTACCAGGGAAACTGGATGAATATAGTTATGTTATTGCATCATCTAATAGTACAATTCAAGATTCTATAGAACAACTAAATAAACAATTCATTAAAAAACCATTACCAGGTAAGAACTTATTCTAATATGTTTGAATAAGAAAAACAATTAGTGATTTATATATTGCTTTATAAATTAAGAAAAGCCTTGATTTGTGGAGTTTTGATCCTTTTTGTATGCTTTGGCTATTGTTTCTGACCTTATAAACATTGAAGTTAAAGGTCAATGTCATTGTAAGTGCCTTCATTAAAAAATTGTTTTATCATGCTTAAAGAAATACATTGTATAGTATAATACACAAAAGTGATTGGGGTACCTGTGCTCATCTCCATTTTAGAAGCACTTAAATTGAATTGTAATTATTACCTATTTCCAGATGTAAAGAATTTTTGTAAAATTTAACTTTATTGAAGGATCAGGTATAAATATAGATATACATAACGATGTTTATAAATATATTTTATATACATGTCATAGATTTCTTTGGAAAACTGACATATTATAGACATGATGTTTTCAATCTTTTGGAAATATATTAAAAAATAGCTATTAGTACAAGAATATACCTCTTTGGTGAAAAATGATAAAATTTTCATATGTTTCAAGGTTTATCATATCACATATATAATAAACACATGTACAATGAAACAATGATGTGAATGAAATAAACAGCAACTCACTTGAATGCAGTGAATTCATGTTACTTGGTTTTGAAATTAATCATTTAATGAAATGATTGATTGATTGTTTGTAGTTTAACATCAAGTTTCAATTGACTGCAGCCATAAGTTGTCTATTTTGATATTGTGACTGTTATAACGAAGTTTACATAACTACCATTAAGGGAGAAATTTAATTTTACATAACAATTTATATGTATTTTGAGGAAATATTTTTATTTATTTTCATAGGTGTGATTTTAAATGTAGAAATGATTGAATTTCATGAGAATGAGTCAACTGGTTCCATGTCTGTAGATCCTAATAAAACATACTGGGAAGAAAAGGGAACAGAAAACATCGTGAAAATCTCTGCAGTGAGGGTCTATTTCATCATAGGAAAACCTGAATATGTCAAGATTGGTAAGTTACTTGAAGGAAGAATAGAGAGACTTTCTCACTGTGAAGAACCCAGGGAAGAAATTATTGGAAGGAGTAGTAGATGACCAGCTGTTATGTATTTGTTTTCCAGTGATGGTCAAAATCTAAAGGTCACCCACTTATCAGATCCTGTCAATCAATATATCTTTAACTTAAGATAAATTAGAAATAATTGCTTGAAACTTTTAGTTGACACAGTGCCCTTAGCCACATCCATCTGTTCTTAATATAAAATGAAGAAGATTTGGTGAGATTGTCAATGAGACAACTATCCACCAGAGATCAAATGACGTAGATTTTAGCAACTATAGGTACGGCCATCAATTATGAGGAAAACCAATAACACATAGAAATCTATAGAAGGACCTGACATAATGTAAAATAATTCAAATGAGAAAACCAACAGCCTGAATTCTGTACAAACCAACAAATGAAAATCAAATATGATATTCAGTAACAAACGACAGCCACTTAACTACATGTACAGGCTCTTGACTTGGGACAGGCACATAATAATGTGGCTTGGTTAAAAATGTTTGGGGCGCCCAACCCTCCCTTTAACCATGGACAGTAGTATAACAGTAGTATAACAGCACAACACAAGAACAAACTATAAAAATCATTTGAAATAAACAAATAGAGAAACATGGTATACCTTTATGAAACAGAAATGTAATATACCAGGCATCATGCAATGTTAATATGTTCTTGGTCATTATTTTTTTATCTATTTAATATCAAATAACCTCTGTTTAGCAATTTTAAGAATAGGGACTAGAACTGTATTTATACTCCAATTTGATGTTCACTTACACCGGCAACGTTAATGATAGAATAACTATTAGTAGAACAATTAACTAACATGCCCTACCTTTGTACAGTGCACTATCCCTTTCTCATTTAATAGTTCAATACAGTGAAAAATCTCAAAAAAACAAAGTAACAGTCAGATTACAAAGTAGGAAATTGTAACCCTTAACTCAATATGATATGAAGTTTCATAGTATTGTAAGTTCCAACATTCTTAATATTCTCATAGTTTTCTATATACTAAGGCTATTTTCAGTCCTTCAGATTTCATCATTTCCCTGTAGTTCTAAATATAACTTATTAAACTGTTCTGTTATTTATGTCTTTTAGGTTATCATGATGAACTTCCCAGCATGCAGCATATACCATTTTCTACTATTGTAAAGTTTGGACCGTTTAAAGATGTAGTACACAAAATGGGATATTGGTTGAAATCTCAAAAGGTATGCGACAGTTAAAATATCATATATGTAAGATAAAAAATCTAATATGATTCTTTATAAATAAATTTTATTGCAATTCTATTAGAAGCATGAAAAAGGTATGTCAGAGCATAATATTACAAGTATATCACTGAAGAAGTCCCTCCGTGATAATTTATACAAAAAGGGGGAAAAGAATATATACTGGCTGATCAATAGCAGGTACTGTATTTTTTTATTATTTCAGTATGTAAAGAAACCTGAACCAAATATTTTGTTAATCTACTGTTCAACAGAGCACAAGTTAACTTTACTTGTAATATGAAAAAGTAAAAAAATCATATTTGCATAATTTCCTTTTTGTGTTTCAGGGTATAAGAGTTGTAAATTTACAGAGTATTAATGTTGTAGTGAGTTATAGCAGAGATGGTAAGAATAATATTATTTGTCCCTTTTTTTTGTTATTTTGAAATACCATTTTTTTCTTTACATGATAGGTGTACAAAAAATCTATTGAACAAAGAAGGTGCTAAAAATATATGGCTTACAAAAGGTGCAGAGACATTAGCTAATTGTCCCTTTTAAAGTATCTCATGAATTTCAAGGGAAAAAAATTAAAGTGAATATTGGGAAGATGCTTATGATACAACACGAAATAAAATGAATGAAAATTTCTGAAATTATCACAACTTGACAAGTAATTACTAGTTAAGAATGAGAAAAACCTCAATAAAATGCTCCTGCAATAATTATACCCTCACATCAAAAGCTAGTAAATCATGTCACTTTATAAGTAGTATTCACATGTTACACCCGAGATTGGTCCATTATTGAAGTATTATTTGACAAAATGTGTGCTTTTCTTTGAATTTATTGTTAGCACAGAAGACACAGTTTCAAAACTTTATACAAGTTTTTTAGGTCCTCATGAAATAAATTACCTAAATGTCTAGTACATGTACATTTTGTGTATAGGTTTTTTTTATATGCTAGATGTCAATAATTTTGAAATAAATGTTTTGTAAATTTTGCAGTTAAAGCTTATTTAGATCCAACACAAAACTGCTCCACTGAAAAAACTGGTATAGAATCTCGATATGCAAAGGTCTTGAGAGCATTTTACGTCCAACAGAAATCTGATGATATGCCATACTCCTCATTGAATCTGCACACAAGACTTTTTGTACCTGTCTTGAGGGAAGGAAAGCTGTTTGAAAGCGTCTCAAAAACCATGCAGAGAACTATTAAATGGCTTGATTATACAAGTAAGTATGATACTTATTAGGCATATCACAATCAGATATTAAAAAACAAGGAGTTGTGGAATGATAGCAATGTTTTTATTACAAAAAAAAAATACAGTAAAACAGGGCTTTCAAAATTATTTTTAGCCAGCCGGACATTTTATATATTATCCCGATTTTAATCCCTTAAGACTAAATAAACAAAAGGCAATTATGGTAATCAGTTGCCGAGTTGGCCAACCCAATGATTGACATTAAAAAAAACGATATTAAACTTTCTTTGATTCAAATTCGAAGTTCTGACGTAAACTGTTAAATTGGCAGTGCATCATTCGAAGTGTGCAACATCAGCGTACTTATATCTGCCTTAGACTCTTTATTTGTGCAAAATAACGTTGTCAAAAACTTTACTTTCGTTTTTAAATCTAATACCGGATGTTATCGTGACAATGGTAAAACATGGTCCAGAGACGGATACGTAATTCCGTGTACGTTTGCAAAGCATGAATGAGTGCAAGTAGCTCTTTCTATGTTATTTCTTCAAGAAAATATTCGAAATAAACGTGAGATAGAGGTATCAATGACAATTTAAGCATTTTTTGAAGAAATTAGGATGCATAATTAAATTTCACACCTGCGCACGTGTATTAATTCAGAGACATGTCTCTGGTTCAAACAACGTGGTTATGACGATTTTCATTTTCACCTTTTTAATTTTTTCATCAAATCATATTTATAAACGTATTTCTGATAATTTAAATCTTTTTGACTAAATTAGTTAGATGCAGACCGCTGAAATTTAAGAAAATAACTTTGAATAGACCAATCAATGTCCGGTTCAAAATAGTTTACCTGTCACCTGAACAGGTAAATTTCAGCTGTTCGACAACTAATTAGCCTTGATTAAAATGAGAAGGTATTAAAGTAGGGTTGTTTTGATAGTACTTAATGATCATGTCACTTTTATGACCGGAAATGTGGCTGTTAAAGGCAAAGTTGGGTCAAAAGATCGCAATTATGTTAAAATGACCTTCTCTTAAGAAAGCCTTGAAAACTAAAAAGTAGATGACCGTTTCATGCTTTGCCCAGCCGGACTTTTACCGGACATTATACAAATGTCCAGCATATATGACCGTTTTGGAAGCCTTGCAGTAAAACCAGTATATAAAGGTAACTCATGAGACCTGAGAAAACTGGCCTTATAAGGGAGGTGACCTTTGAACTGAGGATCAAAATACATAGGTTTACTACATTGGGACAAAGGTTACCTAACAAGAAAAGATTTTGCTTATTAGAGCTGACCTATATAACTGGTTTAACTACAGCAAGCCATTATTTACAGTTGGCATTTGAAATTCTGTATTTAATTATATTTATGGAGCATTCCTTGAAAACACATTATTTAATATAAAATTCCATTGATCAAAAATAGCACACAACAACTTATGATGTTTTAATGAGTGTTTTCAGAATGTCACTATTTTAACTTTTCAGGGGTCCCACCATTTTCAGTTGAAACAATACAGTACCAAGTCTACCTAGGTGGAGAATCTGTAGGTAACCTTGAGGACAAGGTAGATAAATCTGTCAGACGTACCAATGGTAGATATCAGCTAAGTACTTTCAGGTGAGTCTTCTGATAGATGGTTTCAGTATATACTCTTTTCCATAGAGATATTCCATTTTCGGTATCAATTATGACAGTTAAATAGGCTATTTAACAATATATTGTTTGGTTTATTTCAATGGGATACATGTCTTGAATTCCAATTGTAAGAAAATAAAAAGACAACGTACATAAAAGATACCTGAGTACTGAGATTGTCAACGACAACAAGGTGACTGTCATTACTGTCACTGATGATGGTCAAAGCATTCTTGACACTTCCTTACATAGACAAAGAAGCAATCTGCTACATTTTGTGATTCTGATAACATTTAATATGTTTGATAATTGATAATTAGATTTATAAATGATGGTAGTGCAGTTCATAATTGATTGATTGTTGTTTGCTTAATGTCCACAGTTGAATATGTCTTGTGGTGTGATAAAATATCTGCCAGATTAAAACAGAAACAGAATTGAAACAAAATATCAAAAATTAACCTGAGAGAAAATATTGTAATGCTTGAATATATATCAGGATAACTGAAGGCGTTAGAAAATGTCTCAATAACAATGAAAAATAACAGTGTTATACCTAAACTATTTTCAGAGGGTACAGTGTCTGATGCCAAGTGCCCTTATATTTGTTGTCTTGGCCCCCTTCCCATTTTGTGGTATGATTGTAAATGAAACAACTCTCCACCAGAGACCATAAGACATTAACAACTATAGGTCTGACATCATACTGTCTTCAACAATGAGCAAAACCCTACTGCATAGAAAGCTATAATAGGCCCTGAAATGACAAATGTAAAACAATTCAATTTTCATTAACTTACTTTCAAATTTGTCAGAAATTCTATATTGTTGCACTGTTTTGTTTTGTTTACTTCAAACTCTGCCTAACTCGATAAGGATGACAATCAGTATTTCAAGTGTATATTTCTTAGAATTGAGCAAGGTATCAAAATTTAGAAGAACTAGTATACCTCTAACAAACTTTGCTCATAATCATTTCATTGAAGTAAACTTTGTGAGAATTTATAATATAAATTTTGTTTAACTTAACACATTTTGACTTTTTCTTTGTAGAATTTATTTCCCAAGTGAGTTTTCAGAACCTCCACCAGAAATAGCACCAGAAGTTGATACTGCTGCAGGTTGGGGATGTGTTATATCATAAAATATATCATAAGTAAACCCAAAACGTGTTCGGACTTACAGTAATAGAAATAAGATAATGTGCATTTAAAAGTATTAGTGATGTACAAATTGGTCATGGCTTTTGTCAGAACAGACATTAAAATACTTTAGTTATTCATTGAATATGCAGATCTTTGGTTGCTTTGACAAGACCAGATGATAAAAACATAATATTTATTTATGCGCTTTTAAAAATGCAATTATGAAAAATTTTACCCCACAAAAGTATATGAATCCACATTAGGAAATCTTTATTGTTTAAATTGAATCTTTAAACATTATGAAAAAAGTAAATATATTCCTTTTTGCAAAGTCACGCTTAGTTTAAGGGCATTATTTTTGTGTTTTATAATACTATATCATCTTAGTTACATATTAAGTTCTTTACAGGTTAAAGTTTTTCAACCTTTCATATCAGGTACAGTAAAAATAGCAAAAATCATAACACTGTAAAATTTGTTGCTTTCACAGTATTGAAATGGACAGACATGTCATGTCAACAATATATATCTATCATTTCATGTGTAGATAAGCAGAAAATTTGAATATAGACTCACAACTCAAAAATTAAACTTTATGATTGTTTTGTATCACAGGTGCTTTGTTAGCAATGATTCAAAAATGCTTGTTATCATTTTCATAAAACTTTTAAATTGTATGACATTGCACAAAAGGTATATTTACTTTTAACACATTGTGACTTGGATGGATAGTTGTCTCATTGGCACTCATACCACATCTTCTTATTTATATATTCAATGTATTATAAATGACATTAAGTTAATACTTTTGTTTTTCAAACATTTAAAAATATTCCATTAATCAAATGAATTTTAAATTCAGATTTATTGTTTGATTAATTTCGATTTTTTCAATTAAGTCAATGAAAACAATCATACATATGTCATTATTTAGGATTAGGTGGAAATAGTTCATATGTCAACACTGATGTTGATAGTTCAAACGTGCATGTTGTATGTGCGTTCCACTTTGATCTGAATTTACCAAGAGTGACAGTTTTTCTGGGTAAGGTCTGTGGCTTACTCCACCAATAAAAACTGGCAGCCACAATATAGACAAAAGAACTGAAGTGGCATGACACACCATCAATCAATAAATCATTAAGATGAGGATATCAGTATAGACGTATTTACACTTGTATGCAAATTTGTCCGCCATTACGTAAAATCACACAGGTTCCCGTAAACTTTGACATCATAATTCCAAACATTTGACGTCACAATTAAAAAGTGATTGTTGCCTGACGTCAAAAGGTGATTCGGAGTAGATCTAAGGTCATTCGGAGGCAAAATATAGCTAAATACCAAAAGTGTAAATACGTTTATTGTTAAAGAAATCAAAATAGATCTCTTCCTAATTTTCTTTCATTTTGTATAGTGCTTTGATTCATAAGTAATTTAATGTTTTTATCTGTTACTGAATCATTGTTCAAATTCATAGAATGAGTTATGCTACCTAGATAGTGATATGGTGACTAGGTCACTCTGAAATGACTATGTATGGTCAGTTATTTAATATGACTGTCATGAATTACTACATGTATACTCGTATGAAAGCACCCTTCTTACAGATGTCTCTCAGTACTAGTACAATTGATTTTGAAATGATTCCCTTGGTATTTTTTCCAGAAAATAAATCACCGTATTCTTACAAGGTGTATAATTTTGTGTATTTTAGATATACTGCATGTTTGACCTAATTTATCTAGTGCAATATATTCTTTTATCAAGGGAAATTATGCTTGTGAAGGGGAGTTAACCAATTGTAGTTGAAACAGAAATATTCAAAGACAATCATTTAAAATCAATTTGCTCATAGTTTTAAATTTGTTTCATTTAAGTAACTGTTATATCATATCTCGTATCCCACTATTATTCACTTCAAAATTATTAATCAGTTATTTTGATAGAGCAGAAAACTTCACATGCACAAACATTGTTTTCATATATTACACATTCTTGCACATTTTTATGCCCCACCTACGATAGTAGAGGGGCATTATGTTTTCGCTCTGTGCGTCGGTTCATTCATTCATCCATCCGTCTGTCCTGCTTCAGGTTAATGTTTTTTATGAAGTTGAAGTCAAATCAACTTGAAACTTAGTATACATGTTTCCTATGATATGATCTTTCTAATTTTAATGCCAAATTAGAGTTATGACCCCAATTTCTTGGTCCACAGAACATAGAAAATGATAGTGCCAGTGGGGCATCCGTGTACTATGGACACATTCTTGTTAGCAATAATTTAAATCATATGTTTTTTCTTAAATTCCGTAAAAGACATTCTTTCATTTATCCTACAGTAGTCTAGTACTTGAATAGTAAGCAAATATCTAATTGATTAACAATATGAACTTATCTTTTTTATTAAAATGTCTACAATGTTTTGAAATATATAGAAAACTTGAAATATATTTGAACAATAAGCAAGGACGTTTTTTTTGTAAAATGTTAAATAAATGACAATCACAAACTGTATCATAACCAAAGCCCCTAGGAAAGAATATGAAAAGCTTCCTTTTAGATGAAGACGTAGTGGAAGAAAAGTGTTGAGTTGTCTCCCCTATTTAACATAATAAAGGGATACACCAGTTTTGTAATATTACTCAAGCTTTACTAATTTTCTGATTGGCCAAAGCTTTTGGTAACTTTGATTAAACCTTGTCTTTCTCATAGGACATAACACACAGTATAAAGATTCAACACTTGGCACACAGGAAACAAGTAAAGATATGATTTATTTAAGTTTATTCTAACAAAAAGAAACCATTTCATATATTAAAATTTGGTAGGAAATAACTTTTATTAAAACTAGAAAGAAAAAGGTAAACCAGGGTAAATATTCATAGCATTTAGGGGTGAATAAAGTGTTGTATCCACCACAATAAAAGTCGTTGAATGTATAATGATTTTGATTATTTTGATAAAATCATGATCTTGTATATATTTTTATGTGTATATCACAGCTGTTTCTGGTCCAAATTGGTTATTGGACAATTTATTGAACTGATTTGATATAATACAAAAAAAATCTAAAACCGTCCATGTTCTTTTGTGTGTTCATAATAACATACAATATTGTTGATATTTTTTGATATATATACTTTTACTATACATGTATATTTATTCAGCTGTATCTTTGTTTATTTGTTAATATTGATGACTATTTATCAATGTTCACTATTAAAATTGTTGAAAACAAAATTATTTTTCCTGTTATGCTTGTTGCCATCAAATACAATATTTTCTTCTGATCCTGACCTAATTTTCATAGTTTAGTGGTTAATACTATCCATTTTGCATTTCAATTGGGTTTTACTGAAGAAAATTGAGGTCAGTTATTAATTTAGTGAAGGGTGGTGGGCAATGGGTGCAATATTTTCTTCTGATCCTGACCTAATTTTCATAGGGCTGCTGACAACAGTTACCATGCAATAACTCTAGAACCATTTAACCACTGCATTTCAATTTGAATATGTTGTTACTAATGACAACATTGAGGTCAAGTTGGATATTGAACATTTTCACTTGTGCCGTCCAGCAGTTATTGTCCTTTAGTATATTGGAAATTGACGTTTTATGTCTTTTCCTTGCAATAACTTATGAACCTTTCAATCAATGCTTACAAATTTTAATATGTTGTTAGTGAATACAAATGGAGGTAACCTTTAATATTGATGAATTTCACGGTTACCGTTCAGGAGTTATAGTCCTTGATAGAATTGAAAATAGGCACAGAACATAGCAGGTCAAACAAGCCTGGTGGCTTTCAATATACAGAAACCCAGTATGCTATTAATTTTTACAGCTCTTTTCTTGTTCATGCTTAAAGTAGTTCTCAATTTCTATTTGTGACATTAAAAACATTTTCGTTGTGGAGTTACTGATTGAACATTTGATAGACTAGTGCTGTTCGGTGTGAGTCAATGCTCCGTGTTGAAGGCCGTACCTTGACCTATAATGGTTTACTTTTATAAATTGTTACTTGGATGGAGAGTTGTCTCATTGGCACTCATACCACATCTTCCTATATCTAGACAACATAATGAAGAAACAGACAATAGATATAAGAAGATGTGGTATGAGTGCCAATGAGACAACTCTCCATCCAAGTCTAAATTTATAAAAGTAAACCATTATAGGTCAAAGTACGGTCTTCAACATGGAGCCTTGGCTCACACCGAACAGCAAGCTAGTAAGGGCCCCAAAATTACTAGTGTAAAACCATTCAAACAGGAAAACCAACGGTCTAATCTATATAAAAAGCGAAACGAGAAACACTTATGAACCACATCAACAAACGACAACTACTGAACATCAGATTCCTGACTTAGGACAGGTGCAAACAATTGCAGCGGGTTTAAACATTTTAATGGTACCAAACCTTCACCCTTATCTGAAACAATAGTGTAACATCACAACATAGAAAGACACACTATAAAATATCAATCAAAAGACATATTAACACCAGTGAACATACAATGAACAAATAAATTTGATCTATGATACAATGTAAATACAAAATAAATGAACTAAGGGAAGAATAATTAAAGTAACATGTTATACCGCTGTGAAATGTTAAACAATTTAAGAATAAAATGCTTTGCTGAGCGCAGCCTGATACAACCGCAGAGGTCAAACCCTGAACAGTTGGGGCAAATTTGGACACAATATTCAAGCTTGATACTATCTGAATTTGGATTGTGATCAAATTTTTCACATAATATAGGTTTCTGACACAAAATAAATATGGTCAAAGATCTTACAAATATAATGTGCAATACTGTGCAATTGAAGATTTCTTCTTGAAACTTTTCAAAAATTAGAAATTCGAAAAATTTGGGAAAAAAATATGAACCCCTTAAAAAAAATTGGAACCCCCCCACCCCAACTTTTCGAATCCCCCTTGGAGCATTAACCATCAAACTCAATCCCAGTCTTTCCTTTGTAGTATGGAACCATTGTAAGGGAGGTAACTCTAATGCAAAAAACCCAGACAAAGAATAATCAATTCTGAGTATAAAATTTATTACCACTGAACCCTTTGATATAAACTATTATATTCTATACACTGTTCCACAAGTTATTGTCTGGACACTAGAAAAATGCTTATTTGGGCCCAGACAATTCTATACACTGTTCCATTCCTTATTCCTAAACCTTAGGGACCATAACCCCAAAACAATCCCAACCTTCCTTTTGTGGTTCCAAACCTTGTGTTTAAATTTCATAGATTTATATTTACTTATACTAAAGTTATTGGCAAATTTCCAATTATACTAAAGTTATTGGCAAATTTCCAATGGAGTTTATTATACTAAAGTTATTGGCAAATTTCCAATGGAGTTCATTAATACTAAAGTTATTGGCAAATTTCCAATATACATAATTTAAAAGCAGTGTAAGTTAGGTAATTCAAATGTGTTTGAATTACTTCCCTTACACTGCTTTTAAATTATGTTTTGTACTTAAGTAATTGTCCATTAACCTGGAAACCCTTGCTTTTCCCCCTTTGATGCCCCTTATTCCTTAACCGTTTGAGCCATAACCCCCAAAGCCAATTTTTACAATCCCTTTGTGGTATGGAAACTTGTGGTATAATTTCAGAGAGATCCATACACCATTCCACAAGTTATTGTCTGGAAACTAGAAAAATGCTTATTTGGGCCCTTTTTTTGGCCCCTAATTTCTAAACTTTTGGGACTAAAACTCCCAAAATCAATCCCAACCTTCCTTTTGTGGTCATAATCCTTGTGTTTAAATTTCATAGATATTTTATTTACTTAATAAAATTGAGAATGGAAATGGGGAATGTGTCAAAGAGACAACAACCCGACCACAGAACAGACAACAACAGAAGGTCATCAATAGGTCTTCAATGCAGCGAGAAATTCCCGCACCCATAGGCGTCCTTAAGCTGGCCCCTAAACAAATATATATACTAGTTCAGTGATAATGGACGTCATACTAAACTCCAAATTATACACAAGAAACTAAAAGTAAAAATAATACAAGACTAACAAAGGCCAGAGGCTCCTGACTTGGGACAGGCGCAAAATGCGGCGGGTTAAACATGTTTATGAGATCTCAACCTCCCCTATACCTCTAGCCAATGTAGAAAAGTAAACGCATAACAATACGCACATTAAAAGTCAGTTAAAGAGAAGTCCGAGTCCGATGTCAGAAGATGTAACAAAAGAAAATAAACAAAATGACAATAATACATAAATAACAACAGACTACTAGCAGTTAACTGACATGCCAGCTCCAGACCTCAATTAAACTGATTGAAAGATTATGTCTTCATCATATGAATATCAGGCACAATCCCTTCCATTAGGGTTTAGTATCATACCATCATAAAATATATGAGAAGAGCATAACCCGTCATGCCAACAACTGGTTTTAAATAAATGTGTTTAGTTCCGATGCAAAGACCCTATAAGTGAATCAATATTAAAGCCAAAATATGCAATCTTTAATGACCTGACAACAGTATCGTAACTATATCCCTTCTTAATAAGTCTATTTAAAGGTTTTGTTAGCTTCTGAGGTGAATACTGACATTTTGTGCTTTATAAAGAATATTACCATAAAAGATTGGATGTGAAATACCTGAACGTATAAGAAGTCTGCATGTTGAGCTATATTTACGAATGATGTCCTTGTACCGATGATAAAATTTAGTAAATGTTTTGACTAGTTTGTGATATCGAAAACCCTGGTGTAATAATTTTCAGTAATACATAAATTTCTTTCGTTAAAATCTGAAACGTTGTTACATACACGAGCGAATCGTACAAGTTGAGATATATAAACACCGTAAGATGGTGACAAGGAACGTCACCATCTAAAATGGATAATTAACGATAGGAAATGAAAAATCATCTCTTTTATCATAAATTTTTGTATTAAGCTTTCCGTTAATGATATAGATATCAAGATCGAGGAAAGGGCAGTGGTCATTGTTAGTATTAGCTTTATTTAAAGTAAGTTCAACAGAATAAATTTCTTTAGTATATATACTGAAGTCGTCATTATTGAGAGCCAATATATCATCCAAATATCTAAAAGTATTATTAAATTTTGTATCAGATGTTGTTTCAATGGGTCTTTGCTGATTTTAGTCATAAATTGTAACTCATAGCAATACAAAACAGGTCCGCAATAAGTGGTGCACAGTTAGTCCCCATTGGAATTCCGATAACCTGACGATATACGGAATCTCCAAAGCGAACAAAAATATTATCTAGTAAAAATTCAAGGGCAGATATAGTATCAAAGCATGTCCAATTGACATAGTTCTTTTGTTTATTGCTACTAAAAATGACCTAAAAGAGTTAAAACATATGTATTCACATTCTGACTTTTAAATGCCCAGTTAATTAGGTGTGTGAATTTTTCTTAATGAGAATGTGAGGCAATGTGGTATACAGGGTAGAAAAATCAAAACTTTGAACAGATTCAAAATCACCAATATAAGCATGCAATTTATCAAGTACTTCCAACGAGCTTTTGACACTCCAAAAGTAATTAATTCCACTATTTTCAAAGGCCTTATTTGAACAATTTATTATCAGGTTTTGATTGTACCAAGTGAACTGGTAAGAAGAATAGACAATTTAGTAGTGGAACAATGGCTTGAAGACGAAATAAATCTATATTTGTAAGGTGTTTAATGTAGCTTCGGAAGCCAGTACATAGTTGGGACTTTCATTGTATTTGGTTCTGCTTGTAAAGAGGTAGCGAAAAGTTTATGTTTGTTACAGATGTCGTTTTCTGAAAATGGAGTCAGTTGGAATGTTGGTGAATTGGTGATTTCTTTTTCAGAACCTCAATGTAAAATTTACGTCAAACAATAATGATATTATTAGCAGATTTATCGGCCGGGACAAAAACATATCCCTGGGCTAGTTCTTTAAGTTTATGTTTGATACGAGAAATATGTTTATTATGGTTGTTGTTAAGAGTAAAATGTTCTTTCAAATGTTGAATACGTATATCAACTATGTTCATTACTGAATTAAAAAAAAAGAGTCCAAAGATTTTTTGTCAGCTTTTTCCCGTTTTATCCATTTCAAACAGTAAGTACGGAGTGAGTCGTGGATGATATTACGACACTCATTCCAATTAAAGCCATTTGCAATTACTTTAAACACAGGTAAATGAAAATAATTTTGATGTTAGGTATACGTGTACAGTTCAAATGGAGAAAGGAAATATTTTTACAAAATAAATAATTTTGATGTTCATAGTACGAAGAAGTGAACATTTATAGTAATACCAAACACTTATCAAAGCTGGTATATAGACCAGATATAACCCTGAAAAGGTAAACATTAAATAACAAAAAAGCATTACAATTAGTATCAACAGGTCAAATAAACAAAATTGAGAGTACTCGCAGTTACTGACAGCTAGTTAAAAGCCAAAAACAATAATAAAAAATCATGCATCAGAGACAAAATCAACTAAAACACATCCCAGGGATTTAGTATTTTAACGTCATGGACAGTCAAAGAAGACATGACTTGTGCAATCAAATGCCAAAAATAAATGTATACCTTTATATGTGTTTCCTTTTACACTATTTCACCTAGTTCAATAAACCATAGCCTTGGAAAGTCTTATGCTGTTACAATCCTTTTACTGGATACAGCTGATATGCAGGTTTATGATAAGTTATGAAATTAGGGACAATATATTAAAGAGCATTTCTTGTGATTGCCAATGTTATATTCATTGATAGAACGTCATCAGGAGAATATTTATAGTAATTTTTACTTTCTTATGTATAAAATTACAGAATGCCTATATTTTAGAAGCGAAAATGACTATAGATGTATCTTTTGATGAAGGTACCCTAGTATATGTAGGCATATATTCATGTCAATCAATGAGTATCAACCATGCTTTGATCAGTTGTGTTATTTGTGTAGTTAACCCTATCCTCTGTGATACCGAACAAGCTTTAATCTAGAAGAATCTTACAGATTTCCTGTGTTCCTGTAAAATCAGAAATATGTTAAGAAATATATCTACCTTATTGGATACTATGGTTACATGATGGAAATAATGTTATAATATTTTATTCTGTGTGCTCAACCCTCCCCTAGCCTTAGACAATGGTGTAGCAGTACAACATAAGAATGAACTATAAAAATCAGTTGAAAAAGGCTTTACTCATCAGATTAACAAATGCATAAACAAAACAAACAAAAACACTGATGAAATCTAAATGTTACCAAAATCATTTTTTAAATTTTAACAAAAGGTAAAATCACAAAAATACTAGACTCCGAGGAAAATTCAAAAAGAAAAGTCCCTAATCAAATGGCAAAATAAAAAGTTCAAACACAAAATGGTGGATTGAACCTGGTTTTATAGCTAGCTAAACCTCTCACTTGTATGACAGTCGCATCAAATTCCATTATATTGACAACGATGCGTGAACAAAACAAACAGACACAATAGATAAAAATGTCAAAAATAGGGGTACAGCAGTCAACATTGTGTTATCATCTTTATCACTATAAAACAAACAAATGTAACAAAGAAGCACAAAAATGCATACATCAAATTAAACATCCTCATTTTGCATTTTTCATTATACGATTTTATTTATCTATGTAAAACCCACCCATAAAGGATTGAAAGATTTTAAGTACTTGCGTAGAATCGCGGGTTTGACGTCACACAGGTATATATAAAATAATTTTGTCGTTCAAAGTATGACGGGATACATAAGTACAGAGTCACGTCAAATGGATATCACAAAAAACAGACTTAACAGTAAAAGTAATATTAATAAAATAAAATAATTATGTCGTTCAAAGTATGACGGGATACATAAGTACAGAGTCACGTCAAATGGATATCACAAAAAACAAACTTAACAGTAAAAGTAATATTAATAAAGCCTGACAAATAAAAGAATGCTATACTACATTATTAAGATGTAAAACAACGTCAGTACGCAGAATACATGTACATTTCAAGACCATCGTGTATTATTTGTGAACTGATCTTTTAACTGTTGTTTGCCTTAGTTTTTTTACTTAGTGTACATTTGTCTATGGTTTCGTGAATTTTTTATAACCCTTTTTTGGGATTGGGTATTTTTCATGTTTCATTTATGAGGCATGGGGTATTTTGTTGTAAAGCAAGATTTTTGAAATTTGGTTATGTGACCATTTTTTTCTTTCTCTTTTCTCAAATATGAGCTTCCTTTAGAAACATTATTTATTTATTTGCTATAATTGGCTTTTGAACTAGCCTCAGTAACTGCGAGTACTCTTAGATCTTTACTTTGTGTCTATAGTGGTTTTGTTTGTGCTTTTTGTTGATCTGATGAGTCAAGCCTTTTTCAACTGATTTTTACAATTTGTTCTTATGTTATACTGTTACACCACTGTCGAAGGTTAGTAAAGGGTTGAGCACTCGCTAACATATTTAACTCCGCCAAATACTGTATACGCTTGCCCCAAGTCAGAAGCCTGTAATTCAGTAATTGTCGTTCGTCGCTGTCTATCATACTTTTTTTATTTATTGTTTTGTACAGATATCTGGCTTTTCGTTTGAATTGTTTTACATTTTGCCATGCTGGTGCCTTTATTTTAGCTTACTATACGGTATGGGCCTTGCTCATTGTTGAAGGCCGTACGGTGGCCTGTTGTTTTTATATTACAACTCATATTTTATTTCAAAGTTCTTTTTTCACAAGTAATAGTGGCTTTTCACGTACATGTAATACCAATACAAAATTGTGACAATTTTGCAGACCCTGTTCAAGCTTGAAAACAAGCGCGGTAACATCTACTTTTTATCATATTGAAATAAACATTTTGGCAAGTATATCCACATTATACCATTGTTTATACTCCTATATTACCATAAGAATAAATTCGCTTATACGTTGGCGATAAAAAAGATTAAACATTCACAGTCCTGGCAAACTGTGAAAATTGGTTTCTTGAGCTCTTTGTACATTATTATATTATATAATGAAAAAAAAAAAAAAAAAACTATGGACCTTTGAATATCGAATATCTCGTGAAAAACAAAGACTAAAAATTTACAGTCCTGTCAAACTGCGAAAATTGGTTTCCTTGAACTTTATTATACTATAATATGATAGATGAAGTAAAACAATATGATGTAGACATAATCTTTCAATCAGTTTAATTGAGGTCTGGAGCTGGCATATCAGTAACTGCTAGTAGTCCTTTGTTAATGTATGTATCATTGTCATTTTGCTTAGTTTCTTTTGTTACCTATTCTGACATCGCACTCGGACTTCTTTTAAACTGAGTTTTACTGTGCGTATTGCTATGTGTTTCTTTATTCTACATTGGCTAGAGGTATAGGTGGAGGGTTGAGATCTCACAAAACATGTTTAACCCCGCCGCATTTTTGCGCCTGTCCCAAGTCGAGAGCCTCTGGCCTTTGTTAGTCTTGTATGTTTTTCAATTTTAGTTCATTTATATGTTTTGGAGTTAAGTGTGACGTCCATTTTCACTGAACTAGTACACAATTTTATTTAGGGGCCAGCTGAGGACCACCTCCGGGTGTGGGATTTTCTCGCTGCGTTGGAGACCCATTGGTGGCCTTCGGCTGTTGTCTGCTCTTTGGTCGGGTTGTTGTCTCTTTGACATATTCCCCATTTCCATTCTCAATTTTATTTTATAGACCTTTTAATATTTCGTGATTAACACAAGTTAAAATAACCAAGAGTCCCCTGGCCTCAACTCCAAAGACTGTTGGATAAAGGAACCTGTTTTTTTTCTCACATGGTTTATATTTGAAGGATTTAGCACGACTAATAGTTTTTCAGTATCAGAAAGATTTGGAAATATAGGATTATCTATTGCAATGTCATTAAAAAGTTTTATACAAAGTATTCTTTTATTTGGCAGTAGAGGAGAAAGTAGTATTCATCTTCTATAGTTTTACAAGGTAGACATGTTCTTTTGTTTGTTACGAGGTATATGCAGATACCTGCCCTTTTCTATAAGTAAATTATGGTCACTGATTCTAATTTTCGCAAATAAACGTCTAGTTTCAAAATTGTGATATCTAAGATAAAATTATTGGTCTTGTCTGACTTGCTTTTATAAAGAAAAGGTTTGTTTTTTCCTTTAGGTTGTTTTTTTTCCCCAGTAATTCTGAATAAAAGTTGCTTGAAATATTCTTAATCCAAGTCTTTATTTTTTTTTCACGTCTTTCATATTTTGATAGGAAACTATTTTTTGTATATCAATATTCATTTCTTGTGTAGAATTTTTGATGAAAGTGGACATTGTATAAACTCCTTGTGAGTCAAGGTGTTTACTTAGGATATGTATTTGTCAATCAAGATAGTTCTGACTATAAAGATCTGATAAAACAGGTTTTACAAGACCAATATATTCAAAAACGGCATCAAGATGATCAATTATCTTCCGTGGTGTATTTTATTCAAGTTTAAACGAACTGTTAAGTTTTGAAAATCATTTAATAAAGATGCCGGAAAACGCAAGAATCTTGCTGACAAAATTAAGAACATCTAACTTAAAAATTCCTATTGAAACTGGGCGTTGGCATAATATTCCTGCAGAGGACCGAAAATGTAATTTATGTAAAGAAAATATAGGAGACGAATTTCACTATCTTTTTATCTGTAAGTCTCCTCAACTGGTTTATATTAGAGAAAAAAATATTCCTAGTTATTATATGAAGTATCCAAGTAAACAGAAGTTAGAAGTCATGTTATCTTATTGCAATGTTAAATTATATAGACAGGCGGCATCTTTTATTAGAAACCTAAATAACATATTGTGATATGTATAATGTTTTGTATATATATTTTATTAACCGTTTATTGTATTATAATTCATTATTGTATATTTACCTCATGTTACACATATATGTGTCTTAGCGTTGCTTTATAATAAAATCTTGAAATCTTGACTTAATGTATTACTTTCATCTAGTGATGGGTTTATATTTTCAGTATTCAATCTATCCAAATAATGGATTGCTCACGTTTTTATATATATATTTTTTTCTTTTGGTTGTCTACTAAGTTCAGCTTGAACTCCTAAATTAGAACATGTCTTTTTGGTACCTAGAATATATTTACAGAAATTAACATGAACGTTTTCAAGAGTCTTGTTCATATATTGGAAATTATCTATATTTTTGTTCTTTGTTTTTAATTTGTCTTTTGCTTAATAATAATAAGAATGATATGTATCCATGTATAACATTTCTGTATTATATGTCAAAATTGGCTTAATAAGAGAATCGAAGAGATTATAGGATGCATTAACAGGGAAATTTTTCCCAAAAGCAGTATGTTATTTTATTGAAAAAGAGCTTTCCTAGCCTTTTTTGGCTAAATCTGTTAAGCTCGCATTTAGATTTCCATTATTTTTAATTGAGGTGCCTAGAAATTGATATCCGGTAACATAATCAATTTTCATTGTTGAACCTTACTATATATGGTTCCAGTTTTGTAGTTACTATATATGGTTCCAGTTTTGTAGTTACTATGTATGGTTCCAGTTTTGTAGTTACTATGTATGGTTCCAGTTTTGTAGTTACTATGTATGGTTCCAGTTTTGTAGTTACTATGTATGGTTCCAGTTTTGTAGTTACTATGTATGGTTCCAGTTTTGTAGTTACTATATATGGTTCCAGTTTTGTAGTTACTATGTATGGTTCCAGTTTTGTAGTTACTATATATGGTTCCAGTTTTGTAGTTACTATGTATGGTTCCAGTTTTGTAGTTACTATATATGGTTCCAGTTTTGTAGTTACTATGTATGGTTCCAGTTTTGTAGTTACTATGTATGGTTCCAGTTTTACTATGTATGGTTCCAGTTTTGTAGTTACTATGTATGGTTCCAGTTTTGTAGTTACTATATATGGTTCCAGTTTTGTAGTTACTATATATGGTTCCAGTTTTGTAGTTACTATATATGGTTCCAGTTTTGTAGTTACTATATATGGTTCCAGTTTTGTAGTTACTATGTATGGTTCCAGTTTTGTAGTTCTTTGTTGGATGATGATTGTTTTTTGTTTTTCTAGTATTTAAACATAACTGTCATTTTTCACAGTAATTTGACAAGTTATTAAAACCATTCTGAAGACCTTCTTTGCTTTCAGATACGATAAGGTCATCAATGAAACATAAACATAATATATATAATACATAATACACATTTATAATGAAGGTTATCGTCCGAGATTCCATCCAATCATTTCAAATTCCTGTATAATCATTAAGTTCTCTGGAAAAGTTAAATTTCGGTCAATCCGGGGACTTTCTATACTAACTTTTAGTACAGAAAGACCCTGGGTAATCTAAATGAGTATTTCGTTCCATGTAAATATTATGCCAATGTCTAAAACAACATTTTCTTGTATTTCTATTTGAACCTATAAGATAACTTAAAACACAACGTAAAATAGTTGCAATAAAGATATGATAATAAAAGAATATTAACCATGAAAAGGTTGGATTCGTGTTGCTCACAGTTTACGATTTTATATATGATTTGTGTTATTTTTTCGTCGTGAAGTTTGATTGTTAATCCGGTTTTTTTCTTCAAACAGTTATCGTCTCAGATTATACAGTTATCATCACATATTATACATGTTATCGTCACAGATTATACAGTTATCGTCACAGATTATACTTGTTATCGTCACAGATTATACCTGTACCTTCAAACGGTTATCGTCACAGATCATACATGTACCAATATCATTACAAACAGTTATCGTCACAGATTATACATGTACCAATATCATTACAAACAGTTATCGTTACAGATTATACATGTACCTTCAAACAGTTATCGTCACAGATTATACATGTACTAATATTATTATATAACAAACTTTATAAAATATGACTTCTCAAGAGTCATCAGTATAGCACTTGAACTCAAAATTTGGTTTTTGCTTCCAGTTTATTTAAACACTTGATTGCGTATTTTTAACCTGATGATCTTTTTTAAGGGCATACAATTTCTATTATATTTTTTGCTCCTGATGGTCTTGAAAGTTAGATTTGTCTTCGTTTTTTACATGCCGCCTACGCGATTAACTACTCAGCATATCGATCGAAAGAGTGAGTCTATTAAGAAACTCCACTAAAACCGGAAGTGAATTCTGGTCCTTAAGGAGGGTAAGCAGTTCCTGCCCAGCTTGTGACTGCCGTCGTGTTACTCTTGTTAAAAAGTAAACAAAAATTCAGTGTGTGTTGGTCATAAACTAGGAGACAGTAGTGTTCCGGTGTTCAAATATCGGTAATCGATTAGGAAGAGCTAGACAAATCAAGGTATCAAAAATGCAGAAACTGAGAGAATCGTTTGAATTTCAAAAAGTAGCGAGACCGGTTCGTCGACAGGGTAAGCGACTCTGCTATGCATGCATCACATGTCATGCGAATTCACACTCAGTCAAAATTTCACAATTGGTAATAGGACACAATCGGTCATATTGCAGATCAGACAACTATACTAGTATGTAAAGATATAAGACTGCGAAAACATGTCGCTAGTGAGTTGTGACATCGTATAGGTCAACCAATTCGTGATGATGACCGTAAATCTTATGTAGTGTCGATTTCAGTCATTCTTCCTCATAACTCTGTTGGTTTTTATGTAAGAATCACACCCCTGCATAAACAAGAATAGAGGGACCGGGCTTAAGCTACAAAAAAAGTAAAATCACAAAAATACTGAACTCCGAGGAAAATTCAAAAAGGAAAGTCCCCAATCAAATGGCAAAATAAAAAAAAACAAAAAAAAACAAGACACATCAAACGAATGGATAACAACTGTCATATTCCTGACTTGGTACAGGCATTTTCTTATGTAGAAAATGGTGGACTGAACCTGGTTTTTACAAATGAAACTTATCCGTGGTCATTTGTGACAACAATGTTTTCATCGCGGTCAACCAAATCAAAACGGCCTCCTAAAACGTTCGAAGAGATGAATTAAACTGTACAAGTAAGAGCATATTGGTTAAATTGCTTTATGTTAAGCAGCAATCTTCGACGAAGAGTATCTTGCTCGGAAAAGCAAGCTCTGGAATATTATATCAACTGGGCGATCTTTTTAGTGATCTTTTTGATCTAAAGTTACTGTCCTTTGCTGTAGATTTCTACTGTTGATTCAGTTATTTTCGTTGGTACCAATTTCCGTGGATTGAGGAAAAATTGTATGTTCGTAGATATTTTTACTTCATTGTTTTACCAAAATCTGCATACAGACCTTTAGGAAATTAGTACTTCGTTAAACATTTAAGTTGGTTCGGGTTCAAGAAGACGAGCACAATTGGTTTCCCCCGGGAATGCCGTCTGACTTTAGATAAACACGCAGTACAACAAACACAACACATAAGTTGTCAATAAAACATTCAATCATCTATAAGCCGTCGGTAAGCTTGTCAAATTTCTAAGGAGGAACAATTGGAACGACTGGGAGACCAAGAAAACTATTCCAACCATATACTGCTGTATATTTTGGTTTACCAATTTTAGTTGGACTGGAGAAATAGAACAAAATATTGATCGACCATAAACATCTGTCAGGCACCCGAAATTAGTCATAATTCCTCTGGACAACATTTCATTTCTTGTTGGTCCCTTTTGAATTCCAGTGATGACTAACTTTGATCAGATTCTCGAACTGAAAAAAAAAGAAATGGCAATATATTTTTTTGAAGAAGAGAGTTCACACTCAACTGAAACACCAAAGATGATATCATCAAAATGCTGTATTTTTTAATCAACAACATATTTGTCAAGTTTGTTCGATTGATATTTGAACACAGTCGGTTTTCAAATACTGTAAATTCAGAAATTATTGGGAGGTTTTTATTAATGCGAAAAATGCGACTTGGTGAGAATCGCAATAATAAGTACTCGCATTTTGATATCTGAGTCATATATCTGTATGCATATTTTTCTGAAATCGCAATAATTAATCTCGCATTTTCCTCCGTTCTTTAAAAATTGCAATAATAAATGCACGCAATAATTTCTTGATTTACAGATGTACTAATTGTATTACCCTCTGTCCTACTATATTCATACATCATCGACTCAATGACAAGCAGAAAAACGATCTTGCAGAATTCTTTAGGTTCACGTTTAGATGATGATGTCCTGTCACTCAATAGCCAACATTTTCGCAACTATCTTAACACTTGATCTCGCATATACCAGTGCACTTGACATTTTGGACACTATCGTAAAAAGATGGTCTGCAACACATCGATAATAAACTCTTCTTTGACTGTTCATGACGTTAAAATACTAAATCCCTGGAGTGTGTTTTAGTTGATTTCAGTCTCAGGTGCATGATTTTTTATTATTAATTGTTTTGGCTTTTTAACTAGCTGTCAGTAACCATGGTAACTGCGAGTACTCTCAAATTGTACTTTCTTTTTAATTTGACCTGTTGATACTATTTGTAATGCTTTTTTGTTATTTAATGTTAACATGGATCTTGTCTATTTACCAGCTTTGATTATTTGGAATTACTACAAATTTTCACTTCTTCGTACTATGAACATCAAAATTATTTCAATTCATATCTAATCAATGCTTTCAGCTGTACAGGAAGTTTTATCTAGCACTAATTGTATAGTTTTATTGTTGATATTCACCCCATATGTACCAAGTGTTAGATTAGTTTTATTGATATTAAAGAAATTTCTTGGTATTCCTAAACGGAAGATTTTATACACACAGAAGAAGAAGTATACTTAACAACAAAATTATGTTCATTTACCTGTGTATAATATGACGCAGGTTTTTTTCAAAAGTGATGATTTTCTAAATATTGTTTAACATTTCACAGTGGTATCATACTTTAACTTTGTTTAAACCTGTTTATTTACTTTTGACCTTTATTAATTTATCCCTTATAATTTTTATTAACTATATATTTGCATTCAGGTATCATAGATCAAATTTATTTGTTCGTTGTGTGTTAATTTACGTTTTTTGATTGAGTTAAGCATTCCAATTAATATTTTATAGTGGGTCTTTCTATGTTGTGATGTTATACTATTGTTTCAGAAAAGGGAGAAGGTTTGGTACCATTAAAACGTTTAATTAATCCCGCTGCAAATGTTTGCACCTGTCATAAGTCAGGAATCTGATGTACAGTAGTTGTCGTCTGTTTATGTAGTTCATACGTGTTTCTCGTTTCTCGTTTTTATATAGATTAGACCGTTGGTTTTCCCGTTTGAATGGTTTTACACTTGCAATTTTTGGGGCCCTTTATAGCTTGCTGTTCGGTATGAGCCAATGATCCGTGTTGAAGGCCGTACCTTGACCTACAAGGGTTTACTTTTATAAATTGTTACTTGGATGGAGAGTTGTCTCATTGGCACTCATACCACATCTTCCTATATCTATTTAACCAAAGATCTATATCAATTTAAGGCGACAGTATTTTATAGATGTTCAAAATCTCTGAAATCGATTAGAAAGAGATAAATCAAGGTAACAGAATCGCATGAACTCCAAAAGTAGCGAGAACGTGCGCGTCCACAGGGAAAACGACTCTTGCTATTCAGTGACGTGACGATTAAAGTTTTCCAATTGTAAACTTCCTATCTGCCCGTAAGAACAAAGAACATCTTCTCCCCATCGAAAAACGTGTGCTGTGTGGAATGTCGGATTATACAGACTTCATTATCATGGTTGTGCCACGCAAACACTAATCAAATAAGATTATTAGAAAGAGCGAAAGAAATCGACACTACTCAAGTTATACGGTCCCTATCCCGGATCGGTTAGAACTATACAATGTGTCTGTGCCTCAACTGACAAGAAACATATCTTAAATCTTAGGACACCAGATCGTCTTCTGATCTGTAAATATATCTAATTTTAGATAGGAGTGACGACTTACTTCTTTGTATATTTGTTCAAATACCTGTAATGGGCAATGCGATTTACATATAATTTTATTACCTATATGATCCTATATAGGCTGCGTTGACCATTATATTCTTGTCTAATTCCCTTTCAAATTTCGACGAAGGTACGGTTGCCTATAATTGCTTACATCCACTTTATTTGATATTTGGTGGCTAGTTGTCTCATTGGCAATCATACCTCATCTCCTTATTTTTATATTAAATAGCTCAAAATGTTGTCCCCAGTGAAAGAGGGATTATAGAAATACTGTGATACTATTTACTCGCAAAGTAGGATTAACCATTATGTGGATTCCTAAGAACTCTAAAGAACATTGCCTTCCTCCATAAAAATGGTACCATACGAAAAAAAATTATTGTGTTCGGATATAATTCGGCATATTTGTCAAAAATGAGCATGCTAATAAAACATGCTATACCGAAAAACAAGTGATCAGTTTGCCGGAGTTTTTCATCGACAACATATTTGTTGAATTTGGAGGTAGAATTTTCCTGTAGGTTGTCGGTATTCCTATAGGAACCAACTGTGTACCTCTCCTGATCGACCTTTCTTAGTTAAACATGAGTCGGAGTTCCTCAAGACACTTGTACAAAACAAGAAGATCAAAGAAGCTAGATAATTTAATTTGACATACAGGTATATTGACGATGTATCCAAAAAACTTTTTCTTATGATTGGGTCCCATTGATATATCCTCCTGAACTAGAGATTAAAGAAACCACAGATACCGCTTCCTCTGTCTCATTTCTAGACATATACCTCATTACCAGAATCTATGACACACGAGAAGATATCAATTTTGAAATCATAAATTTTTCTCACCTTAACTGCAATATACCTACTTCACCCGCGTATGGAGTATACATTTCTCAACTCATACGATATTCAAAAGCTTACAGCTGCTACTCAGACTTTGTAAAACGTCATCGGTGTGAGCCAGGGTTTTGTCAAAAAACGTCTCGTCCTTTTTCTCAAAAAGATCATCAGAAAGAACCGACATATTTCACAAATAATACAAGATGGTCATGCGTTATAGATTCTAAGTGCTGAAGTTGTATATCTTTTTATTTAATTTACAGTTTTCATTTGATTTGTCTTTGTGCTATTATGTTCCTTTTGATCATATGATTCTTCACGTTACTCAGTATTTTTGCATCCAACTATCGCCGGGTTTTTGGCTTACGGCGTTCCTGGTGCGGGTTTGGTCCAGAGATTCGAACGGTAGAGGTTTTTACGTTGTTGTTTTCATGCTGCTTACCCTTGTTAATATTTATATTTTACTTAATTTGTACTTTATGGAGAAAGTGTATTCTATATACTGTATGTACTATCAACCACAAAAACGTTTTTTTTTTTTTTTTTGCTAGCGTCTTTGTTAGATTTGTTTGTATGCTTGTTTGGATTTATTAGTCAGTTGTATTATATGTCTGTGATGAAGTTTACACAGTTTTGGCTGCTGTATCCCAATTATTGGCACATTCAACCTATGATGTCTGTTTGGTTGCTGCACCCAATTTTGTCAATATAACGGAACTATAAACAACTGTCATACAAGTAGGAGGTTTATCTAGCTGTAAAACCAGGTTTAACCCACCATTTTTCTACGGAAAATGTCTGAACCAAACCAGGAATATGACAGTTGTTTCCATTCATTCCGTTGGTTTAACGTATGATTTTGTCAGTGTTTGTGGACTTCCCCTTTTTAGATTTACCTTGGAGTTTGCTATATATTTTTTTAATAGTGTTATAAATACTTTGGATAAGAGTTCGATAACATGCAAAGATAAAAACGGCAAACCATTTTGAATTGATGTGGGAGAATATGGTTCTCTTTTTCAAAATCCAAAGGAGATTTTTCTTTTACTTTGATTATAACAACGGATTGTTTTACTATTAGCCATTTTTGGAGATTAACATATTACATTCATTAACTCAAACTTTAAAAACCTGTCAAGTACACTCAACTAAAGTCAAAATGTGGTCCTGCCCATGAGGAAATACTATCCACTGGACGGACAAAGAACATCCAGTAAAAAAGGTTTTGTCTTAGGAACAACTGAAAGAGTATAAAGATTAATAGGTTTTAAAATATACGGCGTGACTTTTGTCCTTGTATATGTCCATGCTTACTGTATGGTCATTTCTCTAAGTCCAATAGTACATAACATCAAACTCTAATGATTACTTACACAGTAATGCACTAATAGGCACATTCTAACCAAGGAGAGGAAAGGAGTGTCTTCGAAAAACGATTTAATGAAATACATAATGTAATAGAATAAAACTGTTAAAAACGTCTGAAAGCGTAAAAAACAACAAGGAAAAGAGAAGCGGAAAAATACCAAAGGGATAATCAAACTCACAAGCCGAAAACAAACTGACAATTGCATGGCAAAAACACGAAAAACGACCAAAAGACTGTTGACAAGAAATATCGAAACAGTGAACATGAAATGAAATTATTTCAAATCACTTAGAATTAAAGAAATTGACCGATCAGTATCTGAGATTTCCTCTGGTGGCCATATTTTTCATCCGATCAGAACCTAATATAGATCATTTAATGGACCTTCCAAAAAATTCTTCTTGGCAAGAAGTTTTAGTAACAAAAAATTAAAATAATTTTCCGTATGGTTTTAAACAACAAGAATGCACTTGTTGTCGCGCTAAACATATCCCAATTCGTTATTCATATTATCAGAAAACAAGTAGTAAATAAACTCATCATAGATACCTAATAGAACCAAAGAGCGCTAATTATAAGACGTTACTGCAGATTATTTTCAAGCTGATGACCAAATATGAAATCATTCTTCTGAGCAGTTGTTACGGACGAACAAACGGACGGGCAGACGGACGGACAGACGGACAAGGTGATGCAATATAACCTCCACTTAAAGAACGGGGCAGATATATGTGTTCCCAAATAAAAAAAAGGAGATGATACCAAGTGGATAACAAAATCCACAAGTTAAAGAAAAACAGACCTCACCGTGACAAAAAAAAAATTAAAAAGACAAGCAGCAGTCCATAAAACAGAAAACTAAAGATTAAGCAACACGAAAGGCATGCAGCATTGACGTACGCAAATCAACATTAAATTATTATCGTTTGTGGAAGGTCTTCGAATAATCAATGCTCAAAGTTTCAGAGGAGAATATTATCGTTAATTGGTCAATTAGAATCAAAGACTGACTCTAGCGGATATGTTTTTTCAATTGATCAGAACAAAATTTAGATTTGTCATAAGTGACTTTCCATACATTATTCCTGTTGTTTGGTTAAAATCAGCAGAGCATGCGCAGTTTCAAAGAAAATATGACAAAATTATCTTCTAAAGTGTTTTATGGACACCAATATCACCATGGTTTTTTTTTATCTATTAAGAATCAATGGCAGTAGTTTGTAGGGGGTCTTTCAAAACCAATCTCCTTAGATAAAAAAAAAAACATTTCGCCTTGTCGTTTTAGATGAGAAGATTTTGCTGTGGTCATGTTATTAATCTTAGAACAAAAGTATTATTTTTCTAATATAAAGGACCTTCCTTGCATTATGTACTGCCAACTAGTTTCAGATAGGCAGATGAGTCATTTGAGTTTGAATGTCCCTTTGGTATCTTTTGCCTCTCTTTTCTAATGGGTTACATAGAAACCAATGCCGCTACTTCTGTCGAAGTTTTGTTGAGGTTTATCCAACCCTCAATCCACTGAATGTTTGAAAAGATGTTGCTTTGTAGTTTAAGCGGAATATGTTTTTGAAAATTCATCATTCTGAAACATAAATAACCGAAAGTCATAAAAAAATCTGTATGGTAGTTGGTTTTGGTTATTTTCCCCCTTTTGTTATATTATCAAAAAGAGCATGTTTTCTTGTTGATTTTTTTTTTTTTTTCAGTTCTCCAGAACGAAATTATCAATTCGTCTACATTCAATTCCGTACGCTCCACAGAGAGTCAAATTGTAAACAAGCATATCACTGTCACTACCCAGGTTAAAGCCTCTTCCAAACATTTGAAAGTCCCGACTATGTATTCATTACCTCAATAACACAAACAACCATTTAAATTCCGTTTCATTTCCGCATCTAGTAAGTCTTCTACTACTAATATGTCAGTGCTTCTAACTACCTCCCTTACTACTATCAAAGATCTTGTTATTAACTTTTTTAATAAAGCTTATGAAAATAATGGTATTAATTATTTTTGGAGTGTTAAAAATTCATTAGAGGTTTTAGATAAAATACGTGCTTTTGATGGTCCTTTAAATTCTGTTGACAGTTATGATTTTTCTACTCTCTACACTACACTTTCACACAATCTTATCAAGAAAAAGTTTTCATATTTAATTAAATGGTCTTTTGAAAAATCTCATTGCAAATTTATTTGCTGTAACTCGTTTAAAGCCTTTTTCTGTAACGAAAAAGGAAAGTATGTTAGATACACTTACTGGAAATGTGAAGATATGATTGAAGCTTTAAATTTTCTCCTGGACAACACATATGTACGTTTCGGCGATAAAATGTATCGACAGGTAGTAAGTATTCCTAAGGGCATTAACTGCGCCCTTTAATAGCAGATTTATTCCTGTATTGCTATGAATCTCAGTTTATGACCAAACTCAGTAATGACACGTCATTGTTACATTTTGGTTGATACATTCAACAATACCTACCGTTATCTTGATGATATGTTTTCGTTAAATAATCCAGAGTTCTCTAAATATACTAACGATATTTCCCCAAAGGAACTTACTTTAAATAAATCTAACATAAACAGCAGTAGTTGTCCTTCTCTAGATTTAGATATTTCAATGGAAACTCCATATTAAAATTTACGACAAAAGAGACGATTTTTCATTCCCTATTGTTAATTTTCCCTTTTTAGACGGCGATGTTCCTTTGGCTCCTTCATATGGTGTTTATATATCCCAACTCGTTCGTTATGCCCGTGTGTGTAGTGATGTCATAGATTTTTACGATCGTAATCAATGCATCACTGGTAAATTATTAAGTCAGAGATTTCGTTACCATAAATTGCTTAAAACTTTTACTAAATTCTTTCATAGATACAAAGATTTGATTAGTAAATTTGGCTGTACCTGTAGAAAACTTAGTAAAAACGGTATTTCACATCCTTAATTTTACGGTAATATTGTACTAAAAGCGCGAAAATCACTATGTGATCCGTGTAAACTCATCGAACCTTATAACAAACTTATTAGTAAAGGTTATTTTACCAATGTTGTCATTAGATCTTTGAATATAGTTTACATTGGCACAAATATCGATTTCGTCATCAGCAAATTAAAACATAACTAAATTTGTATTCTTTTCAAATGTTTTTTTGGGATGTATAAATACACATCCACGTTCATTTTCTATATAGAGGTTACTCTATCTATATTTAACATTATACATATTTATTAACAGGTTAACTCCTAACTATCCTAATGCCTGTCGATACTTTTATTTTGGCATCGCACAAGTCATGTCTTCTTTGATTGTTCATGACGTTAAAACACTAAATCCCTGGGATGTCTTTTAGTTGATTTTAGTCTCTGATGCATGATTTTTTTATTATTAATTGTTTTTGGCTTTTAATTAGCTTTCAGTACTTATTCAGTGTTATATCTAGTCTCACTATTTTTATATATACCACCTTTGATAAGTGTTTAGTATGACGATAAATTTTCACTTTTGTTCTGGTACTAGGAACAAAATTATTTTCGTACTCTATGTATACCTTACAACAATTTTTTTTTATTTACCTGTGTACGTTATTTTATTTGGTGGCATTGATATTGTTTTACATCTAACCCCTTTGCTTTATTAATTTTATATTTACATTGTGTCATAGATCAAATTCATTCGTTCAGAGTATGTTCACTTGTTTTTGTTAATATGTCTTTTGATTGATTTTAGCCATTTCAATTGATATTTTATAGTGTGTCTTTCTATATTGTGATGTTACACTATTGTTTTAGGTGGGTGAAGGTTGGCGCCTATTAAAATGTTTAAACCCGCTGCATTTGTTTGCACCTGTCCTAAGTCAGGAACCTGATGGTCAGTGGTTGTTGTTTCTTGCTGTGGTTCATAGTGTTTCTCATTTGTTTTTTTTATAGATTAGACCATTGGTTTTCTTGTTTGAATGGTTTACAGTAGTCATTTTTGGGGCCCTTTATTGCTTGTTGTTTGGTGTGAGCCAAGGCTCCGTGTTGAGGGCCGTACTTTGACCTATAATGGTTTACTTTTACAAATTGTGACTTGGATGGAGAGTTGTCTCATTGGCACTCATACCAAATCTTCTTATATCTAGTAAGATTTTCTAGTTTGTTTACCTTTTATTTTCTCTCAGTTTTAGTAGATGCTGTCTTCACAATTCTAATATTTGTTTCCTTTCTACCTGCTGTAAAGTGTTAATTTATTTACCAAGCCAGAACAAAGATATCCCCATGTTTTCAGCAAAAGCAATAATAGGCAATGACAAGCCATACAAGTACTAAATATCCATTCTGAAAAACAACTAAAGCAAATCCTGTCAGGATAACACAGAATTTGACTACATTACTTATAATTTACATTTTTGTAAAGGAATTAAAAGTTACTTGAAATAGCTTACTTGAACAATTGTTGCAGATTCTAAACTGCCAAGTTCATTTACTAAATGGCTAACACACTGGCAAATGAGTAAGCTTCTATGGGTTACATAAGCAGATATATGATAATACAAAATGCCTGTTGTAGACCATGTCGTGCTAACACACTGCCAAATGAGTAAGCTTCTATCGGTTACATAAGCAGATATATGATAATACAAATGCCTGTTGTAGACCATGTCCTGCTAACACACTGGCAAATGAGTAAGCTTCTATCGGTTACATAAGCAGATATATGATAATACAAAATGCCTGTTGTAGACCATGTCGTGCTAACACACTGCCAAATGAGTAAGCTTCTATCGGTTACATAAGCAGATATATGATAATACAAAATGCCTGTTGTAGACCATGTCGTGCTAACACACTGGCAAATGAGTAAGCTTCTATAGGTTACATAAGCAGATATATGATAATACAAAATGCCTGTTCTAGACCATGTCGTGCTAACACACTGGCAAATGAGTAAGCTTCTATCGGTTACATAAGCAGATATATGATAATACAAAATGCCTGTTGTAGACCATGTCGTGCTAACACACTGGCAAATGAGTAAGCTTCTATAGGTTACATAAGCAGATATATGATAATACAAAATGCCTGTTGTAGACCATGTCGTGCTAACACACTGGCAAATGAGTAAGCTTCTATGGGTTACATAAGCAGATATATGAATGCCTGTTGTAGACCATGTCGTGGCTACTAAAGGGTTTACATTGAGGGTGCTTAAATGTCCTACTGTGGATTCATTTATTTTCGTAGGTACCAATTTTCGTGGATTGAGGAAAAATAGAAATTTCGTGGAGATTTGATTTCCTGGTTTTACAAAAGTTTGTATAAAAGCCTATAGACAATTTATACTTCATTGCACATTTAAATTCGTGGCTTACATATACCCAAGAAATGAAAGAAAATTGGTACTCAATGAATACTAATGAATCCACAGTATTTAAACTTCTGAAGAATTCTGTGTGTGGTACAATTCCTTCATAAAGACATCTACATATGCCTCTCAAAACGGATGCAAAATATTTTTCTTCATGAAGAAAACGAAACAATTTTTTATTTTTATCTTTTATTGTTTAGATTTCTCCAGAGAATCTCTGGATTAACAAGTCTAACAAGAGAATGTACACATTATAAATGCTACATCTGAAAACATTAGTAATATTTCTCTACTTGTTAAAGACTCAGTCAAAGTACAATCAACAATATATATTATTATCAATATACAATTCTCAATGAATGAAGCCAAGTTGTCTCCCTTGTTTACAACAAAACCATTAACATTATCTGATTTAATCAATCACAATTGTTCATTTGTATACATTTGTAGATGAGCCATTGGTTGAGAACTTTCAATTTTGCTTAAACAGACAAACTTAAAGAATGGAATGAGTTTTTTTTTTTTCACAGCACAAATTAATTTTTTTAATCAAAAGGATCTAGTCATAAGAAAATATATGTTCTACAATTTTAAGATCCCATTGATAACTTTAAATTGAAACTAAAAGGCTTATTTATATTTCTGCATTAATATAATTTTTTTGTGACTAGAAGATGATTACAATTTTTTTTTTCTAGGTTTTGATATCCTATAGTTTTTTTAAGAAAGAAAAAATCATTTCAACTTTACAGATGAAATTTCTTAGATCTTATGGGGTTGTAATCCTTGCAGAGACTGCCAGTTTCACATCATAAATGAACTCTTCTTTCATCCTTAAACAAGTGAGATCAGACAAAATGCTCTTCAAAAAAGTCTATTTTATCATGTTGATGGCAAAAACATATACTATAATATCAAATTATCTGTGTGAATATACATTAAAATAGACTTTAAAAAATGATGCAAAAAAAAAATATGTAATAAAAATTCTTTAAATCATTATAATCTTGAAAATGTTTGTGAACTCTTAAATGATACTTTCATAATAAATACACCTAAAATACACCTGATGTGTCATAAAAATTTCATCATTTTATAAATACATCATAAACCTTCTTAACAATCATACTTATAAAATAACAAGAAAATGTAATACACACACATATATATAAAATGTAATGAATGATCCCATAAAAACATGGCACTAGTTACTGTAATATTTACATCATCTACATCACAACAAGTCTATGAGTAAACATCTGATATGATCAATTGTATTTTTTTTTAGTTTGAACAATGAATAATCAGTCTAATTGGAACATGGAACTGGTTTTTTTTATTATTCTGTTTAGTTTCACTTAAAATAAAGTTTAGGTGTAAAAGCCTGCTTTAATTTTGATAACTTATTTGAATTTCATATTATTCCAAAGCTGTGATTTGTCAATTCTTGTCACTTTTTCCCACTATAAGTCCCTAGTCAATATATTTTCATCAGGTCTAAAGATGTATTGAACTCATCAAAAGCTACAATATACAAATTTTATGCCATTTTGTACTGTCAAAAAATAATTATGAGGGCTTCACAATGATATATATATATATATACACTGTAATAACCTCCTGGGAAGTCGACTATATTTGTGAAAGTTTTTATGTGATGTCACTTGTCCTTGTGTCTTCTTTCACACAGAATCATTATTTTTTGTGAAATGAAATGTAAAAAAACAATCGAGCATAGCAGATGGAAAGGTCTGATATAAATTCACTTTTTCACAATTTATGAAGGTATGAGATCACAAGTGAATAATAAATAAACAATAAGCACTTTCTGATTATAAATAACATAAATTATACAAAGACAGCAGTACATTAGAGAAATAAATGATTTTCATCCTCCTCTATGCATCTGCAATCAGCTTATTGGCTCAATAATTAAAAACCTGTGTGTAAATTCATTTTAAATGATCACAATTTTCAAGATTTTTTATAATCATTATTATATTATTACGAAAAGAAATTGAAAATGAATGTATATGCAATTATCCCTTATTAGCAAGGAAATGCAATAAATCCACCAAAATATATATCATAAATATCATTAACACAGGAAAATTCATAAACATGATTTTAGTACTTATTCTGTATTAGTTTAAAAGAAGCTAAAATGCTATCTAAAAATAAAAATCTAAGATAAAAGCACTTTTCTTAGAAATAATTAACAATAGAACAAAATTAAAAATATCTCTTAAAAATATAACATTTGTGATGCACTAACAAAATTTGTAGCACTTTTCCATGTTCATCAGAGAGTAAATCACCAAGATTGTCTGAAAAACATCCCATATAATTTTGCAATACAAATTGCTGCCCTATTTCATAACATGGGTATATCTTTCAAAATGCAAAAAAGAGAATACAACAGCACTTCTGTATGTAACAAGCAATTTTAATAATAGGTACAGATTTTCTGAACTCGCAAAAGTCTTCTTAAAAAGAGACCCAAAAAAAAAAGATTTTCTTTACTTGAAAAACTTTGAACAACTAACACTGCTAGAAACACTACTAAATAAGTAAATTAAATTAACATATGACCTTGTTTTAATGAAATTATTCCATGATATTCATCAAATAAAATACTATCCATTTACAAATCACTGTAAGCATGGCTCGACCATGTAAAAAATTTAATTTGTGATTAAGTCTTGCCTATTAGATTGTTACTGATGGGTCATTTTATATTTGTTTCTTTTTTTATTATTATTATTTTTTTACATTTTAATACTAATAAGTATTTACTGTAACAAATTTTCACTTCTATGGACAAATAAGATATTTGCTTCCTACATATAGTTAGTCACTTTCTCCACATGCAATATAAAATATTCCCATAAAAAAAAAATGGAGTAAAAATGTTTATGTGGACCTCTTATGAATAACAAAAGAGTCAAAAGGCAGCAAAAGAGTATTTTAATCACTTGTAGATTTAATTTAGAATCAAAGAACTCAAAGAAATTATATACCAGCATAGTAAATCTGCAAATGGTTTAGAAGTATACAAAGATACATGTATCTTATTCACAGGAAGATAAAATTAAAGATATTGTTTAATTCATCACGAATTAATACTATTTCTTCAATGATTATTTAATTATGTCCTAAGACAATGGTAAGTATTGCTTGCTTTCAATTTCAAAATCTCAACGATGATGAAATATAATATCTATATAGAAACTTTATCAATTCAGAGAATTAAAGAAATAATATCAGCGCCTTTTATTTTGGAAAGTCCACTAGACTTGGTATTTTTAGATAATACTGCTTTAAATCAGAGATCTATTCCTTTACTTTTCTTTTCTATATTTTGAGTAGTATTTTTGTACAGGTACACCTTTCCTTCAAAATTTCTGTCCCAACCTTGAATAGTGTTAATACTGAAACACATGGACAGTACATATATTGTCATTTACATATTAAGTCATCGTCAGTAAGTCAAGGAAACATTTACATTTGACATGTGCATAATAATATAAAAAATCAATATTAGATGTTTTATTTTCATAAATTGTTGTTGCACATAAAAAATTATATTTGAGCAAAAATTTTGTATTAAAAAATGAAAAAGATTGAATGGCGAAGAAATAATGTAGTCTTACTTATGACTGCTTTAAGTGAATGTGTTGCCTTTTCTTGTTTTTCCAAATAAAATCTGACCAACAGAATGAAACTTTCAAGAGTAAGCTTAAGACTTTGATCAAACGAATTTTAAAGTAAACGACAGGATAAGATTGGTGACATTCTATACTACTGTGGATTAAGTGTCATTCACAGGGTTTTAATTTTCAAGGATTTCATTGGTAAAGATGAACCAAGAATTTATATGTTCAATGAAGTATTAATTTCCTATAGGGTTTGTATGAAAACTTTGGCAAATCCACGAAATCAAGTATCCACGAAAATTTTTTTTTCTTCAATCTTAAGTACATGAAGTAAAATGTCTCTATTTTTAGGATAATTACTTTGTTTACTTCGTGATTTATATCACATTTGAGTGACACGTGTGAAAGTATCTTTTAAGATAATGTCAATTCTAAAAAAAAAGCAAAAGAAAAAGGTGGAACATCATTAACATACGAACAAAATGAATCCACATTTTATGAAGTAAAATGTCTCTATTTATAGGATCATTACTTTGTTTACTTTGTGACTTCTTCTCACATTTGAGTGACACGTGTGAAATTAGCATTCAAGATAATGTCAATGTTGACTTGATATTTACAAACATCCAAATTAATCATGTTTGTTCTAAAAAATAAAATTAAAGATATATCATTAACAAGTATAATTTCCAATAACAAACATCTGGAAATTCAAGAAAAACAGGAAACAAAAGTAATAAATAAAATCTCTTTAAAAAGGACTTTTAATAAAAGACCCCAAAAGGACAAAATGTTGAAGAATTGAATAGAACGACAAACAAAATATCACTATACTGGTATTTAGCTAAAAATGTTAATAAACAGTACTCATACATGAACCTTTAATGAGTGTTTTGTTTATACTTGTCAAAATAAGACTAAAATTGATATTGATAAAAAATTTCGCCTTTTCTTAGTTGTGTAAAAAGAATTCAGATTGCATTGAATTTTTTTTTTTTTTAGAAAAAAACATCCTAATTAGCTGTTATTACAAGAGGTAGACCACAATAAAATGCATTATCTGAAATGTAATGACAAAGGTGATATTACAAGTATAATATTTGATTTTAATAATCACTTTTCAGGAGGGGGAATATACAATTTTGAAAGCTTGTGACTAACAAAAGGAAATTTACATCCCTGAATATTCAATCCATTTGTATGCATTTGCAAGAAATATCTTATGCATAAATGCATGTCAATAACAAAATATACATATATATCATAAACAGTATATATATGAATAATGGAAACATTATTTGTCTTTTGACTTGTCTAATTTAGCATTTTCACAAAAATATAACATTTTCTGACCAAGGTCAAATCAAAAGTCAAAACCTGAGCTGATCTGTATGAGGAAACCATGAAACAGTATAAAAACTTCATGTGATAACTATACGGAAAGAATGATATACACCAATATAAAAAGAAAAGAATTTACAATTCAGACTGAACACAAAGATTTCAGACAAATTCAGGACAACTATAACCTTTTTAAACCAGAAAATATGTAAATAGTTCACAATAATGCTTAATCTATTTGAACTAAAATCTAGCCCTTATCCCTGTTTATTATTGAAAAGCTCCTGTATAGCTCTCAGATTACCAGCCATGAATATTAAATAGGCTCTAACTTAAGAAAACACAGATGAATTAAGATGAATATTGCAAAAGATTTCATTCTGAGGTCAACATCCGTGCAAACTTGAAGTACATAGTACACGTTTCATTCTCTGATCATTATATATCGCTGCCTTCTTACCATAACCATGGTACCAATATTCTGATTTTACAAAGGAGCAGGAGTCAACTGTCTATGGCACAAGTCAAATCTAGTTTATATATAAATATCACTATTTTTTCTTAGAATGGAGCATTTCTATTAAAAGAGTCTGGTCCGGAATTTCATTGTTTAAATGCTTGTAGTAAAGAAATTCTTCTGCTCGAATACTTATAACCCTAACTTCTGGTAGCCGTAGTAGCACTTGGCCAAATTTGTCTTTTAAACTTGGATAAAAGTTAATACAGTATTCCATTAATGCTGCATTTATATTTTCTTGACACTGCTCCACATGTTGTCTGTTTTCAAGCCCAGGGACATCTAAAATAAAATATTCATAAAATATTTACTTCTCAATTCTGTTAATCTTTCTTGCATTCAAGGAAACATCTTTAACATGATAAATGCAAATATCCTTATAGATATATACATTATATATATATATATAAAAATGTGTTAAGGGCTATTTCATGAAAAATGTATGGGAACCAGGGTTGGACACCTCAACATTTTGTTCTGTGGGTATTTGGTGTCCCCTTATTGCAATTATTGTGACAATGTTTAACCTGGTTTGATCAATTATCTTACATGCTTTGATAAAACAAGTGAGCAGTTTAAAAAAACTGATATGTTGGTGAAACATTTTGGAAGAAATCCTCATAAAAAGAGGTAATACTTGTATTTTGTCCTATATGTATTTCTTTTGTGTTTTTCATTTCGTTGAAAACTGTAAGTCCATAAAGATAATAAATTAAATAAGATTTTATAGTATAAAGAATGTCAACTGTTCGACTAACCTGGATTAAGAAGAATCAGGTATTTCAGACAAAGATATTCGTTGACGTCAATTTTCAGTTCTCTCATTTTTCGTACCATATCTCTAATCCTATCTTTACAGTCTGATAATCCTAGTTTATCTAAACAATCTATATTTAGTCGCTGACCATTTCCCTAAAATAGAAATAAACAATCTATATTTAGTCACTGACCATTTCCCTAAAATAGACAATTTTGTATCAGGGAATTAAGACTTTTTGTATCATTACAGCATGGATGTTAAATTGGTTCTTTTCATTAATTCATGGTTTACCCTGTTGATGCAACTAGTCTCACTTCTTTTGGGATTCATGGGATTCCTTCAACTTTTGATTTTGTTTTTTTCTTCAAGGTTTACTCTGTTGATGCAATCGGTCTTGCTTCTCTTGCGGTTTATGGGATTCCCTAAGTTTTTTTGAATTTTACTTTCATTTGCATCTTTTTTAAAGGGCATTAGCTACAAGATATGAATAAAATTAGAATAAGATTTAGTTTGGTTCAATCATTAATAAAAGTGAAAAAATGAAATAATAATTCGCTTTTAGCAGCCAATTTGGTTCAATTTTGTCAAAATAAGCAAAGAAACATCGCTGATGAATTATTCACTTGCAAGTGAATGATTCGACCTCATTAAATCTGTATTCATGTGAACTTCAATTTAACCTATTAGCTAGAGATTGGTTATGCATGTGTTAGTCGTGTTCAGCCATTAAAAGGAAAAGAATGTCAACACTGAAAGTGAAACAAAGGTGAACCATTTCGTTGACTGATTTGATCCATAAAAAAATCATTCTTATACAGGTAAAAACAACAATTAACTTACTTTTTTAACCTATAACATGAAATCAAACAGACATAGAAAAATCCAATTGCACGAGGTCGCTATCTATTTATATTTATGTTTATGTTTATATCTGCAGTCTTCGGAGGTCATCTCGATAGTTAATTAGATGGGGTCTAGACTAAAATACACATGAAATTCTGATAAATATTATCGAGTACATGCATTGTTAACTGTTTATTTCAGACTTATTGTAATTTGGATATGTTTTAGTATGTTATAAATCAAATATGAGAATTTGAGTCAAATCGGTGAACATGATTTTGACAGCTTATGTCCCTTTAATGGATTGATGAGATTAGCCTCTTTAAAACTTTATTTACATGATTCTATAAAATGTTTTGAAATCAATACCAATACCATCTCTTTTATTTAGAGACGTCATACATATATACTGTTAACAATATACATGAGCTTTAGAAAACTTGATGATTGTAGCCATAGTAACTGTGTTTACATTTTTAAATATTAACTTTTCATAAACTAAAATTGCCTCATTTAGTCTAAACTATTTTAGAAAGTCTTCTAACGGTATAAATCTGCTTATGTCATTAAATGCACATAAGGAAAGCTAAAAAATTCATTTTGAAAATTGTTTACAGAATAAGTTGATATCAACTTACCATTAATACCTCCCCACTCCATGTATCATGAGCAAGTCTATGTACAAAGTCTAATATTAAAATCTCACTCCAACTGTTCTGTAATAGTTTCATTTGGTCTTCAACCTAAAAATATACAGAAATAACAATAACTGGAGTAATAGTGTTCTGCCTAAAAATCCAAACTGGCTACTACAGTTTTCTTCCTACATTGTATATTGCTTATATATAGCTAAGGGATCACAAATATTAAAGTTCCTGCTTCTAACCGTTACTTCTGTCAACAACAGACAATTGTACATAAACACACGAACCACGAACTGTCAACAACAGACAATTGTACATAAACACACGAACCACGAACTGTCAACAACAAACAAATGTACATAAACACACGAACCATGAACTGTCAACAAAAGACAATTGTACATAAACACACGAACCACGAACTGTCAACAACAGACAAATGTACATAAACACACGAACCACGAACTGTCAACAACAAACAAATGTACATAAACACATTAAATTTCCATATCTGAATAAAAAAATGGTTGATTGGATCCTGTTTCGCATAAAACATCAAATGAAGACATCTACTTGTTGATTTTGTTTGCTTCCTTGAGATTTGCTAGGTTGCCATTCATTCTATTTCTTATCTTCATGGTATTCTTTTTTAAAAACTTTTTGTTTTTCTTAGAGAGACAGGACTTAAATCAAGGGACAGCTATACACATGTAACTATTTTTACTTACAGCTATAGAGAATAGAGTAAATACATAGTATGTGCAATCATACCAATACATAATTTGTACATGTATTTGCAAAAAAAAACTTAACAAATATTTTGCTTATTCATACAAATATGCAAGTCTCAAGATTCAGATTTTTTTTTATCTTAAATATTAATGTGGCAATACATTGAACTCCCCATAAAATATAATTTATTGATGGTGCCTGTCTTCGTCCATTGTCATGGCATTGCTTGTTTTGTCTACAATCATGACAGTGACAAGTGTATTTCTAATTTCTAAAAACAACCATTTCCATTAAAAAGTCCATAGAGCATTTAAAGTTCTATAAGAAATAGTATTAGAACTTTCACCCATGTACTCAGCTACTTGCACATTTTTTCTATCACCCAGTGTGCATGCACTTTGATGTAGCACAACATTGTGTGTATGTAATTATTTAGTAAATACATTGTACAATCACTTGTATAACTATAATGTTTTTTATACTTATGAATATTATGTAATTGTAATTTATGACAATGTATTTGTACATAGAATGTACATGTGAATGATGGAATTTTCTGACAAAATGCATGTTTTGTGACTAATATTCTTTTCATATAGGGTAAAACATATATGTCTGTTTCCTGCTTACTGTCATAAAAGAATAAGGATGGAAGGCACTACACTTCATTTTCTAACAAAAAAATCAATAATTATTTACTCCATTTTTGGTCAATTTTATTGCAAATAAATCAGCATAAATACAATCTGATTAAAATACAGTTCCTGTGTCCATGGTGTCCAAGCTTTGCTTACAAGAACTGAAAATGCCTCATTCTACCTTCTGCTTTCAAGAACTTTCGGGATCCTCCTGTTTTTTTCGGGATTAATACACACCTTCAAAAATTTGAAGGCTGAAATTTCATTGGTTGATGTAATAATTTACCAGAATAGAGTGAAACAGAGTGTTGTCAGATCCTTGTTAGCAAAGCTTGAACACATGATATGTATTTTAACATGTTTAATCAGACTGGTATAAATATGATAAATAGTGTATTTGAATAACACAAAACAAATTTCTATAATTTTTTGGCAAGTCAAACAGACATAAAATTTTTTACTACATTGTAGCATACATGTACAATGTTACATTTTACAATTTTTTTTTTAATTATTATTTTGTAGCGTTAAGCACTTTTAAACTTGTGTGTACTTAATTAAGGACTATCTACTACAGTTCTTTAAGTGTCACATTAGCCATCTGTAAAATCCACATGGGACTCACAGATAAATAGAATGTTTTATATATCTTCTTCTTCTATGCAAATACATGTAGTTACATTCTGAAGTGTCTTCTTACATTGAAAGGAAAGTCGGCATCCACAACATTTCATCATGTTTATTGCGATGTCACTTAAATTCTTGTTATTCAAATATGCACTCATTACAAAGAAGTAATCAGTATGAGGCTTGATCTGATTCCTTGTACATAATGCAACAATGTAGCTGATTATCTTATTATTATATATGTTAATACACGTACTTGTATATCTGTTGACATATTCTTGTTTTACAATTTAATGGACACTCTTGCACAGCTACATACATTGTTCAATGTAATCTAGCTAAAGAAACATATACATATATTTAAACCTAAATCAATCCCACCTCTATCCCTGTATGGCTGTGATTTAAATGTACTAACCTTTAGTTCTTTAAAATAAGTAGAAGTCCTGGCCCACTCCACCATTAGAAATAGTAGCTGATCTGACAGCTTACAAATCATTTGTAATAATTTGATTGGCTGACTAAGAATATCTTCAGCACCGAATGCATTATGAAGAAATGATAATAGTTTGTGTTTGATTTCCATTTCATCAGTCATATTTGCTTTCATATTTATAATAGTCTGAGGCACAATTGGTATAACTGGTGGTGCCATCTGGTGATGATATTGATATGATGGCATGGAGTAATGGTTCCTGGGGTCGTGCATCATCGAAGGTGGATGGAAGTTCTGGGTCATGGTGTATGGCGATTGTGGGTGTGACGTAATGGGTGACGGCTGAGAGGACGACACACAGCTGATGTCAGAATTAGGAGAATCAGGCATGGAAGGTGATGGCATGCCTGACATGTTTGAGCTGTTGTATCCCATGCTATTTGAGACCATCTGTGAAATATGCTGTAACATTGCTGGGTCTGGTTTAATATCCTCATCCGGGCTTGTCATCCCATTCTGTAGTCGTATTTGGCATTGTGCCAGCATCTGTTGCTGTTGTCTAACTGCTTGCTGCTTCAGTGCTCTGTCTCGTTTATACATTGGGCCAAATTTGTTCCTTCCACCTCTCATCCTGTCTGCCCTTACAGCTGAAAAATATTTTCAATTAAATATACAATAGCTACGAAAAATCACTTCATGAAGTTAATAATTAAATAAAACACATTAAATTGTTTGGGTCAGTCGTTAAACCTATCAATTCAATTGTTCTGTTTATGTTATAAGAACTATGTATTTTTTTTTACTTTAGCCTTACATGTACATTTATGAAAGTCTAAATTTGTTTCAGAAGTCTGTTTACTTTTGAATACACAACATATATAATGGAATCATTTATTAAAAAAAAGTTAATAGGGCAAAAGCCTTTAATTTTTCACATGTAAGTGATGTAATTATTTATCATCAAATGATCAAAACTTACCTTCTAATTTCATACCAACATTCAAACATTTTTGAAATCGACAAAATGGACATCTCTTTCTTTGTGCTTTGTCAATTAGACATGATCTATTATCCACACAAGAGTACACCTTTTTATTTTGAACTGTTCGTTTAAAGAAACCTGAAAATGTTTAAGTATATATGTAAATAAATGTACAAAATTGAGACAAGTTTGGTTAGGATTTTTGTTTGTTTTGGCAAATTCCCATTTTAACATTTTTTTTACATCATTTTAATATGTGAATGTTTTGTACAATAACAGAAAAAGATTGTGTTAAATCTTAAATTGCATGCAGTGTATAGTGTTACTTTCTGTTCTGGATAATATAACCATGGTAACAGAAATTGAGAATAATTGGTATCAAGGGTTCTTCATAAAACATCCTTATCTGGATCTGCTTTATGATGACAATATTCTATTTATAAATGATCTTTACCAGTTACAAAATGTATACAGGCTTAAATTATATTTTGCTCAAGAGTACCTACATGTTAATAGGCATGATAGGTTTTCTCTTCTAAGTATGGGAATATCAAAGGTTTTGCTCAATTAAAAACAAATCGAGAGATTTAATTCTTGTCACTACAAAATGTAGGTGTATATTGATGTACATTTTTACCTGTTCAGTTTAGGTCATTTACATGTACTTAAATGAATTATCTTATTCAATCAATAAACTCAAAGAAAAATACAGCTGTAAGTCTGTCAATATTATATTTACCTTTACAGCTTTCACAGGTTAGTAGACCATAGTGGTATCCAGAGACCTTATCACCACAGACTGGACAGAGCTCATCCCAACCAAATTTCAAGTCACCAGAGTACTGCATGTCATTACCAGAGGATGAAGCTAAAAATAAAAAGTTTTTCTCAGTATAACAATCACACTCATATTTTTAGTGATGTCATAGATTCAAAGGGGACTGGTCATCCAGTAGAAATAACTTAATGCATGTACAGTACAGTAGATGTGTTGGCTGGACATAGATACACAACTTAAAACAGCAACTGAACATTATGAGTTATATAAAAAATAACTATTTAGGCTTCCAGTCATGACCAAGCACCAATAACATAAGACAATCTCCATATTACCCTTTGTATGGAAATGATATTTACTTAAAACGTTGATAATTAGGAAAATACTTGAATTTTTCCTTTGAAAAAAAAATATTAGATGTGTGCAAAATGTCCATTTAAAGCACTGCAGAAACCCATGAACAAAGACGACAAACTAGAACTACTGAACTATATTATTTTGATAAATGTATAGAATAAAATGCTCCAGGGCGCAGCTTGATACGACCGCAGAGGTCGAACCCTGAATAGTTGGGGCAAGTATGGACACAACATTCAAGCTTGATACAGCTCTGAATTTGGATTGTGATTAAATATTTGACACAGCATAGGTTTCTGACACAGAATGAATGTGGTCTAAGAACTTAAAAATTTTAAATTGGACATTCACCTATTATGGTCCAATATCCAAAATCTAAATACATGGTTAGATTCAGCATATCAAAGAACCCAAAGAGTTCAATTTTGATGAAATCAAACAAAGTTTAATTTTGGACCCTTTTGACCTCAATGTGGACAAAGTCGATAACAGGGCCCAAAAATCAAAAATCTAAATACATGGTTAGATTCAGCATATCAAAGAACCCCATAAATTCAATTTTGTTGAAATCAAACAAAGTTTAATTTTGGACCCGATTTGGACCAACTTGAAAACTGGGCCCATAATCAAAAATCTAAATACATGTTTAGATTCAGCATATCAAAGAACCCTAAGAATTCAATTTTGTTAAAATCAAACTAAGTTTAATTTTGGACCCTATGGACCTTAATGTAGACCAATTTGAAAACGGGACCAAAAATTAAGAATCTAAATACACGGTTAGATTCGGCATATCAAAGAACCCCAATTATTCAATTTTTGATGAAATCAAACAAAGTTTAATTTTGGATCCTTTTGACCTCAATGTGGACAAAGTTGATAACGGGGCCCAAAAATCAAAAATCTAAATACATGGTTAGATTCAGCATATCAAAGAACCCCATATATTCAATTTTTGTTGAAATCAAACAAAGTTTAATTTTGGACCCCGATTTGGACCAACTTGAAAACTGGGCCCATTATCAAAAATCTAAATACATGTTTACATTCAGCATATCAAAGAACCATATGAATTCAATTTTTGTTAAAATCAAACTAAGTTTAATTTTGGACCCTTTGGACCTTAATGTAGACCAATTTGAAAACGGGACCAAAATTAAGAATCTAAATACACAGTTAGATTCGCATATCAAAGAACCCCAATTATTCAATTTTGATGAAATCAAACAAAGTTTAATTTTGGACCCTTTTGACCTCAATGTGGACAAAGTTGATAACAGGGCCCAAAATCAAAAATCTAAATACATGGTTAGATTCAGCATATCAAAGAACCCCATGTATTCAATTTTGTTGAAATCAAACAAAGTTTAATTTTGTACCCGATTTGGACCAACTTGAAAACTGGGCCCATAATCAAAAATCTAAATACATGTTTAGATTCAGCATATCAAAGAACCCTAAGAATTCAATTTTTGTTAAAATCAAACTAAGTTTAATTTTGGACCCTTTGGACCTTAATGTAGACCAATTTGAAAACGGGACCAAAAATCCAAAAACTTAATACACAGTTAGATTCAGCATATTAAAGAACCCCAAGAGTTCAAGAATAAAACCCCATTGAAATTGGTCAAGAAATAAGCAATTTATACAAAGTATCTTCTAATGCACAATACTGTGCAATTGAATATTTCTTGCAATTGCGCAATACTGTGCAATTGAATATTTCTTGCTATTGCGCAATACTGTACAATTGACAATTTCTTGCTATTGCGCAATATTGTGCTATTGGATATTTCTTGCTATTGCGCAATACTGTGCAATTGAAGATTTCTTGCTATTATGCAATACTGTGCAATTGAAAATTTCTTGTTATTGCACAATACTTATTATATAATAATTTACACATCCTGTTTGGTGTGTATCTCCTGCCATATCATTATTATTTGCTTTTAAATATAAATCAGAAATAACCAACTTAAAATGGAAAATTTTAAAGAAAAAAAGGAAAAAGGAAAAAAAAAATCCCCCCCAAATTTTTTGAACCCCCTTATGATTCATCAACCCCAAACTCAATCCCAGCCTTCCCTTTGAGGTATGGTACCTTGCAGTACAATTTCAGAGAGATCCATACACTTGAACACAAGTTATTGTCTGGAAACTAGAAAATGCTTATTTTGGCCCCTTTTGGCCCCTAATTCCTAAACGTTTCAGGCAATTACCCCAAACTCAATTCCAGCTTTCCCTTTGTGATATGGAACCTTGTAGTACAATTTCAGAAAGATCCATACACTTACACACAAGTTATTGTCATGAAACTAGAAAATGCTTGTTTTTTCCCTTTTGGCCCCTAATTCCTAAAATTTTGAGGCAATTACCCCAAAATCAATCCCAGCATTCCCTTTGTGATATGGAACCTTGTGGCACAAAGTCAGAGAGATCCATACACTAACACACAAGTTATGTCTGGAAGTTACAAAAATGCTTATTTTTGGCCCCTTTTGGCCCCTAATTCCTTAACTGTTGGAACCATAACCCCAAAATCAATCCCAACCTTCCTTTTGTGATATTGAACCTTATGGTAAAATTTCATAGAGATCCATTCACTTAAACTAAAGTTAGAGTGCGAAAACCAATGCGTCTTCGGACGACGACGACGACGCCGCCAACGTCATACCAATATACGACCACAAAATTTTTTGCGGTCGTATAAAAATAAAATGATTAGAGCAAGATTCTCTCAGTTTTCTTTAACATGTTCAATAAATTTATTATTTTCATAAAAAAAAAATCCTGAAATATAATACAAGGGGAATAACTCTACATGAATCATAAGTACAATGTACTAGCAGTTTAAATGCATATCATACATTATCTTGATACTTGAGACAAAGGAAGTTAATAAACAGTATGTCTGGTACTCCAGCTGACAAGCTATTCCATTTATTGTGTGTTCTGTTCAAATTAATTTTGGCTGCCTCATTAATTATAATTCCAAACTGGAAGTAAATTGATGGTCAATTTTTATTTTTGTTGTAAAAAGAGAAAGCTTAAATAAGACAGTCCATGAAAAGGTGTCAGAGACAAGGCTTCCAAAACGGTCATATATTCCGGACTTTTGTATAATGTCGGGTAAAAGTCCGCTGGGCAAAACATGAAACGGTCATCTACTTTTTAGTTTTCAAGGCTTTGGACGGTCATTTTAACATAATTCGCGATCTTTTTGACCCAACCTTTTGCCTTTAACAGCTTCACATTTCCGGTCATAAAAGTGACATGATGATTAATTACTATCAAAACAACCCCTACTTCAATACTTTCTAATTTTAATCAAGGCTAATTAGTTGTTGGACAGCTGAAATCTACCTGTTCAGGTGACAGGTAAACTATTTTAGTACCAGACATCGTATAAATTGATCGGTCTATTCAAAGTTATTTTCTTACATTTCAGCCGCTTTTATCTAATTGATTTAGTCCAAAAGATAAAATTTATAAGAAATACATCTAGAAACATGATTTGATGAAAAATTTAAAAAGGTTTTAAATGAAAAATCGTCAGAACTACGTTGTATGAACTAGAACACGTGTGCGCATGTGCACAGGTGGGAAATTTAATTATGCATCCTACATTTCTTCAAAAATGCTAAAATTATCATTGATACCTGTATCTAACGTTCATTTCAAGTGTTTTGTTGAAGAAATAACGTGGAAAGAGCTTCTTCACTAAGTTGGCTTTGTAACGTACACGGATTTTACGTATCCGTTTCTGGTTCATGTTTTACCATTGTCAAGTCAACACCGGTTTAGGAAAATGTGATTAATAAAAACGAAATTAAGTAAAATGTTTTGACAACGTCATTTTGCACAAATAAAGAGTCTAAGGCAGAAATGAGCACGCTTATGTGCACACTTCAATTATGCACTGCCAATTTAACAGTTTACGCCAGAACATCAAATTCATATCAAAGTAAAGTTTAATATCGGTTTTTTTAATCTAATGTCAAACAATGGGATGCCCCGATGGCCATCTGGTTACCATAATTGCCTTTTGAGACTTAGTCTAAAGGCCTAAAGGGATTAAAATCGGGATCAGATATAAAATGTCCGGCTGGCTCAAATATTTTTGGAAGCCCTGGTCAGAGAGCCATCATTAAAGAAAATCTTTAAAAAGGGCAGCAGAGAAATCCCTAGCTAGAACGCTGTTACAGAATTAAATGTTCCTCCTTTCAGAAAAACTAAAAAAGCTGTTCTAGGGGAATTTTAAGAATTAATCATGTTCATGTCTTTGTTTTTCTTCAGACATGTCAGAGATTAACAAGAATCATTAGGTACTGAAGACTGGCACACATATTTATTTATTACATTACTAGCCCAAAGTGGTAAAAATATTCACCCACCCTCGGTCTGACATTGATTCGGCCATACCTTCACAAACTTGTGCTCCTTAGGTTACACAATTGTCTGCACCTCTGCCATATTTTATATCCTAAATGGGTTATCATTGCATGTTTGGGTATGTGGTCCTAACTTTTTTTTTAAAACTTGACCATAATTTAAAATCATCTCTTTAAATGCCATGTACATGTTTCCTTTCTAAAATGTTCTACATTTACAATAGAACATTGTGTGGCAGCTTTTTTTAAAAGTACAGAGTAATATTATTACTCTGTACTTTTAATTTAAAATTCAGCTTGATGCAGAAATGACTTATGAACAGTGAAACAATATTTTCCATGCTGGCTTATAGTGTGTTATGAAAAGAATTTAATTAAAACCATGGAAAACACATAATTGAATACTTGTTGAAAGTTTAAATATTTATTTTGTCGGGGTTATTGTACTCTCGAACAACCAACAGGGCGTTAGTCTGTTTCAAAACGTGTTTTTCAAGAAATGGTTTCATTTAAAGCAATTCTTCAAAATTGATGTAGCTTTTCCGTATCAGAACGGTTTCGTTGACAATATGATCAGTGCTGGATGACCTTTGAAAAATTAGGCAAGTAAATAAACATTATCTTCATGTCTTTTGAACAGTACCGATTTGGTGAAAAATCAGTTCCAATTTTGGCCTGATCTGCGGGCAAAACTAATTCTCAAATTCAGAGAGTGATCAGATAATGTTTTGAAGATGTGATATTATCTACATAGGCGCTAGCGCTTCTTTTGGCCAGGCGCTAATTTTGAATTTTTCATTACCGATAGGTTACAAGGTCGCAATTATTTGTTTACATTTTACCGCAAGTTTTTACCCCAAGATGGTACTCAGAATAGAATCCTATACGGCTTCTGATTGGATGATACAGGATTGGAATTACATTTAATCGAAAGCTTATTCAATTAGGTTTAAAATTGCAGAAAATCATATTCACATTTGACAGTATAGAAAATATCTTCCATTTCTGCACGCAGAGCCATTAAAATATGCCTTTTCATTAAGCGAAAAAATAGACGATCTTTTTCAACTGCATTTTAAGTCAATTTGAGCATGACCCTATATATTTTTGGTTGTAATGCAACACTGGCATTTCTAGTAACAGGAACTGCTACCGTTTTCCCTAGTTTGTGTAGTCTTCGAGAAAAATACGGAACACCAGTGGTACCCTATGGAAAATGCATTACGAATAATTGCGCTCTTGTAACCAACAGGACGACCTCTGAACTACTTTGTGTAAACAGCACATTGGGGTTTCACGGAAAGGTTATCTACGATAAATGCAATTGTAAAAGAAATTCTGTATCGTTTCCACTAACTTTTCAAATTAACTGGCTCCTCTGTTTCGTCCATTTTGATGAAATAATGAAATTTTCATCTCATCAAAATAATGACAGCATCCATTTTAGTGCATAATTAGGGCACCTTCAACTATTGAGAGTTGCACACAAGGGAAATAATTCAAAATTGTATAATACCAATATGCCAACGTTTCAATAGACCTGTTTTGAAAGGAAGTAATTTAAATAAAAAAGATTGATACGTAAGATTTATTTAAAGTTTGGTTTGAAAATATATATAATCGGAATAGTGATCAATTCAGTGATAAAGGGCTATATTAAACTTACAACAAAATAAAATAACTTAGTGACCGTCAATGCCGCAATCTGTAGATACCTTTCCGACTGTTAAAAATGTCAAAATTTGTTACATTGGCCATATCAACTGATCAAAAGATGTCAGAACTAATATACTCATGTTCTTAAACTGTTAAACCATGAACGACATATACAATTATTTTAACAAACATTAATATTAAGAAAAAGAATCAAAGCTTCCACATAAATAGCTTTGAAAGCTAAATATAAACGAATTTCAGAAATTATCCCATAACCATTCTTTTAAAATCTTTCTGTGTTAGAATATTTTGCATGTTCATATTTTATAAATAATTGAATTGGATATAACAAAATTTTATGTAAATTTTATTTGATATATTTTTTGTATGAAATGTTTATACTTCAATAAAAAAATAGTATGTTGTTATAATTTCATATAAAAATGACATCTGCATATGTGTCATGCTTATTCCGAAAGAAAATTTCAATCAGCTGATTTAACCCTCTGCGGACCTCGCGGAAAACCGCATGTCAAACTTATCTATGCCGGCGAACATTTGGACGCTGATAAAACTGTTTAAAACCCAATAAAATTGAATGACAACTCATAGAACAGCAAAATGTTTATACCAAAACCATTATTTAACAGAAATAAACAATAATTGAACTTAAAATTCAAACATATAAGGATGCCGCAAATATTTGTATTCCTGCTTACCTTCAACGTCGAGAGGCCCGTTAGTAGAGGCAGATTCAACACCATTTTCTCCATTCGATAAGGAATTTTGAGCCGAAATATCTAAATCAAGTCTTTCCGTATGTTGAATCATTATTAGTAACGTTCATTAGATTTTAATTAGTGATTAAGACATCCAAATATTGAGAGAAAAAAAACCAATTCATCTGTAAACTGTAATCCGACCTGAGGTTTTAGTACTGAACAAATAGATCTAGATACTAACGCGCATGCTCAGTCCAGAAAGTAGGACACATTTGGACAGTAAGAGTAAACAACTTAGTCATCAATCAGTGATCCCCAGTGTCTGCACAGTGAAGTGCCTACTTAAGTAAAGAAATATAACAAGCGACTCTTAAGGAACGATTATGCAAAAGTCAGCAAAAACACGAAATAATATTCCAGAAAGATCTGGAGTTTCAGGCGTAATTAAGTTGTTTTGAAATGAAGATAATTCAAAGCTTGATTTGAAAAAATGCTGAAGTATATGGGTCATGCCGGTAACTATGCGAACATCATGTGACGTTAAATTGTACTTTATATGAAGCTGAAATTTTGGCCATTTACTCACTTTGCCATTTAATATGGATTAAAGGTGTAAAGAACGATTGGCACTATATGAAAGTTGCATTATTTTTAGCAGTGAAAGTGTCTGGAGTTCACCAAAGTCTACCACCTATTACTACAAACATTTGCTTAACTGTAAAAACCAAAATGAAGTCAATAGAATACCGAGACGACACTTAAAAACAGTAATAACAATCTGTGCTTTGGTACCAGCATTGCTAAGATGTTTACAAACAACTATAGGTCTAAATTTCTGATATTGATATCCATAAAATTTGGACTTTCAGGCTTTTGTAGCGTTCTTGATGACATTTGGACTAAAGGCAAATCTCATAATCCGGTATTTTACACATATTGACTACGACTGACTCCCAAAGAAAATATTGAGCCCTCTTGGACTTGGCACTGTCCTCTAGTTAATACATTGTTTGTTTTCAAATTTCCACAAACAAAAACCAAGGCACGGTTGACCGAAAGCAGTTTTTGCTCCGTAAACTTATATTGTTGGGTTGCTATCTCTCTTTTCATCTTCTCTAATTTTTAAAACGTAAAAACTTCTGTAAAACAGACAACCATAAATATATATAGTTTATTCAGAGATGATATTTATTTTCTTTAAAAAAACACCGGTCATACGGAATAGAAATCAGCTAAATTCTGGAGGTCCAAAATTGGTAAATTATTGGTAATTATAATAAATAAGGTTCTTGTTCTCTCAGTCAAAGCTGGCACTAGAAATTTTATGCTGTTTCAATTATTTCCCATATTATATAGATAACCATCTATTGATATAGTTTAAGCTAACGAACTGCATCGAGCTATCCTGAGGAATATTTATGAGAGTGTGGATGGGCGGTCCTCCACATTTATTCATTATCTGTTTCGACCATGTTTCTCTATTCTTTATAAATTTATACCCCATTATTCTCTATCTATTTTTTTGTGCCTATTTTCTTTCCTCTATTCTTTATTCAGAAAGTTTTGTCCGTTATTTTATATTCTGTTAGCACTATTCAGACCCTCTTTATTTTATTTTTTTTATCTATACAAAAAGCGGTATATAAGTATCTATGTATCTTGTTTGCGGTATACGATCTTTTCCGCAAGTTTATTTTTTCTGTTTGGTATAAGATTAATAGTTAAGATCCATTTTGTTACATCTGGTGATCCGTTTATTTGGCAATCGCCAATGGCAGTCAGCAGGGTTTAAGAACATCCCAATTCATCTGTAAACTGTAATCCGACCTGAGGTTTTAGTACTGAACAAATAGATCTAGATACTAACGCGCATGCTCAGTCCAGAAAGTAGGACACATTTGGACAGTAAGAGTAAACAACTTAGTCAGTAAACCGAAAATAATAAATTTTGTCGCTTTTAAGCATTTTATTTTCAAGAAATATGTATATATTGATAAGATGTTATAAGTTTGACATGAACAATGGAAGGTAAATTATAGAAGTGCTTAGGTTTATAGATATTCAATTAAAAGGTGTAACAAGGTACGAGAAGGTACTTAACCGTTACGATAGATTGCAATATTGATCTTTATTGACAACTATAACTGCAATATTATCTGCAGGTACATTTATAATATAATAATCTGATCATCGAAGAAAAAAAAGCACGGGAAATAATTCTATACATCCTTTAATTTACAGTGAAAATCTCGGTATTAGCCTGATTAATTTAAAATTTTAATATTACACATTTGGAGATGCAATGCAAAACAGGGCTGCTGCTGCTGCAAAAAAAAAAAAAAAAAAAAAAAAAACCCATTTCAATCAGTGATCCCCAGTGTCTGCACAGTGAAGTGCCTACTTCAGTAAAGAAATATAACAAGCGACTCTTAAGGAACGATTATGCAAAAGTCAGCAAAAACACGAAATAATATTCCAGAAAGATCTGGAGTTTCAGGCGTAATTAAGTTGTTTTGAAATGAAGATAATTCAAAGCTTGATTTGAAAAAATGCTGAAGTATATGGGTCATGCCGGTAACTATGCGAACATCATGTGACGTTAAATTGTACTTTATATGAAGCTGAAATTTTTGCCATTTACTCACTTTGTCATTTAATATGGATTAAAGGTGTAAAGAACGATTGGCACTATATGAAAGTTGCATTATTTTTAGCAGTGAAAGTGTCTGGAGTTCACCAAAGTCTACCACCTATTACTACAAACATTTGCTTAACTGTAAAAACCAAAATGAAGTCAAAAGAATACCGAGACGACACTTAAAAACAGTAATAACAATCTGTGCTTTGGTACCAGCATTGCTAAGATGTTTACAAACAACTATAGGTCTAAATTTCTGATATTGATATCCATAAAATTTGGACTTTCAGGCTTTTGTAGCGTTCTTGATGACATTTGGACTAAAGGCAAATCTCATAATCCGGTATTTTACACATATTGACTACGACTGACTCCCAAAGAAAATATTGAGCCCTCTTGGACTTGGCACTGTCCTCTAGTTAATACATTGTTTGTTTTCAAATTTCCACAAACAAAACCAAGGCACGGTTGACCGAAAGCAGTTTTGCTCCGTAAACTTATATTGTTGGGTTGCTATCTCTTTTCATCTTCTCTAATTTTTAAAACGTAAAAACTTCTGTAAAACAGACAACCATAAATATATATAGTTTATTCAGAGATGATATTTATTTTCTTTAAAAAAACACCGGTCATACGGAATAGAAATCAGCTAAATTCTGGAGGTCCAAAATTGGTAAATTATTGGTAATTATAATAAATAAGGTTCTTGTTCTCTCAGTCAAAGCTGGCACTAGAAATTTTATGCTGTTTCAATTATTTCCCATATTATATAGATAACCATCTATTGATATAGTTTAAGCTAACGAACTGCATCGAGCTATATCCTGAGGAATATTTATGAGAGTGTGGATGGGCGGTCCTCCACATTTATTCATTATCTGTTTCGACCATGTTTCTCTATTCTTTATAAATTTATACCCCATTATTCTCTATCTATTTTTTTTGTGCCTATTTTCCTCTATTCTTTATTCAGAAAGTTTTGTCCGTTATTTTATATTCTGTTAGCACTATTCAGACCCTCTTTTATTTTATTTTTTTTTATCTATACAAAAAAGCGGTATATAAGTATCTATGTATCTTGTTTGCGGTATACGATCTTTTCCGCAAGTTTATTTTTTTTTCTGTTTGGTATAAGATTAATAGTTAAGATCCATTTTGTTACATCTGGTGATCCGTTTATTTGGCAATCGCCAATGGCAGTCAGCAGGGTTTAAGAACATCCGTTGCTCGACCTGCTAGTCAAATGCGTTTTGTTAAAATATACTTTTTCACTGATTTGGTCTTTTGGAAAATGTTGTTTGTGCTGTATTTAGACCCCTCTACCCAAAATTTTTTGTTTTGCATGTACACGTATAAAAATATTTAATTAATTGCGGTTTTTATCCAACGCAAATATAGGTTTGAACGTTGTTTTCAATTTAGACTTGTTTGTAAGTATCTATGTATATATAAATCTTTATCTACGCCGATTTTTGCACTTAGCATTAATTCCAAATGCCGATTAATAAAGTATTAAAAGCGGTTCCAATGCAACAAATCTGAAATGATTGACTTTAATTAAACATTACAATATCACCTCAATAAGATTCAACTAAAAATTACCATTCATACTTCTATAAATAAAAACAAAAAATGTACAAAATTTGATGCAATCTAATCTGTAGCTTTATGAGAAAAACATCGTTTCCTTTTAAATTTTAGATATTCAACGAAACAGTAAAACTTTGTCATGCAGGTAAAGACACTATATAAATAGCACATAGGTGAGAGGGTGATAGAGCAGATTGTTACATCGAGAAAACATCGTCAACTGAGGCGAAGCCAAGGTTGACAATGTTTTTTCGAGGGGTACCAATCTGCTCTATCACCCTCTCATCTATATATATGTATTATTTAATTTATTATACTAAATGTCCTATCATTATTGTATTTTACTGTTGAATTTTAAATTTAAAATGTTTTACTATGATGTCACGTACATTACAACGTTACAGATATTTGAAAAATCAACAGAAGTGAAGCAAGATGTTTTTTTTTTTTTTATTTTGGCAGTCTGTAAAAAAAGTTCTGAGCCAAAACGTAGAACTTGAGCATTGTCTTTAATTATTTGACGTAAATTCAATTTATTGTCCATTAAATTATCGATTTTTGATTGGTCTGCACGAGAGGGTGACATTCAAAAAATTGTCTCTCGTTCAGCCATGGGGTAGAGTAAATTGTCTCCATCGTATAAGCCAATCAAAATCTGGCATTTTAAGTTGAAGTATAATAAATTGTTTTGTTTGTGTTGTTTGTTAATGTGTTAATGACGTATAAACGCATGCACCAGTTTCTTTTAATCCTATCAACAGAAAAGTCACGAGCCTATAGTATGTAGAACCACAACTTTAATGAAAATTATAATATTTATACAGAAAGTTTATCAAAATGCTATATCGACCCATGCACCGAAAATCACAAACTGACGAGACGAAGGAGGACAACAAAAACTGTGTTACAAGTTAAAGGTCGGGTTACGTAGGATACGTAGGATAGGAAAATTTACGTCATCGTTGATTATTGACCAGGAAGAATTGATAACAAGCAAACCACGCAAAAAAAAAAAACGAAAATGGACAAACAAATAATCACTTAAATAAACGTACGCCGAAAAAACGTAAAAAAAAAACTAAAATTGAATTAGAAAATATGTGATTATATTTGATTCGTTTGAATTCGCATATTTTTATATATTTTTATTTAATTTTAGGTGTTTGTTAGCGTTCCTGATGTCAATATAAATGTTTTTTCTTATTCTGTCAATCAAGTTGTAGATCAGGATATTCCACAAGTTTGGTTTCAGAACTTTGTTATTCTGAAATTTATGTATATGGATACAACGAGCCTTGTCGGGAATGGTGACATCTTATTATCACAGATTTGCAACCGGGAAATAATCGATCGATGATTCACCATGGGGAATGATTGCATCCTCTTTGAATGTTAATTAGGTTAATTATTTATAATTCGTTGTTATTTGTTGAGTGGAAAGAGATCCCCAACAAAGATGAGAAGTGACAAGAAAATATTTTAAAGACCGTCTTCTTTTAAATTTGCGTTTCTAAAGAAGGCAAATTATACATAAATCCCACCCCTTGTAATGCTATCTATGTTCCTCTCACTTCTCAATATAAAGCCGTGAAAATGGTGTAGAAAAGCCAACAATTTGATCAAATCTATTCTTTTCTAAATTACTGATCCTCAACATAGGTTAAAAAACAAAATTATATTTAATAAGGGTGACAAAAATGTGATAATGATCACTATGTCGTCTCACGCGAACAGACAGATTTTCCTGTAGTAATGACTCATTTGGTATCGTTCATTTTATATATTAGGCCTTAAAATAGGTGTTTAACCTAATCTTATATCAACCGTAATTCGTTGTCCATACCCCATTTCCTAAGTAAAATAAGTTCCTTTAAATTATCTTAAATTGAAAATAAAATGATATGTGGGAATTACTTAAACATCAACAACACAATATACAAAACCAGAGGTACGCATACGGACTTTAAGAGTAGACAATAGACACTTGTCAAACCTAAATATCAAGATTAATCCGCCGCGAATATAACTATAATTTTTGCATTATTCCAGAATTTATACTTACACGAGGAACACGGCGGGTGCCACATGCGGAACCGGATCTGGTTACCCTTCCGGAGCACCTGGAATAATGACCGTTTTTTTGGTTGGGTTCGTGTTGCTCAGTCTTTAGTTTTCTGTGTTGTGTTTTGTAGACTGTTGTTTGTCTTTTGATCGTTTTACGCCTTTTTTTGTCATTACGTTGTTAGTTTTCTTCGACTTATGAGTATGAATATTCCTTTGGTATCAACCGCCTCTCTTGGAATCGAATAAGAAGAGACATTAATTGTCGAAACGTGCACCTGGTGAAGTAAAATTTTACCGTTAATGTTGTAACTTTAAGTGGACCGATAGTAACGCCAGTGCACAAATCGAGTCGTCAACTCAGTAGTTAAGGTTTCGGTATTAAATCGTTTCGAAGACAAATAATGATTGACAGTTGTAATTTATAAATGATACAATTAACTATTGTAAACTTAGGTTATTCCGAGAATAAACAACTAATATCAGGTAGAGGTTAAACAAAATTATGATAAGAAAATATGTCTTTAAAGGAATTTTGCTGAGTTCAAAGCTATATTCAAATCTATTATTATGTGAGGACAAATTTGGAATCGGTTACAATTATGATCTGGACACGGTAAGAAACCGTCAGATCATTATGAATTTGCACCTTTTGAATGATCAAAAAGCTTTAACCCATATATTTGAAACTAAATAGGAATAAATATATGAAAATTGATTTTTTCTATCAAGAATAACATTTTGCACCTCTACTTATTCCCCTTTGTTCATAAACAAGCTAAATATTAATAATATTCATATATTCATAAGATTGTGAAAGCTGTTTTTAATAGAACACAAGAAAAGTATTCATGTAAAAAGAATATACGAGCGTATGTAGCGTACAGGTGATGAAGACACGAACTTTACACAGAGTCTGCATATCTATGTTGTGAAGGGGCCTCGGTGGCCGAGTGGTCTAAGTAGTTACTACTGTAATCACTAGCCAGTCAACACTGAGGTTGTGAGTTCGAACCCGCTCGTGCGGGTGCACTCGACTCAATCTTAATTGACTAGGATTGTCAGTTTTCCTATCGAAGGTCGGAGTTTTTCCGGGCACTCCGGCTTCCTCCACCAATAAAAACTGGCCGCCACGAAATAGCCCAAAAGCGGTGCTTAAAAGTGGCGTTAAAACACCAAAATCAAAATCAAATCTATGTTGTGAAATAAAAAAAAAATTACAAAATCTAATTTTATCTTATATAAGATGCCAAAAACAAGCAAACAAGGTCTTCTTTCTATTAAACACATTTTCTGTGCACACGTGGTTTCATTTAATTGCACGTAATCAATTACAAAATTAGATTTATTATCTGATATTATTCCTTTTTCTAACTTCTTAACCCTTGCTATCGTTTTTCTGGAGAAGCTGCATCAGCTGTTAGAATTAAATCATTAATTTTTCAAACATAAAAAGAATGCACCCGTTGAAAAATTAAATTATGCATCATTGTTAAACAAAACAAATCTGGATATTCAGATTTTAAAAACATTAAAAAAAGATATCATCATCATATTATCATTTATCAATTTAAGCATGAATGTGACCATTGAAAATAATTAGGATATTGGTTTGTGGTCTTCCTATCATTTCAGTGGTGACGTCATTTGATAATAGATAACCATATTGTATCATTATTTAATATGATTCCCTTCATTAAAACCTGTCTCTTGCGAACATTTTACTCTTTAATTAAAGAATTTTGTAAACACATAAGTGTTTTAGAGGTAACAGTATTTTACCGCTATTAAAATTTCATAAATCCACTTAAAAGATACAAATCATGGTTAAAAATAAAAACTGAGGGAATCTTTTGTACTTTAAATGAAACATCACCGGTTTCATCGACAGAGTACGCGTCTCCTACTATGCAGACATCGCTTGTAATGTGAATCAACACGTAGTAAAAAACTAAGAAAACAATCAGCAAATTTACAGTTCAAACGACTATTCTGGTATCTAAAGATCTAAAACCGCAAAATAATGTCGCTAGTGAGTGAGACAAATGCATATCGTATCGGTCAAACAAGTCGCGATGATAATGACTTAATTATTGGTGATTTGAGTCGTTTTTCCTCAGAACTCTGATGGAACCGTAGGAGATGGTAATCGAGTTGAAATCATTACGTTTGTCAAAGACTCAAAATTGAATTCGTCCATCTGTGTTATAGAACATATGAAAACACAAACATAACATCCCTTTAAACCCAACGTTTACAACCAAATATGAAAATTTAATATTTCTGAAAAACATATGATTCGTTTTTTTTTTTTTTTTTCAGATGAAGAGATTTATTTTTTTTTGCTTTTCAAAATTATCACACGTAGTCATGTCCTTGACACACTTAGTTATGTCATTGACACATGTGCAGATAATAATTCTAGTTATTGCATCTATTTATTTATAAAAAGAGGCTTAAATTGAAAATGTTGTATCCCGCAGATAGTTGTAAATCGAACAAAAATAATGCACTAAATACAAAATTAGGTACAGATTCCGTCCTTGAACTTCGTAAAGTCTGATATGCAAGTTATAATATTGAAATGATTATGAAATTTGTTACTTTTAATATGTCTCATTAACATGTGGCATATATACAATGAAACATTCTATAAGAATATAGTATAAGTACAACAACAAGATCAACCGAAGAGGGAAAAAAACGGCCTATTTCGATACATCTTTATAATGCCAAATGCCGAATACAGAAGATGGAAAACATTAGATTGTAACATCAGTAAAATTAACTGATATCCAAATAGATAGACTTATTATCTATTATTTTAATTTACGATATCAATGAAATGTTCTTTAATGCAGAACCAGTAGTCCATGAAGAAAAATGGCAACGTCAATACTATCAACATCACGTCACTTTTATTTTTGGCCATGTCCTTTATAAACATTGAAATAAAGATGAATGATACATGACATGTACATATACATATTGTACTCCCACTCTGTTGGTTTTGATTAAATCTTTTGATAAAATAACGCTTTCATTTTTTTCTAGTTAAACGTAATCCGCACCGACAGACTTCTAATAATATTTTTTATCAGATATAATTCAAGAAAAGGGTTTGCAATAATTATTACGGGGTCAGGTTTCGTATTGTTCCGTATTTATTTAAATTTATCATTTCGAAAAATCAAGAAACAAAATGACAAATACGATTGTCATGTTAAAAAATTCTATTTTTGACATTAAAATTATCTAAAACAAACTGTGTGGTCTGCTTTTGGTGCAAAACTTTTTTTTTCTAAATTCCATATTACTTTGATATCATTTGAACATTTTCAATGTGAAAAAGATAAAAACAAACCTCATGTATTCCTTTGAATACAGTTTACTTTAATATTTGATATCCACTTGAAATAACACAAAAGCTATACTCTTTTGGTAAATTGAAAGGACTGGATCGGTGTAATGTTGTGATGACTGGTTCACTAGAAATCAATCTTTCAATTAATCAGCAAAACTGATGCTGTTAAATATTAAACATTTATGCTGTTGATTTTTTTCTTATGTTCGTATATACGTCAACAGAAAAGTATACTCAAGACAGAAATGTTTTCCTTCTTGTAATACTGATACAATATTAAAATTCATAGCCTATATTATAACTTAATGACATAACCTATATAATAACTTAATGACAATAGTCAACATTTCTAATATCATTATTGTTACTATCATTGTTTTTATTGAAAAGGTAGTAGTTTTCACTTTAAAAAAAATATTGTTTTTGTTTAAATATAAGTAATGGACAAAGTAAAGTTTAACGATAATAATCAGAATGAGACTGGGAATTGTGTTGAAATTGAAATGTAAAAGAGAGGCAAAAGATACCAAAGGGATATTCAAACTCAAAAGTCGAAAACAAACCGAGAATGCCACGGCAAAAAAAAAAAAAAACAAAAAAACAAAACGAAGAAAAGACAAACAGTACACAAAACACAATAAAGAAAACTAAAGACTGAGCAACACAAAACCCAACCAAAAACCGGGGTGATCTCAGTTGCTCCGAAAGGGTAGGTATATCCTTCTTCACATGTGGCACCCATCGTGTTGCTCCTGTAAGTAAAGCGGACTATTTTGTAGACATGTACACAACAGGGCATGAGTAATGATGAATTGAGAATAAAAAAAATAGTACTGCAATGTGTTTTAAACCATTATATTCTTTATTACGAAAGAAGGATACAAGTAAAATGTATATTATAGTATTTTGTGGGAGTATAGTTTTATTTAGATTTAAAAAAAAAAAAAAACTTTACATTTGTTTTCAACCCAAAAAAGCTCGAGACTATGTAATTTAATTAAAAGAATGCAAGATAATGAATTATATTTGATGTTTTGGAATTCAGAACTATTTGTTCAGAATTTACCGACTTTGTAGTGAGTTAAAGTGTAGTTGGAATAGGTGATTTTAAGTACAAGTGGTAACACTTCAACACACGTTATACTAACCCTTTTGAACTGTTGCTGGTGGTCTCTCTCTGATGTTTTTACAAACCTTTTGGCGAAAAAATTGATAACATTTAAACCACGCCTACTTCACTTTTATGTGTACCAAAGAGTAGAAAAGAAGAGCAATTGAAATTGTATTTTGTATAGAGCAAAAGGGATACCCTGTATTACACACTGATAATTGATATATCAATACAAAACACTTTCTTTATAATCTTTAAAACTATTTTTACAAATATGGGTCACAGACCCTACAATTTCGATGACAACATTATTATAAGTAATTAAAACTTAAAAGGAAGTGCGGCTTGTTATTTTGAATCTTGAATACTGGTTATATCTTAAAAAATAATAAATATAGATGATAAAGCAAATATTGATCTAATCTATTACACCCGTTACTTTACGACGTAAAAATAACTTTATAACACAAGTCTTTCTTTACACAGAAAATCACATATCGAAAAAGTGTATTGACATATATTTTTTTTTTATATTAAACCAGCAAGCAATACTTAAACATGAACACCATGCCAGCAAGTATACATATACGTGTCAGTAAATGTACTTAAATGGTTAAAATAGTATGTAATGATATCCAACAGTAACGGTATGAACATTTTGAAAAAGAAATTGTCACTGAAAAAAGACTAAAACTAGTAACTGGTATATATTTCCCTCAGTTTTGGTTTGTGACCCGGATTTGTTTCAGTGAAATCGATTTATTACTATTGAACAGGGTATACTAATATTGCCTTTATCTATATACCTAAATATTACATTAAGTGTTAATACGACTTTATAAATATATTAATTTATCAACAATATTTTTAAAGTCTAAAAGCTTGGTAGGAGGTTTTATACATTTTGTCCGGATACTCATTGTTTTCATGACTTTCATTTTCTTGAATCTCTTGTTTTTATCATTATTTGAAAACAATAACATCTAAGATGTCAACAGTATCAGAATGAAGATCTTTTCCAACTTTTGTTTCCCTTTCGTATATTGGGTTACTAGTTTTCGTCGCCTGTAGTGTATGTTATAGCTGACACAAAGCAGGCGCACTTGATGGTCTATTAATCAACATAATTAATCAGCAGATTGTTATCAAGACATCATGTCAATAGAATGTAATTTTAAAGATAAAAACCAAATTTTAAACTGCTGTTTTTATCTTTCTAAAGTCTACTTTAAGAAAGGTTTCTAATTATAGTTTTATTTTTATATATATATATAATCTAAAATCTGATAGGTTTCAATATATTTGTAATTTTAATATAGGAAGAAGATCAAAATAAAACACAGGTTATTAGAATGATAATATCACAATATAAAAATATTTATTTGCATCAATAGAAAAGGGGGGAGGGAGAGTAATCAAAGGTTTTGATATAAAATAATATTATATATTTCCCCCCAACAAATTTAGAGTAAACTTTGTTCAACATTTGTAGATTCTTTATGTAATTGCATAAATTGAATCACAAGCACGGGGGTAGGGGTATCATTATTATTGAATCATATCATATATAGGTATTTTATATCCGACTCCTTGGACTGGGTTACAAAAGAGGGACGAAAGATACCAGACGGACAGTCAAACTCATAGATCGAAAACAAACTGACAACGCCATGGCCAAAAATAAAAAGACAAACAGACAAATAATAGTACAGATGACACAACATGGAAAACTAAAGACTAAGCAACACGAACCCCACCAAAAACTGGGGGTGATCTCAGGTGCTCCGGAAGGGTAAGCAGATCCTGCTCCACATGTGGCACCCGTCGTGTTGCTTATGTTATTACAAATCCGGTAAATAGTCTAATTCGGTAAGTCACATTCGTGAAAAGGGAAGGGTATTGTAGTTACGACATAAGGAACATATCCGATATCATCAAAGAATAACCATTATTCCAATTTACAATAATTTCTGAAAACACAGATTAAAACCCTTTCTTTCCTTGTCATGAGAATTTGGCTTTGCTCTGTCGATGTGACAGAAAAGCCATCATTTGACTTGAAAAAAGTTGTATGAAGAGGGAGAAGAAATGTGGCAGATGGTCGCACGTTATTCGATGACTAATTGTCTGTGCAAGCTAAACTAAAGCCTTTATACATTAAAATTTGGTATAATTGTCCTATCATCTATCGTTAAATATATCTCTTTGCGAGTATGCGAATGAAAAACTAGGTAATGCGAGAGAATTGGTGATATATATCTTCTAATCGTGTTAGTAATTCTGAATTTTTGGACCAGTTATAGCTGCACTCCATTCAAGACAGTAAGATCTTCGCATCTTCTAAATGATCTCGTTTAAGAACTTATCGATCTTTTATAGTTTATAAATGCATATATACTGTTGTTGTAGAATAACACAATTACCCAAAGTTTTGAAAGGACTTTATTAATGACTTTATTTTCGCGTCTAATGACAAAATTAAAAGTAGGAAATTACAAAAAAAAAAAAATCATTAATCATTGAACAAAAAGGAGCTGTGGTATGATTGCCACTAAGACAACAAAGACCAAAGGAAGAAGACTTTTCAACTGAAAGGTAGTGCACGACTCTCAACAATGAGCAAATTACATTCCGTATAGTTAGCCATAAAAGGCCGCTGCAATACAAATGATTGGATATTTCAACAACTGCTATATTTTGTATGTCGAATTTAAATGTAAAAAACTGCTAAAATCAGACAAGAGTTATTGACGGGGCAGCTAACTAAAGAGTTATTGACCGACCCAATATCTATTCTATCTTCTACGTCAATGCTTATTAATTTTAAAGAAAATTTTAGCGTCTTATGTGTCATATTGTCAAGCTGTTGGCATGCTATTTTTTCAGTTTAAATTATAATTTTTATCTAAACTTGTCTTCTGATTTAAGAAATGATTTGCATTGTTGCATTATTTACCCAATAAAATAATATTTACAATTTAGATAGTAGCCCACTGTTATCAAATCAATACACACAAGGCTGTATTGGGACAATGTAAGTCGGTCAAAACACATATGTTTGAGAAAATATTATTTTTGGTCTTTTATTCATCGAAATGATTTTGAACATAATGATAAATCACTTACTTTTTCGATTCGAGCGTCAATGATGAGTCTTTTGTAGACAAAATGCGCGTCTGGCGAACAAAATTAGATCATACGAGTTTGTCTACAGTTAAATATGATATTACTTCAGAACGGACTTTTTTGAAAGACAAAAGTCAAAGTTGTTTGACAGTTTTCCAATCCTCTCAAGAATGTAGAGTAATTTAGTACCTATTACAGCCCTGAAATTTTTTCACAATTAAAAGACGACAAATATTTCGTACTAATGTTAGTGGTATTCAAAGAATAAAAAGGAATTATGTTGTGCCTAGTATTGATGTTGTGCCTAGTATTGTTGTTGTGCCTAATATTGATGTTGTGCCTAGTATTGATGTTGTGCCTAGTATTGATGTTGTGCCTAGTATTGATGTTGTGCCTAGTATTGTTTTCAACTTTTGATTTAATAAATAAAGCGTTATTAAGTCATATGCACAATGTCAATCTAAGGTTTTACATTTCTATTTTCAATGAATAAATGTCCGAAACGTTTTAAAATATATTTTCAATCTAGTTCAATGGGTCTAATATATGAATCTGATAGGTGTCTTTTGAGTAATCAATTCTGCGTTTAAAAGTTGATGAAAAGCGTTTCACTATGTCATTTGATACAAGTGAGTAAACGAACGGATATTTGATATCTTAAGCTCATAGAACGCCTTTCTATTCAAGACCCGACTAGACTATTCAATCGAACTTCAATAATGTCATTTACATGTTGAAATATGCTTTCAATATTTTTGTATACATGTATCATATAGCAAAACAGCGAGTATATCTCATTGTATTGTTAGCATGTGTTATTATGGTACTTTCTGTTCTTTATTTATATTGATTAAAAGGAGAATGATGTCCACATTTTAATTGGATTAACAGTTGTAAGTTAAGGTTTCAATTTGCAGCAACATGCTTTTTTTAGCATAAAGCATTGTCATTTGGCGAGCAATGAATTCGTTAAACTTTACAATAGTACCAGTGAAATACAGATGTCGAAAGTAGAAAAACTGCGGCAATAAATGTTAAACATATTCATGAACAATGGTAAAAATGGCAGTCGTAATTTTAACTTAGTAAAATTGGACTTTTTACTTTAAAGTTAAATATTGTCCAATTATTACACTTTGAAACCATTTATCGGCTTTTTTATAATTGTGATATACATACAATGTCTACAATCTGTTTCAGATAAACATACAAAAATACGTGTATTTATTATATTATTTTGTAGATGTACTTTTATTTTTTTAAATGAATAATAGACATTAGGAACTCCTTTAACATTCCTTTAAATTAGAATAAGACAAACTAGGCATTGAATAAATGAAAGACTTTTGACGCTGTTTCTATTACGATTTAGAAGTTGATAACCTGAAAATTGACACTCGGATAAGATAGGAAAACTGATTCTTTATTATATGGTAAATGAACGTCGGGTATGTCTATTCCCTGTCAGTTAAATCCTAGATAATATATGTAAATTTGTGAATATTTATTGCATGTTCAATCATAGTGACGTAGAACTTTGTCATTTGTGATGGTGTTAGTAATGAGAATTTAATATCGTTCCGCACTTTCATAATTTTATGATTTTTGTAAATTGTATTGAATTAATTATGATGTATGAAATCAGTTCCATCAACTATGATATGATTAACGATGTGGTATTGTCATTACCAAGAGCAATCTATCCTGTCATAAGTCAAATTTCAAACAATGTAAACGTTTAATTTTTTCAAATTAACTTCGTAATGGCACAAGGGAAGGCGCAAGATACATTAGCATATTCAAATGGTAAACAAATACAACATATGGAAGTTGTTTGATAGAGTGAATCCACAATTAATATAAAGAATATAGTTTTTAAATTGTAACGCTATAAATACACTAAGGCTTTCTTACCCCAGACATAGAGGTTGCCTTTGTCCGATTTCGCACATTTTGTTTTTATTCAACTTTTAATGCTCTACAATTTTGTAAGGTGTTCTCTGAAAAGTTGTTTCAAGGTCACAGTAGTTTACCGATGTTCAAATCCCATAAGTCGAAAAGGAAGATCAAATCAAGGCAATAAACATAATCTGAGGGAATCGCATGAAATCCACAATGGAGTGGGAACAGATGTGTCGACCAGGTAAGCGTCTCCTGCTATGTATGCATCACCCACCATGCAAATTCACACTCAGTAAAAATGTCACAATCAGGAATAGGACACAATCGGTGAAATTACAGTTCAGACGACTATACTAGTATGTAAAGATCTAAGACCGCGAAAACATGTGGCTTGTGAGTTGAGACACCGACACATCTTATCAGTCAACTAATAGACTATTTTCATATTACCGACTTTTGACTCCGGATTATATAATTTGTCGACTGGTTACCTTGGACATCATGGTACCAAGTCAGGTAAGAACAAGCTAAAGAAGTAAAACCAAGCGTTCAATCGGTACAATTTTGAAAGTCTATTCGTGATGGTGACCGTAAAACTTATGTAGTGTCGATTTCAGTCGTTCTTCCTCATAACTCTGTTGGAGCAGTATTTGTGTAAGGAGCATATCCCTGCTGCTAATAAATTCCGTATAGTAAAATGATGACGTAAACACAGGATGGAAAAGCTGACATGGCCTAAAGAACCACATAAGTTAAATGAAAGCCCTTAACGACTTAAATATTCGACAAAGTATTATTTGTTAGTAGGATCTTTATTACAACTATTGATATAAGGAAAACATCTTTTTACATTAAACATATTTTCAATTGTCGTGTTTCATCGTTGATCTAAGTTCGAAAATTTTAATGTATGAAAATCAAAGCTCGCTAATCAGAGAAATTAAATCAAGTGGTTGGTAAAATTGTGATCAAATTTCACATAATAGTTTATTTAAATCAAATAGTTATGATTTTAGAATGACAAAACCATATAGTGCCATCAATCAGTGAATTCATTCTATCCAGGCGATATCTTTATGGTGAATACAGCCAATCTATGTTTGATGTGCAGATTTAAATGACAATTTTAGTATAAAGTAATGAAATAAATCTGTCACTGGCGTTACATAATATGACGGAGACCAGTTACTAAAGAACTTTGATCATTGGAATAAAACGTCAACTAAAAGGCAATCATATTCAACAAAACATCTCAATTTTTAGTTATTGAAATGCTATTGATTTTATCCATAGTTTTGCAGAATTTAAGCAGTTCGAAAATATAAATCAAGCAATTATCATCCTACAAGTTTGTTGAACGGCCGTTAAATATTAGAACACCAACAAGCAGAATAATTATCAGATAATTCGTACAAATAGATAAATACGCTTTTTTGCAAACAATTATATTTTATGGACAAATATGCTATCATAATTTTTATAATTAATGATGTAATACAGCAATGAATAAACGACCGCTATTGACATATCATTACACAACAATATGACGCTTGAACATAAAATTCCAATTGACATTATAGTGCTTTAAAATAAAATAAGTCAGAACAAAAATATAAGATTTCTATCTAATTTTAAGTGAACTCCTATATTTTGGTATTTCATTCAACACTCTTCTTCACTATTCTATATTTTCTATCCCTTCAAAACTGTTAATGTTTTGTCTTGTAATAAAGTATGATTAAAACTAACAACTAATGTAAATGAAGATTGGACGGCTTCTCTTTGTTGGAATTTATGCATCCCATTATTTTCATACTACTATCATAGATCCAAAGTGAAGATTGTTTAGATACGGTGATATATCGTTTAAAACTGTTTTAGAAGAAAAGTATTCTCCATCACAAATAAAGGAGAAAGATACCAAAAGAATATTTAAACTCATAAATCGTAAAGTTGATTAGTGCAATTTGGAAGCTACTAATCGCCATTACACTATTGAATACCAAGACAAAGTATGCCGTAACAAATACGACAATGCAAGTTTTAAACATCATGACAGTCCTATGTCGAACAATGGTTGAAATGTCAATAATTAAGACATATCTGTACCTTAAAATGACTACAGCAGATAAAAGAACAGAAACAGATAAAAGGAAAGGACAAATGTTGCTTATGCATAAAATCAAATTACGTAGAAAAAAGTAAAATCACAAAAATACTCATGGAACTCCGAGGAAAATTCATAAAGGAAAGTCCCTAATCAAATGGCAAAATCAAAAGCTCAAACACATCAAACGAATGGATAACAACTGTCATATTCCTGACTTGATACAGGCATTTTCTTATGTAGAAAATGGTGGATTGAACCTGGTTTTATAGCTAGCTAAACCTCTCACTTGTATGACAGTCGCATCAAATTCCATATATTGACAACGATGCGTGAACAAAACAAACAGACACAATAGGTAAAAATGTCAAAAATAGGGGCACAGCAGTCAACATTGTGTTATCATCTTAATCACTATAAAAACAAACAAATGTAACGAAGAAGCACAAAAAGTCATACATCAAATTTAACATCCTCATTTTGCTTTTTTAATTATACGATTTTATTTATCTATGTAAAATCCACCCATAAAGGATGGAAGGTTTTAAGTACTGGCGTAAAATCGCGCGTTTGAAATTCGCACAGGTAGACATAAAATAATTTTGTCGTTCAAAGTATGACGGGATACATAAGTATAGAGTCACGTCAAATGGATATAACAAAAAACAGACTTAACGAAAAAGTAATATTAATAAATAAAATAATTATGTCGTTCAAAGTATGACGGGATACATAAGTACAGAGTCACATCAAATGTATATCACAAAAAACAGACTTAACAGTAAAAGTAATATTAATAAATAAATAATTTTGTCGTTCAAAGTATGACGGGATACATAAGTACAGAGTCACGTCAAATGGATAACTAAAAATACAGACTTAACAGTAAAAGTAATATTAATAAAGACAGATAAAAGAATACTATAACACGTTATTAAGATGATAAACAACGTCAATACGCAGAATCTATACTTCAAGACCATCGTGTATTATTTGTGAAGTTGATACGGAATATTTATCATCAACTATATTTAGAACAGGCACCAAATCAATGTGTTTTTAAAGCTTTTTTTTTTGGTGAAACTACAAACTACTTCTCCTTAATTTTTCTAAAAAAAAACACTGGTTCTAAGATTTCCTTACTATAGATTGATCAAGAAATGTAGTGGATACGAAAAATATCATTCACCAAGTGACCAAGTTGCACTGACTGTTATTGATCATAAACATTCTAACATTATATATATATAAATTTTTAATTTAGAACCTGGATTCCAAATTCTTCAGACAAAACTGTCATTAAAAGGATTTTGCTGATATTTCAGGCAGTTGTAATTTAATATTGTTTACCTTTCCTTTGGCTATCGTTGCCAGTAGCTCTGAGTATTCCTGACGAGGTAAAATTCTAAGATTAGATAACAGGAAGTAGATAAAGTGTTTGTTTTTATTCGCATGCTAATGGTATGTTTAGTAACATTAATTTGAAAATTCAGCTTTAAAAGTGGTTGTAAATATATTTTTCAATCTTATTAATTTAAAAAAATAAGAGTTTTCGTATCATTGTTTTCCACTCAAAATGTGACCAACGCATGGTCAACAAATATATATTTACTTATCATTATCATAACCTCTTTATTGAAAACAAGCGGAAGTTACTTACTGTTAGTTAATTATCACATCGGAATTATTATGCACTTTTTCGCCGTTAGAAAAAAAAGGAAACGTCAGAATAATACAACAGTAATTATCTGTACTTAATATTATTTGTTATACATGTTCTGACGTTGTTTATCTGTTCTCTGGGTGTTTGAGATACGTTTTCAGATGATGTTAATTAGTATTTGATTTTATTGACAACTTGAATTTTTTAGAAAGAGTGAATGCATGTCTATATCTATTATTTATAGAGCCATTATTTTTTATATCATTGATTCGTACAAAAGACACTGTAAGATTTAAATCAAAGAATTATCATGGTGGCCAAGGTTTAGTTCAGATTTGATTATGGATTGAATTGTTTGCGTAACGTCTTAACCCAAAGTGTGAGCAATATTAAATGATGCATTACCCTCAATGAATTATTTCGATTATTATAGGACAGTTTAGAACACCTTTACGTTCGAAGAAGACCTATAAGACACGTAAAACAGAAACCATTTTGATTTGGATTGAAGGAAAATATAATAGAAAAATTTGTTTTAAAAGAATGAAAAAAAGTAAAATAACAAAAATACCGAACTTCAAGGAAAATTCAAAACGGAAAGTTCTTTATCAAATGAGCTGCGTAGGATAGAAATCAACCTTATGCAAGTGCACGTATACATGTACATGCATATGACTTTGAATAATTTTGGAACATTCAAGTACAAAAAAAAGATGAATTGTGGTCTGTTTTTTAGGGTTCTTATATCAAATCAATTTTCAAACAGTTAAAGACTTTGCATAGAGATCAGTAGATTTAAATACCTTTCCCTTTTAAAATGCAAAACGACAGAAAATGATTAACTAGTGATGTTTCAGGCAATGTTAAATTTTGTCCATTTTGGCTAATTTTTTATGCCCTTTAAAGTTTTGATGCCTTTAACATAACATGTAAAACGTTTTTAAAAAATACCGAACTTAATGGGAAATTCAAAAAGGGGGAAATCCATAAAACCTGACAAAATCAAATGTTAGACTGTATCAACCATAGGAACGGGTGGAAAACAACTGTCATATTCCAGACTTTGTACAGTTTTTTTTCCGAAGGAAATGGTGGGTTAAATCTGGTTTTAAAGCTAGCTAAACTTCCCACTGTATGATAATTAATAACCCAAATTACTATAAATTTCTATAAGTACATATAAACGGCGAAATGCACTAAGCACAATACCAAGGATGAAATAGTCTTCCTGCTTTTCATGTAATTCATTTCAAAATTCAGAATTAAATCAAAATGTTTCCATCAGCATGTTCTCAGCTCAGTAAGGATTATAGTTTTCTCAAAATTGAGGAAATTTGAACCATATATTCATATGCGTTAATGTTCTGCTACAATTATTTCAAAATACTACGTGACATACCTAATCTGTGATGTTATCAACATATGGATTACGGAACCAATTTGATAGATATCTCCAAAAAAATTAAAAGAACACTTTATGATTTTTGAGCGCACCTGAAGCGAGGCACGCTTATACCCAAAACATTGACAACCAAAGATGGATAACTACATAAACACAGAAAGAGCTTTACGATCAAGAGGGCCTAAAAGAATAAAAAGTCCATCTATGGTCAACTTTGGCTGAGGAAGTTGTCCCCTTAAAGTTTGATAGTTTCTCTGTTTATCAACGGCAAATTTAATTTCAAACGTGTGTTATAAATCATGTCAGTACCGAAACATTAGTAAATAGACTGACATACCCTCGGGGTCTACAGGCTAGCAGCAACGGTATCGACCAAGTGCTAGAAAAATGAAAATATCGCTTTAAAAACTTGTGACGTCCGAATAACTTTCTTGATTTACATTCAACAGGACGCTCATACCCCAAAAATGACAGCCAAGGATGTGTAACTACTGCTTTATGATCAAAAGGGGCCTAAATATCGCAAAAATAAAAACTCAAACACGTCTTATATACACATTTCTGGTTGAAAAAAGAAGTTGTTTCGGAAACGTATCAACCGGACCCTACTAAATTCAAGAGTTAGATTTTTGGAGAAAAAAATAATTTGTTTTGACCCTGAGAAAAAAATTTGTTTGTTTCACCCTCAGCTGCCACTATATGTAATGCTAAAATTGAAAGAAAAAATTGTTTTCGACTTGTCGCCAAAAATAGATTGTTTTTCGCCGAAGGTGAAAAAAAGTTTGTCCGGAAAAAATCCATAGCCCCCAGAAAATCAAATGGTTGCTGCCTTATCACTACAATTCAAACTGTCAACCATTTAATAAATATTTTTTTCTATTAACACAACATAGGTTGTTAACAGTCGTACATTATGTAACGACCGAAGTATAAAAAGTAAAAATGCAACTAGTACCTTTGAGAATGTAGTCGACTACGACCGCGTCTTCTTCTTTGCACGCTATAGCATCCAGTGTCAATGACGTCATAGGATAATTCGTCAAATATTCCGGCATATTATCGGCTGCTGTTGAAAAGAAAACATTCAAATAAACTGTGGGAAATTGGTCCCTACTTGTCTTTTTATTGAATATGAAGGTGCTAATTTGTTAAACGAATGTTTGAAATGTGTGAAATAGACAATCGGTGTCCCAGAGTCACCTGAGCTATCAACGGAGTTTTTACTGGTCCAAGTTTTAGCTTAAAAAAGCTCATCAAAAATACAAGGCTTATAATTTGGTACGATAGACATAAATGTTGAAACTTTTTCTGCATTTTTCGGGAATAATTGTTTATGTATTAGAAGTATTCTGGTCTAGAACTAGATAGTTAAACATTCACAGCTTTCCTTGACTGATATTTTTTGGCCGATTTCCGTTTGGAAATATGGTTTTTACATTTGAAAGGTTACCAAATTTGTCGGTTTACTACAATAGGCTGGGTTTTAACTCCTCTTATTTGCGACGAATAGCGGGTTACTAATTTGGCAATTTTTGTGTTATATATCGTAGGTACGAGGACTAGTTACGGTCACTTATGATTCTAGCCACAAAGTAATAAAATTTCAATTTAATCGGGACATTAACGTCGTGTTTTTTTTTATGCACTAACTAAATAAGGTGGTACTTCAAACGTCAAATGAACCAAACATAACGCCATTCCTGCATTGAATTTGAACTAATAACAAATTTATGTCACTTGAAATCAACACTGTATTTTTTAAACTTTTTTTAAAGACATGAATGCAAAATGCCAAGTGGCGGTAACTGTATAGTCAAGCTCTAAATTGTCTTTATTATGTCTAGAAAAATTGTGAATAAATTAAAATCTGCCAAACTTCTAAAAAGTTTATAAAAAAAAACAACATTTAAATATAAAATAAGACAGCAACTGACAAGATTACTTGATTGTGAGAAATAGGCCTACATAAATATGTGGCAGGGTGAACATTTTTAATGTATAATATATCAATCCCTTAATAATCTATATCAGTTGACTAATAAAAAATGTACATAAAATATACAATGAAAAAGTACAAGAAAACACTACTCTCTCAAATAACGTTATAAAAGATAGCGAAATTATGAGTACAAAACAAGGTAATGAATAATACTATATCGAAATGATGTTTTGTTTAATTTCGACCGACATCTTATGTAAAATCTCGTATTACAAAATTATAATGTAGTTTCCATTCCATAATATCTTGAAATTTTAAGTTTTTCGGGATACATTTCTTTTATAGACGACAGTTAAACTTTATATAATAAATATCAAAAGATTATTCACTAGGAAAAACATATACATTATATGAATTTTGATAGTAATAATTTATCATAGATCTTGTTTTATAAGTCCTTATACCTGTATGCATATCATTCCGTTTTTTCTTCTATATCAGTGGGGTTGTCACTTCAATTAAACTCATTATAGATACCAGACTTCAAATTTCGTATGCCAAACGCGTGTTTTGTCTTCACAAGACTCACCAGTGACGCTTTCAAAGGCCAAATAGAATTTGAAGCTGGAAAGTATTGAGAACCCAAAATTCCGGGAGGTTTTGTCGAATGCAGCTGAGGTTATTTATTATTGGAGTAGAAAATCCTTAGTATTTCGAAAAATTCAGTTTTGTGAACTCAGTTTATTTTTTATCTAAAAATTACCGATTTAACGTAACAATTGATTTTAATTTTAATATAACTTAACAGCAGTTATACTATAAGCCCAATTCAACTTCCAAAACAGCGACAGAAAGTATTCAATGTGCATAATCAGTACATGAAAAAAAAAATCAAGAGATATCCATCATCTGTATATGCATTTGGTATGCATATAGAAATACACGCATTTTGTGATACTTGCTTTAAGCATGATGCACAAATTGTATAGTTTCAATGTTTTAAATATATTTTTTTTATGAAGATGATACAAGCAATAAATTGATAATCTAAACTACCAATACATAGCGTAATGAATAGAAGTGTTAGCTTTAACAAAAAAGTACTTTTGCTTCAAACATTCTCAGCATTTATTCAACTCTGTATAAGGATTCCATCTGTGTTCTTTTAAAATAATGATTTGTATATTCTAAATGAATAAACGAGATTTGAACATCGGTAAATTACTGTTGCCTTTAGTTTGATAATATCTGAATTTCATCATTATTAAACAGAGATAATTTTATTTCGGAAAAGAGTTCATTTAACTTATTATAGCCATGATTTTAAGTTTTCGTTTCTAAAAATAACACCTCAAATACAATAAACAAACATCAATACAACGTTATTTTGCAAAAGGTAACATGACTACTTACTAATTCTAGAGGCTCAAACCCGAACCTCGTGTCGTTGAGTGATATTTAATTTTTACGCAAATACGTTTTGTAAATACTGATTGTAATTTTATCCAATGAAAACATGGTCCCTATTCAATACAAGATATTGACAAAATAGAACAAAAGTGACATCCATCTGTGCCCACCCCTAACATCATCTAGAGATATGCTCTACCGAGTTCCTACAAGTTGACAAAATGAATAAAACCGTTTGAAATGATATGCCAGTGATGACATGGGTAATTGAGTGTTAACGTACAGTCAATGCACATTTAAAGCTTTAAACTTCAACCATAACATACCTTATGAGACGATCGACACTCTCTTTTCTCTTTCTATCTATTATTTAATTTTACTTTTTAAAGGGTAATGGTTTTACAGAGGTCTTATTTATTTCTTTGAAGCTAATTAAATCATCTTTAACGAAGCAAATCTTCATAAAGTTGTTAATACATTTTTAAACTTTTCTAGAAGCACAACCGTTACTGGTGTAAGTTTTTTTCTGAAGAAAAAGTATTTTCAAAAAATGAATGGTCATTAATATAAACGTTTAATACTAATTTCAGGGTACACGAAAAGTGTTTAAAGAATACACTTTACATTATAGTATTTTAAATGGTGGATAGTTTTCTCTTTTCCAATATGACCACATTTCTTCATTCTATATGATTACGAATACGTATTTTAAAATTTAAGGATGCCAATCAAATAAAAGTAATTAAACATCAAAACAGAATGGTTAAAAAAAGAACAACCATTATCACATACAGTCAGATTTGTTTTTAGGGAGATATAATCTTAATTTAATACAACTATATGATTCATAACCTGAAAAATTGCATTATTTAATTGATGTCAATATAATGGAATTTTATGTGACTGCCATACAAGTGAGAAGTTTAACTAGCTATAAAATCAGGTTTAATCCACCATTTTCTACATAAGAAAATGCCTGTACCAAGTCAGGAATATGACAGTTGTTATCCATTCTTTTGATGTGTTTGAAATTTTGCAATTTGATTAAGGACTTTCCCTTTTGAATTTTCCTCGGAGTTCGGTATTTTTGTTATTTTACTTTTTGATACTACAAAACATTCAATACTTTAAAAAAGAAAAGTAACAAAAATGTAAAATAATCAAAATAGTTTTTCAATTACTTATTAAAAATGAACAGACCTAAAGGGTAACGTATTAATGGTGGAATTAATGCTTTCCGTAGCTTATTTTCTACTTATGAATTCGAATATCGCTCGCCTCTCTTTTAGATGCAAATAAAGCCGCATGCAATTCTACCGTTTGTGTCCTATTTCCGATTATGACATTTGATTGTGTGTTAATTTGTAAGGCGGGTGATGCATGTACAGCAGGGGAGGCTTACCCTGTCAACGCACCCGATCTTTCTCCTTTTAGAGTTTATGTGAATTACTCGATTTTGTTTGTTACCATGATTTTTATTTTTTACTAATCGATTTTTGAGATTTGAACATCGGTAAACTACATTCACCTTTATTTCTCCCCTTTTTTAAAGCATCAAAATCAATGATTTCACAATCCAAATCGCCCTACCGTCTTCAACAAAGACGAAGCATCCGATACATGTCCAAAACTAACTGTGATGTCGAAATCGTCATATCGTAGATATCGACAATCGATATAGATTAACTTATTTACTAATGACATGACCAGATGTCGATTTCGATGACGACATTAATCACAAAACTGAATATTAAATCGATATCGACGATGAATTAAAACAAAGGCATATAAAGATAAAGGGTGAGATTATGACTTATTGTAATCAATTATATTTTCTTATATAGTATTCGTGCAAGGCAATCATGTGAGTTCATATTTAAGGGAAGGGTTTAGCGATCATAATTTAAAAATAAGAAGATGTGGTATGATTGCCAATGAGACATTTCTCCAACAGAGACCAAATGAAGAAGAAGTTAACAACTATAGCCCACCGAACGGCCTTCAACAATGAGCAAAACCCATACCGCATAGTCAGCTATAAAGGCCCCGAAATGAGTAACGTAAATAAAGGCAACAGTAGTATACCGCTGTTCAATAGTCATAATTCGATTAAGCAAAAACAAATCCGGGTAACAAACTAAAACCGAGGGAAGCACATCATCTATAAGAGGAAAACAACGGAACAACAGAAACACTGAACTACAACAGAAGCAAACGCCAACATTCATAGAAACGGACTGTGTGATAACAACTGCCATATTCCTGACTCGGTACAGGACATTTAAGAAAAAATGGTGGGTTGAACCTGGTTTAATGGCTAGCTAAACCTCCCGCTTATAAGGCAATGTTAAAAATACAGCTAAAATAACAACACTACGTGACATGAATACAGTATAAACAAACGCAAGAACACTCAGCACAGAGAAATACATAAATAAACAATATAATAGTACATTACAACATGTAAACCGCAAAATAACAACGGACACCTCCCATGAATTTACGACAGCACACCAGGACATCACAAAAGAAATATAAACTGCGCGTCACAGGAATGATGTATTTTTGTGAAGTTTATGTTATCACAGGTAAATTTCTAAAAATAAAATAGATTTGTTTAATTTATAGACACATACAAGAATATAAATTGGGATTGAGTTTGTAATGGTGTTATTTTATGTATTTTTAACCATGACAAGAATATTAAAATGGAATTGTGTTTGTAATGGTGTTTTTTTTTTTTTTTTGTATTTTCTAACTATGTTGGTTTTTCTTCTAAATCAAAACTGTGTATAAACAAGAAAATCCTGTGCATATAGTTGTCTTAAACTAAAAATCATATAAATGAAGTGGTTGATTTTTTATCTTAACTTTTACATACATACAGAAAACAAAAATAAAAATAAAATAACTGTAATATAAGGCATGATCATATAAGACCAAACAGTAAACACACATGAAAACAAACAACACAAAACAAAAACCCTGTAGACGAACCACGAGTAACTCGACTATACTGACAAATAAGACATATGTAAAATGTACCAATAATACAGAATTCAAACCACAAACGAAGTAAACAGACAACAACTCAGCACGAAATAACCCACCGGACCCACACGTATAAAAAAGTAACAACAAAAGCGGGATATATAAATACCGAACCACGTCGTCTCCAACAGCGAACATAAGACATGACAAAATATCCATCAGAACTTACAAAAGAAACATCATAACTAAATACATGAATGTTGGATATATCAATACCGAGACACGTCGTATAGCAATGCGAATTCACACTCGGCAAAACAGTCATATTCGGGAATAGGTCACGTTTGGTACTAAGCAGACCAGACGACGTAGATGGTAAACCACAATCTAAGACGTGGTAAAAATGTCGTTAGTTAGTTTAGACACAGACACATCGTATAGATCAACCAATTCGTGATGTTGTCCATAAAATTTACAGAACATCATTTTTAATCTTTCCTCCTCATAACTCTGTTGGAGCAGTTTCTGCGTAATGAACACACTTCTGTATATGAAGTCCGTATAGTGTGAACATGCACGAGCATAACGTATGAATTGAGATATGTAAACACCATACGACGGGGCAGAGGGTATGTTACTGCTCAGAAATGGGAAATTGATAATTGGGAAGTTGAAATCATCCCGTTTGTCATAGATTTTAGTCTAAAGTCGTCAACCTGTGTCAATATTGAGGAAAAGATCATGGTATGAAGCAGTATTTCTAGTATCAGTCGTATCCTTAATTTCAAGTTCACTGGGATATATGAGATGCAAGTTCTGTCTGAAATATGGGTCATTCAGTGATAGGACATCATCAATATATCTGAAAGTAAAATTAAAGAATTTCGCAATGTGCTTTTTCCTTTTGTCTTTTAGGTTCTGAATGAATTCTGCTTCATACGAGTGCAAAAACAAATCGGCCAGTAGGGGTACACAATTAGTACCCATTGGATTACCGACTGTCTGTTGAAATATTAATCCTCCAAACTCAACAAATATATTGTCGATCAAAAAGTCCAGCATTTTGATAATATCATCTTCAGTGTATTTTCTGATAGAATCGATGTGGTTCTTCACAAAATAAGAATTATTATAACCCAAAACAAGAAATTTATATCTACGGTTCCCATTGTTACAGGAAAAGCACTGTTTAATGAGATGGTGAAGTCGATCTTTAAATTGAGCATGGGAAATAGTAGTGTAAAGTGTAGAAAAATCAAAGGTCTTAATGTTGCTGCAAAATTGCAGAGATTGTGATATAAGATTTAGCAGTAGATCTTTAGAATTTTTAAGAATCCACATCTGATTGACACCACTGGTTGAATATATCTTATCACAATATTTCTGAAGGCCATCTTTTACTGTAGAAAGAATAGTAGTCAGCACTTTAGAAAGATGTTTAGTCGAACATCTTGAAGATCCAGCTATGTATCGTTCTTTATTAGGAATTTGTGAAGTTTTGGTATACAGTATAGTGACGGTAGATTTTCTCCGTCTTCTTTGATGTTTATACCAAAAGAAAGAAGGACAGATTTGTGATTTTCTAAAATTTCATCCTTTGTAAATGATGTTAAAGAATATGTAGGATTACCAGTTTTGCTGTTTATTCCAAGCTCTTTTGTGAGACATTCCAAATAATGGTTTTACATATGAAGACAATATTATTGGAGACTTTATCTGCTGGAACAACGACATATTTGTCATGGAATGAGGATAAAAAAAACGAGAAAACTAACGGCCTGATTTATGTACAAAGCAATTACCGAAAAACAAATATGATAAACAGCAACAAACGACAACCACTGATTTACAGGCTCCTGACTTGGGACAGGCACATACATAATGTGGCGCGGTTAATCAAGTTTGCTGGCGCCAAACCCTCCCCCTAACCATATTTGAGAGTACATAACACAATCTGTAATTGATTGAACATTTCAAACTTTAAAAAACAAGTATGATTTTACAAAAAAAAGGGCTGAAATAAACCACACTGAAGATTTATATGTGAATTTACTTGCTGCTATGGTTACTTTTTAATTTGTACTATTTCGCTGTACGGTATCTATCTATACCATGGTCTTAAATTTAATGTAAGAATTTGTTTGATTTGTTAATTCATAAATCGTTGGATTTTCACAATTATTACAAACAAATTTAGAGAAACAAATCGCACTCAATGAATTCATACAAATGCACCTTGAGGTATGTAAAGTGGGTCGATAATTGACAGAAGTTATTATATAAACTAATTAAATTCTAATTTTGATATGAATTAAAAAGTGGACCACAAAGTTCAAAGTAAAAACATAAGGACTAAGATGATAATACTTTCATGTTTTTGGTGTTTATTATTTAGAGATCTGAACATCTTGTCACGATTGTAATAAATCAATTTCTAATTAAACTATCATTGTATCAAAATTGCCTATTTAAAAACTTATATCATTGTGCACTATTGGTGCAAATTTTGCACCTCTTCATTCAAATATAAGAACTTTAAATCATAAATCTGTCCACTTTGAATATAATCAGTAGCTATCATCGAGTTTGATCTAGTCAATCGTAGTTCAGTGAAATCGTTTTACGGACATCCACCGGGTTTTTTTTCTACGATCAAAGCATATTATTCCGAATACTATGGCATTTATGATAAAAAAAGGTTTTCGGTGCAGGACCCAAGGTCTTATTATTTGTAGAATTTTATTTGCATGTCATGTTCAAACAAGGAGATTTGTCCACTGATAAATATTATGTTTTTAATTCCTAAATAGTTTGCAGAATTTAGCAGTGGTCTTTGTACTTTTTTACTCTTAAGGAAGTTTCATGGACAAATTCATGAAAAAAGAACAAAAAAAAAAAAAAAATTAGAAATTTATACTAACATTAAAGTATTCACTTGTGATAATGTTTTTAAAACTATTTCAATAATTTCTTTGAAACGATAAATACATATGAAAGATACAAAAGGGATATTCAAACTCATAAGTCGAAAACAAACTGACAATGCCATAGCAGAAAAAACGATAAACGACAAAAAAAAAAAAAAAAAAACAACAAACAACAGTAAACAAAAAACAACATAGAAAACCAAAGACTGCAATTTTATCGATTGTGTCCTATTCCTGATGGCGACATTTTGACTTAGTAAAAATTTGTATGGCAGGTGATACATGCAACGAAGGAGACGCTTACCATGTCAACGCACCCGGTCTCGTTCCTTTTGGAATTCATGCGATTCCCTCTGTTTTTGTTTGTTACTAGATTTGTCTCTGCCTTATCGGTCAACAAACCTTAATTCGATTCAAATCGTGAACAGTAATAAGTGATTTATTCAACTTCTTTTAATCAAATCGAGCCCAAAAAGGCAACAATAGAAGATATTCACTGATTGTGGTCAGTGGTCAAATTTACGTCAGTTTTGCTCTGTTTTGAGTTCATACGACTCCCTAAGGACCTTTTTTCTTCAAAATTTGTAAATTTAAAATTGATTTATGAGTTTTGAAAATCTGGCATACCATAATAAAAGCCTAATATATTTGGTAAGCATTTTTTTCTATATGACGTCGGAATGTTAATGACTTAACTGTTAATAATCGGTGGAGTACACGACAAAAAAACTGAAATTTTATTTACGGGAATCATATTTGAGAACAAATGAATGAGAATATATTTGCCATGGCGTTGTCAGTTTATTTTCGACTTTGAATGTCTTTTTGGAATCTTTCGCCTCTCTTTTATAAAGGCATGGCAAAATAGAAATTTTAGGAATGCTGTAGGACAAATTAATGCTTTTAACAATGTTTATTGGAATAAGCTACATTTAAAAGTAAAATATGTTTGTACAATTTCAAAACTAACGGATGAAAGCTTACTATCAATTACTTCATTTTTGTGTGATGTCTATGCCAAGGAAGGGTTCAGGAAAAAAAATCCTGAACACGACATGGACTTTCAATATAGAAAAATGTAACCACAAAAATACCGAGATCCAAGGTAAATTAAAAAAGGGAGAAGTCCATAAAACTTGACAAAACAAAACGCTAGACTTTGGACTTGGAAAAGGCACTTTCCGATTAAAGTACAAAGAATATCAAACCTTTGTATTACAAGATTTATTGTTAGAAGTTTCAAAAACTCACATCTCATAGCAAAGTCAAGGCGGAACGAGACGCCAATACCAATATTTCATATTTGCAACGTATATCTTATTTCTTATTTTGTAACTATCTGTTCAATTGCAAAATGAAAAAATAAATATTTTGAAACATATCAGAACAAGTTAGCGATGATCTGTCGAAATACAAAAGTAGAGAAAAAAATTTAATCTATAATTGAAGCATTATAATTTCCTTTTCGAACTGTTTGTTGAAAAATACCATTTAAATTATTCGGTAAACAAAGCCGAAAATATAACATTTAAAAAGATTTGTGACATATGTAAAAGTTAGATTGATATGAATACAACTATGTCTAATTCGTAATAAAATTTAAATAGAATTGAAAGTAGAGAAGATTGTTATCATGTAGAAATTATTTATCGCGTGGACATCTTATCTCGATCAAGTAAAAAGTGTCTGATGTTTGCCAAGATAACATGTGGCAGCGTGTGCCACATCTCCTAATATTATTTGGGTGGTACACCTCGAATGGGCAGTATTTTATCTAAACATTTTATTGTTGTAATTATGGGGATAATCTAATGCATGTTTTAAATTCTCAAAAAATGCATATGTTTATCGAACTCAATTCAACAATTAAAACTTAATAGTAAACAAAAGTTAGGATAATAAGCTCGCTTTGCATTCAATAATGAAAATAAAAAATGCATTTACCAGTCAGTAGTGTACCAATTTGTTCGGACTATGAAGTTCAATATGATCTACATGTAATACCTTTATATGGATATGAGTACTTTCACACTTGTACTTTCCATGGGAAAATATTGATACTGACGAAGGCCATTTGCAGTGTCAAAACTTTTGTCTTTCTATATTATATCATTGCATCTTGTTCTCAGTTTTTCTTTTATTAGTATCGTAACATCAATCTTTGGACTTGGGTTTTTTTCTTGTTTTTTTGTTATTTCGTCATTTCAAGGTAATCCGATAGTAACGTATAATGTTTGTTGGTTGATTGTTTTCGTTAAAATCTTCTAAATTACTATTTAAAGTATTTAAAACTGACTGACTGATGAAAACATTTTGTAAAATAACGCAAGGTTTACATTGTTTTCCGTGCAGCATTTTTTACACGTACAAACGCCCACTTTTGAACTTATCTTTATATCTAGAAAATGAGAATTTGGAATTATTTTAGCGCAGAGTTCATATCCGCTCCGTTCCATATCACGTAACACTACACTGAATATTTGAGTATTGTGGAGCCCGTCAGTAACGAGTATGAACTCTGCATCGGAGATTGATATTTTAGAAGAAGAAACTGATAGAATATTCTGACAGATACTAGAAGGGGATCAATATCAAAAGTTAAAACCATATAAAGAACAATATACGAGCGTGGTATACCAAAAGTAAAAACCAAATTTTAAAAATGTCATGGAACACTGATATTTTAGGATGGGTAATGAAAAATAACATCGATGTCTGAATATTCATGGCCTGATGGTAACGTTGTAACACGCATAATTTCTGACATAAGATGATTTATGCTAGTCTTTTAAGGCCACATTTGATTTTTCATGCTCTTAAAAGATTATGTATAAAGAAAACTAGAAGTGGCATTCATTCATATTTGAATTCATGCGATTCACTTAGTTTTTATTTTGTTTCCTTGATTTGTATCTTTGTAATCGATTTATGAGATTTGAACATCGTTATAATACTTTTCCTGAAATTTATCTTAGCAGTACCACTCATTACTACAAATAGCGCAATGATGAAACAAATCTTAATAGCCAGTAATACGTGCATTGTATTGACAAGCTTAACCTGAAAAAACTGAGGAAAGAAACATAAAGTCAACCCATGAGCAATATTACCCCGGTGAGAAGATAAAGTGGTCTAGAATTACTACATATAAATACAGAAATTTAAAAAGTCTGTTTCGTTCATTTTTCTTCTACAAATGTTGACTTTAATTTTGAATTGTAAAGCTCTGATCTAACTTGCAAAATCTCACACTTTTCCTCCTTTGCTACATTTAAATTTTCAAAACAAGTAATTTGGACTACATTTTAAAATGGGTACTCGAGGCATCTCATCGTCTACAACATATGCCCCCTGTGGAGTTTGTGACACTTTTAAACTTTCTTTTGATATAATCTTAAAACGAGACGATAACTTTGGCTTAACTTTTTTCTATCAGATAAAAAAGCCACAATTAATTACAGCTGGAGACTTCCATGTCAATTGCCTAACTTTTGCTTGATTCTTCCTTGGTTGAGTAATGCCTGATATAATTGATGTACTAACTAATTAAAACCATCAATATTTACATTGACGGATTTGTTAGCTGTCGAAATTAACAAAATGAACCGCTATTAAAGTGAAGAAACGGAAAATGATGGAATTTTAAAAAGATTGACTACACTGATTTAAAATGTTTTAATGTTAAGGTACAGTAGGTTGTTATTAAATATAAGAACATCTTTTGAATATATTATTCATATTAAAGAGAGGTAGAAGTTACTACAGGGATATTCAAACTCATAAGTCGAAAACAAAATGCAATGCCGTGGACAAAAACAACAACAACAAAAAAAAAAGACGATCAATGGACACCAAAAACTGGTGGTGATCTCATATAACATGCATGTAAATGTATATGAAATATAATCTCAAAGTAAGTTTTTCAAAAACTTAAAAAAGTGGAAGTCCATAAAACCAAAGTTATACGCCCGACATAAATCGACCAAAAGAACGAATTGAAAACAAAAGTTCCTGACTTAGTACAGTCATTTTCTGAAGAAAATGGTGGGTTAAAACTGGTTTTTTAGCTAGCTAAACCTCCCACTTGTATGAGTTTTTTCATAGTTCCGTAATATTGACAGCAATTGGGTGAACAACACTAACAGACATAATTAGTGAACGTGACAAATGCAGCTCCCAAAATTATAATAAATACTGAAAATAAAGAAAATCATGTATTTCGTCCGTTAGCCCTTTCACAACTGAACACCTCTGTCGTTGTCGGGCGACAACATATTATATATATATTATCTTTTTGACGTAACATTGACGTTTTAAAGTACAATTAGAGTAAAATTTTGACATGACTGACTTTATTTTTCCTTTTAGGATCTTTCAAAAATGTTTTACATTGTTTTGTATTCTTCGATTCAATATTTTTTCTGTGTGCAATTTTTAAGTACAACTTAAAACCGTCAAAAGCTGACGACTACTGATATATTCCATTTGCCGTAGCCATAACCGGTCTACTTTTTTCGAATTGGTACATCACCAAATGCGTCACTTGTTTACTTGCAGTAAGTATTACAACGGGTGCCATTATTTAAGTCGGAAATGATACATACCCACCTTTCGGAGCACCCGAGCTCACAACCGTTCTCTAAGGATTCATTTTGCTCAATTTTGAGTTTTCTATGTATTTGTTTGTGAACTGTTGGTGATGTTTTCGTCCTTTTTGGCCATCATTTTTTTTTTATCCGAGTTATGATTTTGTATTGTTCCCTGGGTATAATCTCCCTCTTTATAAAAACAGATTTATTTTATCTAGCTGTTTTAACCATATCCTTTCATCGATAAAATTGCTGGGATTTACGAAAAGCAAACTACGTTAGATTTTTCATAAAGAATCAACAAAACCTTTTCCTAAATGGTTCAAAAAGGGATTTTTCTTGAAAAAAAAAATGTTTTTGATATTCAATCATTTATTGAGTTAATTGACAAGTTTATTTATTTCTGTTGAAAGAATACTCTTAGAAGATACCAGAAAAATTTTAATGATAAAATGTATTTTCAAATACTTTATCAAAATTATAAAATTGTTAAAAAATTTAGATATCAGAATCCTTTTTATGCTCCTAGGTTAAAATTGCGAGATAGAGGAAAAACAACAATAATAACAAAATAGCAGAAATAAAGAGACTTGCAATTAATTTTCAAAATTTCTCCAATGCATGTTCTTCAAATATATTTATATTTACAAGTTATTAAAATACGATAATATGGTATTATCTGTGATACACATTTCAACAATTACCATAGAAACATGGGTGTAGACAACCCTGCAGATCAACGTACGGCTTTCAACAAAATCCCATAAACTATCGAAAGCTAAAAACGCCAGTGGATAACAAACTGAGATAATTCAAGAGAAACTCAAAGCTAGAATAAAGCTAGTAACATTACACGAAAAACGATATGGCAGATGGCAACCGACGACAACCCCTGGACTGCAGGCTCCTTCGAAGACACACGATGAAAGCGGCGGGTATAAAATGTTTGAGAGAGCTCAATCAACCCCGAACATGCGATGTAGTAATAACACAACATTTGAACACACTGTTAAACTCCAATCCTCCATTACCTCAAAGAAATCTTGACTTGATACAAATGAATATTTATTTTAAACATATGAAAAAAACTTTATCATCTCGTAAGTTAAAGCTAATTCTTTTACACCGCACTTTTCAACGTGAGTCAAGTATGACGTAAATATTCTCGGTAAATTTTACATAATTAGTTTTTTTTTTAAGTACCCTCATCCTTTTGATGACATTGACAGCTGGTCCAGAATTTCAAGAAGACTGTTTTATCAAAAAAGATAAGTCAGTTTAACACCATTGTTTACTACTTTTATCACTCTGTCAAATTTTTGTTTCAAAATTTAAGAGACTAACACATCTTTAAAACGACTAAGATTTTTTCAATCAAGGTTGCATTTAATAAGTGTTCATTTAAAATGATCTAAAAACATTGCTAGGGCTTTTACCAAATAAGGATATCTTCTACAAATAAGTCCAACATAAACAGATAACAAGGTGGCCAAATAGAAAAATAAAGAAAAAAGAAAAAAACAGCCAACAAATAAAAAAAAAAAACCCAGAAAAATAGAGCCTTCGCAACACAATCCAAACCTTAAACTAGGGATAAAAAACTGAGATGCTCAAATACTTGTTATTATGCACCATATGAAAGTTAAGTGGCAAATGTCTCTTGTGCAATCCTAAGACATTCCCAAATTTATAAAACATCGGTAGTTGTAACTTCTCAAACCTTAAATATTTCCTATTGAGGAAATTTGAAATGAAAGCACCGTTTCTTATGACAACGGTTACACAAGGCTATACCCGATAAAAAGTAAAAATATTACTTGAAAAATGTATCCATTCATGAAATGTTACAACATTCCGTAAATAGACTCTTTAGAGATCAAATACTGAAATAAATGATTTTTGCAGTTGTTGTAAAACCTTTTACAAAATTTAGTTTTGTAGTTTTAAGAATGAAAATAACAGTTTCAGAATGTCGTGCGTCCAAAGAGCGTTTCTGGTGACGTCACAAACGGACAACGCCATGGCAAAACACAAACAACGACCGACAGACAAACAAAGGACACAAAACACAAAAACGACTTACAGACAAACAAAGGACACAAAACACAAAAACGACTTACAGACAAACAAAGGACACAAAACACAAAAACGACCGACAGACAAACAAAGGACACAAAACACAAAAACGACTTACAGACAAACAAAGGACACAAAACACAAAAACGACTTACAGACAAACAAAGGACACAAAACACAAAAACGACCGACAGACAAACAAAGGACACAAAACACAAAAACGACTTATAGACAAACAAAGGACACAAAACACAAAAACGACTTACAGACAAACAAAGGACACAAAACACAAAAACGACTTACAGACAAACAAAGGACACAAAACACAAAAACGACTTACAGACAAACAAAGGACACAAAACACAAAAACGACTTACAGACAAACAAAGGACACAAAACACAAAAACGACCGACAGACAAACAAAGGACACAAAACACAAAAACGACTTATAGACAAACAAAGGACACAAAACACAAAAACGACTTACAGACAAACAAAGGACACAAAACACAAAAACGACTTACAGACAAACAAAGGACACAAAACACAAAAAACGACTTACAGACAAACAAAGGACACAAAACACAAAAAACGACCGACAGACAAACAAAGGACACAAAACACAAAAAACGACCGACAGACAAACAAAGGACACAAAACACAAAAAACGACCGACAGACAAACAAAGGACACAAAACACAAAAAACGACCGACAGACAAACAAAGGACACAAAACACAAAAAACGACCGACAGACAAACAAAGGACACAAAACACAAAAAACGACCGACAGACAAACAAAGGACACAAAACACAAAAAACGACTTACAGACAAACAAAGGACACAAAACACAAAAAACGACTTACAGACAAACAAAGGACACAAAACACAAACAACGACCGACAGACAAAGGACACAAAACACAAACAACGACCGACAGACAAACAAAGGACACAAAACACAAAAAACGACTTACAGACAAACAAAGGACACAAAACACAAAAAACGACCGACAGACAAACAAAGGACACAAAACACAAAAACGACCGACAGACAAACAAAGGACACAAAACACAAAAAACGACTTACAGACAAACAAAGGACACAAAACACAACACAGAAATTAATTAGCAAGACGAACCCCACTAAAACCGATTGATATGACTGGTGGTGATCTCATATAACATGCATGTAAATGTATATGAAATATAATCTCAAAGTAAGTTTTCAAAACTTAAAAAGTGGAAGTCCATAAAACCAAAGTTATACGCCCGACATAAATCGACCAAAAGAACGAATTGAAAACAAAAGTTCCTGACTTAGTACAGTCATTTTCTGAAGAAAATGGTGGGTTAAAACTGGTTTTTTAGCTAGCTAAACCTCCCACTTGTATGAGTTTTTTCATAGTTCCGTAATATTGACAGCAATTGGGTGAACAACACTAACAGACATAATTAGTGAACGTGACAAATGCAGCTCCCAAAATTATAATAAATACTGAAAATAAAGAAAATCATGTATTTCGTCCGTTAGCCCTTTCACAACTGAACACCTCTGTCGTTGTCGGGCGACAACATATTATATATATATTATCTTTTTGACGTAACATTGACGTTTTAAAGTACAATTAGAGTAAAATTTTGACATGACTGACTTTATTTTTCCTTTTAGGATCTTTCAAAATGTTTTACATTGTTTTGTATTCTTCGATTCAATATTTTTCTCTGTGCAATTTTTAAGTACAACTTAAAACTGTCAATAACTGACGACTACTGATATATTCCATTTGCCGTAGCCATAACCGGTCTACTTTTTCGAATTGGTACATCACCAAATGCGTCACTTGTTTACTTGCAGTAAGTATCACAACGGGTACCATTATTTAAGTCGGAAATGATACATACCCACCTTTCGAGCAACAGAGCTCACAACCGTTCTCTAAGGATTCATTTTGCTCAATTTTGAGTTTTCTATGTATTTGTTTGTGAACTGTTGGTGATGTTTTCGTCCTTTTTGGCCATCATTTTTTTTTTATCCGAGTTATGATTTTGTATTGTTCCCTGGGTATAATCTCCCTCTTTATAAAAACAGATTTATTTTATCTAGCTGTTTTAACCATATCCTTTCTTCGATAAAATTGCTGGGATTTACGAAAAGCAAACTACGTTAGATTTTTCATAAAGAATCAACAAAACCTTTTCCTAAATGGTTCAAAAAGGGATTTTTCTTGAAAAAAAAATGTTTTTGATATGCAATCATTTATTGAGTTAATTGACAAGTTTATTTATTTCTGTTGAAAGAATACTCTTAGAAGATACCAGAAAAATTTTAATGATAAAAATGTATTTTCAAATACTTTATCAAAATTATAAAATTGTTAAAAAAATTTAGATATCAGAATCCTTTTTATGCTCCTAGGTTAAAATTGCGAGATAGAGGAAAAACAACAATAATAACAAAATAGCAGAAATAAAGAGACTTGCAATTAATTTTCAAAATTTCTCCAATGCATGTTCTTCAAATATATTTATATTTACACGTTATTAAAATACGATAATATGGTATTATCTGTGATACACATTTCAACAATTACCATAGAAACATGGGTGTAGACAACCCTGCAGATCAACGTACGGCTTTCAACAAAAATCCCATAAACTATCGAAAGCTAAAAAACGCCAGTGGATAACAAACTGAGATAATTCAAGAGAAACTCAAAGCTAGAATAAAGCTAGTAACATTACACGAAAAACGATATGGCAGATGGCAACCGACGACAACCCCTGGACTGCAGGCTCCTTCGAAGACACACGATGAAAGCGGCGGGTATAAAATGTTTGAGAGAGCTCAATCAACCCCGAACATGCGATGTAGTAATAACACAACATTTGAACACACTGTTAAACTCCAATCCTCCATTACCTCAAAGAAATCTTGACTTGATACAAATGAATATTTATTTTAAACATATGAAAAAACTTTATCATCTCGTAAGTTAAAGCTAATTTTTTTACACCGCACTTTTCAACGTGAGTCAAGTATGACGTAAATATTCTCGGTAAACTTTACATAATTAGTTTTTTTTTAAGTACCCTCATCCTTTTGATGACATTGACAGCTGGTCCAGAATTTCAAGAAGACTGTTTTATCAAAAAAGATAAGTCAGTTTAACACCATTGTTTACTACTTTTTATCACTCTGTCAAATTTTTGTTTCAAAATTTAAGAGACTAACACATCTTTAAAAACGACTAAGATTTTTTCAATCAAGGTTGCATTCAATAAGTGTTCATTTAAAGTGATCTAAAAACATTGCTAGGGCTTTTACCAAATAAGGATATCTTCTACAAATAAGTCCAATATAAACAGATAACAAGGTGGCCAAATAGAAAAATAAAGAAAAAAGAAAAAAACAGCCAACAATTAAAAAAAAAAAAACCCAGAAAAATAGAGCCTTCGCAACACAATCCAAACCTTAAACTAGGGATAAAAAACTGAGATGCTCAAATACTTGTTATTATGCACCATATGAAAGTTAAGTGGCAAATGTCTCTTGTGCAATCCTAAGACATTCCCAAATTTATAAAACATCGGTAGTTGTAACTTCTCAAACCCTAAATATTTCCTATTGAGGAAATTTGAAATGAAAGCACCGTTTCTTATGACAACGGTTACACAAGGCTATACCCGATAAAAAGTAAAAATATTACTTGAAAAATGTATCCATTCATGAAATGTTACAACATTCCGTAAATAGACTCTTTAGAGATCAAATACTGAAATAAATGATTTTTGCAGTTGTTGTAAAAACCTTTTACAAAATTTAGTTTTTGTAGTTTTAAGAATGAAAATAACAGTTTCAGAATGTCGTGCGTCCAAAGAGCGTTTCTGGTGACGTCACAAACGGACAACGCCATGGCAAAACACAAACAACGACCGACAGACAAACAAAGGACACAAAACACAAAAAACGACCGACAGACAAACAAAGGACACAAAACACAAAAAACGACTTACAGACAAACAAAGGACACAAAACACAAAAAACGACCGACAGACAAACAAAGGACACAAAACACAAAAACGACTTACAGACAAACAAAGGACACAAAACACAAAAAACGACTTACAGACAAACAAAGGACACAAAACACAAAAACGACCGACAGACAAACAAAGGACACAAAACACAAAAAACGACTTACAGACAAACAAAGGACACAAAACACAAAAAACGACTTACAGACAAACAAAGGACACAAAACACAAAAAACGACTTACAGACAAACAAAGGACACAAAACACAAAAAACGACTTACAGACAAACAAAGGACACAAAACACAAAAAACGACTTACAGACAAACAAAGGACACAAAACACAAAAAACGACCGACAGACAAACAAAGGACACAAAACACAAAAAACGACTTATAGACAAACAAAGGACACAAAACACAAAAACGACTTACAGACAAACAAAGGACACAAAACACAAAAACGACTTACAGACAAACAAAGGACACAAAACACAAAAACGACTTACAGACAAACAAAGGACACAAAACACAAAAACGACCGACAGACAAACAAAGGACACAAAACACAAAAACGACCGACAGACAAACAAAGGACACAAAACACAAAAACGACCGACAGACAAACAAAGGACACAAAACACAAAAAACGACCGACAGACAAACAAAGGACACAAAACACAAAAAAACGACCGACAGACAAACAAAGGACACAAAACACAAAAACGACCGACAGACAAACAAAGGACACAAAACACAAAAAACGACTTACAGACAAACAAAGGACACAAAACACAAAAACGACTTACAGACAAACAAAAGACACAAAACACAAACAACGACCGACAGACAAACAAAGGACACAAAACACAAAAACGACCGACAGACAAACAAAGGACACAAAACACAAAAAACGACTTACAGACAAACAAAGGACACAAAACACAAAAAACGACCGACAGACAAACAAAGGACACAAAACACAAAAACGACCGACAGACAAACAAAGGACACAAAACACAAAAAACGACTTACAGACAAACAAAGGACACAAAACACAACACAGAAACTAATTAGCAAGACGAACCCCACTAAAAACCGATTGATATGACCACGAAGAAATGAATAGCGTAGCTTAACCTGGAGATACTAAACTTTCGAATGAAATAAGTATTTAATCGTAACCAATGTAGTTCAAACTCCTAAGGCGCCCTTTTTCCCTCTGTCACTATTCTATATATATAGTAAACAAGAGTGCACACGCTGAAATGTCTCGCCTGCCTTGCTGACCATTGATTTTATGTTGATAGTCCTAAATATAAAGCTTTACTACGATTATCACATAAACTTAACATGATCCAAGAAAATGAGGTCAAGGTTAGATAAACCAAACTGGAAATACATGTACACCTTACAATCATTCCATACACCAAATATAGCTGACCTATTGCTTGTGGTTTCTAAGAATCAAACCTAACCATGAAAACTTAACATCGACCCATGAACCATGAATATGAGGTCAAGGTCAGATGATACCTGTCAGACAGACCTATATATCTTACAAACATTCCATACACCATATATAGTTGACCTGTTGCTTATAGTTTAAGAAAAACAGACCAAAACACAAAAACTTACCATTCGACCTCATTTTCACGGTTCATTGAGCAATGAAACGTAAAAATGAGGTCAAGGTCAAATAAAACCTGCAAAACTGACATGTACATCGTAAAATATTTCCACACACCAAATATAGTTGACCTATTGCATATAGTATAAGAAAAACAGACCAAAACACAAAAACTTAACACTCAGCACTGAACCATGAAAATGAGGCCAAGGTCAGATGACACCTGCCAGTTGGACATGTACACCTTACAATCATTCCATACACCAAATTTAGTAGACCTAATGCTTATAGTATCTGATAAATGGACTTGACCACAAAAACTTAACCTTGTTCACTGATCCATGAAATGAGGTTGAGGTCAAATGAAAACTGTCTGACAAGCATGAGAAGCTTGCAAGGTACGCACATACTAAATATAGTTATCCTATTACTCATAATAAAAAAGAAATTAACATTACAAAAAATGTTGACTTTTTTTTTCAAGTAGTCACTGCACAATGAAAATGATGTCAAGGACAATGGACATATGACAGACGGAAACTTCATAACATAAGGCATCTAGATACAACTTATGAAGCATCCAGGTCTTCCACCTTCTAAAATATGAAGCTTTTAAGTAGTTAGTTAACGTCGCCGCCGTCGGATCACTATCCCTATGTCGAGCTTTCTGCAACAGAAGTCGCAGGCTCGACAAAAACTCTCATTAGAAATTGACAAATCACAACACCGCAAAACAGATGAAAAGCTAAAGGGAAGCGTTGCAATTGTTTAGTTTTTTTTTTTTTTTCTAACAATTATTTTGATTTATTTGCACACTGATTTGTTGAAACATATAGGTTAACTGACTCAGCTTGATCAAACTTGTAATTTTAACAGAAATCAGTTATTACTTATTATTTAAAAAATGCTTCCCTCTTATGAATCATTCCTTTACACATTTTAAAGATTAAACCACGATGGCGGAATGAAAATCTCTGACAATAAAGACACCAATTAAAGTAAATATCTACAAATTAAGATTTTGATCATTATAATTAAACCTAATTATCACAATTTCAGTAATTCATATCTCTAAATCAGCGTCATTAGGTCAAATGAGCGTTTTGTTACGCGATATATTTACACAAATTGTGTTATGACAAGAATTCGGGTCGAGACTGAAAATTTGAAAGTTATTATTCTGGATGAGTTGACAATCTAAATGCTCCAACTATCTCGTTAACGATGATCGTATTCATTTTGTACAATATAACAAAAGTTTATTATAGGCAGTATAATGAATGCACATATCATAAAACATCCCGGTTAGATCTAAATGTCATTATTTAACTATTTCTTAAAACATCATGAAATTGTCAAGCACATTATCTCATTTGGAGATCGGCGTGAAATTCTGATACCTATATAGATATGTATTAGAACTTTGATTATCTATGTGTGGTATATTTTTTGTTCTTTACAAAGTTGTTGGTATCAATTTTACTACTTGAAAAGCAGCAAGCATTATCCTTTCACTCCACGTTCCGTTATACTTATGATGTTCTTTCACTGAATAAGTTAAAGTTCGGTGCCTATGTTAATCACATCGATACCATTTAGATTTAAATAAGCGTATTTGTATTTAAAATGACCACATATATGTTACACAAGACCTCCATTCTCCGTTGAGTTCCGAATGTGACTGACGCCTTATTTTTCAGTGTCGTACGCAATCCGAAGGTCCCAGAAGAGAGGCGAAAGATACCTGAGGGACATTCAAACTCATAAGTTGAAAATAAACTGACAACGCCATGGCTAAAAAGAAAAAGACAAACAGACAAACAATAGTGCACAAAACACAACATAGAAAGCTAAAGACTGAGCAACACGAACCCCACCAGAAACTGGAGTTGATCTCAGGTGCTCCGGAAGGGTAAGCAGATCCTGCTCCTCCAGAAATGGTGAAAGAACTGTGTACCTTGCCACCTAAATGAACCTATGTTTTTGGTGAAGTTCATATTGCTCATTCTAAAGTTTTCCATATAGTTCTTAGTTACTTTTTCCCCATATAAATAAAGGCAACAGTAGTATACCGCTGTTCAATAGTCATAATTCGATTAAACACACAAAAAATCCGGATAACAAACTAAAACCGAGGGAAACACATCAACTATAAGAGGAAAACAAAGTAACAACAGAAAAACTGAACTTTAACAAAAGCAAACGTAAACATACATAGAAACGGACTGGTAACAACTGCCATATTCCTGGCTTTGTACAGGACATGGACTGGTAACAACTGCCATATTCCTGGCTTTGTACAGGACATGTAAGGACAAAAAAATATAAGTCATTGATTTTCGTTATCGTTCGTCCATTGGCTTAATTATCTGTCTTTTGATTGAAGTGTTATATCCAGTAGTAAGCGTCAGTCCATGAGTAACGAACTTTTCAATTCCTTCAGGCAAAGTTGACCTTGGATGGATTTGGATATTAATTTGGTGAACCTTTTGTTAACATGTTTTTTATTATTCAGAAAACAGAGTTTAATGCTCAAAGTATAAAAGGATCGGTAAAGTTGGCAAAAAATCATCGCCAAAAAATATTGATAAAGTCGACAAAGACCTACTTGTCATTATTGAATATTAAATATGATATTAACAGACGCACGTTGCAAAGATCTATGAATGTGAAATAGACAACTTGTAGTGAGGTGAGAGTTTTTTTTGCTCCGTGTTGAAGGCCTCACTGTGACTTTGAGATGAAGAACAGCAATAAAACCGCTGTTTCTTTGCTTACTGTGTTTTTTTTGTTGTCATAAATGAAACTCCCATGTCCTTTGTTTTTCTATAATATTGGTTTTCAAATTTACTAAATATAACTGTGTAGACAAAACATCAATTCTCACGTGTCCTTGTCCCATATGTTTTGTATATTTTCTACAATTAATGTGTAACTTACTAGAATCTTAGACTCTTAACCTTTTCAATATTTTTGACATTTATTATTAATAATTAGTGAGTAATAAACGCAGTAGTAATATACCGCTGATCAATAGTTATAAATCGATTTAACTGAAACAAATCCGGGTCACAAATCAAAACTTAGGGAATACATCAACTTTAAGAGGAAAAAAAAACGGAACAACAGAAACAATGAACTGCTACAAAAACAAACGCCAACAAACATAGAAACGTAGGTTTGTCAGTAAAAAAGGTCTTTATTTTTGACAATTCCTTTTATCTAATTTTTTGTTTTGGACATGAACTTTAGATTGAAAGCTATTTTTATGATATTAAAGATACAGTAATAATAGTATCGCCATGTTGACTAAGATCAAGGACAATATTTTTTTTTTTTGCTTGACACAAGAAACAAAATGTAAAACGAGACCATAGACTTAGGGTTGAAGTAAAGTAGTAACAAATTTAATGATAGAAAAAAAAAAAAAAACAAAAACAATAAAAAGAAAAAAATAGGGGTCGACCGGGATGAAGGGCGTGAAATTTTTACTGCCACTGAAAAAAATGAGGTTGTATTGGATAAGAACTGAAATCTATCCATGCAACTGGCCATTTATGAATCCTTAAATAGTTGTTGCAATGGTTTTAAATGTGTAGGAAGCATGGCACTCTTTCTACACGAGGCATCAGATTTAACGTCTCCATTCTAGCCGGACGTGGCTGTGTTTTCTATACATAATAAGACAAGAAGAAAGTAATAAAAACAAACAAAACATAATATAACATAACGCGTAAGATTACACAATAAAACAATAAAACAAGAAATCAGTCAAACCTACAAAAAAAATTTGTAAATCAAATGAAATTAAACCAAGCGTTCAAAATATAACCGTTTTTTCAACAATTCAAAAAACACTGCCCTCAAAAGTCACTTGTAACAGGTCATTGAAAGATTTTAAAATTCCTTTATGTCCAGTTACTGTGAATAAACTGTCGATATTTATATTTGTTTTTTAATATCTTCTCGAATGACAGTTTTTATTATCAAATCAATCTGCTTCACGAGTAATCAATGTGCCAATGAAAGGAGAAAACATTAGTGTGTTCATTAGACTTGAAATCAAATGTTTATTAAAAAAGGCCAATTACTATGCACCGCAACTGGTAGAATATCGAGTAAAATGTCAAGAAATGAAGCAGTTGCGGACAGTGCCAAAAAAATGGGTAAAGCTCGAGCCAGATGAATTAAAAACTGGACACTTTATTTGAAAGGATCAAAACTGTTCGTTCATTCCTTGAGTATCGCATTCAAAATCTACGACGTACACTGAGCACACGGGGTTCTAACCCTTTCTAGAAAACCGAGTTGTGGATGCTTTATAAACTCTCCACGACAGACATGTTGTTGAGATAACAAACAAAGCCTCTATCAAAAATTTTGATTGTGAATATTTAACTTATGAACTTGGAACGAAGGGAGATTTTTTATGAAAATCACTAATTCGTATTTCTCTCCTTTGGTTTGAACACAAAAAGACCTTGGAAATTTCCCGTTCTTATACTGGATACCTATATCACAAAAATCCTCATAAAGAACGATATATAACCGGGACGTCAAGATGTTCGACAAAACATCTTTCTAGATAATTTACCACCATTTATTTTACAATTACAGCTGGCTTTCAGAAATATTGTGATAAGATATATTTAACAAGCAATGTCAATTAGATGGGGATTCTTCAAAAACCTTTATAAGATCTACTGTAAAATCTTCAATCACAATCTTTAAAATTTGGCAGTAATATCAAAACTTTGTTTTTGCTACACTTTACACTACAATTCCCAAGGTTTTTTTTGAAAAAGGATTCAAAGATAAATTTATTTTCTTTGACTCACCAAAAAACTTACTGTGCAAAGAACCGCACTGAAAACCAATACACTGAAGATGGTATCATCGAAATATTGGAATTTTTTATCTACAACATATTTGTTGAGTTTGTGGTTTTGATATTTCAACAGGCAGTCGGAATTCCAATGGGACCTTATTATGAATCCCCACAAGCCGACTTGTTTTTGTACTCAAATGAAGCAAAATTCATAGAAAACTTCTCAAAAAACAAAAACAAAAACAAAAGCAAAACGCTTTGATCTTCATTTTCACTCTCATATATACTGATGATGTCCTGTTGCTTAATAGCCCACATTTCAGTGAGTGCTTGCATCTCATATATCCTGGGGAACTGCGAGTACTCTCAGATCTGTACTTAAAGTGTCTTTTTTGTTGTTGTTAGAGATGAGGGATGGATAAATACCCTGCCACGTCCGGTCTGTGCTTTTGTTTGATGTTTTCTGCATTGTAACGATATGATGATTTAAGCCTTTTTCAACTGATTTTGATAGTTTGTTCTAATGTTGTGCTGTAACACATCACTGTCCCAGGTTAGGGGGAGGGTTGAACGCTTACAAATATGTTTCACCCCGCCACATTCTTTATGTGCCTGTCCCAAGTCAGGAGCCTGTAATTCAGTAGTGTCGTTGGTTCATGTCTGTCATTTTTTTTTTTCGTAAATTGTTTTGTTATAAATTAGGCCGTTAGTTTTCTCAATTGAATTGTTTCATATTTTTCATGCCGGGGCCTTTAATAGCTGACTATACGGTATGGGTTTTTCACATTGTTGAAGGCCGTACGGTTGACTATAATTGCTAACATCCACTTCATCTGAACTTTGGTGGATAGTTGTCTCATTGGCAATCATACCACATCTCCTTATTTTTATATTATTTAAATGTATATTTATGCAATTGTAGTTTACCGATGTTAAAAGTTCATGAATCATAAAAGGCCCCGACATTAAAAATATGAAACAATTCAATTTAGAAAACTAACGGCATAATTTATACCAAAAACAATTTAGGAACAACAAATATGACAGATATGAACCAACGACAACCAATGAACTACAGACTCCTGACTTTGGACAGGCACATAAAGAATGGCGGGTTTAAATATGTTTGTGAGCGCTCAACCTCCTCCTAACCTGGGACAGTGGTGTAACAGTACAACATAAGAACCAACTACAAAAATCAGTTGAAAAAACTTAACTTATCAGATGAATACATATAAATACATCTAACAAAACACAAAGTGGACGTGGACGGGTACTTATACATCCCAAAAACAAAAAGACACTAAGTACACATCTGAGAGTACTCGCAGGTATATATCATATTAGAGTAACATTGACAGGTAATGGAAATTTTATTTTTCAGGTTTTACTTTGCTTTATTTTTGGTTTAAGACTTCTTGTTCTATCGCATTTTAAAAATAATAATTATTTTCATTATTAAGGTATCAAAAATGTTCGCTAGTCTTTTTTTTTTTTTTTTTTTTTTTTTTGTCAGATATTCGGAACCCTCTGGTTTAATCCGTGTGGTGCCATTAAAAACTTGTGCCCGCTAACTCCTACTTTTCTTTTCATTCTTTTATTACATATTGTTTAAAAATCTTTTTAAAATCTTATAAAAACCTTGTTATTTTTTCATATTTTTTTTAATTGTATGAAAACGCTAGAGAGAATCATTTCTAGCCAAATTTTCAATGGCTTATATCTCAAAAACAAGGACACGGACCATGTATTATTCTGTTTTTTTAGTTTTGTTTTTTTATATATATATATATATATATATAAGTACGTCTAAACAAGTGACAACTCTACGACAGATCCATGCATTGAATCAGCAGTGAAGGTGATACACGGCTGAAAACACATATTATATTCATAACTACTCTAAATATCAGCACAACAATGTTAAATCTGCAAATTTGCGGAAGCAAATTATTGTTCTTCCCTCGCCAGGATTCGAACTCATACTATTGGGACATCGAGACAACACCGCCTGCACTGTGTCCAGCGCTCTAGACCACTCGGCCACCTAGACTGACCTAAAAAAAAATCAGCTTTCAGTGGCCTAGTGTTACCTTTCCTCGTCAGTAGAATCTAGAGTTGTAACACAGTATATGATATATTAGGCATGAAACACAAACGGAACTATTTAACATACAATCCCGCCTTTACTAACCTTTCCCGTTTGATCCGTGCCAATTGGCAGATTATTGCCAAACACCCAAAACTATCCAAGATCTTTCCCAAACCTCCTGTCTTAGCTTTTCGGAGACCAAAAAGTCTGAAAGACTTATTTGTGAGAGCTGATGTCTCCTCTAATAAAATCTCTTCAACTGCTGGATGGTGCAAGTCGTTTGGTAACAGACAATGTCTGACTTGCCAACAAATACTGAATACTCAAACATTTACTTGCCACTCCACTTTGTCCGTATACACTATATATTGCAATGTAACTTGCAAAACCAAGAATGTAAGTCGTCAATTAAGATCACCTGGACACGCCCAAGCTGACCTCAAAAACTTTACCATCACTATCATAGACCACAACGAGAGTTGGTCAAGGGCCGACAGACTTGCTCGGGAAAGTTTTTGGATAAAAAGTTAAGGACAGTTTCCCCAGAGGTCATTAATGAAAAAACATAGAATGAGTCCCTACCATCACTTGTTTCCTGTAACTCAGGCTTCAGTACAGGACTTCTACAGTTTAAAGAAATTTATTCCTCCTCCCAAACATCAATATTCAAAAAATTTATCGGCGTATTGATTCGTGATAATTTATATTACGATCAAGATTACTATTTCAGTTTGAGTACCATATGTCAAGATAACTCATTTGACATCTTACTGATGAAGGATATTAGTTATCCAAAATATTTAACATTTCTTCATGATTTTTTTTTTTTTTTTTTTTTTTTTGGTGATGTTTTACCCTTTTAGACTTGTAGTAGTAAATCCAGAAGAGCGCTTCGGACGAATGAAATTATTAAACGTGTTGTTTTAATTTTTATAACAATCTTTTAAAAAGCTTGTTATTTTGAAACACTTTAACGAACATCCTTAAACACATTTAAAAATAAATGAATAAATAAATAAACTCTTTAGAATAATTAAAAATTACCATCTAACTTTTATATTACTAATCAGTTGGTAAATAAGTTTTATTTTCATGTATCATTTTTATACAGACAATGGCAAGTAAATCAATTTTTTATACTTATTCTCACCCTTCTAACGTTGGTGAAATAAATTACTGTGATTTTTCTAAAGCAGTTCAGCACTTATTGAAGCATTTGATTTTATGGCATATTCAATTGGGTAAAATTCAAAGTTGATAGCAATAAAAAGAGAAAGCAACGTATTGCAAATAAGTTTTATATGTCTACCTGAAAGATAGTAGCCCAAAGTTATTAATTCAAAAGTAAAATAACAAAATACCGAACTCAAGGAAAATTCAAAACGGAAAGTCCCTTATCAAATGGCAAAATCAAAAGCTCAAACACATCAAACGAATGGAAAACAACTGTCATATTCCTGACTTGGTACAGGCATTTCCTTATGTAGAAAATGGTAAGTTTAGATACAGTTAAAAGATATGATTATCGATTGCTTGATTAATTTGTCTGGTCTTACATCTCATTATATCACTTCATATTGTAAATGCAAACGAATGTGCACGAGACGTCTTTCCGGAGAAGCATTTATCAGGTTTACCCAGGACAAAACATTTTAACACCTCATAAATAAAACATTTAAGAGCATCTGATTGAACGCTTACAAATATGTTTCACCCCGCCACATTCTTTATGTGCCTGTCCCAAGTCAGGAGCCTGTAATTCAGTAGTGTCGTTGGTTCATGTCTGTCATATTTTTTTTTTCGTAAATTGTTTTGTTATAAATTAGGCCGTTAGTTTTCTCAATTGAATTGTTTCATATTTTTCATGCCGGGGCCTTTAATAGCTGACTATACGGTATGGGTTTTTCACATTGTTGAAGGCCGTACGGTTGACTATAATTGCTAACATCCACTTCATCTGAACTTTGGTGGATAGTTGTCTCATTGGCAATCATACCACATCTCCTTATTTTTATATTATTTAAATGTATATTTATGCAATTGTAGTTTACCGATGTTAAAAGCTCATGAATCATAAAAGGCCCCGACATTAAAAATATGAAACAATTCAATTTAGAAAACTAACGGTATAATTTATACCAAAAACAATTTACGAACAATAAATATGACAGATATGAACCAACGACAACCAATGAACTACAGACTCCTGACTTTGGACAGGCACATAAAGAATGTGGCGGGTTTAAATATGTTTGTGAGCGCTCAACCCTCCTCCTAACCTGGGACAGTGGTGTAACAGTACAACATAAGAACCAACTACAAAAATCAGTTGAAAAAGGCTTAACTTATCAGATGAATACATATAGAAATACATCTAACAAAAACACAAAGTGGACGTGGACGGGTACTTATACATCCCAAAAACAAAAAGACACTAAGTACACATCTGAGAGTACTCGCAGGTATATATCATATTAGAGTAACATTGACAGGTAATGGAAATTTTATTTTTCAGGTTTTACTTTGCTTTATTTTTGGTTTAAGACTTCTTGTTCTATCGCATTTTAAAAATAATAATTATTTTCATTATTATCAAAAATGTTCGCTAGTCTTTTTTTTTTTTTTTTTTTTTACTTTTTGTCAGATATTCGGAACCCTCTGGTTTAATCCGTGTGGTGCCATTAAAAACTTGTGCCCGCTAACTCCTACTTTTCTTTTCATTCTTTTATTACATATTGTTTAAAATCTTTTAAAATCTTATAAAACCTTGTTATTTTTCATATTTTTTTAATTGTATGAAAACGCTAGAGAGAATCATTTCTAGCCAAATTTTCAATGGCTTATATCTCAAAAACAAGGACACGGACCATGTATTATTCTGTTTTTAGTTTTGTTTTATATATATATATATATATATATATATATATATAAGTACGTCTAAACAAGTGACAACTCTACGACAGATCCATGCATTGAATCAGCAGTGAAGGTGATACACGGCTGAAAACACATATTATATTCATAACTACTCTAAATATCAACACAACAATGTTAAATCTGCAAATTTGCGGAAGCAAATTATTGTTCTTCCCTCGCCAGGATTCGAACTCATACTATTGGGACATCGAGACAACACCGCCTGCACTGTGTCCAGCGCTCTAGACCACTCGGCCACCTAGACTGACCTAAAAAAAATCAGCTTTCAGTGGCCTAGTGTTACCTTTCCTCGTCAGTAGAATCTAGAGTTGTAACACAGTATATGATATATTAGGCATGAAACACAAACGGAACTATTTTCATACAATCCCGCCTTTACTAACCTTTCCTGTTTGATCCGTGCCAAATGGCAGATTATTGCCAAACACCCAAAACTATCCAAGATCTTTCCCAAACCTCCTGTCTTAGCTTTTCGGAGACCAAAAGTCTGAAAGACTTATTTGTGAGAGCTGATGTCTCCTCTAATAAAATCTCTTCAACTGCTGGATGGTGCAAGTCGTTTGGTAACAGACAATGTCTGACTTGCCAACAAATACTGAATACTCAAACATTTACTTGCCACTCCACTTTGTCCGTATACACTATATATTGCAATGTAACTTGCAAAACCAAGAATGTAAGTCGTCAATTAAGATCACCTGGACACGCCCAAGCTGACCTCAAAACTTTACCATCACTATCATAGACCACAACGAGAGTTGGTCAAGGGCCGACAGACTTGCTCGGGAAAGTTTTGGATAAAAAGTTAAGGACAGTTTCCCAGAGGTCATTAATGAAAAACATAGAATGAGTCCCTACCATCACTTGTTTCCTGTAACTCAGGCTTCAGTACAGGACTTCTACAGTTTAAAGAAATTTATTCCTCCTCCCAAACATCAATATTCAAAAAATTTATCGGCGTATTGATTCGTGATAATTTATATTACGATCAAGATTACTATTTCAGTTTGAGTACCATATGTCAAGATAACTCATTTGACATCTTACTGATGAAGGATATTAGTTATCCAAAATATTTAACATTTCTTCATGATTTTTTTTTTTTTTTTTTTTTTTTTGGTGATGTTTTACCCTTTTAGACTTGTAGTAGTAAATCCAGAAGAGCGCTTCGGACGAATGAAATTATTAAACGTGTTGTTTTAATTTTTTATAACAATCTTTTAAAAAGCTTGTTATTTTGAAACACTTTAACGAACATCCTTAAACACATTTAAAAATAAATGAATAAATAAATAAACTCTTTAGAATAATTAAAAAATTACCATCTAACTTTTATATTACTAATCAGTTGGTAAATAAGTTTTATTTTCATGTATCATTTTTTATACAGACAATGGCAAGTAAATCAATTTTTTTTATACTTATTCTCACCCTTCTAACGTTGGTGAAATAAATTACTGTGATTTTTCTAAAGCAGTTCAGCACTTATTGAAGCATTTGATTTTATGGCATATTCAATTGGGTAAAATTCAAAGTTGATAGCAATAAAAGAAGAAAGCAACGTATTGCAAATAAGTTTTATATGTCTACCTGAAAGATAGTAGCCCAAAGTTATTAATTCAAAAGTAAAATAACAAAAATACCGAACTCCAAGGAAAATTCAAAACGGAAAGTCCCTTATCAAATGGCAAAATCAAAAGCTCAAACACATCAAACGAATGGAAAACAACTGTCATATTCCTGACTTGGTACAGGCATTTCCTTATGTAGAAAATGGTAAGTTTAGATACAGTTAAAAGATATGATTATCGATTGCTTGATTAATTTGTCTGGTCTTACATCTCATTATATCACTTCATATTGTAAATGCAAACGAATGTGCACGAGACGTCTTTCCGGAGAAGCATTTATCAGGTTTACCCAGGACAAAACATTTTAACACCTCATAAATAAAACATTTAAGAGCATCTGAAACCAATACTACTGAATATCGTATAAACGAAAAGAGTTGATTAACAATTAAAATCTGATTTCATGATGAAAAAATAATTAGGTTTAGAATTTAAGATCTTTAAAAAAAAAACTTATTTTTTTGAAATTATATACCGTAAGGTAATCGTTCTGAGACAAGCTATGTATAAATCTATCAAAAATTTGATATGTATTCATACAAAAGCGATTTACATTTTCACAATAGAAATTGCAACAGTTGCCATTTCGTCAAATTGAGTTGATAGCTTGTTTTAATCGTAGATTATTTAAGTTGAAAAATGAAACCATATTTTCCTTTCATCTTGTCACGAAATGGGTATAAATGACATAATTATTATGAATTAGGATTAAATAGACATGGAAAGTACTATTTCTGGCCAATATGATATACACTTTATGTCAATTAAAATTAATATGATCCCAAACAATAAATTTATAAATTTTATCATAATATAATAAAGTCCTCTTAATAAATCACCACCAAGCACTTTCGATCTCACTTGGTGTCCCTTTGATATGCATGTAATTCTAAACCTTAAGCTTAAAAAAGAGAAAAAAAAAAATATATAACACACACCAAGTAAAAACCAACTCATTATGTCAGTGTATTTTGTGATAAGGTTTTAAGATAAAAGGTCGCAGACTAAGAGGTTTTCAGATTTGAAATGTTGTTGACTTGTTATCATAACCGTCGTACACTTCAAAGTTATATCCTAGGTGGGTCAATTAAAGCAACAGTAGTTTACCGATGTCCAAGTCTAAATAATCGATAAACGAAACAAATCAAAGTAACAAGCAAGCAATGAAGGAATAGCTTGAACTCTAAAAAGAGAGAAAGACCGTGTGAATTGATAGGGTACGCGTCTTCTGCTATGCATGCAGCAACAATTTGCGGATCCACATCGAGTCAAAATCTAACAATCAGGAGTAAAACACATCCGGTAGAATTACAGATAAAACCGACTCTAAGACTGCAAAAAAAAAAACGTCGCTAGTGAGTTGAAACACAGACGATGATTCAATTTTAATGGTGATGTAAACATTGAGCGATCACAAACATGTTTAATCCCGTCACATTCTTTATGTGCCTCTCCTAAGCCAGGAGCCTGTAGTTCAGTGGATGTCGTTGGTTCATGTCTGTCATTTTTTTTCGTAAATTGTTTTGTTATATATAAGACCGTTAGTTTTCTCAATTGGTTCGTCTCATATGTTTCATGTCGGGACCTTTTGTAGCCGACTATACCTTTTATCTCATTGTTGAAGACCGTACGGTTGCCTTTAATTGCTTACATCCACTTCATTTGAACTTTGGTTGATAGTTGTCTCATTGGCAATCAAACCACATATCCTATATGTAGTGCTGATTTCAGTTGTTCTTCTTGTTGGAACAGGTAACTGATAACCCATGAAAACCTGGATTATTAATTTATAACGGAATTTTTAAAAAATTTTCAAATCTTAATTTGAACAGTAGGAAATGTATAACATATTTTCGAACACAAAGAAATAAAATTTTAAACGCTAATAATTCCATTTTGGCTACTGAAAAAAAAAAACAAGAAAAAATTTACAGCTATATTATCTCCGCCCGAAATACCTAATCACATGGAAATTATGTCAGTGGATAGAGGGCATTGCAGATGTACGATGTCTACAACCATTTGTATAGATATTGCAGGGTTTACATTTATTTTCAGAGAGCAACTGAGATCACCCTCGATTTTTGGTAGGGTTCGTGTTTTACTTTACTATGTTATGTTTTGTGGACTGTTTGTCTTTTCGTCGCTTCACGGTGTTTTATTGCACTGGCGTTGTCAGTTTGGTTTCGACTTAGGATGTCGCTTCACGGTGTTTTATTGCACTGTCGTTGTCAGTTTGGATTTCGGTCGCAAATGCAGTTTTACTGGCGACGCGTAGCGGACAGTAAAACGGAGATTTGCGACCGTCAAATCAAAATTGACGGTGGCAACTCTTCAACTACAGTACTGTTATTCCGATTCTAATGCATTACAAAAGAAATAATACGATAAAACCTGAAAAATGTCTAAATTTGACAAATAAAAAAATCCGCGAAACTTTATGAATGATTTTGGCGCAAAGACGTCATGGCTAAACATGACGTCATACAAATGAAAACTTACAAACTGGAGATTATTACGTTACCTGTACGATTCAAATTCGGATAGAATTACATTAAAACGGCGAATTCGAGGTAGGTGTTGTTTTTTCGATTATATAGAAGTAATCGAACATTTGTTGATTCAATCAATTCAAAATGGCGGGTCCCTCCTTAGTTACGCCTGGTCAACTGTGGATTTGACGGCAACTTTAAGCCAATGAAAAATTGTTACATACAAATTGCATTAGAATATCCGTTTGGTATCTTCCGCCTTTCTTTTAAGGACAAGCTACTAATTCAAGATGCCAAATACATTTGAACAAATATTGCAAAGAACTTGTTTTGCCGAGGGAAACCTAAAAATACAATATAAATGCAATAAATCCTAAGGTACCAAAAAATAAAGGAAAATTTCTGCTAGTTTTCTTTATTGTCACCCAATTTCTACTAGAGGAAGAGATCAAAATAGGACGAACAAACAAATAAAAAAAACAAAAGCAGACGTGTATTCCGATATAGACCCGTTTCGCCTTCTATAGAGACTAGTTTTAACTTTACATTTTTGTATTACTAGTAATTGTTATTGGCCTTGAACTTACTTTCAGTGACTTCGAGTACTCTCATGTCGGTACTTTGTGTTTTCAGTGTTTTTGTTATTTGTGTTTGTGCTTTGTGTCGATCTGATGAGTTGTCTTTATCAACAGATTTTTATAGTGTGTTCTTATGCTGTGCTGTAACATTACTGTTCCAGATTAGTGGGAGGTTGGGCTCCTGCAAACACCTTTAACCCCGCCACACTTAATATGTTCCTGTTCCAAGTCAGTAGCCTGTATCGCAATAGTTGTGGTTTGTTGAGATAAATCATATTTGTTTTTCGTTTGTTGCTTTGTACAAAACTCAGTCCGTTGATTTTCTTTTTTGAAGTGTTTCACATTTTGTTATGAATGAGCCTTTTATAGCTTGTTAAGCGGTATTGGTTTTGCTCATTGTTGAACGCCGTACGGTGATCTATACTGTTGCTAACATATAAAAGCAGGTTTAATCCACTAATTTTTTTAACCAAGAGTTCCAAGTGGTGAAGTTGAAGTCATCCTTCGTAAGTTTTACGGACGCCATCACGAGTTGGTTGACCGTTATGGAATATCCGTTTTACAGATGATAACGGATATGTTCCTAATGTCGTAACTACAATCCCATACCCTTTTCCCGAATGTGACCTACCGAATTAGACTTATTACCGGGTTTGTAATAACATGAGCAACACGACGGGTGCCACATGTGGAGCAGGATCTGCTTACCCTTCCGGAGCACCTGAGATCACCCCCAGGTTTTAGTTTTCTATGTTGTGTTTTGTGTACTATTTTTTGTCCATTGATCTTTTTCTTTTTTAGCCATGGCGTTGTCTGTTTATTTTTGACATATGAGTATGAATGTCCCTTTGGTATCTTTCGCCGCTCTTCTTCTACATAAGGAAATGCTTTTACCAAGACAGTTTTTTTTTTCATTCGTTTGATGTGTTTGATGTGTTTGAGCTTTTGATTTTGCCGTTTGATAAAGGACTTTCCGTTTTTAGTTTTCATTGGAGTTAGATATAATTGTTATTTCACTTTATACGTCATTTAGTCTCTGGTAGATAATTCTGATATTGACTGTCCTAAATTTTAACATTTGGGCGTACATTGATAGTTTGAAAATGTGGATAACACAGTCAAATAGAATGATATTTTTTCGATAGATTTGAATACAATACATACTTCTTTTTATCCGAAGCGTAACTATAAAATTTATAGGGTTATATTGAAAAAACTACCAAAAGTCTTTTAGTGTGTGAAAAGGGAACTGTGTATAATATGACTGGGTTTTAAGATATATAATCAAAAACAAATAATATAATTCAATAACTGCGCAAGATATCCCTCCATTTGACATAAGTAACAAAAACTATATCTAAAATAATTATAATGTCTGTTCTTGATGAAAATACATTGACATGTTTCTTATGTGATACAAAATATCATTTAAGATGCCCTTACATTCAATTTAACAAAACAGACACACCAGTCTTAAGTATAACAATACATTTTGTTTTTAAAGTGCTCATCTGTTGAATTGAAAAAAACCACAAAGTTTCCTTTTAATTAATGTCTCTGTTTCGCCAAAATAAATGTGTACAGATAATACTCTTCATATGAAGATCAAAGTGAAACTATTTCTGGTCGTTTATTGACATATTAAAAAAGAAACTAGTACTGGTTGACACCGGAAACGTTTAAGAATTGAATGGAAAGTTTTCAAAATGGTAGTGCTCAATCCAACAAATAGAAAATTGATATATTTTGCCTATCAAATCAGGGTAATGACAACAATATCCATTCATGCTACATACATAGTGAGAACATGTATTATGCAATGGTTATTGCATGTACGATATATAGACCAAAATATGAAATACGAAGTATTATATCATTCAATAAACTTAAGAGTTTTTTCGTTAGTAATCAGCTTTTTATAAATGAATCGCGCCATTCCCCCTTTTTCAAAACTCAGATCGGGTCTGACAGTCATATAACTTTCGAGTACGATTATCGGACTCAGATTCAGAAAACAGCCAATTAAAATACTGGATCTGGTGTTTAGAATATATTTTTTATACATCGAGTACTGAGTAAAGTATTATGACTGAAAGGTTAGATCTTCGGTCGCATCTATAGAGGTATTTTTAAAAAAGTAAAAGGTTACTCTACATATTGTATAAAAAATATATCTATTGTTTTGGGTTGACTGTTGATATATTCAGTTTATTTTTTTTTGCTGCTTCATCGACGTATACTTAACATATCTTTACTATTTCTATCTGAATATACTTAAATATAAGAAGATGTGGTATGAGTGCCAATGAGACAACTCTCCATCCAAGTCAAAATTTATAAAAGTAAACCATTATAGGTCAAAGTACGGTCTTCAACACGGAGCCTTGGCTCACACCGAACAGTAAGCTATAAAGGGCCCCAAAAATTACTAGTGTAAAACCATTCAAACGGGAAAACCAACGGTCTAATCTATATAAAAACGAGAAACGAGAAACACTTATGAACTACATCAACAAACGACAACTACTGAACATCAGATTCCTGACTTAGGACAGGTGCAAACAAATGCATCGGGTTTAAACGTTTTAATGGTACCAAACCTTCACCCTTTTTCTGAAACAATAGTGTAACATCACAACATAGAAAGACACACTATAAAATATCAACTGAAATAGCTTAACTCAATCAAAGGACATATTAACACCATTGAACATACACTGAACAAATAAATTTGACCTATGATACAATGTAAATACAAAATAAATAAACTAAGGAAGAATAATAAAAGTAACATTTAATATCGGTATGAAATGTTTAACAATTTAAGAAAAACAATATGCTCGAACAAAAATATCAGCCATTTGCAATAACTTTAAACACAGGTAAATGAAAATAATTTTGTTGTTAGGTATAAGTGTACAGTTACAATAGAGAAAGGAAATATTTTACAAAATAAATAATTTTGATGTTCATAGTACGAAGTGGAAATTTATATTAGTACCAAACACTTATCAAAGCTGGTATATAGACCAGATATAACCCTGAATAACATTAAATAACAAAAAGCATTACAATTAGTATCAACAGGTCAAATAAACAAGAAAGTACGATTTGAGAGTACTCGCAGTTACTGACAGCTAGTTAAAAGCCAAAATAATAAATAATAAAAATCATGCATCAGAGACTAAAATCAACTAAAACACATCCCAGGGATTTAGTATTTTAACGTCATGGACAGTCAAAGAAGACATGACTTGTGCAATGCCAAAATAAATGTATCGACAGACAGTAGGATAGTTAGAGTTTAACCTCTTTATCGATCAAAATGAACGTGGGTTTGTCTTTAAACATCCCGCTTGAAAAGAATACAAATTTAGTTATGTTTTAATTTGCTGATGACAAAATCGATATTAGTGCCGATGTAAGCTATATTCAAAGATCTAATTACAACATTGGTAAGATAACCTGAACTAATAAGTTTATTTAAAGGTTCGATGAGTTTACACGGATCACATAGTGATTTCCGCGCTTTAAGTACAATATTACCGTAAAATTTAGGATGTGAAATACCGTTTTAATCAGTTTTCTACAGGTACAGCCAAATTTACTAATCAAATCTTTGTATCTATGAAAGAACTTAGCAAAAGTTTTACGTAATTTATGGTAACGAAATCCCTGACTTAATAATTTACCAGTGATGCATTGATTACGTTCGTTAAAATCTATGACATCACTACACACACGGGCATAACGAACGAGTTGGGATATATACACACCGTATGATGGAGCCAAAGGAACATCGCCGTCTAAAAAGGAAAATTAACAATAGGAATGAAAATCGTCTCTTTTGTCGTAAATTTTCGTATGGAGTTTTCCTTTAGAGATTGAAATGTCCAAGTCCAGAAAAGGACAACTACTGCTGTTTATGTTAGATTTAGTTGAAGTAAGTTCTATTGAGTAAATTTCGGTAGTATATTTAGAGAACTCTGGATTATTTAACGAAAAATATCATCTAAATAACGGAAGGTATTGTTGAATGTATCAACCAAATGTAACAATGACGTGTCTTTACTGAGTTTGGTCATAAACTGAGATTCATAGCAATACAGGAATAAATCTGCTATTAAAGGGGCGCAGTTAGTGCCCATAGGAATACCTACTACTTGTCATACACTTTATCGCCGAAACGTACATATATGTTGTCCAGGAGAAAATTTAAAGCTTCAATCATATCTTCACATTTCCAGTAAGTGTATCTAGCATACTTTCTTTTTCGTTACAGAAAAGGCTTTAAACGAGTTACAGCAAATAAATTTGTAATGAGATTTTTCAAAGACCATTTAATTAAATATGAAAACTTTTCTTGATAAGATTGTGTGGAAGTGTAGTATAGAGAGTAGAAAAATCATAACTGTCAACAGAATTAAAAGGACCATCAAAAGCGTGTATTTTATCTAAAACCTCTAAAGAATTTTTAACACTCCAAAATAATTAATACCATTATTTTCATAAGCTTTATTACAAAAGTTAATAACAAGTTCTTTGATAGTAGTAAGGAGGTAGTAAGAAGAACTGATAGATTGGTAGTAGAACACTTACTAGATGAGGAGATGAAACGGAATTTAAATGTTTTTGTGCAATTTAGGTAACCAGTACATAGTAGGGACTTTCAAATGTTCGGAAGAGGCTTTAAGCTGGGTAGTGGCAGTGATATGCTTGTTTACAATTTGACTCTCTGTGGAATGTACGGACCTGAATGTAGATGAATTTGTAATTTCGTTTTGGAGAACTTCCGTGTAGTATATGCGTCACACCACCACTACATTATTTGCTGCTTTGTCTGCCGGTACGAACACAAACCGCTTTGCGAGTACTTGGAGTTTATTTTTATTCTGGAATATCATGGACCCTATTACTAATTTCAGAATTGTTTTCAAAATGAGCTATACGAATATTAACAGTATTCATAATTTTATTCAAATAACTGTCTAGAGATTTTTATCAGATTTTCACGTTTACACCAATTTTACAGTAGACAGACAGAGCGTCTTTAATGACCTGACGACACTGTTTCCAATCTATTTTAGATGGAGGACGATATTTCGGTCCTTTCTTAAGAAAAGTTATGACCTCACGGTCTTCGACGATGTTGAGGTCTCCTGTAAGGACATGACCATAGGGAACATATCTAAAACTAGATGTTTCACAATCTCAAGTGGAAGGAACATTATTTACTATATTGACGTCTGATGTAAATGACGTATAATTAAAATCAAACTTCTGCTGGTTTTTATAAGAATACGAAATAATAGGTGGTTCTATATTATCAAAATATGGAGGTATTTGGCTTTGGATGGTAGAGTCATTGAATATACTAGATAAGTTAATAAAATCAATACGTCTATTTATATATTTTAATTTAAGAAAATGCCGTTTATGATTTTCAGTTTATCGATACTAGGAAATAGCGTGTGATGACAAAAGGCTGTAATAATACGGGTGTATTCATACATTGGGCTAAAATGGAAATTGTATCACACTCCAGAAAAATAGCATATAATTTACTTACTGGTATCTGACCCAGTTTGCATAATACTTGATGTCTGCCATTATTTTCTATTATAGATAACAGATCAGCAAGTGTATAATTTAAATGATGTTTAATACGTTGATTACGGTTTTGCGTTTGCCATGAGACCTTTTATTTCTAAGTCGTTTATCGACAATATTAATGACATCGATTGAAGTTTTAGTTATGTTCCCCTGTCCTAATATTTTGTCATTAAGACCGAGAGGATAAGCTGTTTGAAGTCTTTTTATCCAAAATAATTCGCGAATTTCACGTGATTTTTCAAATTGCTTGTGTGATTCTCCTGGTTGTTTCTGAACGGTTTCACGTGGTTGGAATTTAATAAATTTTAGATTGTGATTATGCTTATCTTAATGTTGATATATCAAACTTTTGAATTTTTAGGTCTACGAAAGTGGTAAAGGTGTTCTTGATTTCTTGTTTATATTACATATCCGATAATTTCACTTACTCAAATAGCAAAGCGAAAATGCAGTTTTTTTTTTCATCATTAAATTAACTCTAAAATTATATTTTTATTATTTTTGTTCTGAATGGATAAGTGATGACATGACATTAGTTTATTAAAGGGCTATCCTTTCGGAATTTTCTTACATAGGGAAAAGCCGAAGGAATCTCACGTAAATCAGAAACGGATTCAGACCGGTGCGTTGACAGGATACTTTGTATGAATACACCACTCACTACAGAATGGTCATATAGAGCAAAGAAAAAACATCATATTTTTCAAATACACGAATATAGTACGTTCAAATGAAAGTATGTAAACACTTGAATTACTACCGTGGCTGTTAATGTGATGATACACAAATACACTTTCTTTAACCTGGTGTGCTTTGAACACTACTAAAAAGATTGAATAAATATAATAACCTGTTTCATTTTGAATAAAGAAAATAATTGATTACAGGAAAGCTAGTATTTACAAAATAGTTGAAGTTTCTTTGAAAAGACTAAATCGAAAACTAGAAAAACCGACAAAATTTCCGACACGTAAAAGTCTCCGATACCATTATACATATCTTTCAGAGAGATACAATTGTCAAGCTTTTGGAGACTTGTTTGGGAAACGAGTACCAATTATTTACACACAAAATGCTGAATAATGATTTATTTATGCAAATAAATTAAAAAAAAAAGAAATATGAAATAAGAATAAGGCAAAAACTAACGACAACTACTGAATTTTATGCGGGCGGGGTTTAACGCGTTTGTAAGTGCTCATGCTTCCCACTAACCACCTGTGGCAGTGGTGTAGTAACACAACATAAGAACAAGCTGTAACAACCAGTTGGAAAAGGCTTTACTCATGATATCGGCATGAATCACAATATAACTTTAAAATAAACTCCCATAACGTTTCAATCTAAGAATATTCACAGTTACTGAAAGTAAGTTCCAAACTTGACAATAAATGTCTCCAGTAATACAGCGGCTAAAATATTTGAAAATGCAAAACCTCATACAAACGTTGAAGAGCTGATCAACTAAAATGACCTAAAGTATACCCAAAATCTGACAAAGAATCAGTGCTTTGCATGAAGAGATATATTCCTTGATGTATACTGATTTCTAAAAAAAAACCAGTAAATATCAATCAACACAATATCCGTGTTCTCATACCAGTACCGAAGTATTGGCTAATGGGCTGGTGATACCATCGGGGACTAACAGTCTTCCGGCAGAGGTATCGACCCAGCGGTAGTTTAATATAAACGGTACCAGTTTCACTGCACCAGATGTGCATTTCGACAATTCATGTCTCTTTAGTGATGCTCGAGGCCAAAATATTTGAAAATCCAAAACCTAATATAAACGTTAAAGAGCTGATAATTCTTATATGATTTGCATATCTACAAATACTTGAATTCGATTGGTCTGTTAGCATTTTTTCCCTTAGTTTACACTTCGATAGACCATGTTGGCGAAACTATTTTCGTAACCTTTATTGTGATCTATTCATGCGCGATACAGGTGCATGGGATCAAGGGGTTCAAGCAAATTGAGATTGAAAAAAAAGCACAAATACATAACTGTTATTTCTATTGTAATGAATAATAAAAAGAAATAATGCATTAAATCTTGGAAAATGTATAAATTTACAATAAAATAAAATTCCGCGAAATTTCATGAATGAGTTTGGCGCATGAACTTCATGGGAAAACTTGACGTCATACGAATGAAAACTCTCAATATGAAGATTATTCCTTTTCTTGTACGCTTCATATTTAAATAATATCTCATTAAAATGAAGTTTTTGAGGTAAGTGTTATTTCATTTTAGATTCTATTGCATTAATCAAACAATAATGGATTTTAAAAAGTCAATATGGCGGCTTACTCCTTAGTTACGGAATGTCAATTGTGCATTTGATAGTAAATAGAAGCCAATGTACCAAAAATTGTTAATAAAAAATAGCAAATGTTTGGGATAGAATTATTAGAATTAAACACATTTTTTCTAGAGGTTTTTGATGTGTAAACTAGGTCGCTGACTCACAAACATTACATGAAAGTCCTTTGGACTTTGACTTTTATTCAGTTTGTGAGATAAGCGCCCCAGTTTACACATCGATAAACTCTAGACAAAATGTGTTTAAACCTATAATAAACAACTGATAAACAAATCATGTTTTCCTGACTAAGATATCAATTGGTATATATCCGACAGATTAAGCTAAAAGACAGCATAAACAGTTTAAGAAAAGCATGACCTTATGTTGTGCAAAAAGTATCGACAGCATGAAGGACCTCGAGTGTTCATAACTGTATAGTAATACAAATTTAGTTAGATTTAAAGTATTTCAAATAATGAAAACATTTTTGTGGATTTTTTCCCAGTAGTGCATTTGGGATGAGCAGACTGGCAATTTTAGTGAATAATCATATAAGATACCAGGATAATTATTTTGTACGAAAGACGCGCGTTTCGTCTACACAAGACTCATCAGTTACGCTCAAATATTTTGAATCAAAACATTGATTGTCGAAATGCTCTGGTGCAAATAAAATACAAAACAGAGAAAAATAAAATACGAAAATGAAGAGCAATAAAAGCCGAAAATATCGAAAAGTAGCGCCAAAAAGGGTTTGAGACACTAGAATTAAAAATGTTTTACGCAAAGTTGAAGCTATTTTACGGACGTTTAGCAAGATATGCGACTCATGCGGAATGGAGATGTATTGACTCATACAAAAACATGTAATTTTGTTTAAAAGCACTCAAATAAAAATGCTGATAAACATTGAGTTATAATATGAAAAAATTGTGAAACAGAGAAATAAACAAAAAATTCAAAAACAGAGAAACCAACTCTTGATCTCAATGTTATCACACTAGATTTAACACAACATGACAAACTTAATTACTGAATCCAAGAAGTGCTAGTGCGAAAAATAAATAGTATTCTTTATTGGATGACTGTGTCATTTCAAAGGCATCTTATGATAAAAGTAGATAATTTTGGAATAGCAGCAAAGTTTTATATCGCCCTCAATTTTTGGTGGGGTTCATGTTGCTCAGTCTTTAATTTTCTATGTTATTTTTTGTATACCGTTTGTTGTCTTTTCTTTGACATTTTATTTTTTTTTTCGCCTTGACGTTGACAGCTTATCTTTGTGAATTTGAATATCCCTTTTATGAAAAAAGTTTTCATGAAAAAGTTATGCATCGTTCAATATAAATAGTCCTTCTGATTATGTATGTGTTTGTCTAAAAAGAGTTAATATTAATGTCATATAACATACAGACTTTAAATTAAACTATTTAAAACTATTGGGTGGTGAATACTATATTTTCCCATAATATTAAGAATGGGGGGACATAATTTCAAGGTAAATCCTAAAACATAAGTATCCATAAAAAAATTACTTCAAACGAAACTCATTGGCAACATAGCAGATTGACTGTTGTATATGAAAATAAGTATCCATATATACGTGTAACTCTTTCGAAATATCTCTTCTAACAATCCTAATTTGAACCATTACATATTGACTGTTGTAGGCAATTAAGTATTGAAAATTGCCCAATTGAATGACAGTTATCTCAGTTTTAATTGGATATCAATGTTTGAGTCAACGTCCTAAATTATTCGTACTAATGTATTTTTATCGTATCGTAGGCACCTGTGAAATGGGATGATTTTAAAGGTTACATTAATAATATATATTTGTTTAGTTCTTATGATTAAAAATCATACCAGAAACATTAGAATAATCATTTCCTTTTCAAATGTCTTTAATTAAAATACAATGTATTTACATTGGAATATTTTACTATCAATTTTCAAATTAATTTCATTGAAGTATTTTGATAATGGTATCTTATTTTAATACAAACTAATAGTTATTTACATCAAAGTTGAAATTATATGAATAGATATTGATACCCTTATTTCAAATTTACTTAAGTTTTCACACATTGGTTAATTGGATGATTGCATATAAGAATTGAGTGTGTTAAGTGTGCATCAAAAAATTACCTTAAGTTTTGTATGTGTCATGATATAAATACGTCAAAGAAAAGTTTTCGAGAGATAATAATGCGCGGACAGTTTCTCCAGTTGAATACATACACAATCATGTGTTCTTGAAATGCAAACCTATTTTCCACTGGTATTTGCAAAAAATATAGTATTGATGCATCATGATTTTTATATTTTCTCTGACGTAAATATTTTCAAATTGCTAGAATGTATTTGCCAATGTAGAGAAAGAAAAACTATATATTACACACATTTTTTAAGCACATGCTTATCTGTTGTATATTTTTAAGTAACCGAAAAAAAAACCAGCTTTATTGTTCATTCTGTTTAAATATTCCACATACTAGAAAATACATATTGATCTCTCCTTACTTTTCCTGCATGGCACAATAGTCGATAAACATTGTTTCTCTCTCTTTTTTCTAACACGCATTTCAGTTGTCACAAGTGTTATTTCACAAACATTAATTTACTTTTACTTCATTTTTTCACAACGTTAGATGAAACTTTATTGTTTCTATTGATAACGATTTCAAATAAAGTCAAAAATCCGAATTTCATAATTGTAATAATGAATTAATATGTATCAATTCATATTTTTTCACAACCTTAGTATGAACCTACTTTGTGAGTTTTGGAAGATAATGATTTCAACTCAAGTCCTACCAAATCAATTGTAGTATTAAATTGTGTTTAATGAAGAAAAAATCCATTAACATCTGAGTCTCCTATCAACCCAATGGGGTTTTAACGTTAAAGCGATACAACATCATTTTTTTTCAAACTGGCAGTCTTTAAATCGCTAGAGTGCAAAATTTAATTCTGAAAAAGTACGATTGACATTTTTCTATTCATAGAAATACCAGTCATTGTATGATTGATATTTTTATATTAACAGAAATATCAGTCCTTGAAAATTATTATCGGGTTCAAATGCACCGCATTCAACATATTTGAACATATCGAATTAATTTTATGGATCTTATTTGTACTTGAAAAAATCTTAGTCATTTATAAAAGCAGTAGGACCATTTTCCCTTGATTTAATTTTACACCATGACTATTATTTTAAGTCTTTCGACAGTAATTATTTTCATAGCATAACAGCCAATTAATTGTGTGTACTTTAAATGAGAGGCGGAAGATACCAAAGGGATAGTCAAATTCATAAGTCGAAAACAAACTGACAACGCCATGGCAAACAATCAAAAAACAATCAGAAGACAATCAAAATTCTACAAAACACAACATAAAAACTAAAGATTGGGCAACACGAACACCACCAAAAAATGAAGGTTTCTATCAATACTTTAGTTTGTTTCTAAACGATATTTTGGCACATTTTGAGTAGTCGTCTCAAAACTGTTCAAGAAGGACAGTGTTGACTAAAACCGAAATTATGTTGGACGTAAAGCTAGGTATTGTATATCGGTAACAAAAAATTCATTTTGTGAAAATTTGTATCAAAATGCCTTTAACAGTAACAGGTAGCTTCGAATATTTGTTTTTGATTTTATGTTTAATTATGAAACTGGATTTAAAGTATATAATAAAGACTCTTGTTTTAATTTCTAGTAGGATTTGCCAACTTTTAGATTTTAACCAAGCATGTGAGGTAAAACAAATACAGGATAATGGCCCTAAACTCCCTTCTTTATATACTTTTAGAGGTGGTAGGAATCATGATATGTGCTGGGTCTAGCATCTATAAGACCAGGTTTAATCCACCATTTTCTACATAAGGAAATGCCTGAACCAAGTCAGGAATATGACAGTTGTTTTCCATTCGTTTGATTTGTTGGAGCATTGATTTTTCCATTTGACAAAGGACTTACGTGATGTAGAAAAGCTGTTAGAACACTATGCATGACCATATATAGTTATTTCTACTGAAGTTATGTAATTCACATTGTTTTTCCCCATAATTTTGTAAACAGTAAAGGTTGTTCATTCAGAATCTCAGAGTCAAGGACAACACATTCACTACAAAATATAGACACATAGCGGTCAGCATATTAAACCCAGTAACGAAAATAAAAGAAAAACCACACTGCAAGCTCTACGTACGGAGTTTATACACATATTTTTGTAATAAATGATATGATATGATAGATATGAGTATAAAATGATTGTAATTACATGAGCTGAAGATAAAAAAAAAAAAAAAAGGATTTCAGTTACCATGCGCTGTCAATCTCAATGAAACAGACATGCCATCCAAATGACTGTGCTACTGCGTTGATAACTATTGAAGGAATCAGGATAATAGGGCAGAACAGTATCTTAGTCAATACACAATAATTAGACAAAACATAAAGATATGGAATTATGCTATTCAGGCCTTCACGTAATATTTGGAGGATTTAACTAGTTTTGTTTGTGCCTAGCTCTTTTCCTATTATCATCTCGATTAGTTGAAGAACAGTAAAAAGTACACATGCAAAAATTGCAAACCCGATCTGGACTGCAAAATCAGTGATAAACAAATATATCATGTTCAAGAGGGGTATTTGCGAATTCAACATTCCCTCTACTGACTGGTTCTTTTCGAAAATGCCACCCTGAACATAATATTTGATTTTATTCCATAATGTTTTTGCTGTCAAAATTCAACTTAACTAAACAGTTGCATTAAATAGAACACACAAAGGATCAGGCACCTCCATGATGGATAAAAAAGGCACATTCGTTTAGGCAAAAACCACGACAGAGAGTGTAAAAAGACAATATCCTTGTGCAAATACCACGACGGCGGTTAAACTTGAACGATATTCATTTAAAAAAGAAAAGTAAATTACATAAAAAATCAACCAATCAAATACAGCATACTTAAATAAGATGTAATAAAGCGGAAAACAGAAGCACAGCTACCAAAAAAACCCTCAATATTACATTATCAAAGTATGCTTACAAAGATGTATATAGATCGGGAGAAATGAATGCACCAATATTCCAATTATTTATTATCAGGATAATTTACAGGACAGTTTAATCATCAATGTCCAATGTAAATGATAGGAATGATTTTTGGTTTCCCACACATACAATGATCTTTGTTATTTTAAGTATTTTCTGAGTTCTACTTCATACTAATACAATAAATAGTAAGTCAATATCTAAATTACTACACAGTCTATTGATAAACTTATTTATATATTTAATTATTTATTAATTGATTTCGTTCTAAAATAGACAATAAGTGTTATATAAATTCTGACTGATTTACAACTGTCCTATATACTTTTTAACTTTCCGGTTAAACGTTACACTTCATTGTAAAGACGAATGACGACGCGGAATATGTTTAATGATCACATTAACGTTTTAAAGTGGACCAATTAATGAAAAGCTTGGATTCAGATAACTTTGAAGATAATCAATTAAGTGATGAGAAATTTATTGAAATGAGTAAAATTTTACCGTATTGAAATTGTATTGTTAGCACTTAATGCCAAGATACGGATCGTGAATCGGATTTAATAGTACGTTTAATTTAAATATCATATTTAGAAATTAGGATATTACATAATTATTTAAATTTTAACCATAAATTGCTCATACCAGACAAAGCCATGTTTATAATAAATTGGGTAAAATACTAATTAGAAAGAAAAATTAGACATTTATTTAAATATTTTGGTAATATTGCCACCTCTCTGAACTGAAATTGACAGTTTTGTATTAATTGAAGTTTGCTTCATATTGTGTGTATCTGAATAATTTTTCTAAAGGAAGAAATCAATTGTTATCTCTTGTATTATGTAGTATATATCTGTATATAAATTCATTTCAATTGGTTAACCAAATGATTTAGAAGAAAGCATCAATTTTAATATTGACTTCAGCTGCAACCTTTTGAATTTTGTACAGAAAAGATACTCGTCATTTTACGATTTATGCCCATTTCCTGAACTACAATACCAGGCCTTAGAACTATTTTTCTCACTCTAAATACGTTTTTTCTTGGTTTTGTCGTTGTATTATTGGTGTTGTTCCGTTCCCACACTCACCTCATCAAATACTATATGTGCATTTCGACAAACAGTACATTTTGAGATGTCTTTTTGGTTTTATGTTCTGGTTGCTGTTTTATTAGAGTATACCCCTAATTTCTTTCCAATCACATTTTTTTTTTCAGTGTTACTCGAGACCATGATATGTATGCATCTGTTAAACAAAGACAACAGTAGTATACCGGTGTTCAAAAGTCATAAATCGATTGAGAGAAAACAAATCCGGGTAACAAACTAAAACCGAGGGAAACACATCAACTATAAGAGGAAAACAAAGGAACAACAGGAACACTGAAGTGCAACAAGAACAAACGCCAACATACATAGAAACGAACTATTTGATAACAACTGCCATATTCCTGACTTGGTACAGGACATTTTGTAAAGTTAAATGACTAAAATATCATAAAAGAAAGAAGTTATTATGGAGATAAATCTTATTTCTAAACGAATCTCCCGATTTTGTACCTTTATCAAGAATAAGACCAGATCTTCATACACATTCTATACTTTATTTAAAAGCAAATCCTTGTTAAACTTAATACTACAGGTGCACATCATTTCAAGTTGTTGCCTGATGTAGTTTTCATTTATTTCACTCGTGATCAAATAAAAAGACCAAGCTTTATATTAATTTTTTGAATTTAAAAACGTAGCTTATTTTAATGTTCCAAGAAACAGCCGAATAAATCATCACAGAAAAACTGAAGTGGAAATTAACCACAAGAATACAAAATCATTAAAAGTATAAATTGTCAAACACAGTGCAATTAGTAAGAATAGTATTATCAAAGGTTTTATTTCACTTTAAATTTCCCATCTACTCTCATTTAGTATAATTTTTTTAGTTGACATTACTCAAACTGAAATTAGGTGAAATTCAGAAAATATGACGTCTCAACAAATGTAGCCAACTTTTTTTTTAACCGTTTTCATAAAAATACAGATATTTTGGACGATTTTTCTAATAGTCCTCGGATCAGAAAATATAGAAAGCAATGCTTTAACAATTGTTTTAGTATAATTTACCAGAATTAGTTTGTGATTCCTCCGAATTTTGTTATACTTAAAAATGTAGGTTGTTTCTATCAACATTTTCGCATATATCAATTTTGTTTTATAGTATTCTTTTTTTGAAGAGTTAAAACAAAGCATAAACGCCTCACTTACAGTATCGTCGCCCAGAAATATTGATCACAAAGTCTAGTTTTCTGACGATTTTATATGATAAATACAATAAAAAGATTTCAAAGGGGGAAACAAATTAGAAAATCTTTGTTTTAATAAATTGGAAAGTTTGACAAAACCAACATATAACTTTATAAGAATCAGGTCCTTAAAATTTGTTTTGCATCATATACAAGATTTCATAATTAAAGTTTTCAAAGTTGGTTTTTCCAAATAAGCTATCGGTTAAAATATGTCGATTGCCAGAGGTTTCCGAATTTATTCAAATTCATTATACATTAGTTTTAGAAGTTGTGTGATATTTTCTGCTGATTTGACAAGTTCTGAAGGCCACGGTGAGCTCGACACGTGTAAAAAATAACGCTTACACATTTAAAACTCATTTCAGATGATGCAACAAATTTCAAACTCATTTCAAACAAGGCAACACATTTAAAACTAATTTCGAACAATGCAGTTAAAAATCTACAGTCTTCGTTATGTTAACGTTAAACATAAAATGGTGCAGAACGATATTACATATCAGAAAGATAAAACTCAGCACCACAATAAGAAACGGTCTTCAATAAAAGACAAGCCTCTGTGTGTATTCCTTTATTTTATTGTCAAGGATAAAACAACTGCCTGTTTAGTATCATTTGGTGAAGTATATAAGAATAGTGAAATTAATTGTTTAAAAGACATACAGGTAACTGTCGAATTTAACATATTTGTATGGTACAGTTAAACACAAATTTTCAGTACCTAATGTCTGCAAATAAGTTTTGGACTTCAAAAGATATGTTTAAATACACGTCTTAAATTTTTTGTCGTTGGATTGCTGTTTCATTGACGTGTTCCCTACTCCTCCTTTTATTCATTTAGAAAACAATTGATTTACAATAATAGTAATAACTATTATACATTCCAATATGTTAACAAAAAAGATGTAAACTAATTCATTTGACAAAGGTAAAGAATTACCATTTTATTTTAAGAGTTAATGACCATTTAAAATTGTATCCCTATAAATAATAGGAAATTTAATTTATTTGATAGAACATCAGTTTAGATAAATATTTTTACCAGAGTAAATCATAATGAAATAATTTAGATTTGTTTTTAAAAAAAGATTGACCAATCAAATTGTTTCAAACCTTTCTCAAACAAATAATAGTACATCAGATGGGTGCATGACGTCTTAATCAAATATTTAATGAAGTTTTGAAGTGCCCATTATCTAAACCATATGCAGATTATGTGCAATGAAATCATACCACAAACTGAATTAAAACGGAGATTTGTTTAGCAGATTGTAATGTGCAAATATTTAATGTTTTTTTTTTTGTCAAAGCTCTTTTGATAACGTATGCTATTTGAAACCCATAATTCATCTTTCAAAACTTTGATTAATAGAAAAAAAAGCACAACTAATGATTTCAACAAATCGAATTTGCAATCGCATTTGTAAAAGTTATAGTGTCTCCTTTTTCAAATCGGGAATATCTTAATTTCTTTTAAATTTCAGTCACGAATATTGTATGACTATATGAAAATAAGGAGATGTATGCATTTTTTTATTATATACCGAACTATGAATTAAACATATATATTTAAGTCGTGGGCACGTTGTTTCTTTATACACATTATAATGTGTACATACTTTTTGTAAAATATATCATATTTTTTACACGCCCCATCTTTCACCATGCAGGAGGTAAAAATTGTATCTTCAATAATTAACCATCTCGATGTTTCACTCACTCATGATATACTTATTTATTTAACATTGCCATAAAATCGGGAGGTTTGGCTAGCCATAAAACCAGGTTCAATCTACAATTTTTCCTTAAAATGTCCTGTACCAAGTTGTATTTGAGTGTTGTGTTTCTGTTGTTTCGTTGTTCTCCTCTTATATTTTATGTGTTTCTCTCAGTTTTAATTTGTTACCCAGATTTGTTTTTTTTTTTTGTTTTTTTTTGTTTTTTTCTCAATCGATTTATGAATTTCGAAAAGCGGTATACTACTGTTGCCTTTATTTATATACTTCAACCTTACATTAAGCACTTTCTAGTTGCCATAAAGTTACATACGAGGACACCAAATTTGGTTCGATTCTTTTTATATTTTTTGCCTAATTAAATTCTGATTCTGTTTGAATTTCTTCGGTTTACAAAATTCTAAGTCCCCTAAATATGTTTAAGAGAGGCGAAAGATACCCAAGGGATTTTCAAACTCATTAATCGAAAAAAAAAAAACTGAAAATGCCATGGCAAAAAAAACGAAAAACGGCCAAAAGACCAACAACAGAACACAAAACACATTACTAGAGACAGAGGAACACGAGCCCACCAACAACCGGGGGTTGGGGAGGGTGATATTAGGTAGGATAAGCAGATACTTTATATCAACTTACTTCAATGTTATTGCATGTAGTTATGCAAATTTGACATTGATAAGCTTAATTAAATACAGAGTGCATGTTCTGTACAATTTTGTAAACATAGAACATTTAACAACTTGTACACAACATATGTATATATATACTATTTAAGTAAATTTTCTCAATAGAGTAATGATTTCTTTCATTTAGACATGCCAATTTCTGTTATAATTTCATGGCTGATGGTACAAATCATTAAGATACGATTGAAGCAGCATGCAACATGGAAAGCAAATATTAGATTGTTTAACCAAATATATTGCCACTTTCACTGCTTTGTTGACTGTTATGAAGTGTCTACGACACAAATGACCATATAATAATTTTTCATTTTACCTTTACTGTAAAATTAAGCTAAAATGTGAAAAAAAACATGAAATAGTTTTAAAAAGGCAATTTACTTTTAGTATTTTCAAGTAATACCCTTTTCTTGTAGATGCCCTTCCTTTGCACGGAATATGTACAACATGAATGATAACAGTATCCGATATGGTAATATTGTAATTTTTTGCTTAACTAAATTCTGATTCTGTTTGAATTTTTTCATTATTCAAAATTCTAAGTCCCTTTATTGATGTGTTTGAGCTTTTTATTTTGCCATTTGATAAGGGACTTTCCGTTCTGAATTTTCCTTGGAGTTCGGTATTTTTGATTTTTTGTTTTTTTACTTTTTACAACTTCCTTAGCAGTTAGAACATGCCCTTCCTATCCTCCTAAGCCTTTATGTACTTTCCTTTTTAATTAAGTAAGGTTTAATATATTTTTAGTGTCGTCTTTTTTGGTTATCCGTTTTTTATGAATTATTTTCTAGATCTTTTCCATCTTTAATGTTCTTGGTGTTGACTTTAAATAAAAGGTTTTAGTAAGACACTTTTCCTGAGCTGCGAAAATATTACTTATATTAATAGTATTGATGAAAAGTTTTAATTTATTTGAAAATTTAAAAGTTTACATGTTCATAATGTATGTATATATATAATAATAAACAAAGTATTAACAAATTTCTGAGACAAATATTTCAATTCAACACAGTTTTATAAATTGATATTTATTCGTATTAAAATTCATTACATGTCTGTTCCTATCTAGATTTTTATTTTAGGAAAGGTTACTTAAAGGAATCATGCGTAAATAGTGGTGGTCAAGTACACCTGATTGTGTTTTTTCGGAGCGATGGTTCTGCTGTCTTTCAAAAAATGTGTTGCAAATTAGTATTGAGTTTTAAGCCAATGATTGCTGACAGTTTCCTTGTCAATGTAGCTTTTTTTTTTCTCTTACTTCTAGTACACACACACACACACACACACACACACACACACACACACGTTTGTATAAAAGCTATATATCAAAGTTTTAGTTTAGTTTTAGTTTTAGTCACTTTGAAAAAAGGGGTTACTTGATTGCGATGCATTACATTTGCGCGCATTCACTTTACAAGTTAACACGGGTAAATTTCGTTTATTCATATACAACGCAATGTTTCAAATGACTTAACTTTCTTGTACTCATAACTAAATCTTTTCAACCTATTTACTTAATACGAATCAAATTTTTATTTTTGTGCTACTTGTAAATGAAAACGCGCAAATGTAATAAAATATTGTGGGCAATCATTAATAAAATAAATGCCAAAATGCGCGCAAATCTAATGCGTTCAATTGATTGATTGATCGTATTCCTTAGTTGGAAAAGATGTTTCCAATTCTTATACCACAGTGTACCATCCGGGGAACCGAATGCATAGAAATATACCTTATTGTATTTACGTTCATATATTAAGTAGTTTAAGATATTAAAACAGACATTAATATTCTTTATCTTTATATTTTACAAATTTACCTTTGTTTATAAACTAAGATTGGGTTAATAGCCATTTGACTATAATTACAACATGCCGCATTTTATCAGCCTTTAACTTGTGATCCATGTTCCATTTTACATTCACAGTAAACAAAGAACACTGTTAAAAGCTTTATCTTGAAAAGAGAAAATATTCGAAGCAGCCACAATATCATTTACATAATCAAATATATCACCACAGCTTACGTCCAAATGGCCTGTAATAATACTATTCAAATTCAACACAACGAGAAACTCGATATATCATAGATACTGGATACCTTTTAAGAAAAGCACAATTTTCCACATGTAACATACGCAATCTATTGAAAACGATTCTCGGTTAAGTCATCCAGTTAATTATCAACAATGGACCAATCAATTAAACGCCTTTGATATACTGCGGCACATGTCCCTATCGCGTAAAGTGTTAAATTTGTGTGAAAGATGAGTCCGGTTGCTGGTCTGAATATAGATATTACTGATAACGTTAAATGAAGATGTATAGTGAGCATTGAAATTGTGGTGGAATATTAGAATATTACTTTCCCAGAAATGCCTTAATTTTTCATTGCTTACACAGAAGGGAGAACACTAAAAAGTTTGAAAACGGCTTTTGTATTTATATTGAATCCAATATAACTGTTGACAGGCAACATTCTCAAATACGTTTCCTTAAACAATAAGGCTTTTATGTATTATGTTTTGCGATATTTAGGTTTTTGTTCAGTTGGACCATTCTCGTGGTCAATAACTGGGCAACTATAGCATTTTAAAGCGTTATATTTAAACACACTATGAAGTCTGAAACAATAGACAGATGTCAAAACAAAAGTTGGAGTTCTAAATCGCCCTACGTTTAAAATGTTGTGCATAGATTTAGCATTGGACCAAAAAAACATTTACCTGCTATATATTTACATGGAGACTATCCATGAACGAAGACATAAAGTTTAGGTTTCAAAAGTACTCCGTTCTTTACGTATATTTTATTTGTACTACATTCGAAAGCTTTGACTTAAAATATATTGTAATAAATAGAGTGTATGGACGGTCTAATTTCTAACTTCCAATAGTTGCATTCAAATGGACACTTATTTTGATGCTTTGTTTTGTATTTGTATGAAGTAGAGCTCATCCATATGTTTGCAGATATAGACTGAATATTTTTGCAGACTCGGGGATGGTTGAGCGATTACAAACATATTTAACCCCGTCACATTCTTTATGTGCTTGTTCTAAGCCAGGAATATCTAATTTTGTGGTTGCCGTTGATTTCTGTCTGTCATATTTGTTTTTCGTTCATATTTTTAGCTTCAACAAGACAATTTGTTTTTTTCTTTTGAATTGTTTCACATTTTTTCATACTGGAACCTCTATTAATTTGCTACATGGTGTAGGTTTGGTTCATTGTTGAAGCAGTACAGTGCTCTAAAGTTGTATACATTCTAGTACTTCGATCTGTGGTGGTTAGTTGCGTCATGGACAATCATACCATATCTCTTTTTTTTTTAATTTTTAAAGCGAAACGTTGGCCCACTAACAAATTGCTGTATATGTATAATTTACAAGATTTGATAACAAAGTGATTTATTAACGAAGGCTATCGCTTGCGAAACAAGATATACTTACCATTTAGGTGCTCTATATATCACTCAATGTATTAGTGGAGTATTTATCATCAAGTTTTGAATGTCATCATTTATGAAGGTTTCAACTCACCCAAGCAAAGTTGGCTATTATTTTAGGTGCTTTTTAGTCATATAGCTCTGTTTCTGTTCTTATACATACGTGTCTTTCAAATATTCGGCTTTGAGCGTTCCTGATGAAAGTAAATCCAAAGAAGCGTTTCGGACGCATGCAATTTATAAATTAAGTGTTGTTTTCATTTTTATTATTACTTTGACTTTCTATATGTTGTTGGCCTTCATTCCAGACTTGTAATATATGGATATTAACATTTGATTTTCTTTTCACACAGTTCAAGGTGATGCTATTTAGATCAAGAAAACAATAAAATAAACGCTGTAATCAGATTTCAACTGAAAACTATGTTTACATCTTTACCATGAGTAAGTTCAAGTCGATATTATTTTGATGAAGAAAACAAACAATAAAATAAACGCTGTAATCAGATTGGAACTGAAAGCAATGTTAACATCTTTTTCGAGACTAAGTTCAAGTCGATACTATTTTGAACAAGAAAACAAAGAATAAGTTTACACTATATTCAATTTTGAACTTAAAACTATGTTTACATCTTTACCATGAGTAAGTACAAGTTGATCTTATTTTGATCAAGAAAACATAGAATAAGATTAACACTATAAGCCATTTGGAACTTAAAACATGTTTATATCTTTACCATGAGTAAGAACAAGTCGGTTCCAATGCATCAACATGATAAAATAAACGTTATAATCAGATATGAAAAGAGCAAAAGAAAGTCGGTGCTATTCGGACCAGGAAAATATAAAAATCAACGTTTTAATCAGATTGGAAATAAGGACTTTCTGGACATCTTTATCATCTTTATTTTCTCTTCAGTTTTTCAAATATTCTGGCCTCGAGCATCACTGAAGAGACATGTATCGTCAAAATGCGCATCTTTTGCAGTAAAAATTTGTACCGTTCATGTTATTGTTTTATCACATAAATAACGAGATTTGGTATGATTGCCAATGAAACAACTGTCCAGGTTACAAGTATTAGTTTGTGATTAGGTCAGTTTAAGTTTTAGTGGTAGGTCACTGATATTTGGTATGCAGATGTATAAGCATTGGCACATCTCATTTCCATGGAGATAATTTGGCATATGGCATCGCCCCCTCATCATGGTTCATTGACTTTTAAACTTTTGCATACCAGATTAGTTTACAACTTAAGGTTTGTGTTTAAGTTTAGTTTGAAAGAAACAATTTATGATAAGTGAATGGTTGTTTGTATTCATTTTTATAAGCATTGACATTTCTCATTTCAATGGAGGTTATATGGCTCTGTACCTTCAATCATGGTTCACTGATTTGGAATGTTTAGCAGTGTTTACATGTTTAGATATTCACATTTTTATTTCAACGTTTGCATTATACTATCAAAATTACAAAAGAGCGAGACATATCTCTGTGTCAACAGTTTATTGCTTGTTACTTTGTCTTGATATTCTTAATCGATGTACGAAATTTGAACATCAGTAAACTACTGTCGCTTCAATTAAGGAAATCCCTTGCTAGATTTTTTCCTGTATCAAGATGTTCTATCAATATCCTTATTTTCATTAATATTTTCATGATTATACATTATTTTGAATGCTCTTAACTACCACCTTGTTACCTGGAATTTTGATTTAAATGCAACAAAATATGTATCAAGGGCATAAGTGCAAGAATAGCCATGTCCATATGAAAAGGTAAACCACAGCCCATAAAACACTACACATACACGGTTAAGCATTTATTGTTGCATTAGGGCATCAGTGGTGCTCATTGCAATTAAAAACTAGGTAATGAATACTAGCCAATACTTCTGCAGTCGAACCTTTATCTACGATGGTATCACAATAGATGTAAGAAGATGTGGTATGAGTGCCAATGAGACAACTCTCCATCCAAGTCAAAATTTATAAATGTAAACCATTATAGGTCAAAGTACGGTCTTCAACACGGAGCCTAGGCTCACACCGAACAGTAAACTATAAAGGGCCCCAAAAATTACTAGTGTAAAACCATTCAAACGGGAAAACCAACGGTCTAATCTATATAAAAAACGAGAAACGAGAAACACTTATGAACCACATCAACAAACGACAACTACTGAACATCAGATTCCTGACTTAGGACAGGTGCAAACAAATGCAGCGGGTTTAAACGTTTTAATGGTACCAAACCTTCACCCTTTTTCTGAAACAATAGTGTAACATCACAACATAGAAAGACACACTATAAAATATCAACTGAAATAGCTTAACTCAATCAAAGGACATATTAACACCATTGAACATACACTGAACAAATAAATTTGACCTATGATACAATGTAAATACAAAATAAATAAACTAAGGGAAGAATAATAAAAGTAACATGTTATATCGGTATGAAATGTTAAACAATTTAAGAAAAACAATATGATCGAACAAAAATATCAGCCATTTGCAATAACTTTAAACACAGGTAAATAAAGTAATTTTGTTGTTAGGTATATGTATACAGTTAAGCCCAGTAATCAGTACTTCTGTGTTGACATGAAATGTAATTGATAGAATCCTTTTTTTGTAAATTGAATCCTCGTTAAAATTTTAGAATATTTAAACACTAAGGATTTTGTAACCGAGGTATAAATCACTTAAGATTTAAGAAACCAAAGATGATACAGATTCATCCGTCTCATTTTTACACATTTTCCTCGAGTTTGACCTCAGCGGCCATCTCAGTACCAGAATCTATGATAAACTCAGACTTTGTAAAACGTCATCGATGTCTGAGCAAAACAAATAATGATCCATAGTTTTTCAAAGAATATATAGTTCTTTTTCTCAAAAAGGCCATCGATAATACCAAGACCTAAATGATAAATAGTCAGTGTCTACTTTACAAATAACACAGGAAGGTCGTGAGTTCTAGATTCTAGCTGCTGACGTTATGTATCATTTTATTCACTTTACAGTTTTCCCTTTATTTGTCTTTGTACTATTTAATTCCTTAAGATTGTATGACTCTTGACGCGGCTCGGTATTTGTCCATCCAGCTTCTCGGTTTTTGGCTTTGAGCGTTTCTGATGAGGGTGGGTTTAGGGATGCGATTCGGACACATGAGGTTTTTATTCATTTTTATACCCTTGTAATTATATTTTACTTAGTTAGAAATTGATCGAAAATTTTATATGCTATAATATTTTATTATATTTAATGCTGAATCCCAATTATAGTCACGTTAACTAATTATGTCTGTTAGGATTACTCGCTCAATTTTGTCAATATACCACGTTTAAGCTACTATTTTTGTCAGAAAATGCCTGTACCAAGTCAGGAATATGACAGTTGTTTCCCAGTCGTGCCGTTGGTTGATATAATCGAGCGTTTGATTTGGTTAGGCTTTATGGACTTCCCCGTTTTGAATTTACCTTGGAGTTCGGTATTTTTGTTACTATTGTTTTACCTTGTACAGTGATTGTCGTTAGTTTTTGTCTGTCATATTTTTTTCGTTAATTGTTTTGTCATAAATTAGCCCGTTGGTTTATTTTTCGTGTAAGTTATTTCACATTTTGTCATGTCTAGGCCTCTTATATCTGACTATAAGGTATGGGTTTTATTATTGTTGAAGGTCGTACATGATATATAGTTGCTAAAATACGCTTCATTTGAATTCCATTGGATAGTCTCATTGGCAATTATACCACGTCTTCTATTTTACATTTATGGAAAGCATGATTCTTTGATGACATTTTATAACTATTTGGTCGATGCCACCTGATGAAAGAAGTTTCGTCCCTGGGGTATCACCAGTCCAGTAATCAGAACCTCTATGTTGATTAATACAATCAGTTTTTAATTCTAATGCTATTTATAAGTCAAAATATTCGAAACACTAAGGATTTTCTAACCCAGGAATATATCACCTTAGCCGTATTTGGAAATGTTTTAAAATATTTGGTTTTCAATGTTCTTAAACTTCTGACTTGATTTTGACTTTCCAATTTTTTGATCCAGCGTCACGGATGAGTCTAAAGTAGACGAAACGCGCGTCTAGCTCGCATTATTTTAAGTCTGGTATCTTTGAAAGTTTTATAACCACTTTGTCGATGCCACTACTAGCGGTCGTTTCGTCCCCGAGGTTATCACCATCCTAGTAATCAGCACGTCAGTGTTGATATGATATATCATTGATTCACTAATTTCTGTTAATTTACTGTTATCAAAATGTTCAACTATTCGAAGCAATATGTATTTTCTAACCCAAAAATAGGCTACCTTAGTAATTGGCGCAACTTTTTAAATTTCTGGTTTCATTGGTCTTCAACTTCGAATCTGAATTTGCCATTCCACTGATTCAAGCGCCACTGCTGAGTCTTATGCAGACACATATTGGCACCTCAAAACCTTGCAATACTTACTATTTGTTTTTTTTTAATTAAAAAAGCGTTTGTTCAAGCTCATGAATGACTGCTTATGAATTTTGTCAATCTTTTAGTTTGCTAGGATTTTTGCAAAACGCCCGAGGAAATAGCTTACCTTTTTTGTATATTTCTTCTTTGTCGATGTCTTGGTAAGTGTTGCTACGAAGACTCTAATGGTGATCTTGTGACAAAAACAATCTTTTCATTTTTTGTAATGTATGACAGAGAGTCAATCAAACTCCACCCATGCTACAGCCAAACTGCTTTTGAATATATTTTTGTTTAAATAGAAGTTACGATTGAGAATCTTAACCTACTACTGGCATCTTTTGAAAATTTGGTCAACTGGAATTTCCTATTATTTGTTATATTAACAATTAGAATACTAAATATACCTAGTCTTTTTGCAATTCGATCATAACTATTGACAATAGATTTTCAACATTTCCCTGTAATTTGTTTTAATTTGGTTTGGTTAGTGATTGTGTTCCCAGGTGAGTCTACTTTGCATGTTTCACCTGTCACCTTCACAGGTGTTATAAAAAGACAAACCAGTTTAGAAAAATGACCAGGACATGTTATTCTTTGTATAAACTGAAGTTATAACACCTTAGCACGGCATTAAATTATATTTCAAAATGATAATGGGATATCTTCTTTCAGATAAATACTTTTTATAACTAATTTACTATAATCATAATTCATAATTTATTTTCGTACATTTAAATAGTAGCGGAAATGGAAATATTGGAGTGACATTGCAAGTATGTGTTAGCAAACCTATAAATACCACAAGAATACTAGTAATCTTAAAGTCGAGGGTTAAAGCCATGAAGTTTGGTTCTAAATTTTGAAGCGAATCAGGATTAATTTTGTAGAATGCAGTATTTTGAGACTTTCAACAATCTCGTCAGTCCAATATATAAGTCAACGAAACAGCAAAGGACAATTTGACGGCATACCGGTAATTATAACAAAAACATAATCATGACGACAATAATAAACATTGAACTAAATTAAATAAAAACTAATGAAAATAAAGAAAAATTGATGAATACAAAAGCATGTTAGGCCAATCACAATGGCTTAAGACATGTAAACAGAAAAATGTAAAATTGAACAAAAGTTTAGCGTGATACAGGACGAAGGAACGGTCGTATAAAATATAGTGCCATATAGCAAGCTCCATTAAACCTTAATCGATAACTAAAGTTCTGTACTTCAGGTAAAATGTATTTCACTAGTTCATTGCAGCATTTTGGTCAGTTTGCCTAAAACAGATAACATTTTGAAATATATGGATTTCCTAGATATATGATCATTTCCCCGTTAAATTGGGTCAACTTAACGCCTTCAAATTAGTTGAAATACAAGGATGGAAGTATTATCAAGAAAAATCGTTGACACGAAGGTTTGGCGACACGGGAACTACAATTTTGACAAATTAATAACACATGACAAATTATTAATTATTTTATCAATAGATATACAAATGTCGTAAACATAAAAATTAAATGACTGAAAGTAAAACACATTTTAAAATTTTGTTGTTTAAAAAGATATCCAGTCAAATGGTGATTAGCGAATGTCGCAACAGATTTTTATCAGAATGAATAAATTATCATGGACCATCTAATCTGAGTATCTAGAACAGTTTCTGATTTCTCTAACGATAAATAACGCGCGACATACATTGTTTAAAACGACAGTCGCTGGGTTGTAGAGCGGCATACAGTAACTGTTAATCATCAAAAAAGTCAAAACTACAAATTAAGACTTTTGTCACAATTTTGAATAATTGTAGACAATTTGTTTTACCTAAGAGACAATAAAGTTGTATGACAAATATTTATTTTTAGATTAATTGATTTTCAATTTTTTAATGTGGGTACAAGTATACTGCGTCCATACTAAAAGACACCTTACAAAATTCCTGCATCACGCAGTAATGAAAAAGTGTTAAGTTTTAATTAACAAATATTCGTATGCACCGCTTTAATATCAAAATAGAAGAAAATAAAACACGTATGATACTAACCCCCTCCCCCCAAAAAAATAAAAATAAAAATGGTATTTATTCTTTAAATTGCATAAATGCCCGTCAGAAATATTAAGCCGAGTCGGACTATCGATCCTGTCAATAAATATGATTTTGAAGAGAACGAAATAGATATAAGTAGATGTCTGAATTCTCATTTGAGTAAGATCGGGAGAGACACTACGAATTAAACATAATACAAATCTGATATCTGAAATGAATATTGCCCATTTCCCGAGACAAAAAAACAAACAGCTAGCAATGAACTATTCGAGATATTTTGTTTCAAATGCATTATTTTGGATTAAAGGACAATATTCCAAAGAGTTCCTATACTATGATGGTGATATGATGGTTGGATCTTGTGTGATATATATATTTCTTTCTTTCTGATTGTCTAAAGATATTGGCAGAATGGCAGGTTAAGTTGTAAAATGAGAGCGTAATACAGTAGTTTACTGATATTCATATCTGCTAATAGATAGATATAAGAAGATGTGGTATGAGTGCCAATGAGACAACTCTCCATCCAAGTCACAATTTATAAAAGTAAACCATTATAGGTCAACACGGAGCCTTGGGTCACACCGCACAGCAAGCTATAAAGGGCCCCAAAAATTACTAGTGTAAAACTATTCAAACGGGAAAACCAACGGTCTAATCTATTTAAAAAACGAGAAACGAGAAAAACTTATGAAATACATCAACAAACGACAACTACTGAACATCCGATTCCTGCTAAATCCATTAAGAAGAAACAAAGCCAGTATTTAAAACAAAAACTGAAGGAATCGCATCAACTCAAAAAGAACCGATACCAGGTGCGTTATCAGGGTAAGCATCTTCTGATATGCCTGCATAAAAATAGAAACAACCGGAAAGAACATGGTCTAAGGATGACGTTGATATTGTGGATGCAAACGAATATGAATACCTCGGTTACGACTTCGATAATTCATATCAATGTAAATAACTAATAGAAAGATCAAACTGATAACTCTTTAAATAAAAGAGATTTGAGTTTCTTGGAACTGTCGCTTAGTGCACAAATTTTATTTTTTATTGTAAACGATGAAATAACTCACATATCTCTGTTGTCATAGATGAAATGTACATCGTTTTGACAGATAAAATTCATCATTGACCTAACGAAGGCCAATGGAAATGTCGCAATATCGTTTCATGATGCTGGATAAGACAATAAAATAAAATAAAAAAAATAATATTACTTTTTTTCATCACACTACGTGCAGTGTGATACGAGAAATATCTGTTCGTGCAAAAAATAGATCAAAGGCCACAACCATAAGTGAAAGAATTTAAAAAAAATTAATGACGGTTTTATGTATGTCTATTCCTGTGTGCTTACAATTTAGAAATCGTTATATTCATGTCCAGGAATGTGTTCTTACATTTTAGAGATTGTTTAGTCATGTCCAGGAATGTGTTCCAACATTTTAAAGTTTTTTCCATTTATGTCCATGACTGTGTGCTAACATTTCAGAGATTGTTTCATTTATGTTCATGACTGTGTTTTAACATTTAAGAGATCGTTTTATTCATGTCCATGACTGTTTGCTAACATTTTAGATATTGTTTTATTCATGTCCATGACTGTGTATAAACATTTTAGAGATTGTCTTATTCATGTCCATGACTGTGTGTTAACATTAAAGAGATTGTTTAAGAGTGTTTTTTTTTTATGTCTGACTGTGATACTGATTTAAAGGACTTCAAGTTTTATTTCTCCAATGTGCCATGTATGTCATTGTTCTTAGGGACTTCCTATCATACAAAATAATCTACTATAGTTAATATATGTAAATAGTAGCAGACGTACTTTCATTCCACAGTATTCAAAGGAAATATATATACATAAACACAGCTATGGAATATTCATTGGATATACAAAACCCAAACTGTTCGGGAAAATCTTAGACAATCTTGTGGTGAGAAATATTTTGCGAAACATTAAAAAGAACGTTAAGGTCATGGCAATATCTACTATGGCTCTTCGAGTCGGGCCAGTTAAAACAGATTACACAGTCTAAAATGTTTAATTACACATTACCAAAAGGAGTTGACCTCTTTCTTATAAAATCTCAAAAACTGACCAAATAATGAAAACGTAAATTAACTATGAAAGTTAGGTGGAAGTAAGGTTGGCCTTGTCCGATGAACAATCAATCTATACATTGAATGCAGTTGACCTAATCATCTGACGTTGACCATTAAAGCATGCAAATAAGATCAATGTCACAAAAACATATATATATATATATATATATATATAACTATTCTATAAAACCTACATAAGTGGTTAACTATTCATAGTATCTGAGAAATGGACATTAACACAAAAGCAAAACCAACAAAACAAAAAAATGAGCAAAGGTCAGATGAGCCAAGGTCAGATGAGCCAAGGTCAGATGAACCTTGTCAGACGAACCTTGCCAGACGAACCTGCACACCATACAATCATGCAAACCACGGAATATACTTAACATTAATTGATCAGGAAATGAAAAAAATACATCTTGTACAATATAATTAACAAACAATTCATAACACTGGGGGCAATTGAGCACGTCAGTTATAAAATCTGTTGAGACCCCATATTTGGTGCCGAAATCGTTTGTCAACATCGTAGTAAACGCAAAGTAGTAAAATTTCTAGGTCAATCATGGTTTTGACCATTTATTCAACGGAGATGCATACAAAATCAAAGATAAATGGACATGGCGGTCATCTGACATAAAGTTACGATCAAACGCATTTATACTCATCGGTCCATTGTCAGGGTTCAATATAAATAATATGGACCGGCTTATGTTCAGGAGATACACAAACATGATAACAAATTGTATCTAGAAACTCGCAACTAAAATGCTTATCAAAATCTGGTTAAATCTAATTTAATGATACAAAAAAAAAAAAAACATTGCTACATACTCTGCTACACAATATATTGTAAAACTGACCTAATCAGAAAAACTTAACGCTAATCACTGAGACATGGAATAACATCAAGGCCAGTCGAACCCTGTCTGACGGACATGTAGACTTAACAAGGATCACATATACCAAACATAATTATCTTATTACTAATATTCTCTGTCTAGCGTACACAATTTATAGGCTGGTATCTATGATGAGTTTCTTCACTAAAAAAAGTCACGCGGAATGTATCAAAATTTCATGAAAATCAGTTAGAGCAGAATTTATTCGTAAATAATTAAAAGAACGGATATATGGACAACGTGTCGACAGAGTATAACAAATATTAACAAAGGGATGATTTCAGCTTCCCAATTGTGAACTTTCCATTTCTATGTAGCAACATTCCAGCAGCGCCTGCCTACGGAGTATATATCTCCCAGTTGATACGATATTCCAGTGCTTGTATTTTCTATCATGATTTCCTTGATAGAGGGCTGCTGCTCACAAGAAAGCTATGAAAACAAGAGTCCAAGTGGTGAAGTTGAAGACATCCCTTCGTAAATTTTACGGACGCCATCACGAGTTAGTTGACCGTTATGGAATATCCGTTTCACAGATGATAGCGGATATGTTCCAATTGTCGTAACTTCAATCCAGTTCCCCTTTCCCCGAATTTGACCCACCGAATTAGACTTATTACCGGGTTTGTACTAACATGAGCAACATGACGGGTGCCCCATGTGGAGCAGGATCTGTTTACCCTTCTGGAGCATCTGATATCGCCCCAGTTTTTGGAAGGGTTCGTTTTGCTCAGTCCTTAGTTTTCTATGTTGTGTTTTGTGTACTGTTGTTTGTCTGTTGGTCTTTTTCTTTTTAGCCATGGCGTTGTCAGTTTATTTTCGACTTATGCGTTTGAATGTCCCTTTGGTATATTTTGCCTCTTTTTAGCAAAAGTACAATTTCAATTTAAAAGCGTGCAAAAAGTCTTTATCCTCAACACAATCCTGGATTTCCTCTGGTAAATTAGTAAAAGACTTTGGTAAGATTTATTTATTTCAGTACATTAATGTTATTCTCGGGGTTAAAAGTCTAAAATTAAAATCTTTGGTCCAAAATAAGTAAATAAAGAGTGTAGCCGGCTAATTTATTCTAGTACAACTTTACCCCATGTGAAGATCGCTGACACGTTTAAACTCTCTTTGATTTAATCTTGAATAGAAATTATAAATGTGACTTTTTAAAGATCTGATAAGGATAAAAATCACAATCATTTATAAATGTCAATTTCCTTGTTGTGGAAACTCCTCAATCTGTTACCAATAATACTTTTACTTTTTAAATAGTAAAATCTTACTTTATCGGACAGTATAATTAAACCAGATTGTTTCGTACTTAATCGTACAATGATTTGGTCTACAACGGATGAAAGTACAAACATTAAATTCTAAAATTATGTCTGATATTTTGTAAAAGTGGTACGCAATACAAGGGAAATAACTCTTTATAAGTCAACAGCACATTTTCATAAATAACCATTTCATTAATTCTTACGATCGGCATCATATTCAATTGATATATTGTTGCAGTGTGTATGTTTCTTTTAACAAATGGGTACATTTTATCGCTGTCATAAATAAAGGCCACAGTTGTATACCGCTGTTCAATAGTCATAAATCGATTAAGCGTAAACAAATCCGGGTCACAAACCAAAACCGAGGGAAACACATCAACTATAAGAGGAAAACAACGGAACAACATAAACACTGAACTGCGACAAAAACAAACGCCAACATACATAGATATTTGATAACAACTGCCATATTCCTGACTTGGTACAGGACATTTTAAGAAAAAAATAGTGGGTTAAACCTGGTTTTATGGCTAGCCAAACCTCCCACTTATATGGCAATGTTAAAAATACCGCTAAAATGACAACATTACGTAACAGGAATACAGTACAAATAAACGCAAGAACACTCAGGACAGTTATATATAAAAAAATTAAGAAGATTTGTAATTATCTTCAATCGAACAACTTTCTAACATAGTCAAAATGACATAGATGTAAGCATCTAAAATGCCTTCAACAATTATCAAAACTTATACTGCACGGACAACTATTAAAGGGCACAACATATGTGAAACAATTTAAACGAAGAAAAAACAAAGGCCTGATTTACGACATAACATTTCACTATCTTTAGTCGGAAATTATATAAAGCTTTTCATTTTCCTTGTTTAAAGGGATGATATTTCAGTTGACAGTCGGTATTTCAATGTCTACTAATTGTTTACCACTGATGGCCGACTTGTTTTGTACTCATATGAGGCAGATTTTATACAGAACCTTCTCAAAACCAAAAACAAAAAAAACATCTTGCAAAGATTTTTAATTTCACTAACATATATATTGATAATTTTCTATCACTAAATAACCCACATTTCAATGAGTGCTGTTACACCACTGTCCCAGGCTAGGGGTTGGGCGCTCACAAACAGATTTATTCCCGCCACATTCTGTATGATTCTGTCGCAAGTCAGGATGCTGTTATTCAGTGGTTGTTTGTTGCTTGATATCATATTTTGTTTTCGTTTTTTTGTTTTGTCCATAAATCAGGCCGTTAGTTTTCTTGTTTGAATTATTTTACATTTGTCATTTCGGGGCCTTATATAGCTTGCTATGCGGTATGGATTTTGCTCGTTGTTCAAGGCCGTATGGTGATCTATATTTGCTAACTTTACGTCATTTGGTCTCAAGTGGAGAGTTACCTCATTGGCAATCATACCACATCTTCATATTTTTGTATATGAGCAAAGTTTGAAACCAAATTGTACATTTCCATTGAGTATGATGGTGAAGAACAATAAATAAAGGCAACAGTAGTTTACCGCTGTTTTATAGTCATAAATCGATTTAACTGAAATAAATCCGGGTCACAAACTAAAACCGAGGGAAACACATTAACTATAAGAGGAAAGCAACAGAACAACAGAAACACTGAACTGCTACAAAACAAACGCCAACATACATAGAAACAGACTATTTGATAATTGCTATATTCCTGACTTGGTACAGGACATTTTAAGAAAAAATGGTGGGTTGAACCTGGTATTATGGCTAGCCAAACCTTCCGCTTATATGGCAATGTTAAAAATACCGCTAAAATGACAACATTACGTGACAGAACACATACTATAGAGTTATTGCGTATAGTTGAATTACAACCATTCTTCAAAGAGATATTTTTATTAATTGAAACGTGCTTAATGTATGTCAATAAACTCATCATATATACCAGGATTAAAATTGTGTACGCCAGACGCGCGTTTCTTCTACAAAAGACTCACCAGTGACGCCCAAATCACAATACTTAAAAAGGCCGAATAAAGTACGAAGTTGAAGGTGATTGAGGGCTCAAAGTTCCAAAATGTTGATAGGTCACTAAATTCGCATATTTTTTATTTTTTTATTTTTTTGCAGTTTGATATTTTCCTCATATCATGTTCACAGTTTTAAGTTTTAAGTTTGCATTTTTTTCAAACATTAGAAATTACCAAATATATTCTTCTTAAAAAGCGGGTATTAAATTTATGTTTCTAATTCCTGTGTAAACAGGTTTAGGAAATATATGCTGGAAAATCTTTTCTAATATTCCTTCAAATAAAAATAATCTGCTCTCAAAATTTAAGAACACAATCTTCGTGACTTGTATGCTTTTGTTATTTAAAGTTGAGTTAGAGTATAACAAATATTAACAAAGGGATGATTTCAGCTTCCCAATTTCTATGTAGCAACATTCCAGCAGCGCCTGCCTACGGAGTATATATCTCCCAGTTGATACGATATTCCAGTGCTTGTATTTTCTATCATGATTTCCTTGATAGAGGGCTGCTGCTCACAAGAAAGCTATGAAAACAAGAGTCCAAGTGGTGAAGTTGAAGACATCCCTTCGTAAATTTTACGGACGCCATCACGAGTTAGTTGACCGTTATGGAATATCCGTTTCACAGATGATAGCGGATATGTTCCAATTGTCGTAACTTCAATCCAGTTCCCCTTTCCCCGAATTTGACCCACCGAATTAGACTTATTACCGGGTTTGTACTAACATGAGCAACATGACGGGTGCCCCATGTGGAGCAGGATCTGTTTACCCTTCTGGAGCATCTGATATCGCCCCCAGTTTTTGGAAGGGTTCGTTTTGCTCAGTCCTTAGTTTTCTATGTTGTGTTTTGTGTACTGTTGTTTGTCTGTTAGTCTTTTTCTTTTTTAGCCATGGCGTTGTCAGTTTATTTTCGACTTATGAGTTTGAATGTCCCTTTGGTATATTTTGCCTCTCTTTAGCAAAAGTACAATTTCAATTTAAAAGCGTGCAAAAAAGTCTTCCCTTTATCCTCAACACAATCCTGGATTTCCTCTGGTAAATTAGTAAAAGACTTTGGTAAGATTTATTTATTTCAGTACATTAATGTTATTCTCGGGGGTTAAAAGTCTAAAATTAAAAATCTTTGGTCCAAAATAAGTAAATAAAGAGTGTAGCCGGCTAATTTATTCTAGTACAACTTTACCCCATGTGAAGATCGCTGACACGTTTAAACTCTCTTTGATTTAATCTTGAATAGAAATTATAAATGTGACTTTTTTTAAAGATCTGATAAGGATAAAAATCACAATCATTTATAAAATGTCAATTTCCTTGTTGTGGAAACTCCTCAATCTGTTACCAATAATACTTTTACTTTTTTAAAATAATATCGGACAGTATAATTAAACCAGATTGTTTCGTACTTAATCGTACAATGATTTGGTCTACAACGGATGAAAGTACAAACATTAAATTCTAAAATTATGTCTGATATTTTGTAAAAGTGGTACGCAATACAAGGGAAATAACTCTTTATAAGTCAACAGCACATTTTCATAAATAACCATTTCATTAATTCTTACGATCGGCATCATATTCAATTGATATATTGTTGCAGTGTGTATGTTTCTTTTAACAAATGGGTACATTTTATCGCTGTCATAAATAAAGGCCACAGTTGTATACCGCTGTTCAATAGTCATAAATCGATTAAGCGTAAACAAATCCGGGTCACAAACCAAAACCGAGGGAAACACATCAACTATAAGAGGAAAACAACGGAACAACATAAACACTGAACTGCGACAAAAACAAACGCCAACATACATAGATATTTGATAACAACTGCCATATTCCTGTTTTGGTACAGGACATTTTAAGAAAAAAATAGTGGGTTGAACCTGGTTTTATGGCTAGCCAAACCTCCCACTTATATGGCAATGTTAAAAATACCGCTAAAATGACAACATTACGTAACAGGAATACAGTACAAATAAACGCAAGAACACTCAGGACAGTTATATATAAGAAAAAATTAAGAAGATTTGTAATTATCTTCAATCGAACAACTTTCTAACATAGTCAAAATGACATAGATGTAAGCATCTAAAATGCCTTCAACAATTATCAAAACTTATACTGCACGGACAACTATTAAAGGGCACAACATATGTGAAACAATTTAAACGAAGAAAAAAACAAAGGCCTGATTTACGACATAACATTCCACTATCTTTAGTCGGAAATTATATAAAGCTTTTTCATTTTCCTGGTTTAAAGGGATGATATTTCAGTTGACAGTCGGTATTTCAATGTGTACTAATTGTTTACCACTGATGGCCGACTTGTTTTTGTACTCATATGAGGCAGATTTTATACAGAACCTTCTCAAAAACAAAAACAAAAAAAAACATCTTGCAAAGATTTTTAATTTCACTAACATATATATTGATAATTTTCTATCACTAAATAACCCACATTTCAATGAGTGCTGTTACACCACTGTCCCAGGCTAGGGGGTTGGGCGCTCACAAACCGATTTATTCCCGCCACATTCTGTATGATTCTGTCGCAAGTCAGGATGCTGTTATTCAGTGGTTGTTTGTTGCTTGATATCATATTTTGTTTTCGTTTTTTTGTTTTGTCCATAAATCAGGCCGTTAGTTTTCTTGTTTGAATTATTTTACATTTGTCATTTCGGGGCCTTATATAGCTTGCTATGCGGTATGGATTTTGCTCGTTGTTCAAGGCCGTATGGTGATCTATATTTGCTAACTTTTACGTCATTTGGTCTCAAGTGGAGAGTTACCTCATTGGCAATCATACCACATCTTCATATTTTTGTATATGAGCAAAGTTTGAAACCAAATTGTACATTTCCATTGAGTATGATGGTGAAGAACAATAAATAAAGGCAACAGTAGTTTACCGCTGTTTTATAGTCATAAATCGATTTAACTGAAACAAATCCGGGTCACAAACTAAAACCGAGGGAAACACATCAACTATAAGAGGAAAACAGCAGAACAACATAAACACTGAACTGCTACAAAAACAAACGCCAACATACATAGATACGGACTATTTGATAATTGCTATATTCCTGACTTGGTACAGGACATTTTAAGAAAAAATGGTGGGTTGAACCTGGTATTATGGCTAGCCAAACCTTCCGCTTATATGGCAATGTTAAAAATACCGCTAAAATGACAACATTACGTGACAGAACACATACTATAGAGTTATTGCGTATAGTTGAATTACAACCATTCTTCAAAGAGATATTTTATTAATTGAAACGTGCTTAATGTATGTCAATAAACTCATCATATATACCACGATTAAAATTGTGTACGCCAGACGCGCGTTTTGTCTGCAAAAGACTCACCAGTGACGCCCAAATCACAATACTTAAAAGGCCGAATAAAGTACGAAGTTGAAGGTGATTGAGGGCTCAAAGTTCCAAAATGTTGATAGGTCACTAAATTCGCATATTTTTATTTTTTATTTTTTGCAGTTTGATATTTTCCTCATATCATGTTCACAGTTTTAAGTTTTAAGTTTGCATTTTTTTCAAACATTAGAAATTACCAAATATATTCTTCTTAAAAAGCGGGTATTAAATTTATGTTTCTAATTCCTGTGTAAACAGGTTTAGGAAATATATGCTGGAAAATCTTTTCTAATATTCCTTCAAATAAAAAATAATCTGCACTCAAAATTTAAGAACACAATCTTCCTATAATGACTTGTATGCTTTTGTTATTTAAAGTTGAGTTTTCCGGTAACACTGGCTTCCTAAGTCTGTAATCTGTGAACAATACATAAAGGGACTTGTAACTTCTAGTAGAATTCAACAAGAAATTCTCTTTGTTTTTGGTCTATTGAGTTTTTATTACTGAAATTGTTTTTAGCCTACACTACATGACATTAATCTGTAAATCATTTATCAAAAAATCATTATGAGATTAATCAGATTGTAATTTTTTAAAATGAGATGAATAATTTTAAAAATCCCTATGAATAAATTAATGCAAGTGTATATTTTACTTTTCAATTCATGCGTAATTTCTTAAGAATTAGGAAAAAATATCAGTGATTCTCTATGGAAAAATTTGGAATTTTATTTCAATTTCAGTTTAAATTAACTTGATAACACCTTAGTTGGTTGCATAATTCCTTAAAAATAATTAGATCGTCTGTTTCCAGAAACGGTTCATCACTCAATACTCAAAATAGGAAACATTGATTTTGATATTAGCTTAAATAAAACAATACAAGTAAACAAATTTCACTACTTTTCATTTTAGATTTGTTCATTTTTCATTTATTAACAGTATAGCCATTAGACTTTCTTTTAAAGACATTATCAAATATTTTGGACGATATCTAAAAGTCAACAGAAATAACCGCCACACATATTGAATTATGTAACTTTTTATTTGCCGAAATGAAATATAATCTAGTCGTGGTTTAAATGAATTTGGATAAAATAATGACTGATAATAGTTCTTATGCATATGAATTAGTCTTTGAATATAAAATGAAATGTAAAATTTGTTTATACTTATTCTGATCTTTTGTAGTCCCATTAACTTTGATGTTATAATAAAATGAATTAATATTATATATAATTGGCTCTCATTTTTTTTGCTTGACCCTGTGAGCAATCTATTACCATTCATATCCTCCTCAAGTAAAGCGTGCAACATTTATTCCTTCCAAAATATCTTAACAAAAGGCATGTGTTTGTAGTCAAATCACATTTTTGATATGCATTTTTATATTCATTTACGTCTCCCAACTTCTGATTACAAAAAAACTATTTAAAACAACGTGACATTATTTATGGTATAAATATTTTTCGATTCAGTTGATCTGAATAGACGTTTTTTTTCAATAACGAATAGAAAATAGAAAATCCATTGAAAACACACGAACAAGAAATAACGTTACAGGCACATGAACAAACGAGAAAAGACATAAACGTATACGCACAACTCAAATATTGACATTTTAAAGTTCAATAACATCTAGGAGTGTAATCGGGCGCGATAAAAGGGTAAACATATTCTGATTTAAATACCACATTCGTCTTCCTGGCAAGTTTCTAAATTTATGACAGGATTTCTGTGATTTCCTGGATTAACCTTTATAAGGTTTGCTCGTGACACAACACTTGTTCCTGGATTAACCTTTATTACAGGCTGATATTCAGTAGAAATTAAGCAAAATAAATGGAACTCTTAATAAAAAAAGAAAAATAACAAAAATACCGAACTCCAAGGAAATTCAAAACGGAAAGTCCCTTATTAAATGGCAAAATCAAAAGCTCAAACACATCAAACGAATGGAAAACAACTTTCATATACCTGACTTGGTACAGACATTTTCTTATGTAGAAAATGGTGGATTAAAGAGAAGATATAAATGGTCAAGTTAATTGGTATATTTGTATTGTTTATGTCTGTTATTATGGGCTTCAATAGTTTGAAGTAGGTGCATAATTTAGAATATTTTGCATCTAATATACGTGTGCATAGTTAAGTCATAGCATGAAGCTTCGAGATATTTGTAAACTTTTAAAGTAAAGACACATTTCACAAAACAGTCGTTTACGGTAGGTGCAAAACATGTGGATCTGTTTTGCGCATAAGCATAAATTCCGCAGAAAAAACCCACAGAAAGATAAAAGATTGATTTTTTTAAAGCATTAATCTCTGCCACCGGCATGTTTTTTGTGAAAAAAAAACCCCTAAAAATGGGCAATAATCTCATAAAAAACCGGGTACATCTTTTTATGACCAGACGTATTAGTTGACTGTTTTTTCTTGAAAAAGTATAAAGCAAAAATATTTGATACACCATATTGCCTCAGATTCCATTATTTTTTTTATATATTTAGGCTACGTCTTGATTTAATAACACTTAACCAAGAAATAAAGTATATTGGTGAAGTGAAATACCTTTCTAATGAGTCATAACAACATAATAGGTGTGTCTTTTGGTGTGTTTTAAATTGGGTAATTCATCTTCAACCTCTGAAAATTTTAAGTCTGCCCTTCCATAAAGTATTTAATTATAAATATTTTAATGTTTTTATCTTTCAAAAATTCACCCTGACAACCGATCAGACAATAGTTTTAAGTTAACAAAAGCCACAAAGGTACATTACATGATGCTAAATAGCATTCGTTTCTTTAAATACAACTGTCATGTAAGAATGGTAATGATGCTATATGGATAGATTTATCGGTTTTCAAGAGCTAAATTGATAGCGCGTCATCCCTACAATGGCTTCTATTTTGCGATTGAAAAAATTAGGCAGCGTAATTTGGCGAGAGTTTTGACGAAATAGAATCATGACTGTATAAGGTTCGCTCGTGACACAACATGTGTTCCTGGATTTATCTTTGTAAGGTTCGCCAGTGACACAACACGTGTTCCTTTGTTTTACCTATGCGCAATACACTTATGTAAAAAAGAAAAAGAATAAAAAACATTTTTGTTCAGCTGTCCTTATGAAGACGAAACGTATACATTTAAAGAGATGCAGAATATACCAAATGGTTTATTGTAATAAGCTTTGTCAGATAACGAAACCATTATATACATTTTATAGTTTTTGGTGGGGTTCGTGTTGCTCAGTCTTTAGTTTTCTATGTTGTGTTTTGTGTACTATTGTTTGTCTGTTGGTCTTTTTCTTTTTTAGTCATGGCGTTGTCAGTTTATTTTCGACTGATGAGTTTGAATGTTCCTTTGATATCTTTCGCCTCTCTTTTATATAATATTAGACAAAATGTTTAGTTGACTGAAATATTGTAATGAATGCTCATTTCGACAACTTATGTCTCTTCAGTGATGCTCAAGGCCAACATTTTTAAAATCTTAATCCTAATACACACACTGACAAGCCGATAAAACCAATTATGTATTTTGTCCATCTGATGAGTTAAGCCTTTTCAACTGATTTTTATAGTTCGTTCTTATGTTGTACTGTTATATCACTGTCCCAGGTTAGGGGAGGTTGGGATCCCTAACATGTTTAACCCCGCCACATTATGTATGTATGTGCCTGTCCCAAGTCAGGAGTCTGTAGTTCAGTGGTTGTAGTTTGTTAATTTCTGTGTCATTTTGGTCTCTTGTGGACAGTTGTCTCGTTGGCAATCATACCACATCTTCTTTTTATATGAACAAAAATATCGACAAACCTCGACAAAGAATCCGAGGTATTAGATACATTCCTTTAACTATTTGATTTCCAAAATTGTATAACAGCAAATTTGAAAAAAAACAGTATTAGTATTTTCAAACCAGTGCCGAAATACTGGCTCTTGGGTTGGTGATACCTTCGACCGAGTAGTAGTTATAACATTAACGGTACCAATGTTACTGCACAAAGTGCACATTTTGACAATTTTGTGTCTCTTCAGTGAAGTTCGAGGCCAAAATATAAGAAAGTCCAAAGCCTAATGAAACGTTTAAGGGACTGTGCAATATTTATCTGAGGGTGGGGCCGGTGCAAACATGGACAGGGCACATACTTTTTTCATGCAAATAATGAGCGGGGCGAAAAGTTTTTTTTAACAAACATTTGGCGGGGCACACACTTTTTAAAACCCCTTCGTGTGTGCATAAAAAAAAAATTAAATCAGAGTATAAAAGATTAAAACTATTTATTAAAATCAAATTGAATAACCAGCACCTTTAACATATCAATGGCTTGAGATGATGTTAGTTCATATACCTATATATTATCTGAATGCAACATGTTTAAAGGTCTAAATGTTCTTATCAATACATATATTTGTGATTTCTGTGGGAAAAACATAACTTAAAAGAAAAAAATCACAATTGAATCTAAAACAAAATAACCTAATACAGTGCTTCAATATATTTTTTGTGTTTATGCTTTTAATAATCATTTAAAAATGAAATACTGACCAACATAATATATAATATGTACATGTACAATATATATATATATATATATATACAACCTATTTGTACACATGTATATTGTACTCACATTTTATTTATAAAGTAAAGCATCAAAGTATTAAACTCAAATGTATAAAAAAAAACAAAGAATGTTGGAGCTAAAATAAGAAAAATAAATGTTTGGCACTTTAAAAAATATTAAATTGCTTAAAGTACATTATTATTAAGCATTGTCTGTATAAATAAAATATCTGGAAAACTATAAACAATGTTTTGTACATTAAACATAACATAACATATGGTAAATAAATGCTTAAACATAAAAACTTCAATTGTATTGTAAATAAATCTTTAACATAAAAATTAAATTCTTAACCATTAAAAGAATTACAACTTAATCTATGAAAAAGCTGAATTATGTCCCTTGGGAGTATTAATTTCCAACAAAAGTCCTTGCAAACAGTAGAAAATGAAAAATTATATATGCCTGATATAATAAAAGATAGAAACTACAAAATGAAGCACTATTAAAATATTTGCTGCATGAATTGCCAAGAATGTGAACAATTCTTTACACAGGAGAATATAAATTCTATCTAAATTTAGCCTCAAGTGGGCCTCTTTTTTTCTTAGATGGACAATTTTAACACTGAAAATGCTTCTAGTATGACTAAAATTTTTATACAATAGAGTTAATATTGAAATCCTAGAATAAAGATTTATGTCAGTACCCATCAATTTGACTTATTATGATGAATCAGCACTTTTCTCAACACAGCATTGTTCTCAGTGAAAATTTCTATTCTTTGTGATAAAATCAAATGTACTAATCAAAAGCTTCAAAATAGTATAACATAACTGAAGTCTGATTTATTTTGATTTCCTTGCTATCTTCAGTATAGGTAAAACGGTACTATTTATTCTGCCATATGCGGCAATACTAACATATTCTAAATTTACCACTTTTGTATAATACAAACCTGGATAAAATAGTTATGTGTGGTGTTAGTACTTTATTATTCTGTTTTAAAATTGAAGCCAAATAGTATCATGACCAACTTCCAACGGAGTTTGTTTATGTTATCCATGCCCACCGTCATTTTACACCAAATTATGAAATTTTGGAAATCTTTTCGAATAATTCTCTAGAAAATATTTCAATAGGTTTCAAAATTTATATTGTAAATATACGCAGTTATTCATAGATAAATAAAAAATATATTGTACCCATACATCCAATCACAGCGCTCCTAAGTTGACTTTCTTCACAAAATAAAATCTTTATAATATTGAAATATATGCATTTGAGTTTAAATATCATCTCTGATATACATGTATTATTGAATGTTGTGCATTTTAGTTAAAAAATATCATGTTTCCATGTGTGTTTTATTTTTTTCCAGCAGGGCAAGGACTTTTTTCATTAATTGAAGCAGGGCAAGAACTTTTTATAATAAATATTGGCGGGGCATAAAGTTTTTTTTTAAATATTTGCTGTACACCAGCCACACTCTCAGATAAATATTGCACAGTCCTAAAGAGCTCATAAAACCAATAATGACTAAAAGTATAGCCAGGATGTTTCAAAATGTCTAGGTATTTTCAGAGAAGAATAGATTAAAAACTTTTGCGAAGGGTTAGACGCCAGGCAATTACCCTAAGGGCCAAGTAAGCTTAAAACGTAAACCATTTATCAGAGAAATTAACTTTAGTATTTGTGGGCATTTGTGACAGAAACAGATCAAAAGCTACAATAACTAGCAACTTCCAAGAGCATGAATCGCCCACCTGCATTAATTTTGTTCAATAAGCAAAAAATGCCTTTCATCAGAACGAAAGCATTAACACATAGCACATATCTGGCAAGTTTGATTTTAATTGGTTTAGTAATTTCTGAGGAGAAGATTTTTGTAATGTGGACGAAATGGGTCAACTTGGTCCAATTTAGGCATTTGAAGCGGTATTGGAATTTTCATCAAGATTAAAGTAGCATCAATTGATATGTTCCTTCTAAGGAATAGTCATTTTAATTCCACTTCGTCTGAACAAGCACCACATATTCTTATTTTCATTTAGAGAGACAGAGAAAAAAATGTAGGAAGTAAATACAAGGTATGCCTATATATGGGGTTTGAGCAAAGAGGAAGAACACAGAAGCAATTGATAACTTGTAAATCAAAATCAAAATGTTATTTATGTGGATTACATCTTAAATTTATATAAATATTGGGTATCGATAGGAGATACTTGCATTAACAAGCAAAAAATTCATCTGGGATGAAAATAACAAACATTAGGTCGAGCTTACAGTCGTCAACGTTTTTACCATGCACAGACGAGTTTGACATGAGGGAAAATACTTAAACAAAAGATATAAAATCGTTGTGAGATAAAAGATGTTAACAATCCTAGATTGTCTTACGAGGACAAAATGTTAGAAAACACATGGAAAAGTAATGTGTGAAACACTCCAACTGAAGTTGGGTATAACCGGTGTCGTTCAAGGTGTCACGTCATTCGTTGTTCAACAACAAATAACAAACTCTTTACCGCGTCAAGTTATTAAGGATGTTCGCTACTCTTGATTTTTGATTGTTTTGTCAGATATTCGGAATCCTCTAGTTTTATCCATGTAGTGTCAATGAAAATTTTGCCCACTAACCCCTACTCTTTTTTTTCATAATTTTATTACGAATAGTTTAAAAAGCCATTTTTGAAAATCTTATAAAATCGTTGTTATTTTTTCATCGTTTTTGAAAGAAAAAAAGGGCCAATGTTACATGTATGAAAAATCTAGAGCGAATCATTTCCCGCCAAAATTTCAATTGATTATACCTCAAAAACAAGGACACGGACCTATCCTTTTTTTTCTGCTTTTTAAGTTCCGTTATTTATAAACTATCAATTTATAACAGTCTTTTAAAAAGCTTGTTATTTTGAAACAAATGAGCGAACATCCTTAACGTCAGTCTGGGTAGATATTATCGAAACTAAAAGGTCTTTTTCATATCTTGATCTTGATTTTTTTCCTCGATAATGGCACAGACGGACGACTTCAAACCAGAATCCTTGACAAAGTGATGATTTCATCTTTCCATTTGTCTTCTTTCCATTTCTAACATATCCTCTGTCCCATCGTATGGCGTTTACATATCTAAATTAATTCACTAAGCTCGTACATGTTCACACTGTACTGACTTCATTATGAATGAACCGGAAAATAACAAGTGAACATTATCAAAATATGAAAAGAGGTGTGTTCCTTACTTGAAACTACTCCAACAGAGTTCACCATCACAAATTTTTCGACCGATACCAAGTGTTCGTATCTCAACTCACTAACGACATATTCTCGCGGTGTTAGGTCTTTAGATACCTGGATAGTCGTTTGATCTGTAATTTCTCCGATTGTTACTATTCCCGATTGTGACATTTTCACTGAGTGAAGATTCTCATGGCGGGGTGATGCATGAAAAGTAGGAGACGTTTTCCTCGTCGAAGAACCACCTGCCGATCCTTCATTTGTATCTTCTTAATCAATTTATATATTTGAACATCTGTAAACTACTGCTGTGATCAATTCTTCCACACAATGCAACGGAGCCATAGGCTTGTCCAAAGATCTCTTTGGAAGACTCTTGTGCTAAACAAAGTAATTGCTTCAAACTTTAAGGACCTAGACATCGACCATTTTCTATTTCAATTGTCGTTGGAATGTGAGCCGATCAGTCGGAGAGTAATAGTGCCAATAGTTGTCAATAGTGTCAGTAATTACTATATAATTGGAATTTTAGCTCATGTGATTATACATGGACAGTTCATACTACGGAAATTTGTGTCAGAAAATTGGCGATTGCGACTGCCCCCTTTCTGATGAGACATTTAATACGTGAAAATTTTAGGGAAATACTGTGCAAGTGCTTGAAGCGTTATAGATAACACATAGGTATTTCAGCGGGACTACCACCAACGTCTACGATGCGTCCAAAAGCTAAAGCGGCTGTGACATATCTCCGCATGGTTTTAGCAGCTGTACACCAAGTCATTATTTCGTTCTTCTGAAGGCAAGTGATTACATCATTCGACGACTTGAATAATGCACAGCTGTAACCTATTCCCGATTGTGACATTTTAACTGGGTGTAGATTCTCATGGCGGGTGATGCATGAACAGAAGGAAACGTTTTCCACGTCGAAGAACCCCCTGTGAGAGGTTTAGCTAGCTATAAAACCAAATTTAATCCGCCATTTTCTACACAAGGAAATGCCTGTACCAAGTCAGAAATATGACAGCTGTTTTCCATATCGTTTGATGTGTTTGAGCTTTTGATTTTGTCATTTTATAAAGGATTTTCCGTTTTGAATTTCCCTTGGAGTTCGGTATTTTTGTTATTTTACTGTTGTTTTTTTTTTTGCCATTGAGGTCGTACAATACATCCTAGTTAACATCGATTTACAGATGGATACCATGAAATACTTTAAAGACAGACAAAAGTGGATATACCTTTTGATTTTTAACTGACATCTGTATAGCAAATAGTGTCGAACGTTTCATGAATTTTTCAAATCCATTAGAATTACGTAACAACAAAGTAATCCGCAAAATCATCAACAGAAACCTATGCGAGCTGGAGAAATGCAAAGCAGCAAATATCAATCAGAACCAAAACAATGTCTTACCACAAAACAGTGGATCCAGATGACGATAAGGAAATCAATTCATCAATGTCATAAAGACAAATAAATAAATATACCATACCTGGGCGTATTGATATCGGGACTAATCAGATGAAGTTATATTCCAATTGGACAGCACTATGTCTAAGCAATTGTGTTTTTGCACTTCTAAAAAAGGCTGAATCCGTGAATTCAGTAGGGAGTTATTTGGACACCGAAAGTTTCATTGTTAGGTCTGTACAATAAAAATTAATTTAGTAGTGGAGAGGTAAATTAGGGGCAGGTAAAACAATCAATAAAAAAATAAATAAAAAAGTCACATATGGTTTCCTCTCTTTTCTTAAAGTATACTGATTTGAATGTATATTGGAAGTTGACAGACAAAACAGTGTAACACAATTTTCAATAACAAGCTTTTTGCATGGCTGTAACCTTTCAGAATACCAATCGACTGTTATTGGTCAGTGAAGACCGATTCTAACCAGTATTTGCCGGTTTTTTCCCCACCTTGTTTGCTGAAATTGATATTTTCATCTTCCTACATATTTAATCATACATTCAACTTCTACGGCATTTGGTCTCTGTAGAGAGTTGTCTCATTGACAATCATACAAGAGCTTCCTAATCGTATATTCAGATTAGAACAAAATTTAATTGGATGCCAGTCACTGACATTTGATCACATTACTATAAAAAAAACATTTTGTCTACTATTAATTCATCTATTTTGCCAGTTAATTCGATGAATTATCGAAATTTCAGATTTCTGTCATACAACCAAACTGAGCAGCTGGTAAATGAAAATAACAATTAATAAATTTCGTATGTCTAAAGCGAATTTTCATATATTTAAAAAACAAAAGACAATCTTTTGGTAAGCATCTTAACTTTCTTTTCATGTTAACTTTTTTTTCATCGCCATGTTGAATTTCTGTCGAAGCCCGTGCAAAAATACGTTAAAAACCTGCCCATATTCATACATTCCCATAATCCTGGAGTGACCTAATAGATACGCAGTCGTACAAAATACCGATTTATTCCAAAAACAAAACAGAATCCTAGTAAACCGACAAATTTGACGGATTTGTCTAGAAAATGAAAGCGTACCAAAATTTTAAGCTAGATGGTGAACTATCAGTCCCCGAGAGTATCATCAGCTCAGGAGTCAAAACTTCGGTACTGGCATGATTTATAACAAACCTTTCTAAAATTGTCCGATCATAAAGATATTATTTAGAAACTAAGGTTTTAACTCCGCCAAGCTAAGTTGATCTATGATGGATTAAGCTATTATTTTAGGTCCTTTTTGGTCAATGAGCTCTTCATTTGTTCTGGTTCTTATACATCATTGGCGTTCAAACATTCGGCTTTGAGCGTTACTGATGAATGTAATTCCAGATTTTTAAATTTATCAATAAACTCCAATTTTTATACAATATAAGTATCTTGAATTAATTGAAAAAATGTGCATTGTTCCTGGAAATTATCAGATAAAAATTCGATACAAAATACACTCTGTCACCCTTTGAAACGTCCTATATCCGAAGTCTTCTATAGTAGTCTCATCTCTATCCACACTTTTATGACAAACTATCCGGTGAAAAAGAAGATCATAAAGCAATGCATCCTTTTTAATCAAAACGTTTGAAGCATTTGTTCTGAAAATAAGAAATTCTCGAACTTTGGACATCAGAATTAAAAATAAAAGAAAATAAGAAGATGTGGTATGAATGCCAATTAAACAACTCTCCACAAGAGACCAAATGACACAGAACTTAACAACTATAGGTCACCATACGGCCTTCAACAATGAGTAAAACCCATACCGCATAGTCAGCTATAAAAAGCCCCGAAATGACAAATGTAAACCAATACAAACGAGAAAACTAACGATTAATGAACAAAACAATGAACGAAAAACAAATATGATATACAGCAACAAACGACAACAACTAAATTACAGGCTCCTGACTTGGGACAGGCACATACAGAATGTGGCGGGGTTAAACTAGTTTGAAGGCGCCAACCCTCCCTCTAACCTGGGACAGTGGTGTAACAGTACAACATAAGAAAAATTATAAAAATCAGTTGAAAAGGGCTTAACTCATCGGATGGATACGAAGCAGAAATACATCTAACAAAAACACAGAGTGGACGCGGCAGGGTACTTATACATCCCCACAACAAAAAGACACTAAGTACAGATATGAGCGTACTCGCAGTTACTGACAGCTAGTTCAAAGCCAATAACAACTAATAAAAAAGTCATGCATCTAAGACTAGAATATCAATCAGTATACATCCAACATGCAATAGATTTAGTGTAAAGACGTCATTAACAGTCAGAGATAAACATGACCTTGCGCAATGCCAAGATACAGGTATCGACATGAATGTGCATATGTATAAAATAATATTTAGTGTGATTTTAATTTACTGATAACAAAATCAATATCAAAACCAATAAAAACAATATTTAGTGTGATTTTAATTTACTGATAACGAAATCAATATTAAAACCAATAAAACAATATTCAATGATCTAATTATCTAATTATAGTGTTGAATTGTTTATATTTTGAAATATTACGAAAATGAAAATTGCTCTATGCTATCCTGCAATCATTCATCTTCAAAGTAAAATTGTTTTAATAAAATCAATAAGCAATCTAAAGATGAGTTAGTAAATGACTCATGTTTGAACGGACATATACCCCCAAATAGTTATTTACATGCAAATAAGTAAACACATTGATATTGAAAAACAATCTTAGTTTCGTTTCTCTTTATGTATTGATCACATATGCAATTGCTTAATACTTTTTATGCCTAACCTTCATCCTATGTTTTTTGTTTATTCACACATTGTTGTGAATCGAATGGAATTTTATTCGACTGTCATACAAGTGAGAGGCTTAGATAGCTAAAAAAAAAACAGGTTTATTCACCATTTTCTACATAAGGAAATGCCTTTACCAAGTCAGGAATATAAAAGCTGTTTTCCATTCGTTTGATGTATATGAGCTTTTGATTTTGCCATTTGATAAGGGACTTTCATTTTGAATTTTCCTTGGACTTCGGTATTTTTGTTATTTTTCTTTTTTTGTAAGTATTTTTTAAAATGTTTAGTGATTGCTGGTCCCCTTGGCCATTGCGTAGAGGAGTGCTTGCTTCATTATCATAGGTTAGCGGAGGTCCATAAATCACAGTTTGAAATGCTTTGTTTCTACTTGCATGCCCTTTTATTTATTTTCTTTTGCATGAATATGAGTGACTTTAATGGGATAGGCGGTTATAGAGCTCACCAGAGCTCATATAAAAATTAGAAGGTGTAGTATGATTGTCAACGGGACAACTATCCATCAGAGACAAAATTGCATAGTTACACTGTACGCATTCAACGAAGAGCATAAGCAATATAAAAGGCCCCCGAAATAAGATTCTTCAATTGTTTTTGTAGTCGGATGTCTTAAGTCGGATGTCTTTTAATGAATGACTTGAAACCATATACAACATAAAACATAAGTACATTTATAATACCAATATGACTTCTCGTGTGTTATTGTTACCAAAAAAATATGACGACTGATTCGAGTTTATTGGAAGTCGGGCCTGTTGAACTAGCTTTATATTAAAGAGCCCGGATTTTCACATTTTAATTGTGAAAAAAAATCTGCATTCAAGTTCATAATGAAAATAATAATCTGAAGCGTTTTACTAGATTAACCGTCAGGAACACTAAAACTCAAAAATGTTAAAGTCAAGGATGTATGATAAATTAAAACGTCAAAAACTATATATGACTAAAAGGAACACAACAGTTTGCAGTAGTTAGTCTAGTACTAGTATATTCTACTTTATATTAAAGAAGGGGCGAGTATGCTAATGATTGTCATTAGTGGAACATTACTTTTAAATAGGGGGCTAGTGTGTGAAGTCGTCTAGCATCTGTTAGAACAAGTTTGCAATTTCTTTGATGCGGCATTATAGGTTGAAATTTGGGGTGAATGTATGTATAGTCTGTAAACTTATTTTATTTCCCCCATTACAGGTGAGGCTGCTGGGGCGATTCTTTGAGAGTCTACAGAACTCAATAGTATCTTATCGGTGGGACGATAGCATTAGTTACCACGTTTTATATCAACGGGATTTCAATCCTTTTTATCGGTGATGCGATTTGACTGATTTTAGAGGCGAGATTAACCATACATAATGCCTACCCATATCAAAATGAGCAGAGAGCATGTCATCTTAGAATTATTTCGATTCTAATATAAAAATTTATAACTTTTGTCAGTCGAAGTGGACTTTTACGACAAGTTCGAAAGGCAGCCATTTTGATTTGATGAAACCAACGCGTTATATTTTTGTCAGCAGTTGGAGTTTTTTTCAAAGTGGGAGCTAGTTGTTTTGAATTCATAAGAAATTGTATCATCCTGTAACGTTCATTGGAGTACCGAAACTGAAATGTATTTCCAAATTACCGTTTATTCATTTTTGACATCATAGATTCTTAAAATTCTTATTTTCATTCCTCTGAGAAAATATTTTTCCCTGTATTTATTAACAATTGAGTCTCGTGTGTTACTCCAAGAAACGCTACGGTTAAAGCTATCGAGTTTCTGCTAGTTTACATGTACCGACTTCACTTTAAATAAAACTTATTTCTATGTCCTCGATTCTATATCCTATTCAACTAATATATATATATATATAGATTGCCTAACAATGTAATTTTAACATACTATTTAGTATGTAAATATTAGAATGTTTAAAATATTTACAGAACGATAAAAATAAACGCAATATTTCGCTAGACCAACTAGCTTTATCAAGCGTGCATCTATCCAGGTGAAAGTGGATGTAGATTATAAGAAACTTTTGCAGCTCAATGTACATGTTGCACATGAATTTAGCTGCCTTGTAAATAATACACAATTTGGATGAAGTGCAAGATTATATTCAAAATTGGTGGTTGAAGTTTGCAACATCCAGTGGCCAATATTACAGGATAAAAAGGACGAAGCTGTGTACTAAATTATTCTTTATCTTTCCTGTATCTTTTATCGTCTTTTTCGTTAAGACCATCAGGTTCTAAAGTGTGGAGCTGGTGGATCCAAAAGTTTTCTCTTCTCCTTCTCGCCGTGGTGTCCCACTCGGTGTTGACTTCTATGATTTGGAAAGTAACATTATCAAAAGGATGTTTTTTTTGTGCGAAGATGTCTTGTGAGAAGAAAGTTTTTGTTGGTTTTGTACCATGAACGATGGTTATTGAGCCGAATATTGAATTTATCCATTGTTTCTCCCACATAATGAATGCCACAAGTGTTACATGTTAATATATTAATTGAGTTCTCCGTTTTACAGTTGGAATTTGAGTAGATGGTATAATTTTGTTTAGTGACGGAGCTGATGAAAGAACTGCTTGTATTGGCAGCTTTGCAACATAAGCAATTCCTTCGACCACATTGTTTGTAGCAACCGGGAGGTGGAGTAGGTTGCTTTGTTAATACAGATGTCACTAATTTGTCACGGATATTTTTAGGTCTTCTGAAGGCCATGACTGATTAATCCACACTCCCATAGATTTGTATGTCATGTGTTGCTATTTATAGGCACTTATATATATATAAAAGTTTAAAAAGAAGGTTTCAAGTAAAGACCGATCTGTGCAAATGTATGCAATTTTCTGAACTGTTAGAAGGTGTATTTGAACATTGAAAATTTCGATCAACATTTTCAAATTCTGGGAACGTTTTGCTCTCGTAGACTATATAAGATTAATTATAAGCTGTTTTAGGACCAGTTCGAAAAGGATGGAATCACTGAGATATAATTTGAACTATAGGTAAAGAGCCAGTAAATGCTTAAAAGCATGTAAAATTAAGAGTTCTAATATCACGTTCTTCTTTCGCTTTGTAAAAATAGAACATGCATGGGTTGTACGTGTTCGACGTCACTTCGTATTCAGAACAAAGCCGGAGACCAAATCGGACGTTTATGTTGGTGTTACGCACTAAGAAATTACTAGTAAATAAAAATCATTCTAAAAATAGGTTAACATGTATGTGTTGATTTTTCAATCGTAAAACGGTTTGGTTTCTATAACGTGTTGTCTTCATCAAATCCAAATTGCTGCCTTCCGAACGTGTCCTATAGGTCCACTTCGACGTACAAAAGTTATAAATTTTGCTATTAGAATGGGAGTAATTCTATCATGATATGCTTATTTTAAAATGGAAATCTCCTCGAATGTGACCTACCGAATAAGACTTATCACCTGGTTCGTACTTACATGAGCAACATGACAAATGCCACATGTGGAGCAGAATCTGCTAACCCTTCCGGTACACCTAATATCACCCTTAGTTTTGTTCTAAAAGGATGCGTGTTTTAGTTTTAAGCGTTGTTCTTTGTTCTTCTTTTTTATTATTCAACGTCTGTGTTGTTTTTACCGGTAACAGTCCTTTCTATCCTTTGTCATAAAAACGTTTTAATTTCAAAATTTCACACTCGGTCGGGTTTCATGGTTTGAAAACTGACATGACCGATGATTAATGAATTTTGATGATGGCTTAGGGCAAGATAAGAGTCGATTGTCGATTTGCTTTGTGTGATGCCTTATTACTTAATATAGCATATCAACGTATTTTAAAGGAGTCATACGACGGGTGTCACATGTGGAACAGGATCTGCCAACCCTTCCGGAGCACATGAGAACACCCCCGGTTTTTTATGGTGTTCGTTTTGCACAGTTTTTAGTTTTCTATTGTTGTGTTTTGTATACATTTATTTGTCTTTTGGTCGGTTTTCTTTTTATTGGCCTGGCATTGTCGGTTTGTTTTCGAATTATGAGTTTGAATATCCCTTTTGTATCTTTCGCCTCTCTTTAACATGAGCAGGTATTATATTTGTCAACATTTTACACCTCGCTTTCGCTCGGTATAAAAATATTGACAAATATAAGGCCTACCCATGTTAAAATGAGCTTAAAGCATCTCATGCAAGAATTATTTCTTAAACACTCTCATTCTGTTTGGGAAAACTTAGATTTTCCTAAAACATAGCTGCAATGTACATTTACCTTTTTGTATACGAGATAAATAAAATATTGTCATTATATTATGTAAATAGATTTCAAAGACCATAATCAATTAAAACCTGTCTAAGTATTTACTGAACCCCTCCCTAACTGAGGATCCGATCAAAATATAGAGGTTTGCCACATAAACAGGTTAAATAATTAAAAAAATTTCACTACATGTCTTCAATTAAGATTTCAGTGTAGACAGATGTTAAGTTTACAGATGATTTGTTCAGACAGATTTCACTGTAAATATCAATCTTGGCTGTGAATATCCAATAAACACCTTGACTGTTAGATTTCACATGTTGCAAACAAAACAAAAGCCATCAACGTCTTGATATAATCTGTTTATATAATAATAGGACGAAAGTAGTGATGTATAAATACTAGATAGATACGGATTACCCTGTCGACACAGCCGGGCCTACTGTCATAAAAATTTGGAGTACGACTATCGAACTTGGACTCAGAAATAAACCATTCAAGATATTGGATTTGGTGTTTCAAATACAAATTTTAGACTCCGAGTTCGGAGTTAACTTTTATTACCAAAATGCCAGGTTCATGTGATTCCTTTATTTTTTATTTTTTCCCTTGATGTGTATCTTCTTAAAGGATTTATGAGATTTGAAAATCAGTAAAAACTCATCACTGTTTAAACTACTGTTACACCAATAAAGGCAACAGTAGTATACCGCTGTTCGAAAGTCATAAATCGATTTAGACAAAAAACAAATCCGGGTTACAAACTAAAACCGAGGGAAACACATCAACTACAAGAGGAAAACAACGAAACAACAGAAACACTGAAGTGAACAAAAAAACAAACGACAATGCAACACACACAGAAACGAACTATTAAATCACAGCTGCCATTTTCCTGACTTGGTACAGGACATTTTAAGAAAAAAATGGTGGGTTGAACCTGGTTTTGTGGCTAGCCAAACCTCGCACTTTTATGGCAATGTTAAATATAACACTAAAATGACACCATTACATGACAGGAATACAGTACAAATAAATGCAACTTTAAGTCCTTGGAACTGTCACATAATGTAATTAAAGGGTTTTTTTTAACGAAGGAAGGATGTTTTCCCTTTCATTGACTCACAGCACATTAAGCAAATCTTATCTGCAGAACATTTTAAATGAGACTAGTAGTATATGGGAATGGCTGGTGTTTTTGCATTGATAAGCCTAATTACTTATATAAACACATTTGACAAAGTCCATCTTTGGCTTCAGGAACACCAAATACTAACCACACCAAATATGGAACATAAAAATGCACAATGGTGTGAATTATTTCTAACATGTTTTGCTCCACACATATATAACTGTCAGGTCATTTGTTTTGACAATTTTTTTCATATGTAGAAATGCAAAGTCAAGGTTTTTTTTGGGGGAACTCTAATATTCCAACTAATTAGAAATAATACAAAAGTGCATAACTATATATCTGGTGTTAGTTATTCTTTCGTGTTTAGTTTTATCCCATGTAAACTGCAAGAGACTGGTTTTATCCCATGTAAACTGCAAGAGACTGGTTTTATCCCATGTAAACTGCAAGAGACTTAGCATTGTTTAAAAAAAGTAAATTAACAAAAATACCGAACTCCAAGGAAAATTCAAAATGGAAAGTCCTTATCAAAGAGAGTCGAAAGATACCAAAGGGACATTCAAACTCATAAGTCAAAAATAAACTGACAACGCCATGGCTAAAAGAGAAAAAGACCAAAAGACAAACAACAGTACATAAAACACAACACAGAAAACTAAACTGAGCAACAAGAACCCCACCAAAAACTGACGGTGATCTCAGGTGCTCCGGAAGAGATAGCAGATCCTGCTCCACGTGTGGCAAATAGCAAAATCAAAAGCTCAAACACATATTCCCCATATTTAGATATGATAAAACCATGTTTTGCTATGATGATGCAAAAGGCGCCCAATTACCTCAACTGGTAAAAATATGGCATGTTATTGTGTGTTTTCACTTTTTTCATGATCTATTGTCCTTGAATTATTCATTTTTGTTCCATCTTTATTGCACCTTATTTTTGCTGTTATAACAAATTATTCATTTTCCTTTAAACAGCTTTTCGATTGTGTTCAAGTGTGATAAGATAATTTGTTTTTCTTTGGTACTAGGATAATACTATTTGTTTACTGTACATCAGGATGGAAAAATATGTTTACAAAATCTTCCAATCCTCCCATTTCTCCTGCTAATTAAATGACCCTCCACTAAGCAGATATTCTACCTATGAAATGATTTACAGATAGCAATTTCATTATTTATTTTTTATCGCCTTCAAAGTTTCTCGCTACTTATCATTGTAAAAATAGTTTATAAAAACCATCAGTAAAGGGCAATAAATCAAATTAATAGTTAATTGACCATTTTAGTCCTGTAACCTTTTGACAAATCTTGTTTTGGTGATCATTTCATATTTACAATTTCGATCTATCTAGTATAACTTTAAAATTGGTATCTTCTTCCCAGGGTATTTGGTGGACTTCGTGTTGCTGTCTTTAGTTTTCTATGTTTCGTTTTGTGTACTGTTTGTGTTTTCGTGGTTTTTCGTTTTTGCCATGGAATTGTTATTTTGTTTTCGACCTGAGTTTAAATATCCATTTGGTATCTTCCGCCTCTCTTTTATAGTTTTCAACATAAAAGGCTTCAATGATAATATTTGACAAAAAATCGTCATCTTTGGGCATAACTTTTATTAGGAGTTAAATGGTTGTTTCAGTCATGAAATTTTTAATTTGTAGATTCAGTTTTGGCGGTAACAGTTACTAGTTTACTGATTTGAAGTTTTTGTAATTATGTTCGTTTCTGGATAATGTAAGCAACAGGTCAACCATATTTTGTTTTGGAATGATTGTAAGGAGTACATGTCTGTCTGTCATGGTTCATTTGACCTTGATCTCATTTTCGTTGTTCAATGGTCAAAGTTGAATTCTATTGTTAAATCTTTTTCTCAAATACTATATGATACCGCCTTGGTGACTTAGTGGTAGAGTGCTGGCCTTAATGTGTGGGAGGTCGTATGTTCAATCTCCTTCCGGGTCAAACCAGACTCAAAAATTGGTAATTGCTGCTTCTCTGCTAAGCACTCGGCGTTAGTCACAAGGACAGACTGGTCGGCCAAGAGTCAGAAAAATGTGTCCAGGAAAGCTGGCATATCTTCGAGTGGACAGTTACCTTGTGAACTTGCATGTTAAAAAATCTGGCTCAATGTGTAGGTCTTGTACATGGAGCGTTCATATTCGTATGACATTAGCATGGTCTCGTCTTGAATATACAATGAACTTACCACTGGATATTAAACAGCCATCCATCAAATACGTTTCCTTATTGGTCTGCAATATTTGGTGTATAAAAGGATTGTAACGTGTAATTGTCCATCTGGCAAAGTTCATCTGACCTTGAGATTCACTGGACAACATTAAGTTTACATGATTAGGTCTGTTTCTCAGATTCTAGTAGCTATAGGTCAACTGTTTTGGTACATAAACTCATCATAGATACCAGAATTAAAATTTTATATAGAATGATTTCAAAAAGTACATGACCTGCCAACAGAGTAAATCTGACCTTCACCACAAATTCTTAGATATTGATAATGTTAAGTTTATGTTATACCTGCAGTTAGCCCTTGGTCTTTAAGGCTTGCAACATAAAATTCAATCAAGAGTAGTAAAGACTTTTCAATGTATGCACTCTTGTTATTGAAATAATTTATAAAATGACTTCAATTTCATACAATTTCAATCCCTTAAGTTAATATAATCCATTGTCAAACACAAATCATTCCTTTGGGGAAAAAATCTTGGTCTGTATCATGGTGGATGTTTTGAATGCCTAAATTGCAGTTTGTACAGTAAAATCGGTTTAAAAAAGGGATAAGATGAAACATCTGGATTGAACAAAAAAAAACAAATTGCAACTTCTTTAAGGGAGACAACTATATCCCAGTTATCCAAAGTAAGAATAGTTGGCATTTACAATTATACTTAAGTGTTGATAATTCGTCATTTAAATTACTAAATTAGGCTAGAATAAGATTAGCGAAAGTAAGAGAGTTTCATGAGCTAATTTTAAAAATCAGTACAATTGGGCCCATTTTTGGTCCCTGATTGGACTTTTCATTCAGTAACAAAGTAACAAGACTTAGTAATTGACTTCTAACAATCATTTCTGCATGTTTTTTTTTTCTATTCACTTACTTCAACTTCACATATCTGGTCTTGATAAGAAAATTTGTACGGGGCTTCTGTGGAAACCTGTGTCTCACCTGTGTTGCTGCTGTCAGTGTGAAAGTGTAATGTTGGCTTAAAAAGTGAGTCCATTTATCAGCAATATACAGAATTTAAAACTTTTTCTTTAGATGCTATTTCTTGGTCTTGAAGATTAGCTTTTGTCCAAGTTTCATAACAATCCATGAAGGTTTACAAATTTATCATGTCAAAAAAATTTAATCCCAGACTGTCTGTAAATGTTAACTGTAAAAAAGTAATTTCACAAATCAGAAAAATACTGAAAGAGTAAAAAATATATTTTAAAAATTTGCTTCAGTCATTATCTCTTAATCATAAAAAAAGCTTCTGCCAGAGTTTCATAACAGTCTATGAAGGTTTGACAAAATAATTGATGTGTAACAAACTTCAACCCCAGACTGTATATGTTAACTGTAAAAAATGAAGTCCATTTATCAGTAAAATATGGAAAAATGTAAATAAATATTTTTAAAATTTTGCTCTTGATACTGTATTTTGGTCCATGAAGGTTTGACCAAGTTATTGATGACTGAAAAACTTTAGCCTCAGACTAAATCTGAATGTCAACTGTAAAAATCAAAGTGATGGAAATCACTCACGGAAAGATTGGAAGAGTAGTTTGAATAATTTCAAATTATATTTAAGTACCCGGTATGTTGTGGACAAAAAGAACATTAATATAGCACTATTGCAGATAATTGCATTTACTAAGGGTCTTTAGAAGGATAAGCACCTTTTCAGTACATAAAATGAGCTAAATATGAATCAATGAGAGTTGGTCAACAACTTCGTTCAAATTGCAATTAATATCTTAACCAAAGAATGTTCCCTGTTACATGTTTCACCTTTTACATTTTATCTTTAGAAACAGAAGAAACTACCAAATAAAGATTCTTTGAATAAAGTTTATCAACTTTCCTTGTATGCCATGGGACTAACAGATAGACATGAAACTTATATCTTTATTGTCTCCAAAAATTAATCTAAAAAGTTTGTTTTGCGGACATTATGTAAGTTGATTTTTATCTCCTCTAAGAATTGCTTATTGATTTTGAAAACAATTATCATGATTATATGACACTGAAGATTGAAGATTGAAAAGTTGTAGGGTGTATTTTAATTCAATCTTTAATTTAATATTTTCCAGAAAAGGGTATTGAAAATGTACTTTTTCAACATAAACAAATTAAAAAACTTATTTTATTGAAATCATTCTTCATTGCAAAAATACACTTCCTGTATTCAAATGACTAATATTGTTCAAAGAAATTTGATGGGGAATAAACTAAAAAAAAATATTGGTTTGCTCAGTTACAAATTTTGAAATTTTACTGTTTGAAGCAAACCACTTATAAGTGTAACCTAAATTATTGATTCATTACAGATGATTATTGCACAAATTTATCAAGTAAAATATAGACCTTACTTGAATACCTTTTTATATTTATATTTAACATTTTATTTTTCTTTTGAAAAAAAGATCTTGTTAATCCTTAATCATTTTTCTTTCAAAAATAATTTATAGAATCATTTTATGTAGTGTAGGTCAGAAGTAATAGGCAATGAATAAATCTATCAATTCTATATTTCAAACATCTAATATACATTTGTGTATTCAATAATGAGGTCAAGTATTTGCATATTAATGAAATATCTGCTTAGTTATGTAAGACTGAGGTTGATTAGTAATTTGGTTAATAGGATTGGCATTTAAGGAGGTGGGACATTCTAATTAAGGCCCCACCTTGTCTCTGATTGTTTGGTGATCATGGCAGGTGTCAATCATGCTGGTAATGTTTCATTACTCTTACCTAAATAAAATGACAAAACTAGCCTGTAAATTGACAAAACTAAAGACATATTTGAATGAACTGCTCTTATAGATATAACCCAAATTTTTCACAGTTCATATGTGCATATGAACATAGGCATGAGAATTACAGGGAACTATAGGTCAGTGTGTATACATTCTGTAGATTTAGTAGCTAACATGTGCTACTTCATGTTTGGGAGGCCGGTGCCTCAGAAAAGACTTGGAACAATAGTTCCAATCTTTTTTTAAAAAGTTCATTTATCAGTAAAATACGGAAAAATGAAAATAAATATTTAAAACATTTTGCTCTGGATACTGTACTTTGGTCATAAACAAGCTTCTGTCCAAATTTCATAAAATTCCATAAAAGTTTGACCAAGTTATTGATGTCTAAAAAAAATTTAACCACAGACTGACCTAAATGATGACGCCGCTGCCGCCGTCAATGGAATCTAAGATCACTATGTCTCGCTTTCACATCATAGATGTTGCAGTCGACAAAAAGCAAAATGCAATTTCCCATAGCTTATCAGTGTGAACTTTCACCTCTGCTGGTTGCCATTATGAAATTCCAATCAACACCTAATAAACATACTTCAATTGTAAGGACCTTCACAGGAATACAACAGTTTTTTTCTATTCGTTTGATGTGTTTGAGCTTTTGATTTTGCCATTTAAGGGACTTTCCGTTTTGAATTATCCTTGGAGTTCAGTATTTTTGTTGTTTTACTTTTTCACAGGAACATAATTGGGAAGTTTGATTTCAGGCCATGGTGGTCATGTTTATTGATTAATATGCACCAAAAGTAACACTAGGATATGATCTAGTCTCTACCATCTCTGAAAAGTTTGGTTTCATTCAATTCAGTGGTTTTCAAGAAAAAAGATCAAAATGTTAAGAACAGACTACAGAAGGTGGTAAAAGATCACATGATCAAAGGCCAGGTGTTAGTCTACTGAACCACAAAAATAGACAAAAGGCATTTATGTTTTGTTTTGATAATAATATTTCCTTTCTGTGTTTGTATTGTCATCAAGGTTCCTTCATTTATGTATCAAGCGTGTTTACTCAGTGGTATACATAAAATTCCTTTTGAAACTAGAGGCTTCATGATGGCCATGTTGGGTGATACATCAAAGTATATTTTACAATCTGAAATCTTTGAAGGGCAATTACTCTTATAATGAGTCAATTATGGTTTAGACACATTGTCTTTTTTGTAAATCATGTATTGCTGATAATTTCAGATTTTCTGTACCCATTATGACTTTCAAAATTTAGATAATAACTTACATTTTACCCTTATGTTCTATCATTACACATTGCAGCCATTTGTATTTAATTGACCAAAATATAATTAAAGAACTTTAATGTAAATTTCTAGAGAACCAATCAAGTCAAGTTTCATTTCAATTAGTTCAGTGGTACTGAAGAAGATCTTTGTTTAGGAATTATGGATGTCTAGTGATTACAAAATCTCATTCTGGCCTCTGACCAGAGAAGGTGAAAGATGAAAAGTTTATAAAAATTTCTGTAAAATGCATAATTTTCTATGACCTTGAGGTAATGCAAAAAGAAATCCAAAGTACTATATATCTCTATAAAAAAAATTCATATGGTACAGATTTTATTCTTGATAAATATTTTTTGTTTATGTACATCATGCTACATATTGAATCACAGACTCATTTGCATTAAATATTAACTAACATAAATTTGCAGACATTATTTATTGAAGTGTAATAATATGAATGCTACATATTTATAATAAATATTGTAATGGATCTCATTCCCACTAATTGTTCTAGGAACTTTCTTAAATAATAGACACTTATCCAGATCAATGTCTTACAAGTACTTACAATAAGTACATATAATATTAACACATTTAACTGGTTTATCTGTTTGTTTCAGTTTTTATATAATACAAACACAATGATCTCCATAACAGACATTATAGGGCAAGTGACTACCTCGGTCAGTATTTAGTTTTGGTTCTTCCCTCAATAATTCCTTGTCACATCCTCTCGCGTTTTTCCTGTATTTTTCGGCATTTTCTTTCCTGATCCATCCTCCAGTTCTTTAGATTTGTAATAATGAGGTGCAACTTCCAATAACCAGCTGTTTTCTATTTCTATTACCTAAAATTATTTATATCACATGTTAAATAAATCACCTTAGATTATGTTTCCTCGGAGTTCAGTATTTTTGTGATTTTACTTTTTTCCATAAAAGCACACCTGGTACAAAGGGATGGCACTTCCACATCTCATCTTTGGCGGGGTGTTTTTTGTACAGGACAAGTAAAGTGTAAGAGAAATTCTAAAACTGCCTCTATAGATGGTTACCCTATTTTAAAGTGCCTTCCTGGGTAACATGCATGTTTTAATGGAGCAGCCCTGATGTGTATAGCTAGTTTATCTACAGCAATTTATCATACAAGAATATATCCACCTTCCCTGGGTAACATGCATGTTTTAATGGAGCAGCCCTGATGTGTATAGCTAGTTTATCTACAGCAATTTATCATACAAGAATATATCCACCTTCCCTGGGTAACATGCATGTTTTTATGGAGCAGCCCTGATGTGCATAGCTAGTTTATCTACAGCAATTTATCACACAAGAATATATCCACCTTTCCTGGGTAACATGCATGTTTTAATGGAGCAGTCCTGATGTACATAGCTAGTTTATCTACAGCAGTTTATCATACAAGAATATATCCACCTTCCCAGGGTAACATGCATGTTTTAATGGAGCAGCCCTGATGTGTATAGCTAGTTTATCTACAGCAATTTATCATACAAGAATATATCCACCTTCCCTGGGTAACATGCATGTTTTAATGGAGCAGCCCTGATGTGTATAGCTAGTTTATCTACAGCAATTTATCATACAAGAATATATCCACCTTCCCTGGGTAACATGCATGTTTTAATGGAGCAGCCATAGCTAGTTTATCTACAGCAATTTATCACACCAGAATATATCCACAATAACCAACTTAAATTTAGAAAGGTCTGTGGTGTGTGTTTGTGTGTTCTTAACTGAAATGCTATAAATAGATTTTGTTGGTAAACTTTCTTTATTCATGGATGATTTTGCTTTTAATATTATTAACTGAAAATCATTAAAAATTTATTTAAACACCTCCACCCCCTGTAAAAGGTGTCTTTTTCTACCGGTTAGATCTATCAACCTTTGAAAAAAAATTCATTAAGGGATATAACTGAAATCAGTTTAAATAACTGAAAAAAAAAATCAACCCTGTTTTAACAAAGTTCCTTTACCTATGAATGCTAATTGGTTTTGATTTATTTGTTTATTAACATGTATTTTGTTAAGCAATAACAAGAGTGGATATACTGTATTGCATTTGAAATATTTTACAACGGATGAACCCAGAAACTAGGTTCAAGGACAAATTAAACCTGTCAAATCCACATGTACATATTATAATAAATTCACACTGTGTGACAGTTGTATATAGTTCTGCATTATTGACAAAACTGTGTGAGAAATCCTAGAACAGAACTAATCCTAAAACTTAATTTAAGGGAGATCAAGTGTTACTCCGCCATCTTGGATTGTAAAATATCAGGAAACAATTGGTCTAGATCTTTAATGAAATGGGCAAATTTTGAGAGAAGAATGTAATTCATTTGCAAAACTTTTCAAATAAATGAAGAAAATTATGTGCTTTATAGTATTTTTACAACTGTTCCTTACAAATACAGAATATTTTTTTATTCAATTTTTTTCAACTTTGCCATTTAATGGGAGATAACTCAGATAAAGTTACTTTTATAAAAGAATGTGTTATGAATTTACCTATTCTGTTTTGTAGCAAGAAAACGAGTCCTGTGACCCCAATTTTTATCTATGATTTTTGAAAGCACATTATAAGAGCTAACTTCTCATATTTTATCTTTAAATTCTATTGCTTAAATGTCTTTTTATCATACAAAATATGAGTTTCCATGCATAATCTACACAAAATCTGACAGTTTTGCACAACCTGTAGCTTGAACAAAAGCCCTGTGACCCATACATTTTATTATATTTTTGAAAAAAGCATGATTTGAACTACATTTTGGAAAATGATTAAAAAATTCTATGGATTTTAATTTAGACCCCCCATCTACCTTAAACACTGTTATGTCAAAATGAGTTCATGGCCATATGACACATGTCAGATGAACATATCCTCCAATCATAAAAATCAATAACTCTTAACCTGTCACAGTTACTGAGAAACAGGCCACATGGTGACCTATAGATGCCAAATTTTCCGTCCTTTATTCTCATTGGTAATCATATCACATCTTCTTGTTTTTATACTTATCATGAAATCTTAGCCTGACTACTGAACACATTTGTTCATAAATGTATTGTAAAGTGCTTAAATATTCATATCTATGTTTATTTGCTTCAGTGTCCTTAAAGCACCTGCCCTTGGTGACTCCTGCATTTGGATAACTATAATATTTGTTCATATGCATCAGCCAAGAGGAGGAATTAACTCATAAAAGCTAATTTCATAATGGATATGATGCTGTTTCTGGTGCATGGTCAACAAACATTGAACATTGTGGTTTACGGTTTATAGAGTTATATTATTAGTTTTAGGTTTCTTAGAAGTTACAATTTTTTTGTATACCTTGATATAAATGTTTTTTTTTTTTTTTCATTTATTCATTTATTTTTGTAAACATAATCACCTGTCTCATGAATTCTTTAGTTGTGAAAACAAGTTCATGATAGATAAGCCATCTTGGTCGATCTTCAAACAAACTACTGTTTGGGTGTACCATAACTGTTTGCTGATGTTTTACAGTTCTGTAATTACCACCCTTTGATAATCTAGCTGTGTGGTAGAAAAATCCTGCTGTGATGGCCTGAAAAAAAGCAATAAATCACATTTTCAAAATTTGATGCAAATAATGTATACACAAGAAGTACACAATAGATACACAAGAAAAACACTATAGATACACAAGATGAACAAATAGATATACAAGAAAAACACAATAGATACACAAGAAGCACACAATAGATGCAGAAGAAAAACAAATACAGGAGAAAAACACAATAGCCACACAAGAAGAACACAAGAAGAACACAACAGATACACATGTCATTGAATTAGATAACTTTCAACTTATTTAGTATCAGATAGACATCCCATATCAAAACTCCCTGTAAAATTGATGCTTAATCTCTTGCCTCTTTATGCTTGAATGTATATGACAAGGTAATGATGTTATCATGTCAGGACTGTTCCATTAAAACATACATGGTACCCAGCCAAAAGGAGGAACTTAGAATTTTACTCTGACACTGTACAAAAACACCACTCATAGATGAGACTTTGAAGTATCCTCCCTGGGTCCCGTGCATGTTTTTTTCTGTTAAAGCCTTGAGGGAATTTTAGCCTGCAGTAAGATTTAATTAATTCTTTTGCAAATTATTAAACAATAAAAAAATATTGTTGTGTCAATACAAAAATAAACTTCTAAAATAAAATTCTACAAAAGTGCATTACTTAATTCTATCTTACAATATAAAAATAAAGAGATGAGGTATGATTGCCAATGCAACAACTATCCACCAGAGTTCAAATGAAGTGGATGTATAAAGCCATTATAGGCCACTGTAAGGCCTCCAACAATGAGAAAAATACATACCCTATAGTCAAATATAAAGGCTTCATGGAAAAATACGAAACAATTCAATGAGAAACAAATGGCCAAATTTATAAAAATGCAATTTACAAAATAACAAATATGACAGACATGAACCAACAACAACCACTGAACTACAGGCTTCTGACTTGGGACAGACATGAACCAACAACAACCACTGAACTACAGGCTTCTGACTTGGGACAGACATGAACCAACAACAACCACCGAACTACAGGCTTCTGACTTGGGACAGACATGAACCAACAACAACCACTGAACTACAGGCTTCTGACTTGGGACAGACATGAACCAACAACAACCAACGAACTACAGGCTTCTGACTTGGGACAGACATGAACCAACAACAACCACTGAACTACAGGCTTCTGACTTGGGACAGACATGAACCAACAACAACCACTGAGGCTTCTGACTTTGGAATAAAGAATGTGGCAGGGTTAAACATTTCTTTTTAAGAAAAACTAGAGGCTCTAAAGAGCCTGTGTCGCTCACCTTGGTCTATGTGCATATTAAACAAAGGACACAGATGGATTCATGACAAAATTGTGTTTTGGTGATGGTGATGTGTTTGTAGATCTTACTTTACTGAACATTCTTGCTGCTTACAATTATCTCTATCTATAATGAACTTGGCCCAGTAGTTACAGTGGAAAATATTTTGTAAAAATTTACAAAAATTTACAAAATTTATGAAAATTGTAAAAAATTGACTATAAAGGGCAATAACTCCTTAAGGGTCAAATTTCAGGGCAGATAGATATTGACCTAATGAACAATTTTATCCTCGTCAGATTTGCTCTAAATGCTTTGGTTTCAGAGATATGAGCCAAAACTGCATTTTACCCTATGTACTATTTTTAGCCATGTCAGCCATCTTGGTTCATGGCGGGGTCATCGGACATATTTTTAAACTAGTTACTCTAATGATGATTGTGGACAAGTTTGGTTAAATTTGTCTTAGTAGTTTCAGAGGAGAAGATTTTTGTAAAGATTACAAAATTTACTGAAAAATTGTTAAAATTGACTATAAAGGGCAATAACTCCTTAAGGGTCAACTGACCATTTTGGTCAAGTTGACTTATTTGTAGCTCTTACTTTGCTGAACATTATTGCTGTTTACAGTTTATCTCTATCTATAATAATATTCAAGATAATAACCAAAAACGGCAAAATTTTCTTAAAATTACCCATTCAGGGGCAGCAACCCAACAACGGGTTGTCCGATTCATCTGAAAATTTCAGGGCAGATAGATCTTATCCTGATAAACAATTTTACCCCATGTCAGATTTGCTCTAAATGCTTTGGTTTCAGAGATATAAGCCAAAATCTACATTTTACCCCTATGTTCTATTTTTAGCCATGGCGGCCATCTTGGTTGGTTGGCGGGTCACGGACACATTTTTAAACTAGATACCCCAATGATGATTGTGGCCAAGTTTGGTTACATTTGACCCAGTAGTTTCAGAGGAGAAGATTTTTGTAAAGTTAACAGGCGGCGACGACGGACGACGGACGCCAAGTGATGAGAAAAGCTCACTTGGCCCTTTTGGGCCAGGTGAGCTAAAAATTGCATTGGAAATAGCCGCACCGGGGAAGCACTTTTGTTTCATTGTTTGCGAAAACATTGTTGGTTCATGAGGTTTTTAATTTGTTTTTAAAGATTAACAGATTTGGATTCAATGGAAATAATGTATGGTGTATAGTACTTAATTTTTTAGTTTGAAGCAAGCATGAATCCACAAAAATTCAAAAATTGATACAAAAATGTCTTTACAGTTATACCTTTAAATAAACTCATCTTAGATACCAGGATTAAAATTTTGTATGCCAGACGTGCGTTTCGTCCACAAAAGACTCATCAGTGACACACGATTCAAAAAAGTTAAAAAGGCCAAATAAAATAAGAAGTTGAAGAGCATTGAGTACCCGAAATTCAGAAAGGTTTTGTTAAATACAGCTAAGGTAATCTATTCCTGGAGTATAAAGTGTTCTCCACTATCAAGTTTTGTTATCATAAAAAAAAGTTATTCACATTTCAAGTATTATAATGATCCTTTTAAATGATACACAGGCAAATTTTGCTCACATGAATTGCACATAAATCACTCATGATAATCACTTGAAATTCACCTCAAATGAGCTTTTACATGAAACTCAAGTGAACGTGAACTTTACAAACAATCACAAATTTGTATTTTTCATGACTTTAATTAAATTTGAAAATTTAGATGTTATTTGAACAATTTTATTTAAAAATTTCATGTCAAAAATTTGTGATTTTTACATGAAATTATTTTGTGTTAGTTTCAGGTATAAGCTCTTTTGAGGTAAAATTCCAGTGAGATATTTTGGTAAATTAGTTAGTTAAAGTATATATTTTACAGCTATGAATGAAAATGCAGGATTTACTATATTGAATTATAATTCAATGTACAGATGAATTTGTATTGAAAACTCACCACACTCTCTCTCTCTCTCTCTTATATATGTATATTTAGAGAAATAAAATGCTTCCTAAGAAAGATGAATATTGATTAGATAATATTAATAGATTTATAAATTATATATTGCTAATATATTTGTGTATATTATGCTGTAAATTGGAAGTTATAAATAATAAAAAGATCAAGTGAGATTCGCGTGAATATCAATTGACCTGAAATTCATGTGAGTGAAATTTCACTGTGTAAATTTCTCTAATTAAATGCAAAGTGAGTGTATATTTTACCTTTCTAAGTGCGATTGTGTCACCAGGTTTTGAAGTCACTTCAATCTCAACTCTTTCTAACAATCCTTCTAACTGATCTCTAACATCTCTTGCTCGTTTCATTGACCGATGTTGAATAAAGTTTTCAAAACACCACTGAGTGGAGTAATCAGTTTCTTCCCATTGTTCATAAATATTAAGTAAAGTCAGATGATCTCCCCCTGGTCGGAAGAAATTCTGCCTGGCAGTATCAGCATGAACCACTTTATCTTTAGGACGGTAAAATATTGAATTATTAACAGATAACATTGCTGTAATGGATAAAATTTCTTTCGCACACTGATATCTGAAATCAAAAATGTGAAAACAGTCAAAAAAAATTAAACATACAATATTAACACAATGCAATGCAATTTCATTATTTCTAAAATTTGCTGCCCAATATTTCCACCATGAAAGGTTGCAACAAGAACATATTTAATATGATATTGTTGATGTGAAACCTTTTTATATGCCATTTAGGTCTGAGATTTATGCAGAATATAACTAAGACTATGTGTCCATAGGATAACATGCCTGATTAATAGGATCACACTTTTCTGTTCAGTGAACAGCACAATCTGTGTCAAAACCCTAATTTGTAATTTATTCTACAGTTAACATCATAAGAAACATGTGTACTAAATTGCTAGTTGATGAGCCCACAACTCCCTGGTAAACTACTTAAACTTGATATTGGACAGACAAAGAGGCAGACAGACACAAAAACATAATGAACATTGCAATCTTAGATGGGGATAAATAACCCAAACCTCAAGTGCATAATGAACTCACTGTTCTGAGGCCAGTATCATCTTTGACATCATTGGATCTACAGGAAATTCTGCCATTCTCCTTCCCAGTTTAGTCAACTCTCCACGATTATTCAATGCTCCAAGAGCATACAGTTGTTCTAATGCCAGAACTAATGTCTCATGTGGTGGAGGATCCATAAAATCAAAATGAATCAAGTCATTTATACCCAAACTTTTGAGCAGTAAGACAACATTTCCTAAGTTTGTTCTCTGAATCTCTGGTATTGTATTATCTTCAAGTTCATTTTTGTATGCCCATGCCGTATACAATCTGAAACATTTCCCTGCTGACACACGCCCAGCTCTTCCTGCTCTCTGATTGGCTGATGCCTGAAATTAAAACAGCTTTAATTACATATTTGGTCATATAGACAAAAAAGACTCAAAAATCTCCATTTGATAGCAGAGGATTATAATAGCAAGCAAGCAACCTTAATCTGAATTAAATTGAGTCGATTGCTTTGACATAAACAAAAGTTTTTTTTCTTATTATGCCTTATAAACCTTATGCTTAGCATGCAAAAAGAATCATTGTTTTCAAGTATGATTCAAATTTCAAACAAGGGGAGACCTGATAAGGTTCAAAGACACAAAGTATCAATATGATAGTAATCCCAGTTCTGAAAGCTTGTTCAAAGCCAAATTTCAACTAATAAATAATAATACACAAACAATGTTTCCCCAGTACTGTTCTTCATGTTTCTGTGTTGCTTCTCATTTTGAGACAGATATCATTAAATGGAAAGCTTGACCAATCATGATCATGTGTTTTATAGACGAATTTTCCATTTCCATTTTATGAATAGACTGTCCCAGTTGACCTGGTGTCATTTGTGGGGAAAACACATCATAGAAGTTTGTGACATTAAGCTATTTGCTTTATAACATCAATTTTTTTTCTGGTAAAAGCATGAATTGAAAGATTAGTTATTGTTTTAACTTGATCTTCTAGAGTAAAAGAGTTGAATTGAGTACTTAAAAAAAAAAACTGAACAATACCAAATGATTATGTGACTATCCAAAGACAGAACCCTTGTTCTTTTGTTTCTAGTCATTCAATAGAATTAGGTGATTTATTTGCAGACTTTTGAATTGTTTCAAAACATCAGGACTGTCATTTAGAGCATACTCTATTATTTGGACCAACTCTTCATAGTAGGCTCTAGATTTATTCTTACTGCCTTGTTTTACTGGGATTCTGTCTGACATTAACCACATATCTATTTATCTTAATTATGAGTAGTCTGGGAGTTATGATTTGACTGTAGATTACCTTTGATATAGGTGTAACAACTAATGATTCATTATGACTATTCTGGGAGTTGTGGTTTGACTGTAAATTACCTTTGATAGAGGTGTAACAACTAATGATTCATTATGACTATTCTGGGAGTTATGGTTTGACTGTAGATAACCTTTGATATAGGTGTAACAACTAATGATTCATTACCACTATTCTGGGAGTTGTGGTTTTACTGTAAATTACCTTTGATATAGGTGTAACAACTAATGATTCATTATGACTATTCTGGGAGTTGTGGTTTAACTGTAAATTACCTTTGATAGAGGTGTAACAACTAATGATTCATTATGACTATTCTGGGAGTTATGGTTTGACAGTAGATTACCTTTGATATAGGTGTAACAACTAATGATTCATTATGACTATTCTGGGAGTTGTGGTTTAACTGTAAATTACCTTTGATATAGGTGTAACAACTAATGATTCATTATGACTATTCTGGGAGTTGTGGTTTAACTGTAAATTACCTTTGATATAGGTGTAACAACTAATGATTCATTATGACTATTCTGGGAGGTATGGTTTAACTGTAAATTACATTTGATATCGGTGTAACAACTAATGATTCATTAGACTATTCTGGGAGGTATGGTTTGACTGTAGATTACCTTTGATATAGGTTTAACAACTTATGATTCATTATGACTATTCTGGGAGGTTACTGAAAAATAAAATTTTTGTTTAAGAAATAATTCACGGAAGCCATTGGGACATGGGCTGTGATATCCCTGAGCGATTGACAGTAGATTACCTTTGATATAGGTGTAACAACTTATGATTCATTATGACTATTCTGGGAGGTACGGTTTGACAGTAGATTACCTTTGATAGAGGTGTAACAACTAATGATTCATTATGACTATTCTGGGAGTTGTGGTTTTACTGTAAATTACCTTTGATAGAGGTGTAACAACTAATGATTCATTACGACTATTCTGGGAGTTGTGGTTTAACTGTAAATTACCTTTGATAGAGGTGAAACAACTAATGATTCATTACGACTATTCTGGAAGTTGTGGTTTAACTGTAAATTACCTTTGATATAGGTGTAACAACTAACGATTCCATCCCTGTCCTAGCATTGTAACTGTTTTGTTTACAAAATCCTGGATCAATGACATATTTGATTCCATCAATGGTCAAAGATGTCTCTGCTATATTAGTGGCTAAGATGACCTAAAAAAAACAGAAAAGAGCATATTTCTTGTTTGCTTATTTGTTTCTGAAAAATACAATTTTTTGTTCATTCATACCACTTTTATATGGCACAGTAAAATAAGATTTTTACTTCTAAAGACACAGCTGCTTTAGCAAAAAAGGTCACTGGTTGTACTTATAGCTGATAAATATAGGTACAAAATTCATGTTTCAGATCTGATCACCTTCAAACTGGTCAAAGGGTAATAACTCAACTGGACAAATAGACAAGAGTAGACATATATATACTTCACATTTGTGGCTTCCATGAAATGTAAATATTTGTAGATAGGAATTAAATAGACAAAACAGAACTATTTGTGTGCCTTAATGACTTCCATGGAATCTATATGGGCTATTTATACTTCTTGACACAACAGTTGCTGCTTATATAATTAAAATATTTCAAGGAGTACCTTTCTGGCTCCTGGTGGTGTTGGTTCAAAGATCTTTGCCTGCATGTCTGATGGAAGGTTGGCATATATAGGTAAAATAATCAGCTCTTTTATCTTACTGCCAAGTTTTCTTGTTCTCTCCTATAAAATAAACATAAAGCATATTCATAAACTGATTTTTTGGGTTTAAAATTAATCAGTTAAATTTAGCAATTTGTGTAATCCTTGTCAGCCATAAATACTTTTCAAGTGCAATCACATAACCTATGTTTCTCATTTGTCAAATTGTATAATTTGAAATATTTTACTGAAATTCTTCATATAAACTACATAATTCTAACCAAAGGTTCTATTAAAGTAGGCAGTTTTGACCTTCGATGGTTTGGTGGTGTTTTCTTATTTTTGGAGGTATCAAAACTTTAAGGTATTAGCATACACACTGAAAATTTATTAAAATAAAAAGCCCTTTCCACTTTTTGTTCACAGTATACTATGTATTGGGAAATTTCAATGCGAGTCTAATTTTCGCCAATTTCATTTTACCGTGAAACAACCCTACTAAAACATTTCACTGTTCATTAAAGTGCATTGTAAGGGATTAAAACATGAATAATAAACACAGCAAAGATTTAAGTACAGCTCTTTATAAGAACCAGGCAGAGTGCCATATACATGTGATTTATGAAGGTTCCAGATTTTATCTATAATTGGCCTAGTAGAAGAAGTAAATGAATACTGCTCAAAAAATAATTTTGAGTGGGAAAATATGAGTGGTTGCCATGGTAACGGACACTCTATTTTTTGGTTGTTAAGCGTGGTAAAATCTTTTAAAAATCAGCTAAATCACTAAAATTCAGAGCCTGATTATAAATAGTATCATGCATTTTTCATTAATGTTCATATGTAACATTGATACAATTTGGTTTAAGCTTCATTTTAGTGAAGACTGCATGTCAACCAAATTTGTAAATTTTTTGAAAAATTTTGCCAAAAAATGCATATTTTCAACTTTTCTGAAATAGGAATTTTTGCGAAATTATCAAATTTTCTGTGGTGTTTTTCAGAAATGTGCAAATGTGTACAGAATAGTTAGCACTGTAGTTATGAAGTTTGGATACTACTTTACCAAATTAAATAGAAAAATGCGTGGGACTTTCTTTAATTTTATCACCATAGCAACCAATTTTTTCCTTCGAAACGGATTTATTATTTGCAGAATATTGCAGTTTAAGTGCTTAAATGTCCTGAATTGTTTCATAACCGATAAGAAAATACATAAAAGCATCTGCTAACACTAAATTACCATTGTTAATAGTTGCTGACTTCAATAGTTACCACGGAAACACATATTATCCATAGCAACATCCATTCAAAACTGCATTAATAGAAATTTATTTTAAAAATAAATAAATAGAGGGTGTTTATATTCAAATTGAATATGACTGCATGCTTTGCTTCACTCACAGTCTTGTCTGTTCTTTTCATAAGGTTCAACAAATGTAATATATAATTTAACATTGGGGTTGGAAGGTTGGGACAAAAGGGGGTGGGGTAGATTTATTTTTAAAATATCATACATGTAGATTCTTGAAAAGATAACGTTTGGTCGGAGAGCCTGATTATTATATAGAATCAATTTTTTCAGAAATTTCATATATTACATCGATACTAGGTTTTAGCTTCAGAGCTTAGTTAAGGAAGTTCGCTTGTCATGTTTTGGGATTTTTGTCAGGTTTTCGAAACCTCTGGTTTTATTCATTTGAATGCCTAAAAAAATTGGCCATTGACCCCATTTTCTTTTATAAATCTTTTACATGTATAATGATAAGCCATTTGTAAAAGTCTTATAAAATTTCAATTATTCTTTAAAAGTTTTTGAGAATGTAAACTTGTCATGGATAAAGCTATGAAAAGTCAAGAGAGAATATTTTCCGCCAAAATTCTAATGGCTAATATCTCGAAAACAAGCACATTGACCTGTACATTTTTAAAATCTTTTGATTCCTTTATTAATCCCTATCGATATTAACTAGTGTTTTGAAAAGTTAATTAATTTGAAACTGAGAAGCGAACTCCCTTAAGATTGCAGTTCAACCCTACTTTTAGATTTTTTGTTAAAATATACAAAAAACAACACTTATTTTCATTTTTTCTGAATCATGGAGTTTTGTGAAATTATCAAATTTTCTCATGTGTTTTTTTCTATTGAAAAGTGTAAATAAGTAAAGCATAGCTAGCATTGTAGTAACAAAGTTTGAATACTACTTGACCAAAATAAATAGAATATTGCGTGGGGCTCTCTTGAATTTTATCACCATATTAACGTATCTTCCCCTTGGAAACAGCGTTATTATTTGTTGACTTCTATTATAGGGAATTCAATATTCTCAATTGTTTCCAAACCTTTAAGAAAATACATAGAAGCATACATATACTCTAAATCTAAACTACAACGGCTAAGTATTATTACAACAGTTGCCATGGTAACAAATATCACCCATAACAACATCCAATCAAAAGATATATAATATAATTTTATGTAAAAACTATGTTAATAATTTTCATTTTTCTAATGGGAATATAACTGCATGCTTTAATCTGTTTGTTTCTGCAGTGACAAGGACAGACAGATGGACGGACTGACCAAAAGAAAACATATAAAGTCATGGTCTTTTAAGAACACTTCACACATAACAAAGGTAAAATCTCTTTGTTATTACTGTGCTGCAATCAGGATAATGCAATGCTAAGGTGTACATTAACTACCTCAGATATACTGCACAGTTCAAATGTACTCATACCTTAAAGGGCTGATCCTAGACTTTGAAAGTGGTGTAGTTCCATAAAATAAAAATAAACAGCTGCGCCATGAGTGCATGTTACGCCCGTCGCTTTTCAAAGAATAAATTTCAATAACTTCTAAATGTCATATCACAAATTCATGAAAAACTAAAGGAGGTTATGTTAATTGATATAAACCCAACACCAAAGTTCGGCCGTTAGGTTTTCTTGTTTGGATTGTTTTACATTGTCATTTTGGGACCTTTTATAGCTGAGTATGCGGCATAAGCTTTGCTCATTGTTGTAGGCCGTATGATAACCTATAGTTGTTAATTTCTGTGTCATGTTGGTCTCTTGTAGAGAGTTGTCTCATTAACAATTATACCACATCTCCTTTTTTAAATTAACAGAAAAGATGAAAAAAATCTAGATGAAAGTCGAAAAATATTATATGGTATGTATGACAGAAAAAAAGGGCTCCAGAAAGGTTCTCATAAGATGGTCACTTTAAGGCAAATTATACAATTGACATGCAGTGGCACCAACAAAATTCAAACTTGATCTCTGTTTTGTGGTAATAAGCATTGTGTATATATGTTTCATAAGATTTGGTTGAGGCAAACTAAAACTATAAAATGGAAACCAACTTTGTGACGACTATTGTACTGAGAGGACATGGGTTAAACCTGCTACCCCCAATTCGGCGCGCCATAAAAGTGTTTATTTTAGTTTTGCCCTTGTACCTTGAAATCAAATGTGTGCAATGCACGGGACATTGGAAATTTGTTCTTTTATTTCACATGGGACACTAAAGTCTTGTATTCATGAAAGATTACAACTTGTTGGGACTAGAAAGCATTGATAGTTACAAAGAAAAAAAAAGATTGGTATGTACTGCGCTGATTCTAGTGTTGCAGTTAATTGAATAAGACCATGTGTGGAATTTGTCTTCAAATTATTACTGTTATTAATCTTGTATTTATGCAGACATTATCAGCTTAGTGGTTTCATTCCAAATCTCGGATTAATGCAAAGTCTTTTATAAAGGTTACAGAGACAGATACAGAAAATAGGGACGTAATTCATGTAAAGGTTAAAAAAGTTGAGAGTAGCAAAACGATTTTTTGAAGATTCAACCTAAAAAGGATACCTTTTACATGTTTACTATCTTAAAAGAGAGGAGGGGATTTCAGAGGATAAGAAGTGTGCTTCAGCTGACCCCCACAACACACACAAAACAAGATCTAATGTTATCGGAATCATAATTTTATGAGATATATGTAGTACGATGCATAGTAAGGATTGATTCATAATTAATACAATCATTTTGCACAATAATTTTGATTTGATAATTTTACCGGTAATAGCATAATTATTTAACCGGATTAGCACAATTCCAACTTAGTAGATGTATCTATTTGTTTATCTCGGAGATCCTGAATTCCAATTGCGGATAGTAGTACAACAAAGGAGTTATTAATGATATGTTAATAGCTATATATTAAGAGGATTCCATTATACTGGACTTCTGATATTCACAATCAACAATTGACTATTATTATTTTAAGTCCCCACCAACTTAAAATTGTTCAATTTGCCTGTCCGTCTATCCGTCCGTCCATCACACTTCAGTTTCAGTTTAAAATTGCTTTGACCAAATGATTCTATTATTGATTTGTAAGCTTAATATTATGTTACAGGTCAATTTTGTGATTTATGCTGGTGGAATAACATCTCAGACGGGTGTGTGCCCTAAGAAATTCAGAATTTTCTTACAATTGTTAAGAGCCATATCTATCTTGCCTTTCCATAAGCCAGGTTGGCCCGGCAATCCCATGAAGTTCATCATCTGTTAACGTTCAAAATTGATTATCAGATAATGAACTCAAACAAAGTCCAACCAAACGCAATTATCTTTTCAAGGATCTACTTGTATGAAACATTTAAAAAATCAACATACCCCTTTTTTTCCAAACCCCCAACCCCAATATTACATCATATATTACATTTATTGAACCATCTGAAGAAAAATACCAGACAAGACTGTGAGTGAAGCAAAGAATGAAGTCATATTCCAATTTGAAAATAAACACCCTCTATTTATGTATGTTTTTTACATAAATTTCTATTTATGCAGTTTTTGAATGGATGTTGCTATGGATAATATGTGTTTCCCTTGTAACAATCGAAGTCAACAACACTTGACGATAGTAATTTAAAGTTTGCGTTAGGTTTTATGTATTTTCCTATCGGTAACGAAACAATTAAGGACATTTAAGCTCTTAAACTGCAATATTCTGCAAATAAAAACTCCGTTTTCAAGGAAAAAATCGGTTGCTATGGTGATAAAACTAAAGAAAGTCCCACGCATTTTTCTATTTAATTTGGTAAAGTAGTATCCAAACTTCATAACTACAGTGCTAACTATTCTGTACACATTTGCACATTTCTGAAAAACACCACAGAAAATTTGATAATTTCACAAAAATTCCTATTTCAGAAAAGTTGAAAATGTGCATTTTTTAGCAAAATTTTTCAAAAAAATTACAAATTTGGTTGACATGCAATCTTCACTAAAATGAAGCTTAAACCAAGTTGTATCGATGTTACATATGAACATTAATGAAAAATGCATGATTCTATTCATAATCAGGCTCTGAATTCTAGTGATTTAGCTGATTTTGGAAAGATTTTACCACGCTTAACAACCAAAAAATAGAGTGTCCGTTACCATGGCAACCACTCGTATTTTCCCACTGAAAATTATTTTTTGAGCATTATTCATTTACTTCTTCTACTAGGCCAATTATAGATAAAATCTGAAACCTTCATAAATCGCACTCTGCCTGGTTCTTACAAAGAGCTGTACTTAAATGTCCAATCTGTCCCAAACTGCAAACAAAACCTGGCACAAAACAACCCAATAAATGGTATTTAATATCTGAGACATGAGTCAGTAAATTTTCATAAATGTGCAGTTCTGTTTCAATGTAATGTCCTTATGTTCAGCATGCCTGTCAACTGACCTGTTTGCCATGGATCATGTCCAAGTATTTACCTACTGGCTCACCATTTTTCAACAATCTATTGGTTCATCAAACATTCATGGATTTCAGTATTTTACCAATTTTCATCTTTAGAAACAACATGTATATCTTGCTTAAAGTGATGATATCTATCCTATAATAAAGTGGACAGATATGCTAATATTTCACCGATTGGTTCCAATTCCTTCTGACAGCAAAATAAACTAGCTATCTCCAGCAGATTAAAAACAATTAATAGCCCCTCCCATTTTACCTGTAACATTTCAATCCATGTTTCAATCTCCTTCTGACAGCCAAGCAGATTGAATACAATTGATAGCCCTCTCATTATTTACCTGTAACATTTCATTGGATGTTTCTATTTCTTCCTGACCAGTCATGAATACTAGAATATCTCCAGTAGGTTGAGTGACATGTATTTGTAGAACTGAGACAACAGCAGCATCTAAGTAGTCAGCCTCCGGGGCTTTGGTATAGTATATATCTACAGGATATCTTCTACCAGGGATACGGAATATAGGTGCATCATCAAAAAACTGTAACAAAATTATTACAATAACATAAAAATAAGTAAACAATAAGTGGAATAATTTAAAGCATATAATCTTTCAAAGTCAGAAAATAAATAATGGACTAGTTATGTAATGGACTAGTTATGTAATTAGTATTAGTGGCAACAATATCTTCAACCCATATATCACTTAAAAGAGTTTGTGTATGTTATAAGCATCTGTGTATGTGTACTTTTGTATCTGATCTTTTGTTTTCACTTGGTTATTTTTTAAATTCAATCAATGTTTTAAACTGACATAACATACTTCAGAAAACTTCTCTGCATCCAAGGTAGCACTAGAAATAAGGAGTTTAAGGTCTGGTCTGAATCTGGCTATATCTTTAACTAATCCAAACAATACATCTGTATGTAACGTTCTTTCATGAGCTTCGTCAATTATCATCACACTGAAAAAAAACAAAAGTCAATTAAAATCTAATTTCAAATTATTGTAATGGCAGAACTTTTACATTCATTTCCTGTCAGGAAAAACATAATATATATACAATAAAACATGGTTTTAAAAGAGTTTTCGTGAATATTCTGATCCAATTCCAATTTATTCTAATTTTCCTTATTTGAATATGATTTTCTTCAAATCACTGGCTTTCTACTTGAAAAAAACATTGTGTACGACTGACTCTCATTACTTCAATATTTTTACCAGTCTGTAGCTATTAGAACCGGTCATTTGTATGTGATTTCTTCAATAACAAACAATATAATTAGATGTCACACTTTTAAATCTCCTTTTACCAATTTTATTTCATTCTGAAGCATACATAAAACCTATAAATGACTCAAATGATTACCTATGGTTCTACTCTCCCCTCCTTCCCAACAACTAATCTTACATCACAGACTCAAATGATTACCTATATCCTCCTAGATCTGGTTCTACTCTCCCCTCCTTCCCAACAACTAATCTTACATTATTGACTCAAATGACTACCTATACCTTCCAAGATCTGGTTCTACTCCCCCTACTTCCCAACAACTAATCTTACATTATTGACTCAAATGATTACCTATGGTTCTACTCTCCCCTCCCTCCCAACAACTAATCTTACATTATTGACTCAAATGATTACCTATGGTTCTACTCTCTCCTCCTTTCCAACAACTAATCTTACATTATTGACTCAAATGATTACCTATATCCTCTCCTAGATCTGGTTCTACTCCCCCCTCCTTCCCAACAACTAATCTTACATTATTGACTCAAATGATTACCTTCATCCTCCTATATCTGGTTCTACTCCCCCCTCCTTTCCAACAACTAATCTTACATTATTGACTCAAATGATTACCTATATCTTCCATGATCTGGATATACTCCCCCTCCTTCCCAACAACTAATCTTACATTATTAACTCAAATGATTACCTATATCCTCCAAGATCTGGTTCAGACAGGAATTCTCTTAACAACATACCATCTGTCATATACTTTATAATGGTCCTCTCTGACGTACAGTCCTCAAATCTTATACTGTATCCAACCTACAAAATATACACAATTCATGTTCCATTACAATTATCTGACAGGTTCTCTTATAATCTATCATACTTGATGATCTATTTATTCTAGAAATGTCAAGAGTTCTTGTGATTTCCAGCAATTTTCTTAACAGATTTCTCATTTATTCCTTTCAAAGAAACAGTAAATTGAGAATTTCAGTAAGCATAAGAAATTTTCTTTTTTTCAAGAAACTGACCCACTATGTATGTTTATGTCTGTTCAAAATGGTTCCATGTACAATTCATATGACTAAGTTTGTGGCAGATAATATTGTATATTTTAGATAATTCATCAAACATAGAAGTCTTATTTCAATGTGAAGCTCACAAAATTTCTCTTTGTAAATGCCTTTGAAAAATATCAAACGTCTTCGAATAAACGAATAACAACATAGGAATTTCAACCCAACATAAAATTGAGAATGAAAACAGGGAATGTGTCAAAGAGACAACAACCCGACCAAAGAGCAAATAACAGCCTAAGGCCACCAATGGGTCTTCAACACAGCGAGAAAATCCCACACAAAAATGTGTACTAGTTCAGAGAAAATGGACATCACACTAAAACATATAAATGAACCAAAATTAAAAATGCATGATCTACTTACAGTAATGTGAAAAGGAATATGTTGTATCTTTTAAATCTTTTAAAAGAAACTTAAAGGCTAAAATTTTAATCAAATTATATTTTTATGGACAATGACTTTACACTTCCTAAACAACTGGTCAATGAGTAAGCTTCAAAAGAGGAATAAAACTATTAGCTATTTGAAAATTGATTTTATTTTTAAATTGATCATCTTCCTTTCAATCTTAAGCTTTTATAAGTTATTGAAAATTAAATTAAATCTAATAAAATCTAGTTATCCCATACATGTATAAGCTTATACATCTATGGTTGTACTGACCTCATTCCCTAGTTTATATCCCATTTCTTCTGATACCCTGGCTGCTACAGACATGGCTGCCACTCTCCTTGGCTGGGTACACCCAATCTTCTTTTCTCCTCTAGTGTATCCCTAAACCAATGTAGTATTTATTAACAACCACGCTGATACACACATTAATGATATTTTTACTTTTAATTAACACATTTTTTTTTATTTCAGAAATACAAAATCTGACAATAGTATGAATTTTTGTAAGTAATTAGTTTTTTTAACTTTTTAACTTTCCTGACAAATAAACCTTGACCAAATTAATGGTAAACAAGAATGTGTCCATATTACACGGATGCCCCACTCGCACTATCATTTTCTATGTTCAGTGGACCGTGAAAATGGGGGAAAATCTCTAATTTGGCATTAAAATTAGAAAGATCATATCATAGGGAACATGTATTCTAAGTTTCAAGTTGATTGGACTTCAACTTCATCAAAAACTACCTCGACCAAAAACTTTAACCTGAAGCGGGACGAACGGACGGACGGACGGATGCACAGACCAGAAAACATAATGCCCCTCTACTATTGTAGGTGGGGCATAAAAACTTATACATATTTAATGGATATAGGCAGTTTCCTCATAGGCTGAGACTGTTTCAGCCACATTTGGTGACTTTGTAAATAAGCAGTATTTATTAATTTCTTTGAAATGGGAAGAGAATTTGAACCAAAATCTTATACCATTGTTTCAACTCATATGCTTAAACCCTATGTAAGGCAGGTTAATAAAAGAACATTTCTTTTTACATTATTTACACGAGACACATCCTGTGATTTGATAAGGGTTGAATAGAGATACTGAGGTATTCAAGTTGTTTCCCCTGTTATTTACATGTAGAGAGATAATGTGGTTTTCAAGTTGTTTCCCCTGTTACTTACTGTCTAGTCCAGACATTGTTGAATTTGAATTGCCTTTCCTGTAACGTCCAGCCTTGTAGAGATATTGCTGTATTTGAATTTCCTATTCTATACATGTAGACAGGTATTGTAGTATTTGAGATGTCTGCCCTGTCACTTACGGTCTGGTTTTTGAATTGTCTCCCTGTTACTTACTGCCTGGTTGATACTGTTAATAGTTATCAAAGGTACCAGGATTATAATTTAATATGCCAGACGTGCGTTTCGTCTACATAAGACTCATCAGTGACGCTCAGATCAAAATAGTTATAAAGCCAAACAAGTACAAAGTTGAAGAGCATTGATTGTTAATAATCACATCCACTGATGGGGTCTTGAGAAATAAAAGTTTCAAGAGATAATTTGTTATTTTAATTGTCTCTCCTGTTACTTACTGCCTTGGTGAGATATTGCGGTATTTGAGTATTCTCCCCTGGTACTTACTGCATGGGTGAGATATTGTGGTATTTGAGTTATCTCCCTTGTTACTTACTGCCTGGGTGAGATATTGTGGTATTTGAGTTATTTCCCCTGGTACTTACTGTCTGGTGAGATAGTGTGGTATTTGAGTTATCTCCTTGTTTCTTACTGCCTGGGTGAGATATTGTGGTATTTGAGTGTTCTCCTGGTACTTACTCCTGGGTGAGATATTGTGGTAATTGAGTTATCTCCCCTGTTAATTACTGCCTGAGTGAGATATTGTGGTATTTGACTTATCTGACCTATTACTTACTGCTAGGGTGAGATATTTTGGTATTTGAATTGTCTCCCCTGTTACTTACTGCCTGGGTTAGATATTGTGGTATTTGAGTTGTCTTCCCTGAGCCTGTCTCCCCTTCTATGATAAGGACTTGATGTTCCTCCATGGCAGCAATTAAATCTTCTTTGAAAGGATAAATGGGTAAACTTTTCTGTGTTTCTTCTATTGTTAATTTCTTCATCTCACTTTCTGACAAATCTGGTTCATCCTGTAAATATATATCTAATCATACAAGGTCCTTAACATCATGATGTGACATAAATTATACAAAGTTCAGTCCTGTAATGACAAACTTAATTATAGTAACTAACCCTTAGACTTCCTTCAACCACAAAATTTTACCTGAAATCACTCCTTTGAAATTTGAAAAAATAGTTCTTCTTAACCCAAATATTAACTGCTTAAACCTGTATTCCATATCTATAATTCAATTCTTCTAAGATATAAAATACCACACCCATCAAAAAAAAACAAAACAACAGTAATGGCTATATTGGCATCTTACTATTTCAGACAAACATTTAGGTTGCAGTCTTGTAATTGACTGCTCCATAGGCTTACATGCAAAACAGCTGATCTTTGAAATATTTTTAAAAAAATGCTACATAGAAAATTTATTTCATGTACATATCATGTATGTAGTAAAGTGAAATTGTGATTTAATGGGGAAAAAGTGCCTCATGCCAAAGAGAATAAAAAGTTATGAAACCCTGAAGTCAAAACTACATTTTTCTACTTTCTGTTTGCTGTTTTTACTAGGCTGCCCCACTCTCAGTTGATATCCCAAGATGCAATTTTTTAAATCTAAATAGATGTTTCAATTCAGCATAAACTTTTTATCAAACAGAAAAAATTGAGTCCAGAAAAAAATTTAGAAAAAATGGACTATCTTATTTCACTCCATGTTTTGACAGGCACCCGAAACTGAAGTTGTAATACAAGACTGGTACCTTTATCATTTCTCCAGGCTGATTTTATCAACAGTTTTTACCTTTCTGGTCCCTGGCATCTGTAAAGCTTGAATAAATTCTATTTCCTCATCCATAATCACATCGTAATCCTTTACAGACTTTTTCTCTCGCGCTTTCTCTTTGGCATCCTTGGCTCCAAATCTCATAATTGCTGCCCCTACATGATCCTCTTCCCAGCGCTTTTGTTCATAATTTGGTCCTTTTTCTGTTTCATCTTCTTCATACTTTTCTGTAGGTTTAACATCATCTTTAGGCATGTAATAATGGTCTGCTTTCTGTTTCTCGCCAGCTTTACGATGTTCTTTTGCCAATTGCAACACTTTTTTCTTGTATTTCATATCTTTCTTTTCTCTTTCTGTTAAACTAAGTAAAAGACAATGTGTATATATAACACTTATTTCTATAACACTTATTTCTGTCAATTCCAAACTAAAGAAATTGAATTTGGCAATCATGTCATCTAACAATTGTATTGTGGTATTTGAATATCATGGGGTGAACACAGAACTTACCCCCAAAACAAAATACATAAATAAATAACACCAGTGTGTCAACAAATGTGCTCTTTTTTTTTAATTTATTTGCTTATCTCACATTAATAGTATTTGTAAAGAATGTTCACAATTCCTTTGAAATGAGCAGATCTAATTCTGTTAGTTTAAAAATTTTAAAATAGCTTTCTAAGGCATGCACATATTTTGAAACAGAATCACTGCATAGCAAGATTTCAGAACAAAAACAAGCCACATAAATAGTTATCCCCTTTTCAATATGTCTCTTTTCCTTTTATAAATGAAGACACTCAAGACAATTAAGGTATCATGTCATAACACTTCATAGTTTCTGTTGCATATATTTCATTCATCTTTAGGGCATAGCACTGGATCCAGTGATCCAGTAATCTTTTTTTCATTTGGATCACCAAGACTACAAATGTGTCGGTCCTAGAGAAAATTTGTTGGTTCTGTATTTGCAGACCGTGACCTTCCATTTACTGGTTCGGGCCTTCCACTGGTAGTTAGGTACACCCGACGGACTTTCGTATTTTTCCAGGTTAAAAAGTTACAAAACATTTTGAACAAAAATGTATGAAATCAAGAATAAAAATAATCTTGAAATATGCAACTTTACTGAAAGGAAACTTATGTATTTGCTTAAATTCTTCACAATTGAATTGATGACTAGTCATGTGACCAGTCGTCGTACAAGATCCCTGGAAATCGGGAATATAATATTAAAACATAACCAGTAAACGGACTGAGTCAGTTTGGTTTTGGAGTGACCCCTTCAAAAAGAAAACTTGATGAAACAGGGGATAGAAAGGGGTGATTGGTGAAATAGGGGATACAAGGGGGTGATTGATGAAACGGCTTAACGCAGCCCGAAAGACAGGATCTGACTAAAGACCAACCACAGAGGTTGAACCCTGAACAGTTGGGGCAAGTATGGACACAACATTCAAGCTTAATACAGCTCTGAATTTGGATTGTGATTAAATATTTGACACAGAATAGGTTTCTGACACAGAATGAATGTGGTCTAAGAACTTAAAAATTTTTAATTTACCTATTATGGTCCAATATCCAAAATCTAAATACATGGTTAGATTCAACATATCAAAGAATCCAAAGAATTCAATTTTTGATGAAATCAAACAAAGTTTAATTTTGGACCCTTTTGACCTCAATGTGGACCAATTTGATAACAGGGTCCAAAAATCAAAATACATGGTTAGATTCAGCATATCAAAGAACCCCATATATTCAATTTTTGTTGAAATCAAACAAAGTTTAATTTTGGACCCCAACTTGGACCAACTTGAAAACAGGGTCCATAATCAAAAATCTAAACACATGTTTAGATTCAGCATATCAAAGAACCCCAAGAATTCAATTTTTGTTAAAATCAAACTAAGTTTAATTTTTGACCCTTTGGACCTTAATGTAGACCAATTAAAAAAACGGACCCAAAATTAAAAATCTAAATACATGGTTAGATTTGGCATATCAAAGAACCCCAATAATTCAATTTTTGATGAAATCAAACAAAGTTTAATTTTGGACCCCAACTTGGACCAACTTGAAAACTGTGCCCATAATCAAAAATCTAAACACATGTTTAGATTCAGCATATCAAAGAACCCCAAGAATTCAATTTTTGTTAAAATCAAACTAAGTTTTATTTTGGACCCCAATTTGGACCAACTTGAAAACTGGGCCCAAAATCAATACCATACTGTGCAATTAAAGATTACTTCTTGAAATTTTTCAATATTTGAAATTCGAAAAAAAAAAAATATTTGAAGAATAATTCTTTTTAATTTCTGAAATCTGAAATGAGAAAATATTGACCCCCTACAATTTCTCCCCCCTCCCCTTTTTCCCCAAAAAATTCTTTCCCTCAAGATATGGTCATAATCTCAATTCCAATTTCCAATGGAGTTTGCAACCATAATTACCCAATAAAATTTACCATAGTGCTAACTTAATCTATTTTATAATAGAATTTAAAATATGGTGTCAAATCTTTCATATGGATTTTTTTGTAAAAAAAAAAGATGCAACATTTGCAGATATTTTTACTGGTCTTCCTTTATAAATATGCATTTCTTTAAACATAATTTGAAAGCAGTGTAAGGGATGTAATCAAAACATTGTATTTGGATTACCTCCCTTACATTACTTTTAAATTGTCTTAGTTGTTCATTAACCATTACTTTATACATAGGTTACAAGAGCGCAATTATTTGTTTACATTTTACCGGCAAGTTTTTTACCCCGAGATGGTACTCAGAATAGAATCCTATAAGGCTTCTGATTGGATGATACAGGATTGGAATTACATTTAATCGAAAGCTTATCCAATTAGGTTTAAAAATTGCAGAAAATCATATTCACATTTTACGAAGTATACAAAATATCCTCCATTTCTGCACGTCGGAGCCATTAAAATATGCCTTTTCATTAAGCAAAAAAATAGACGATCTTTTTCAACTGCATTTTGAGTCAATTTCTGCAGCATGACCCTATATATTTTTTGGTTGTAATGCAACACTGGCATTTCTAGTAACAGGAACTGCAATCCGTTTTTCCCTAGTGTGTGTAGTCTTCAAGAAAAAAAATACGGAACACCAGTGGTACCCTATGGAAAATGCATTATGAATAATTGCACATTTGTAACCTATAGAAAAAAGACATTTTTTTTTAATAAGGCTTTGAAAAATGTTAAAGATAGTCATTTTGCTCGGAAAAAATGTGAAACAGCGAGAAATGGGGTCAAATGGACTTTTCGTCAACGTAAATTCAAGCTATAGTCTGTTTCCTATTTGTGTTGATTTCCACATCTAAATCTAGGGTGGGCTCGAATGTCGACAAAGTATGAAGAGAATAGAACGGTTTTGTGATATCTACTGTTTTTATGGGGAAAAGCATGTGTATATCTTGAATTTGAAGATTCATTTTGGTTTTTAATCATAATGATTGTGACTCAGTTGCTATTCTAGCAAAAAGCTAATTTGGTGAAAATTGACCAAAAGGGTCCCTAAGCAAACACCAACGATTTAGTTAAATTGCAAACTAGAAAAAATTAATCTTGGCATTGAATATTGTAGTCCAAGAATAGTTTCTCTTGCCAAAGTAGTAATATTATCATATTTTCAAAATTTGGAAAACTATAGTCTGTTTCAAAACGTGTTTTTCAAGAAATGGTTTCATTTAAAGTCATTCTTCAAAATTCGATGTAGCTTTTCCATATCAGAACGGTTTTGTCGACAATATGATCAGTGCTGGATGACCTTTGAAAAATAAGGCCAGTAAATAAACTTTATCTTCATGTCTTTTTGAACAGTACCGTATTTGGTGAAAAAATAAGTTCAAATTTTTTGCCCGATCGGAAGGCAAAAACTAATTCTCAAAATTCAGAGAGTGGTTAGATAATGTTTTAAAGACATGATTTTATCTAGATAGACGCTAGCGCTTCATTTAGCGCGGGCGCTTAATTTTCGGAATTTTTTTTTTATTACCGTATAGGTTACAAGAGTGCAATTATTTGTTTACATTTTACCGGCAAGTTTTTTACCCCGAGATGGTACTCAGAATAGAATCCTATAAGGCTTCTGATTGGATGATACAGGATTGGAATTACATTTAATCGAAAGCTTATCCAATTAGGTTTAAAAATTGCAGAAAATCATATTCACATTTTACGAAGTATACAAAATATCCTCCATTTCTGCACGTCGGAGCCATTAAAATATGTCTTTTCATTAGCGAAAAAATAGACGATCTTTTCAACTGCATTTTGAGTCAATTTCTGCAGCATGACCCTATATATTTTTTTGGTTGTAATGCAACACTGGCATTTCTAGTAACAGGAACTGCAATCCATTTTTCCCTAGTGTGTGTAGTCTTCAAGAAAAAAAATACGGAACCCTATGGAAAATGCATTACGAATAATTGCGCTCTTGTAACCATAATTTAAAAGCAGTGTAAGGGAGGTAATTCAAATGATGTATTTGATTTATCTCCCTTACACTGCTTTAAATTATGTTTTGTACTAAAGTATTTGTCCATTCACAAGGAAAACCTTGTTTTTCCCCCTTTTTTGCCCCTAATTCCAAAACGGTTTGAGCCATAACCCCCCAAAGCAAATCCTTACCATCCCTTTGTGGTACGGAAACTTGCAGTATAATTTCAGAGAGATCCATACACCGTTCCACAAGTTATTGTCTGGAAACTAGAAAATGCTTATTTTTGGCCCCTTTTTGGCCCCTAATTCCTTAACTGTTGGTACCATAACCCCCAAAATCAATCCCAACCTTCCTTTTGTGGTATTTAACCTTATGGTAAAATTTCATAGAGATCCATTCACTTAAACTAAAGTTATAGTGCGAAAACCAATGTGTCTTTGGACGACGACGACGACGCCAACGTCATACCAATATACGACGGCAAAAAGGTTGTATAAAAATATGATAGGGAAAAACAAAATGTAATTTTTTCCCACAAACAGTGAAAGGGAAAGTGCCCTGGTTCATTGGACAACAATAATCATAACTTGACTCATGATGTAAAATAATCACCCAGCTTCTATGTATCTTGCCAAAAAAGTGGTTAAAAGAAACTGACCCCAAGTTTGAAAACGAAGTTGAGCTGTTATCTGACACAAAGTTAGGCAAGTGTTCTTAAGCAGCAATTGAAAGCAAACCAATTATAAAGGTACAAATTGTTATTTAACACAGCATATAGTGTTGGAAAAAGGGGAAGCCTTTTTTCTGACTGAATTTATTTAAGAAATTCAGAAAAAAATGAGGTTAATGTAGTAAGATATGATGGGTGTTTTGTTATGGTAAGCATTTCTGCTTTTATAAATTAAAGTTCAATAAAAAATGGACCTTCTAAGAATAATGGAGGACCTTTAAGTATCTTTGGTCAAAGGTCCTGGACCTTCTGTTGCTTAAAATAAATTTGAACCCCTGATACTAAGTACCAAACAACCTAAAAAAAAGAATAAAACTACCACAAACTTTTTATTGAACATCAGGACAACCAGTACACTCAATATTGGTGGACCTACTTAATTTTTCAAGACCACTACTATTCAGGAACACTGTGGATTTCCCCCTTCTTACTCCACACCTGTTTCAAAACAGACAATTCAACAACTCACAAAAAAAATGGAATCAATAAAAATAACAGATACAAGATACATACGGCATGTCACCAAATAAAAATTCTTCATCTATGATTTCAGCTTCTAAATCATCTAATTTATCCCTGTGTCTCTTTTTATAGTAGTCTCTTCGAGATTTCTTCCTTAAGTCTGGTATTATGTTATTTCTGCTTTCTCTCTCTAATTGCAGACGTTTTGTTGCCTCTTCATATGCCTAAAAAGAAAATATAACGAAAACAATCAGAAACTGTAAATCAATGAAAGACAGAAAATAACATGACCAAAAGAAAACAGAAAAAATATACAAACAAATGTTATGATTAAACTGATTAATATAAGAACTAAATCATTGATTGATTGTTTGTTGCTGGCTTAATGTCTAATGGCAAATCAACTAAATCGCTGAAAAGTACTTAACTTCATCTTAAAGTAGACAGTCACTGTTATACTGAGCATTCTACTGAGCACCTGTAGGGCTGCCAACTTCGAAAAGTTTTTTATTATTATTATTAAGTTAGATGATATCATACATTATCTAAATTTTCAAAAATAATAATTCATCTAAATTGTATTATCACAAACAAAAATCAACAACTTTTATACCATCTTATTTTGTTTTTAAAGGAAGTTGATATAGCTTCAGGGAGTTAACTTTTGGCATGCTAATAAACTTCAATATCCTGTTGTTTCAAGTTTTAGCTATAAGATATTGAAGATAGATTCTGATCACAGAAATATAAAAATTTGAGAAGAAGAATGTGACATAATATTCATATCAAATTAGCTTCAAAAAGAAATGTTGTGTCATTATCAAATGAAAAATAAAGCAAATCTTTCAATTTTGTCTGATTTGTTGATCATATTTGTATAACAGGTTGAACTTGGCAGGAGACTTCGTTAAACTTTTAAGAAGCCGTAAATCGTTTTTCTAAAAATATATATAAGGATAAGTGGGGAACCATATTTTTATGAGCATTTTAAAGAACAAAGATTACAAACTTTTATGCATTCATTTCAAAATGTGCAATATGCATAAAGACATGTCACCCTACACAGACACATTTCTCTGACTGAGCTGATCAGTCTTTGCTCTGACTTCTGAATGCAGTGTGCTTAGCTTAGAAGCAATAAATATGAATTTTGAAGTCCTTAGATTAAGCCATGGTTCGAGTTACCATCAAGGCTAGCATACTACCACAAGACCACTGAGGCAGGTCAGTGACCTATACTATATTTTTTTATTTTTCACTCATCTCATCTCATCCTTCGACATATCACAAAACCACAAATTGTGGCTCATCTGCCATTGCTGCTGTCAGTATGGCATGATATAGGAAATTTGAAATTTCAATATAATAGTAGAGTTGTGCCCCTTTGACCAAAAATTTCCACATTTAAATAAAGTTGTACTAACTGAAACCTTGCCAGCTTTACCAAAAAAATCATTTTGTTTAGATAACACATCTGCTGGATGTTTTAAAATCAGCAATTCTGTATAAAATCTATCAATAATTTCTGTTTTAAATGAAAATTTCTTGATATCAAGTATTTCTGTTTTAAATGAATATTTCAAGTAAGTCTGTGAAATATTTGCTTACAAATGCCCCTTTCTACCTTTTTCTCTGATTTTGACATGACTTTTCTCTGTGAATCTTTATCTTTTTCTCTTAGTCTGTTTGCAAATTTGTCCCTTTCTTCCAGATCCTGTAACCTTTCTTTTTCTGAATCACTCGAGTCTGAATCCATTTTATCATCTGCATCAAGGTCCCTGAAAAGATTACAAATTGAAACTACCCCACAGCATGTTATATCAGGTTTTTATATTCTTGTGCTGTTTCTATAATTAATAAATTCTAAATAACTTTTGACTTGGAATTTTGAAACAACTTGAACCATAGACCCGTCTGTACTAATTTTTTTAGCATGCCTAGTGTTATTAAAAAAAAATCTTAAGAGTCATATGATGCTTCAAATTTAAAAAAAAAATGAAAATGTTTTACACATGAATGGCTAAGTTTAGCTATAAAACAAGTTTATATGGACTTTCTTTAAGATTATCCTTTATCTTATCAAAATCGCCAGAAATGTACTGCTATTGAATTATTGTCTTCCCGTACTCTAATTTGCCAATATTTTGTATGCAGTTACCCTAACCTTAACACTTGAAGGTAAATAGTAATAATTGATCCTTAAAGAACAAATTATATAACCAAATCATTTTAACAACTGTTATGGAAAACTTTAATTTACAAATAGGAATGCATGGAAAATATTAAATAAATTAGTATCGCTAATTCGTTATATCAATTCACTTATTTTTCACATGCTCTACGATTCTGTGTTGATTGTCACAATCTGGTAAACTTCTGCAACAAACTTGAAAGGTAATTAGCTTGGGATCAACAATCACTCAATGAAATATTATTGTTGATAATACCTTATAGATTCGTAATAAATGTAAAAAAAACATGCATAGAGGACTTAGTTTAGTATATATGTATCAATCTGATGAGTTAATCCCTTTGCAACTGATTTTTATCGTTTTTTCTTAAGTTGTACTGTTATACTACTGTCCAAGGTTTGGGGGATTGTTGGTGCCTTCAAATTTGTTTAACCTAGCCACATTCTTTTTGTGCTTGTCCAAAGTCAGGAGCCTGTTGTTCAGTGGTTGTCTTTGGTTCATGTCTGTTCTTTTTTTTTATTCATAAATTGTTTTGTTATAAATTAGGCCGTTAGTTTTTTCAATTGAATTGTTTCATATTTTTCATGTCAGGGCCTTTTATAGCCAACCATACGGTTTGGGTTTTTTTATCATTGTTGAAGGCAGAACAGTTGCCTAAAATTGCATACATTCCACTTCATTTGAACTTTGGTGGATAGTTGTCTCATTGGCAATCATACCACATTTCCTTATATTTTTATATTTATATGCTTTGGTTCAATAATTTCCTTGACATTAAAATTTGCAAGAAATCATTTCATATGACATGTATGACTTCAAGGGTAAATTAAGTTTTACATTTTACGTCAAGTTAAAGGCAGATTGGAATGAGCGATTTGTTGTTAAAGACCTTATTAGCTTTTTCTAGAAGAAAACAGCAATAAAAGAATTGTTCATATGCTATAACAAACATGTCATTTATAAACTGAAGTGTAATTTTTTGGTTTAACTAAACTTATACATTTTCCTACCTATCTGGATTTGCATCACTTTCATCTGAAGATTCTTGCTTTCTGCGTAAATGCTTCTGTCTTTTTTCTGCCTTCCGTCTCTGAAAAATAACCAACACCTCTAATAAATTATTCTCTGTAAAGCTTGGACACCAAAATATTTATTGTGTTAGCATTACTTACAAATTGCTTGAAAAGAAATAAGAGTTTAATATATTGTATTGACACCTGTTAAAGAATGATGTATGCAGGGCCTAATCTAGGATTTTGGAGAGGGAGAAGTGACTTCCCTTTTCATGAGAGAGTAGTTAGAGTTGGTTAACTTCTTGGAAAAGTGAAAATCTATTATGGTTTCATTTGCATTGTGTTTTTGTGCTTATCTATATCCATATATACATATTAAGGAAATTGTTATATATATATATATATATATATGCAATAAAAATATACTTGCAGTGCTTTATCAATATGATACTGTATATATTGAAAACATAAATAAAATAGTATTGACAATGTAGTTGGTTTTTTTTTAGTCAAATCATTTGTACTGTCAATTTGGATTTAAGTGTTGCTAAAATATCATGCATTAGTCTGATGTGCATCTACCTCAATTTATTTTAAAAAGTCAAGAAGAAAATTACTCCCAGTTGTTGGTTTTTTTGTTGTTTTTTTTAATAAGAACTGCTTGAGAATGATTGGGCAATTTGAAATCTATATCACCACTTGTCATAATTTTGTAAAACATTATTGAATGTCCAGGACATCATGTCATTTGTAATTTGTAATTTGAGATTCTTGTGAATGTTTATTATTTTTTTTTTATAAAAGATATCTCTCTTATTAAGGAGTTGGTTGTGGAAACAAAACATGCTGCTGATCACAAGCTGACCACACATTCAATGTTTGCAATCAAATTATCCATCACAGCTGTTTTTGACTCTTTACCTTAATTTTATTCAATGAATTGCAAAAAATCACCTATTAATTCCAACCTCTTTCCCTACAGAGTAGTACAACTGTCGGCTCTATTTAATAAATAAAAATAAAAGAAATCAGCTGAATGATTACACAACATCCTCATGACAAAAATTATCATAAAATGATAACTCAAACAGCTGTTAGGTTTCCTGTTTAGTTTTGAATGTTAAATCCAAGTATGTTCACCGTTATATTTCTTTCATTGAATCGTCGACAGTATTAATCCTTGGTCGAATCGAAAAATCCTGACATTTTTGTTTACCTGTGCAACTTGTGATGACAAGTCGTCTTCCTTATACCTATTTTGATAGCCACCTAACTTTGCTATGATGTCAGTTGGCCTGGGAGTTTTAGCGATTTTCAAAACTTTTTGGCGACTTAAATTGTATTTCGCCTGCAAAATTATGTCTGGTATGTTCAAATCTAGATTTCTTTAGGTTTATTTTTGTTAAGTTGCTGTTTTGTTGCTTACCCAATATAGTACCCCACATCTCCTTTTATTCAAGGTTCATCAAAAAGTAAGCTCACTCTAATTTTATCGTACACAACCATTTTATATATATTTTTATTGGATAGAGTTGTCTACCTTTGGCTGAACAGAATATTCATCTTCATCACTTCCAGAAGAAACAAGCTTATAGCTCTGGTTCTTCTTTTGTAGCTCTAATGATTGCCTTTCTAAAACTCTTCCTGCCTTTTCAGTAACAGTTTTTCTTGGTGCCTAAAAATATTGATTCAGCACTTATCAAATTTCTTCTCCTTTGTACATATTGTATTAAAGAACATATAAATAATACACAATAATACTCACAGCAACAACACACAGATTACTGAGTATTTGTGTTTCTGGATTTTTTACCTAGTTTTGACCTAACCTGCTGTAGAATTTTTCAGCAATAATATTTATTGGTAAAAATTGAGGTAAAAGATATTTCTCTTTCAAGTCCTCATTCTACATCTACCACAATTTCAACTATCAATTTTTTAAGAAAACCAGATCTATTTAATGAAGTATATTCCTTTCAGAAATAAAGATGGCTCTACAATGCTCTATGAGGTAAATTATCAAAGCATGTGGGACATAAAAATGAAGCATGAAGGTACACAAACTTTTATACAGAAAATAAATTCACAGCATGGAAATGAAATAAATGTAAACTATGGTATGTTGTATGGGTTTTGCTCATTGTTGTAGGCTGTATGGTGACTACATGTATAGTTGCTAACTTCTGCCTCATTTGGTCCTTGATGGTGAGTTGTCTCATTGGCAATCATACATTTTACCACATCTTTTTTTTAATATGGGCTTACAATCTTCCTTAAATACTTTGGGTAAAATTTTACACCAACATGTAACTAATAATTTGTCACAATCAATTTTTTTACTTTTGCTCATGCCACTGACATCATTATTCAACTGACTGTGGTGGAGGTAGTTGGAGAGAACCGAAATTTTAAACAGGAAAAAGGGGCAATCCTTGTCTATTAAGATAAGTCAATCACACCTTGCCACAAGCAGGTTGGAACTCACAACCTCAGAGTTGACAGGCTAGTGTCTTAGAATACTCGGCCAGAAACCAGATCTGTTTGCCCTACAATCACATTCACCCACATACCTGTTTGAATGTCATATGACTTTGAAATGAACTCATAAATACATAAATATAAAACCAAATACAATATACCATTTAATAATTAAAATGTTTTTATATTTAAAGATAAGGGCCATCAAACTATTGGCTAACATATACATGTTATGTGGGCGACCGAACTCGATACAACCAGGAACATATATATTGATGGGACTTGACACTACTTATATTAATTGTAGCTGATTTTATCGTCGGGTCATAGGTAATAAAGATACGATACGGAAACGGACATGTGTTAAAAGCGTACTCGCTATTATCCTAATAATTTCTGATAATACCAATAAAATATCATTCAAACTAGTTTTACAGTGATGCCAGTGTATCAAACTTGTATTCTGTCACTTCAAATATGTTATAATGGCATTCATTTTATCACAGAATGGTATAGAATGCAAACAGGGTAATAAAAAAATGGCGTCGATTGCAATCCCAAATTCAAAAACATTATAAAACACTTCACATCAAATAAATCACACTTATTTTGGTAATTTTATATGACAAAATATATCTACTTTATGATAAAACTTGTATTTATTTACGATTAGCATTATGTGGTTGATTTATTGAGCAATTCCAATAGTTTTTCAGTCAGACGCCACCAAAATCCATAAATCTCGCGAAGTCTCGTGGAGTCCAAATTTTATCAATTTTATACTGAAAAGCCTATCAGATTCATTTCCCGTTAGATATACTGTTCCCAGATACAACCAATGTAGAAGACTTTCAAATTAATGTATTTTTCCCATACATTTTTTTAAGCTATTACATCACAGTAAGAGACGGTCGTTCAATAAAGTCATTTACACCAATTGATTCTGGGTCTACCAGGAATTACTGTCTACTAGTGTAACCCGTTCATAATAAAGAGCTCAAGATAATTTGATGTATAGATTATGCCCGAGAACAAATTATCTAGATCATCTCCATTCTGTAAATGCAACTCCATCCGAGTTTTATGAAGACTATTTAAATTACCCTTTCCCATAATTCCTTCGCAAACTGAATAACTTGCGCATTTATGTCAACTGCTTCAGTTTCTCTTAGGCTATCAATGAATCCATCTGAGCTTGTTGCTTTTTTACACAAACCAATCAAATACTGTGAGATGTATTTGTCAGATATTCCTAATATGTCATGCAGTCTATCGCTGACCCATGTATCAAGGGATGACATTGCTAACTAGAAATGTCTTCGATGAATATTATGAGAAATCGGGAAACTTAGTTTTTGTACTGGAGGCTGACATATTGAAAACGATTCCTCGCGTTTTCGTGACGTTTTGTGCATGACAAGGGAGGTAACTGCAAATATTAAGGTGGGTTTGATTTATTTTGCCCACGTTCAGAAATTTAAACAGTTTTGTTTTAATTTCGTATATGCCATTTAAACCTAAATTAGACTCAAGTTGGATATAAACACATTTTTCATTGCCTTAATTGTCTACTCATCGAAAGGAAGTATTCAATATTTTTAGAACATGTAAGTTGATAGTCAAACATTCCTTAACTTGTGAAAAGAGCTCGCGCATGGTGATTGAGGTAAGAGTATGTATTTTGAAAACAGAAATTAGCCTTCAGTAAATGATGACAGATGTCATCCTTTAAATGACCAATAAATAACATACTGTGCGTGTGAATTTTTGTAAAATATAGGTTGAATTATTAAACAATTCCTCGGTAAACAGTGCGACAATCACAACAAGGGTTTGTATCCCGCAATGGTGGTAAGTCGTGCACTTAAGGGCATTTTTATTTTATTTTTCTGTAGACTTAGCTTTGTTTTTTATTACTGTGTATTGTCAAGCTTGGTTACTCATAATTGTTTCTCAGTCACTGAATGTACGATGTTGTTCCTTACTGGAGCAGCTGACCCGGTTTGTTTACATTCAAATTCTAATGGCTTGAAAACCACGTGACACATTGAATCGATATATCCAATCAAACTGCTCTACTGTCAATTAGGTGATTTTGTAGTACAGGGCAATTATATTATTTGTTTGTATGATATTGCTTTGAAATAGTTTGCAATAAATTGGGGGTTTATTCAATAGGAAACCTCATTATTAGCCATGAAATTTGACATCAATGGAATTTTATATGAATATTTACTTATGGTCAGAATATCGATCTCTTTATATTGAACCAACATTTTTTTTTATGAAAAATATATGTATATTGTTTTTTATTAACCTACTCTATATTCCTGAACAAAAACATGGCATGATTATCGTTTGTTTTCCAAAGTTTTCTTTCAATTTGGATGGGTTTTTTTTGCGGGAAAATCGCGTAAAGACGTAAGGTGCTTGTTATTTTGAAATTCTTAAAAATACGATTTGCTTGGCCTGTTTGATCTGCCATTAAGATTGATGACGCTTAATGGAATGTAAACAAAGCAATGGAGGCCGGAAGAGGGATTTTCTGAAGTTCTGATATGTTTTTAGGCATTTGGAAGTCAGGTTTGAAACGGCCATTAGAAAATTGGCATTTTTTTACAATAGTTTAGAATAACAATGAAAACATATCTTTAGAAATGTTTTTTTAATTAGAAGAGTAGAAAAATGTATTCTGCACTAATTTTGTACGCTGGTATAAGCGTAGTGACGTCAATGCGGAGTTTTCCCGTGTGATAAGTACAATTACAAAGTCCGAACGAACCAACATGATGACCGATTATAGACTACGGTAGGATATAGTAACTTAAGTAAGTCTTACTATACAAATCCTTGATCACATTGACTACTTGTCAGTGTAATAAATGTTTCCCCCTTTTCCTTAGTCAGAATAATTGTGACGTCTTGAAAGCTATTTTAATGTTTTGCTGTGACGCCTTCCTACGACACCATAACACCATGAACACCGATGCCATTGGTTTCATCTGGACTTCGATGAAAAAAAATTTCATGATATCTTTAGTGACTTTACTGACCGCAAGAAATTTTTGCACATATATATATATCTAGTCCTATAATATAAGACTATGTAGGTTCATATCATTTGCATTCAACCAGAGACATATATATGTCTCTGATTCAACGTTTTTATCGGATTTTTTTTTTTTACTATTAATTCTGAACCACGTGTTTTTTGGGATATTTTTTTTTACTATCAATACTGAACCATGTGGTTCAGCATTGATAGTAAACGTGGTTCAGCATTGATAGTAAAAAAAAAATATCCAAAAAAAACGTTGAATGCAAACAACAGTCCAGTCATCACAGAAAACTTTAAAGTCGTGGTGGGCAACTTAAAATTTTACAATTTAAATGTTAAGTCACCCGGTTGTTTTTGCTGGGTAACAAAAAAAGATCTGAAAAATTTTACCTGAGAATGAACCTATCTGGTTTCTTTATGTATCTCAAATTTTGTTTATTTATAGAACCTATAATTCATAAAAAAGCATTAATGTGATCCTGCAATTTTTCCTGAAAATTTTAGAAAAATCTGTGAATTTGTTTTGAAGTTATATTTTGTATTGCCCCTAAAATGTTGATTTTTTTTGTCTCACTTTTCCGTCAAGTGTTGTTTGTCTGCGTCAACAGTTGTTAATATTTTTTATAGAAACTATTTGTGATAGTCTCAATGATATTTTCTATAAAGTTTCATTACTATCAGTCATATGAGTTTGACAACTATTTCAAGCCCCTGAAATGTTAGTTTTTATCAATTTCCAGTTTTGGGCTTTCATCTTTAAGACTGTAGATCAAGGTTATTTTAATAGTTATTACCCCTTAAATATCCATTTTTTTTTCTAATTTTTGTATTTTTTGGTTGTTAACATGAAAACTATATGAGCTAGGATAAAAGTGTTATAAAATTTCTACAAAAAAGGACAGAAAAATAACCAGGTGCAGTGCCCTCCCAAAACCTGTAGGAAAACCATAAATTTGAAGAAACATCTTATTAGCTCACCTGGCCCGAAGGGCCAAGTGAGCTTTTCTCATCACTTGGCGTCCCTCGTCCGTTGTCGTCGTCGTCCCTCATCGTTAGCTTTTACAAAAATCTTCTCATCTGAAACCACTGGGCCAAATTTAACCAAACTTGGCCATAATCATCATTAGGGTATCTAGTTTAAAAAGTATGTCCGATGACCCCGCCAACCAACCAAGATGGCCGCCATGGCTAAAAATAGAACATAGGGGTAAAATGTAGGTTTTGGCTTATATCTCTGAAACCAAAGCATTAAGAGTAAATCTGACAAAGGGTAAAACTGATTATCAGGTCAAGATCTATCTGCCCTGAAATTTTCAGACAAATCTGACAACCTGTTGTTGGGTTGCTGCCCCTGAATTGGTAATTTTAAGGAAATTTTGCAGTTTTTATACGACCACAAAAAAATTTTGCGGTCGTATATTGGTATGACGTTGGCGTTGTCGTCGTCTGAAGACACATTGCTTTTCGTACTCTAACTTTAGTTTAAGTGAATGGATCTCTATGAAATTTTACCATAAGGTTCAATACCACAAAAGGAAGGTTGGGATTGATTTTGGGGGTTATGGTACCAACAGTTAAGGAATTAGGGGCCAAAAATAATAAGTATAGGAAGATGTGGTATGAGTGCCAATGAGACAACTCTCCATCCAAGTTACAATTTATAAAAGTAAACCATTATAGGTCAAGGTACGGCCTTCAACACGGAGCATTGGCTCACACCGAACAGCAAGCTATAAAGGGCCCCAAAAAATTACTAGTGTAAAACCATTCAAACGGAAAAAACCAACGGTCTAATCTATATAAAAACGAGAAACGAGAAACACGTATGAACTACATAAACAGACGACAACTACTGTAATCAGATTCCTGACTTAGGACAGGTGCAAACATTTGCAGCGGGACTAAACATTTTAATGGTACCAAACCTTGTCCCTTTTCTGAAACAATAGTATAACATCACAACATAGAAAAACACACTATAAAATATCAATTGGAAGGCTTAACTCAATCAAAAAAAGTAAATTAACACACAATGAACGAATAAATTTGACCTGTGACACCTGAATGCAAATAAACAGTTAATAAAAAATTACAAGGGATAAATAATTAAAGTCAAAAGTAAATAAACAGGTTTAAACAAAGTTAAAGTATGATATCATTGTGAAATCACCGGCATCATATTATACACAGGTAAATGAAAATAATTTTGTTGTTAAGTATACTTCTTCTGTGTGTATAAAATCTTCCGTTTAGGAATACCAAGAAATTTCTTTAATATCAATAAAACTAATCTAACACTTGGTACATATGGGGTGAATATCAACAATAAAAATATACAATTAGTGCTAGATAAAACTTCCTGTACAAGTCCAAGAACAGCATCTAAGGAAAAGTGAAATAATTTTGATGTTCGTAGTACGAAGGTACGAAGAAGTGAAAATTTGTAGTAATTCAATACCAAATAATCAAAGCTGGTATATAGATAAGATCCTTGTTAACATTAATAACAAAAAAGCATTACAAATAGTATCAACGGGTCAAATTAAAAAGAAAGTACGATTTGAGAGTACTCGCAGTTACCATGATTACTGACAGCTAGTTAAAAGCCAAAACAATAATAAAAAAAATCATGCATCAGAGACTAAAATCAACTAAAATGCATCCCAGGGATTTAGTATTTTAACGTCATGAACAGTCAAAGAAGACATGACTTGTGCAATGCCAAAAATAAATGTATCGACAGGTAGTAGGATAGTTAGGAGTGACTTCTTTATAGATAAAAATGAACGTGTGTGTGTCTCTATACATCCCGTTTGAAAAGAAAATACAAATTTAGTTATGTTTTAATTTTCTAATGACAAAATCGATATGAGTGCCAATGTAAACTATATTCAGAGATCTAATTACAACATTGGGTAATAAGCATTTTTTTTTTGTAACTTCCAGACATAACTTGTGTGTTAGTGTATGGATCTCTCTGACATTGTACCACAAGGTTCCATATCACAAAGGGAATGCTGGGATTGATTTTGGGGGTACATGTAATTGCCTCAAAATTTTAGGAATAAGGGGCCAAAAAAGGTGCAAAAAACAAGCATTTTTCTAGTTTCATGACAATAACTTGTGTGTAAGTGTATGGATCTTTCTGAAATTGTACTACAAGGTGCCATATTACGAAGGGAAAGCTGGAATTGAGTTTGGGGGTAATTGCACAAAATGTTTAGGTATAAGAGGCCAAAAAGGGGCCAAAAATAAGCATTTTTCTAGTTTCCAGACAATAACTTGTGTTCAAGTGTATGGATCTCTCTGAAATTGTACTGAAAGGTACCATACCACAAAGGGAAGGCTGGGATTGAGTTTGGGGGGTAATTGCCTCAAAATTTTAGGAATTAGGGGCCAAAAAAGGGCAAAAAACAAGCATTTTTCTAGTTTCAGGACAATAATGTGTGTGTAAGTGTATGGATCTTTATGAAATTGTACTACAAGGTTCCATATCACAAAGGGAAAGCTGGGTTTGAGTTTGGTAGTAATTGCCCTAAACGTTTAGATTGATTGTTGGTGTTTTAACGCCACTTTTAAGCACCACTTTTGGGCTATTTCGTGGCAGTTTTATTGGTGGAGGAAGCCGGAGTGCCCGGAGAAAACCACCGACCTTCGATAGGAAAACTGACAATCCTAGTCAATTAAGATTGAGTCGAGTGCACCCGCACGAGCGGGTTCGAACTCACAACCTCAGTGTTGACTGGCAAGTGATTACAGTAGTAGAACTACTTAGACCACTTGGCACCGAGGCCCCCTAAACGTTTAGGAATTTGGGGCCAAAAACAAGCATTTTTCTAGTTTCCAGACAATAACTTATGTTCAAGTGTACGGATCTCTCTGAAATTGTACTGCAAGGTACCATACCACAAAGGGAAGGCTGGGATTGAGTTTGGGGGTGATGAATCATAAGGGGGTTCAAAAATTTGGGGGATTTTTTCCTTTTTTTCCTTTTTTTTTCTTTAAAATTTTCCATTTTAAATTAGTTATTTCTGATTTATATATAAAAGCAAATAATAATGATATGGTTTGAATAGGTAAATGAAGAATTTTTCAATTCTTAGACCACATTTATTCTGTATCAGAAACCTATGCTGTGTCAAATATTTAATCACAATCCAAATTCAGTGCTGTATCAAGCTTGAATGTTGTGTCCATATTTGCCCCAACTGTTCAGGGTTCGACCTCTGCGGTCGTATCAAGCTGCGCCCAGCGGAGCATTTTATTGGTTATTATCTTGAATATTATTATAGATAGAGATAAACTGTAAACAGCAATAATGTTCAGCAAAGTAAGATCTACAAATAAGTTGTCATGACCAAAATTGTCAGTCGACCCCTTTAGGAGTTATTACCCTTTATAGTCTTTTTTTAACAATTTTTCGTTAATTTTTGTAATCTTTTACAAAAATCTTCTCTGAAACTACTGAGACAAATTTAACCATACTTGGCCATAATCATTAATTATTAGGGTATCTAGTTTAAAAAATTGTCCGAAGACCCCGCCTTCCAACCATCAGGACCGACATGGTTAAAAATAGAACATAGGGGTAAAATGCAGTTTTTGGTTTATATCTCTGAAACTAAAGCATTTAGAGCAAATCTAACAGGTGGCAAAAATGTTCATCAGATTTAGATTTATCTGCCCTGAAATTTTCAGACGAATCCGATAACCCGTTGTTGGGTTGCTGCCCCTGAGTTAGTAATTTTACAGAAATTTTGCAGTTTTTTGTTATTATCTTAGATAACATTATAATATCTAATATCTAATAATTATGATTTTAACCTTATTTTACATGATTTCCAAAGCATCAGTAAATACAGGTGAGCGACACAGGCTCTTGAGAGCCTCTAGTTTTTTTTTCTGCTAGGATTTCAACAACAATTGATTTCAGCTTATAGATATATAATGATAATTGCAGGTGTCAAAAAAATTTGTTTAAATGTGGAATAAACTTTTAGCATCAGAAATAATTGTTTCTGTGCTGAGCATAAAATGTGCAAGCATGGGGCATTACTGACATTTCAGATTTCAAGTATTCTGGGGATGTTATTAAGAATTAATTCTATCATGACATCTTGTGCTCCATGTTAAAATATTCAATCAACTATAACAGACTAAAATTGATCATGTTGTGGTTAGTTTTATGTATCCACAACAAGGCTTCCAAAATGGTCATATATTCCGGACATTTATAATGTCCGGTAAAAGTCCGGCTGGGCAAAGCATGAAACGGTCATCTACTTTTTGTTTTCAAGGCTTTCTTAAGAGACGGTCATTTTACCATATTTCGCGATCTTTTTGACCCAACCTTTTGGCTTTAACAGCCACACATTTCCGGTCATAAAAGTGACATGATCATTAAGTACTATCAAAACAACCCCTACTTTAACCTTCTCATTTTAATCAAGGCTAATTAGTTGTCGAACAGCTGAAATTTACCTGTTCAGGTGACAGGTAAACTATTTTGAACCAGACATTGATCGGTCTATTCAGAGTTATTTTCTTACATTTCAGCGGTTTGCATCAAATTAATTTAGTCAAAAAGATTCAAATTATCAGAAATACGTTTACAAATATGATTTGATGAAATAATTAAAAAGGTGAAAATGAAAAATCGTCATAACCACGTTGTTTGAAGCAGAGACATGTCTCTGTTTGAAATAGTACACGTGTGCGCATGTGCACAGGTGTGAAATTTAATTATGCATCCTAATTTCTTGAAAAATGCTTAAATTGTCATTGATACCTTTATCTCACGTTTATTTCAATATTTTCTTGAAGAAATAACGTGAAAGAGCTTCTTACACTCATTCATGCTTTGCAAACGCATACACGGAATTTACGTATCCGTCTCTGGTCCATGTTTTACCATTGTCAAGATAACATCCGGTATTAGATTTAAAAGCAAAGTAAAGTTTTTGACAACGTTATTTTGCACAAATAAAGAGTCTAAGGCAGATATAAGTACGCTGATGTTGCACACTTCGAATGATGCACTGCCAATTTAACAGTTTACGTCAGAACTTCGAATTTGAACAAAAGAAAGTTTAATATCCTTTTTTTTTTAATGTCAATCATGGGATGGCCAACTCGGCAACTGATTACAATAATTGCCTTTTGTTTATTTAGTCTTTAGGGATTAAAATCGGGATGATATATAAAATGTCCGGCTGGCTAAAAATAATTTTGGAAGCCCTGATCCACAAATGTATTAATCATTGTGTTTGACACTTGACGGAATGTATACAGGGCATTTTTGTATATTTTCCTGTTAGAATGGACATAATCTGTTGGTTTTATCTTCAGTTTTACTTATGTTGGACCCATTTTTATTCAATTTTACCCCTTAAGCCCAATTTGTGTGTAGTTTTCATTAAAATTTGGCCTACCCATGGTAAATACAAAAAGTAGAAGATGTTGTATATTTGCCAATGAGACAACTCTCCACCAGAGACCAAATGATATAGAAGTTAACAGCGATAGGTCACTGTATGGTCTTCAACAATGAGCAAAACCCATACCGCATAGTCAGCTATAAAAGGCCCCGAAATGACAAATGTAAAACAATTCAAACGAGAAAACAAGTCTTACAATTATCACAAACTGACATAAAATGCTTAAAATACTTGCAAGTAAATTATGTCTTCAATATAATTGATACAATTTACATTACAATATCTGTTGTCAACTTAATGTATATTAAATAAAAAAAATGTAATTGGATGAGACAAGTATCCACCAAAGAAAGATGATGTTAACTTATATATATATATTTATATATGTATGTAATGTATATATTGTACATAAAAAGGTTTTATAATTTTCCTGAAGTTTAGTGCATTTTATATACTTTTGAAGGGAAAGGAATATTAATCGCCTTACATGTAGTATGCCCAATTTTTGTTTCCTGTTATTCCATTATAGTATCTGTATATTGCTTAGAAAAAAAAGGCAGCGATGAAATTGATTGTAGGGACTTTTATCATACTTGCCAACCTCTGACAATGAGAAATCATGTCATGACATGACATGACATGTCAAAAGCGTGTGAAAATGCGTGACGTAGATGCGGACTTTTTAATATGAACAATGTTCATAATTTCACATTATATGCAAATTTGTTAATATAAAAAACAGTATTCTACTGTAAACTTTTATTGTATTCAACAGTGGTCTATTTTGCTGCTTTTAAAGCAACACCACTAGGCACATAGTCAAAACAACTGCTGGTTTGGTTACATTTACTTGATAACAAGGCACACAATATATCATTGTCGAGTTCTGATCAGAATTCAGTGTAAATTTCTTTATAATTGAAAATGATCTCTCACAGTCAGAATTGATATTTGGCTGAACTAAAATAGCTTCATGAAGCTTTGAAAGAGTGTCATAATGTTTTTTCGCCATCTAAAATGTCGTCTATCATCTCTGCCATTACTCCCAACAAACTATACAATATATGTTGCTATTGCCTGGTCAAAACTGGGTACCGGTAGTTCATCAGAAGACAGCTAATACTATGAGAACTGATCCAACAGTTCTGTGATATTTCCATCCCCTATGGCCTGTGGAAATCTGTTGGCTACATTTGAAACTGAAAAAGAAAAATATTTTATAATTGTTAAATGCTGAATCAAATAGCTATGTATTTTAGTTCTCTCATATGTATTGTTATGATTGCAATACAGAGTGCACAATGCGTTACTCATCCCTCGATCATTTAAACTCGAACTCCCAAATATAATTTATAAATCTTGATACGTACACATCGTTTTCGCTTAGAAATCGGCTCTATAGACGACGGTGCAGGTCCTGAAAGCTACCTCTTTCTGTGGACATTTCCCCTAAATGAATTTGAAAGAAAGAAAGTCCCAAAATCGTAAAAACTAATCACAAACTACTTACCTTTAAGAGCTTTAGCTGTTCGTCCATACATAAAAAATAAACAATGGCCACCAAACAATTACTTCGAAATTTTAGGTATTTATCGTGTAATAATGAAAAAACCCCAAGAATCGCGATATCACTAACGACCAAAAAGTCAAAACAACAAAAAAGCGTGTACACGCCATGTGATTAAATTCTCGCATGTAAACCGTTGAAAAAGCGTGTGTTACATGCAAATATCATGTCAGTTGGCAACTATGACTTTTATGACGAATGATCCAGGTTTTTATTAAGGTGTTATTCAAATGATTCTTTAATGTAATTCCTAAAGTTTTATGCCAAACAGGTTATTCAGATGTTTGGGAATAAAAAAAGTGCAGTTAATTGATAATTTAGAAAATTCAGACTAATTTTCAATTGAGGTCTCACTGTGATTTGTCCAAGACATTCAGAAAAATCCATGCAATTGGAATATTCTCTTGAACATTTCAGTATAGGAATGTTAAATGGCTGAGAATGTTATTGGCTAAATTTTACAGAAAAGTTCAGGTTTTTTTTTACCAATGTCTCCTGTTACTGGTGATTATACTTCTCTACAAGGATCTGGAAATTTTTTCACACAATTTCGGTCATTTTGAGATGAATTAAAAGTTTGTGCCTTTTATTTAATTTGTCGATATCACACTAGATTCATAGCATCAACGAACTTGTATTGACTGCTTCATTGCATTTACTTTGTGAATTTTCTTACCATTTTTCTAAAAACGTTCAAGAACAGTTTTGGAAAGGCAATGGTTTAAAATTGAAATGATTTTAATAACTCAAAATGGTTAATTTCTCAGACATAGCTAACGTTTCTTTCGATTTAAAAGTTGAAATTAAAACCCGAAGTTTTCGACAATACTAAAGTACGAATAATTCTGGATTCATTTCCGGGATTTGTATTGTTTATCAAATTGATAGGAAATCACCGACTTTTTAATTTCATTACCTTTAAAAGTGTTTTAACATAACAGATAATAGTTGCACTCGTTAAATTTAGCATGAAATCATTTTGCATTTTACGATTAAATCATGCGTGTTACATAGAAAATAAAGCACGTGTTACTCGTGAAAAATTACCTTATTTTTCATAAATTAAATTAAGTTTTAATTTTATACGACCGCAAAAAATTTTTGTGGTCGTATATTGGTATGACGTTGGCGTCATCGTCGTCGTCGTCGTCCGAAGACACATTGGTTTTCGCACTCTAACTTTAGTTTAAGTAAATGGATCTCTAGGAAATTTTACCATAAGGTTCAATACCACAAAAGGAAGGTTTGGATTGATTTTGGGGGTTATGGTACCAACAGTTAAGGAATTAGGGGCCAAAAGGGCCAAAAATAAGCATTTTGTAACTTCCAGACAATAACTTGTGTGTAAGTGTATGGATCTCTCTGACATTTTTCCACAAGGTTCCATATCACAAAGGAATGCTGGGATTGATTTTGGGGTAATTGCCTCAAAATTTTAGGAATTAGGGGCCAAAAAGGGCAAAAATAAGCATTTTCTAGTTTCAGGACAATAACTTGTGTGTAAGTGTATGGATCTTTCTGAAATTGTACTACAAGGTTCCATATCACAAAGGAAAGCTGGAATTGAGTTTGGGGTAATTGCCTAAACGTTTAGGAATTAGGGGCCTAAAGGGGCCAAAAATAAGCATTTTCTAGTTTCCAGACAATAACTTGTGTTTAAGTGTATGGATCTCTCTGAAATTGTACTGCAAGGTACCATACCTCATTGAAGGCTGGGATTGAGTTTGGGGTGATGAATCATAAGGGGTTCAAAATTGGGGGATTTTTTTTCCCCTTTTTCTTCCCTTTTTTCCTTTTTTTTTTCTTTAAAATTTTCCATTTTAAGTTGGTTATTTCTGATTTATATTTAAAAGCAAATAATAATGATATGGCAGGAGATACACACCAAACAGGATGTGTAAATTATTATATAATAAGTATTGTGCAATAGCAAGAAATTTTCAATTGCACAGTATTGCGCAATAGCAAGAAATCTTCAATTGCACAGTATTGCACAATAGCAAGAAATATCCAATAGCACAATATTGCACAATAGGAAGAAATTGTCAATTGTACAGTATTGCACAATAGCAAGAAATATTCAATTGCACAGTATTGCGCAATTGCAAAAAATATTTAATTGCACAGTATTGTGCAAAAGAAGACACTTTGTATAAATTGCTTATTTCTTGACCAATTTCAATGGGGTTTTATTCTTGAATTCTTGGGGTTCTTTAATATGCTGAATCTAACCGTGTATTAAGTTTTTGGATTTTTGGCCCGTTTTAAATTGGTCCACATTGAGGTCCAAAGGGTCCAAAATTAAACTTTGTTTGATTTCATCAAAATTGAATTGTTGGGGTTCTTTGATATGCCGAATCTAACCGTGTATTTAGATTCTTAATTTTGGTCCCGTTTTCAAATTGGTCTACATTAAGGTCCAAAGGGTCCAAAATTAAACTTAGTTTGATTTTAACAAAATTGAATTCTTAGGGTTCTTTGATATGCTGAATCTAATCATGTATTTAGATTTTTGATTATGGGCCCAGTTTTCAAGTTGGTCCAAATTGGGGTCCAAAATTAAACTTTGTTTGATTTCAACAAAATTGAATATATGGGGTTCTTTGATATGCTGAATCTAAACATGTATTTAGATTCTTAATTTTTGGTCCCGTTTTGAAATTGGTCTACATTAAGGTCCAAAGGGTCCAAAATTAAACTTAATTTGATTTTAACAAAATTGAATTCTAAGGGTTCTTTGATATGCTGAATCTAAACATGTCTTTAAATTTTGATTATGGGCCCAGTTTTCAAGTTGGTCCAAATCGGGTCCAAAATTAAACTTTGTTTGATTTCAACAAAATTGAATATATTGGGTTCTTTGATATGCTGAATCTAACCATGTATTTAGATTTTTGATTTTTGGGCCCCATTATCAACTTTGTCAACATTGAGGTCAAAAGGGTCCAAAATTAAACTTTGTTTGATTTCAACAAAATTGAATATATGGGGTTCTTTGATATGCTGAATCTAACTGTATTTAGATTCTTAATTTTGGTCCCGTTTTCAAATTGGTATACATTAAGGTCCAAAGGGTCCAAAATTAAACTTAGTTTGATTTTAACAAAATTGAATTCTTAGGGTTCTTTGATATGCTGAATCTAATCATGTATTTAGATTTTTGATTATGGGCCCAGTTTTCAAGTTGGTCCAAATTGGGGTCCAAAATTAAACTTTGTTTGATTTCAACAAAAATTGAATATATGGGGTTCTTTGATATGCTGAATCTAACCATGTATTTAGATTTTTGATTTTTGGCCCCGTTATCAACTTTGTCCACATTGAGGTCAAAAGGGTCCAAAATTAAACTTTGTTTGATTTCAACAAAAATTGAATATATGGGGTTCTTTGATATGCCGAATCTAACCATGTATTTAGATTTTGATTTTGGGCCCGTTATCAACTTTGTCCACATTGAGGTCAAAAGGGTCCAAAATTAAACTTTGTTTGATTTCATCAAAATTGAACTCTTAGGGTTCTTTGATATGCTGAATCTAACCATGTATTTAGATTTTGGATATTGGACCATAATAGGTGAATGTCCAATTTAAAATTTTTAAGTTCTTAGACCACATTCATTCTGTGTCAGAAACCTATGCTGTGTCAAATAGTCAATCACAATCCAAATTCAGAGCTGTATCAAGCTTGAATGTTGTGTCCATACTTGCCCCAACTGTTCAGGGTTCGACCTCTGCGGTCGTATCAAGCTGCGCCTCATGGAGCATTTTATTAAATCAGAATTGATGATTGTCTTTGCTGAAAAGTAATTAAATAATGAATACAGTTGTCATGGAATTTTAATTTCTTTGTTATATATATAGCACGCCTTTTACGAATTAACGTATTTAATTCACGAAAAGCGTAGCTTTGAGTGGATTAAATATGTTAATGAGTAAGGCGTGGCTATATATGATTTGTAACATAAATGGGCTATGACAGACGTCAAAGGTTAAATGCTGACCAATTAAACTTTACTGTACTTTTCAATATGTCAATCAAATAGTGGTGTGATACTATATCTGATTTCCAGAAAATTAACGCATGCAGCAGATGTCAGTTGGATTTGTATGTCAGATACAGGTACATTTAAACGAATTGTTGCCGTGGGATTCAGGCTCGATAGCCATTTACGTGTTATTGAATAAACTCTTGAAAAAGGGGGATTGCAAAATTTTATTCGATGTTTATCTGCCCTCCAACTCGAAAATGGCATGTAATTTAAAAGGAGTTTTATCGTTGTGATAAGAAGGAAACATTTTCTAATACCAATTATGAAGGTAATAAATACTATTCTTCCATTCCCAAGAACTGGAAAAAGATCGGTTAATTGATTGCAATGGTTGCATGTTGAATGAGTGTAAGATCCAGGGACAAATATTTGAAGCATGATCAATTCACGGAGATAGGCCTTTATAGAATGAAAAAAATTACTAAACATCCAGTGACATATATTTTTTAGAATATTATTAATTTCGACACGATAAAAACAGGTATCCAACCAAAATAACAATAGGAAAATTCATAGTCATTTCTATTACATTTTGTTTTATTCTTTCATTAAGTGGAGGAAATTAAACGACCAAAATTTCCAGAGACAATTTTTTTGGAATATTTATATAGTCACGATAAAAAAAAAGTATCTACCAATTTATCAATATCGCCTCTTCGTTTATAGACCACGTTATTTCTTTTTGTAGCTCTCATCGAGCATTCATTTGTTTCAAGTACAATGTATAATATATATAGGGAATCATTTTTAAATTGGGGGTTAGGTTTAGAAGTCCCATCACCCCAACCCTTTTCTCGATTTGTTTTTGATATATTGTTGTGTATGCATTTTGTTTACATTTATTAGGACATTTTAGGGTCATTGATTTCATAGTTTAGTAGGCCAAGGAGGCGGAGCTAGACAGTGAAATAACAACTTTTGAGATGGAAGTTAGAGCACTGGTCTAAGCTCCTCCCATTCTTTGCTTTTCCTATGACAAGCGACACACGGCGGGACTGGAGAGTGCAATAACTAAAAAAGATCAGGAGTGCGTTAACTGAATGATTTTTTAGTTATTGCATTAACTCACTTGAAGATCAAAGGAAAAATTACTATTCATGTTACAAATAATATTAGTTCTGAGCTTGTGAGCAATGTGTGTGAATTAAAAACACAGGTAAAAAGTGATTAGCGATCATTAGCCAATATTTCCAGGAGGCGTTAATATAGTTATTAGGAGGGCCCTCAGGATTATCATACTATACTGGAGTGGCAGTTTTATTACAGGAAAGGGATTATATGATCACAAGTGCAAAATGGCGATTAAGAAACCCGATCTCAATGAAATGACCGAAATTATTTCTGTAAAAAATTTTTTCGTTTAGGACAAATAGCTTTCAGTTTAGGTCATGACTGGCAATTATCAGATTATGACCGTTTCCGGACCCTTGCTTCTCTATATACAGAACAGAATCATACATGTATGCAATGACAAACATTTGTAAATAACTATCGTTTAGAATTTAAGATAAACATTGAGAAAACTTGTGCTACCTTTCAGTTGTAAATATTTACTGTACACAAGTAAATAAACATGTTTTGAAACAAAGAATAAGATCAATACTGTGGCCTTATATAAGTACAACAATGACCTAATTTAAGGACAATGATTTTCCAATACACCAATAAGGATCAGGATTGGATAAAATGTCAATACATATAATTTTATCAATGGTTGAATAATTAATATTGGGTTCAAGGTTACACATGGTTTAAATGTCCAATCAAAGATTTATAACTAATATACCTCCTTGTTCCAATCAAGGGGTTGTGATTTTGCCAAGACATTGATTATGAATTATTAATTGCGTATTGATGTTGTTAATTGTATTTTGCAGACCATATGTATAATTAGACAGTACAGGGATTGGACCGATGTATTTCAAATTTAGGTAAGTAAGACTTTTTAGTTTTTGAGTGGATGTTGGTGGCATGATAGAATCAATAAATGTTTAGGTGTTTATTTAAAATTTCCAAAAGAATTCCAAAGACCCAATGGAATGAACTAATGAATGTCTCATGGGCAGTTACATATCTGAATCTCATTAATGCAGTCAAATGGTAAACAGTCAATATTACCAACAAATCAGTCACTTTATGTTAAGCAACAAACCACCATATATCTCCGTTCTAGAATTGTATTTGTTAAGGATTTTTCAGTTTTAGGGACAGTAAAGAGCTTGTCCTATGGGGGTGGGTGTCTGTCAATTTTTAAAATAAATCAATAATTGAAATTGAAATCCTATGAAAAATAAAATAATAGTAAATATTTCTAGAAGTGATGTATTAACCATCCAATACAAGACTAATGGTGAATCAAACAGAAATAACCCGAACTACAAATGGCTACCTTGGATAAAATTTATAAAATTTTGAAATGGGCTGATTGATACCAAACTTTTGTGAAATGATACATCTTGTTCACACATGTGATCCCCTTAAAGGTATGTGTATTATAAACCAGCAGAAATCAACATGTGACTACCATCTCAGTTGAAGAGATAGAAATTTTGACAAAAAAAAGTAGTTAAATTATGCAAGGGTTTTATTCACTTTTCGTTTAGGGATCTGTCAACCCAATTTTTCATAATTTTATTCCCATTTACTCTTCCATTTTCATAATTCCTGAATATGAATAAAAATATCTGTACATTGGAAACCAAACACACAAAATGGTAGAATTTTCTTTTGATTATGTACAGTATTGCCAGTGAATTTATAAGATGCTGCATTTATTGAGAAAACTTCACAAGTTGTATGAAAGTGATTTTAGTCGCCATTGAACGAGACTTGAATTTTAACCTACTAGGATATGATATGACATGTGAAACAGTTACTAATTTCAGTACAAACATGACAAGTGTGTTTGATGTATGGTTAAAAATATTCCTGATTTAACAGTTACCAACACTAGTCAAGAGTATGTTAGTCTTATGTAATAGGTAAGGTCCTTAAAGATTGTTATTTTTATCAAATTCAAGGGTTTTAAATTGTGTCAAGGTTTTGTTTTGTTTTCGTTTGTGACTTTAAACTACGCAATCTTTATACTTAAATAAAAATATGTAGGACAGTTTTAAATTGACAATCATTTTATATTAAATATTGATTTGAAAGATTCCTTTTATAATTTCACTTACGTATAAATGATTGTATGTATTTTCTTCATGTGGCATGAAGCATGAAATGTGCATTTATTTAAAATTTAAAAGATGCATTCAGTTGTAATTGCATTTTGCAGTTTCAAAGAGAAAAACAACTATAAGTCTGTTTGAATATATAATATATATATTTTAATTCCTAAATTCCTATCCAAGATAACTGTTAAAAGGTTCTTTTTCATTGTGATGCAAAGCAAGTGATACATATCTTGATATCATATTTTTTATGTTTATAATTTATTTTTTTGTTCCAATTTAGCCAATGAATCTAATCAATTGAATAATAAATTTCAGTCCAACATTTTGTTTACTATACTCTTCTTCTGTTTTTTTTTTCAGTTCTTGTCAAATTCTGAACTTATAATTCTTAGAGTTTGATGTTAGAGGTCAGGCCTGCATTTTACAAAAAATTAAATTGATCATTAGTTAACTGAACTTCAATGTTCATGACTCACAATTTAAGTTGTAAAATTTGAGAAACCCATGCCGGATTATAAAGTCAGCATAATTTCAAAGTCAAACACAACTTCCGCTGACTTGTCAAGGTCAAAACTAAATAAATTTGTTAATTCTTTTCAATGAATTAATTGTTGAATTGGCAAAGTAATCACATTCAATCTAGTGAAGTCAAATATATAATGACAAAATGACATAAATGAAGCAAATAAGACCATCAACATGAGTTTCCAAATATATAGATCATTTGTTGATCCGAGTTGTCTCAACATAAGTGTTTTTATTTTAGTCCCCTACCGACGAGTCGAAGGGGACTTTAGGTTTGCACTCAATCCGCCTGTTTGTCTGTCTGTCTGTCTGTCCTTCTGTCAGTCTGGCAAATCAGCTTTCCACACATTTTTCTTCGTTCTTGAAGATATTGATTTGATATTTGGTATATAGTTTTATCATGACAAGTCATAGATTAAGTTCAAATTTTGTTCTGGTCTGATGATTTAATCCAGAGTTATGGACCATAACTCTGGACCATATCTAATGTTAGAGTACTATGTTAAACCATATTTCTGTACAAAGGAGATAACTAATAACTAATTTTTAAAAGACATTCTTTGTTCAATTATTTGAAGAATTTTTTGGCAGGTTTGTTAGTTATTTAGTATAAACTAATTTTCTGAATGCTATATATATAAAAAAAAAATTATGAAGAGAAACCTTTAATTAGATAATAATCTATTTTTATTATGTATATATTTCAATACATTACATTGTGTAGATAAAAGTTGTTGACATTTTATAGATAAGTTACAAATCTATATTAGTTTGTGACAAATGAAAGAAAAATATTTGGAACTATTAATTATATTTGATTATAATTTGAAAATAGATATACCCGGTACACTGTATTGCATCATTTCTAATTTTAGAGAACTATTAATCATATCTAAGGTTTTTCATCATGCTTATACGATATTGATTGATAATTGGTATATAGTTTTATCATGACAAGTTACAGATCAAGTTCAAATTTTTGTTTCGGTCTAATAATTTTGTGCAGAGTTATGGTCCTTGGACTTTAAAAATTCACTCATATAATCAGTTTTCCACACTATTTTAAGTCATGCTTGAAGATATTGACATGATATTTACTTTTGTTTACACCATGGCAAGTTATATAACAAGTTAGCATTTTGTTCCAGTATAATGAATTTTTACCCGGTAGGGGACTATTATTGCCATGGAATACTCTCAGAATGCTTGTTTATATTAATTATACAAATAAACAGACTACATTAACCACCAACAACTGTCTCATCTGAAGAAAAACAGACAAACAAAAGACAAAAAACAAACAAGGTTATTAAAGACGCTGTCTGTCTACTGTAAAATTGGTGTAAACGTGAAAATCTGATAAAAATCTCTAGACAGTTATTTGAATGAAATTATGAATACTGTTAATATTCAGATATCTCATTTTGAAAACAATTCTGAAATTAGTAATAGGGTCCATGATATTCCCATTTCCAGAATAAAAATAAACTCAAGTACTGCAAGCGGTTTGTGTTCGTACCGGCAGATAAAGCAGCAAATAATGTAGTGGTGGTGTGACGCATATACTACACGGAAGTTCTCCAAAACGAAATTACAAATTCATCTACATTCAGGTCCGTCGCTCCACAGAGAGTCAAATTGTAAACAAGCATATCACTGCCACTACCCAGCTTAAAGCCTCTTCCGAACATTTGAAAGTCCCTACTATGTACTGGTTACCTAAATTGCACAAAAACCATTTAAATTCGTTTCATCTCCGCATCTAATAAGTGTTCTACTACCAATCTATCAGTTCTTCTAACTACCTCCTTACTACTATCAAAAACTTGTTATTAACTTTTTAATAAAGCTTATGAAAATAATGGTATTAATTATTTTTGGAGTGTTAAAATTCATTAGAGGTTTTAGATAAAATACGTGCTTTTGATGGTCCTTTAAATTCTGTTGACAGTTATGATTTTTCTACTCTATACTACACTTCCACACAATCTTATCAAGAAAAAGTTTTCATATTTAATTAAATGGTCTTTGAAAATCTCATTACAAATTTATTTGCTGTAACTCGTTTAAAGCCTTTTTCTGTAACGAAAAGGAAAGTATGCTAGATACACTTACTGGAAATGTGAAGATATGATTGAAGCTTTAAATTTTCTCCTGGACAACATATATATACGTTTCGCGATAAAGTGTATCGACAAGTAGTAGGTATTCCTATGGGCACTAACTGCGCCTTTAATAGCAGATTTATTCCTGTATTGCTATGAATCTCAGTTTATGACCAAACTCAGTAAAGACACGTCATTGTTACATTTGGTTGATACATTCAACAATACCTTCCGTTATCTGGATGATATTTTTCGTTAAATAATCCAGAGTTCTCTAAATATACTACCAAAATTTACCCAATAGAACTTACTTTAACTAAATCTAACATAAACAGCAGTAGTTGTCCTTTCTGGACTTGGACATTTCAATCTCTAAAGGAAAACTCCATACGAAAATTTACGACAAAAGAGACGATTTTCATTCCCTATTGTTTATTTTCCTTTTTAGACGGCGATGTTCCTTTGGCTCCATCATACGGTGTGTATATATCCCAACTCGTTCGTTATGCCCGTGTGTGTAGTGATGTCATAGATTTTAACGAACGTAATCAATGCATCACTAGTAAATTATTAAGTCAGGGATTTCGTTACCATAAATTACGTAAAACTTTTGCTAAGTTCTTTCATAGATACAAAGATTTGATTAGTAAATTTGGCTGTACCTGTAGAAAACTGATTAAAACGGTATTTCACATCCTAAATTTTACGGTAATATTGTACTTAAAGCGCGGAAATCACTATATGATCCGTGTAAACTCATCGAACCTTTAAATAAACTTATTAGTTCAGGTTATCTTACCAATGTTGTAATTAGATCTTTGAATATAGTTTACATTGGCACTAATATCGATTTTGTCATCAGCAAATTAAAACATAACTAAATTTGTATTCTTTTCAAACGGGATGTTTAAAGACACACCCACGCTCATTTTGATCTATAAAGAGGTTAAACTCCTAACTATCCTACTGTCTGTCGATACATTTATTTTTGGCATTGCACTAGTCATGTCTTCTTTGACTGTCCATGACGTTAAAATACTAAATCCCTGGGATGTGTTTTAGTTGATTTTAGTCTCTGATGCATGATTTTTATTATTAATTGTTTTGGCTTTTAACTAGCTGTCAGTAACTGTGAGTACTCTCAAATCGTACTTTCTTGTTTATTTGAACATGTGATCCCCTTAAAGGTATGTGTATTATAAACCAGCAGAAATCAACATGTGACTACCATCTCAGTTGAAGAGATAGAAATTTTGACAAAAAAGTAGTTAAATTATGCAAGGGTTTTATTCATTTTTTCGTTTAGGGATCTGTCAACCCAATTTTTCATAATTTTATTCCCATTTACTCTTCCATATTCATTATTCCTGAGTATGAATAAAAATATCTGTACATTGGAAACCAAACACACAAAATGGTAGCAGTTTCTTTTGATTATGTACAGTATTGCCAGTGAATTTATAAGATGCTGCATTTATTGAGAAAACTTCACAAGTTGTATAGAAGTGATTTTAGTCGCCATTAAACGAGACTTTTGAATTTTAACCTACTAGGATATGATATGACATGTGAAACAGTTACTAATTTCAGTACAAACATGACAAGTGTGTTTGATGTATGGTTAAAAATATTCCTGATTTAACAGTTACCAACACTAGTCAAGAGTATGTTAGTCTTATGTAATAGGTAAGGTCCTTAAAGATTGTTATTTTTATCAAATCAAGGGTTTAAAATTGTGTCAAGGTTTTGTTTTGTTTTCGTTTGTGACTTTAAACTACGCAATCTTTATACTTGAATAAAAATATGTAGGACAGTTGGTAAATTGACATTCATTTTATATAAAATATTGATTCGAAAGATTCTTTTTATAATTTCACTTAGGTGTAAATCATTGTCTGTATTTTCTACATGTGGCATGAAGCATGAAATGTGCATTTATTTAAAATTTAAAAAGATGCATTCAGTTGTAATTGCATTTTGCAGTTTCAAAGAGAAAAAACAACTATTAGTCTGTTTGAATATATAATATATATATTTTTAATTCCTAAATTCCTATCCAAGATAACTGTTAAAAGGTTCTTTTTCATTGTGATGCAAAGCAAGTGATACATATCTTGATATCATATTTTTATGTTTATAATTTATTTTTTGTTCCAATTTAGCCAATGAATTTTTATACGACCGCAAAAATTTTGCGGTCGTATATTGATATGACAGCGTCGTCGTCGTCGAAGACGCATTGGTTTCGCACTCTAACTTTAGTTTAAGTGAATGGATCTCTATGAAATTTTACCATAAGGTTCAATATCACAAAAGGAAGGTTGGGATTGATTTTGGGGTTATGGTACCAACAGTTAAGGAATTAGGGGCCAAAAATAAGCATTTTGTAACTTCCAGACATAACTTGTGTGTTAGTGTATGGATCTCTCTGACTTTGTACCACAAGGTTCCATATCACAAAGGGAATGCTGGGATTGATTTTGGGGTAATTGCCTCAAAATTTTAGGAATTAGGGGCCAAAAGGGGCAAAAACAAGCATTTTCTAGTTTCATGACAATAACTTGTGTGTAAGTGTATGGATCTTTCTGAAATTGTACTACAAGGTTCCATATCACAAAGGGAAAGCTGGAATTGAGTTTGGGGTAATTGCCTGAAACGTTTAGGAATTAGGGGCCAAAATAAGCATTTTCTAGTTTCAGACAATAACTTGTGTTCAAGTGTATGGATCTCTCTGAAATTGTACTCCAAGGTACCATACCTCAAAGGGAAGGCTGGGATTGAGTTTGGGGTGATGAATCATAAGGGGTTCAAAAATTTGGGGGTTTTCCTTTTTCCTTTTTTCTTTAAAATTTTCCATTTTCAGTTGGTTATTTCTGATTTATATTGAAAAGCAAATAATAATGATATGGCAGGAGATACACACCAAACAGGATGTGTAAATTATTATGTAATAAGTATTGTGCAATAGCAAGAAATTTTCAATTGCACAGTATTGCAAATAGCAAGAAATATTCAATTGTACAGTATTGCGCAATAGCAAGAAATATCCAATAGCACAATATTGCGCAATAGCAAGAAATTGTCAATTGTACAGTATTGCGCAATAGCAAGAAATATTCAATTGCACAGTATTGCACAATTGCAAGAAATATTCAATTACACAGTATTGTGCAAAAGAAGATACTTTGTATAAATTGCTTATTTCTTGACCAATTTCAATGGGGTTTTATTCTTGAACTCTTGGGGTTCTTTAATATGCTGAATCTAACCATGTATTAAGTTTTTGGATTTTGGGCCTCGTTTTTAAATTGGTCCACATTGAGGTCCAAAGGGTCCAAAATTAAACTTTGTTTGATTTCATCAAAAATTGAATTATTGGGGTTCTTTGATATGCCGAATCTAACCGTGTATTTAGATTCTTAATTTTGGTCCGTTTTCAAATTAGTCTACATTAAGGTCCAAAGGGTCCAAAATTAAACTTAGTTTGATTTTAACAAAATTGAATTCTTAGGGTTCTTTGATATGCTGAATCTAAACATGTATTTAGATTTTGATTATGGGCCCAGTTTTCAAGTTGGTCCAAATCGGGTCCAAAATTAAACTTTTGTTTGATTTCAACAAAATTGAATATATGGGGTTCTTTGATATGCTGAATCTAGCCATGTTTTTAATTTTTGATTTTGGGCCCCCGTTATCAACTTTGTCCACACTGAGGTCAAAAGGGTACAAAATTAAATCTTGTTTGATTTCATCAAAATTGAATTATTGGGGTTCTTTGATATGCCGAATCTAACCGTGTATTTAGATTCTTAATTTTGGTCCGTTTTCAAATTGGTCTACATTAAGGTCCAAAGGGTCCAAAATTAAACTTAGTTTGATTTTAACAAAATTGAATTCTTAGGGTTCTTTGATATGCTGAATCTAAACATGTATTTAGATTTTGATTATGGGCCCAGTTTTCAAGTTGGTCCAAATCGGGTCCAAAATTAAACTTTGTTTGATTTCAACAAAATTGAATATATGGGGTTCTTTGATATGCTGAATCTAACCATGTATTTAGATTTTTTATTTTGGGCCCGTTATCAACTTTGTCCTCATTTAGGTCAAAAGGGTCCAAAATTAAACTTTGTTTGATTTCATCAAAATTGAACTCTTGGGGTTCTTTGATATGCTGAATCTAACCATGTATTTAGATTTTGGATATTGGATCATAATAGGTGAATGTCCAATTTAAAATTTTTAGTAATCTCAGCATAATTTCAAAGTCAAACACAACTTCCGCTGACTTGTCAAGGTCAAAACTAAATAAATTTGTTAATTCTTTTCAATGAATTAATTGTTAAATTAGCAAAGTAATCACATTCAATCTAGTGAAGTCAAATATATAATGATAAAATGACATAAATGAAGCAAATAAGACCATCAACATGAGTTTCCAAATATATAGATCATTTGTTGATCCGAGTTGTCTCAACATAAGTGTTTTTATACGACCGCAAAAATTTTGTGGTCGTATATTAATATGACGTTGGCGTCGTCGTCGTCGTCGTCCGACGCATTGGTTTTCGCACTCTAACTTTAGTTTAAGTGAATGGATCACTATGAAATTTTACCATAAGGTTCAATATCACAAAGGAAGGTTGGGATTGATTTTGGGGTTATGGTACCAACAGTTAAGGAATTAGGGGCCAAAAGGGCCAAAAATAAGCATTTTGTAACTTCCAGACATAACTTGTGTGCTAGTGTATGGATCTCTCTGACTTTGTACCACAAGGTTCCATATCACAAAGGAATGCTGGGATTGATTTTGGGGTAATTGCCTCAAAATTTTAGGAATTAGGGGCCAAAAGGGGCAAAAAACAAGCATTTTCTAGTTTCATGACAATAACTTGTGTGTAAGTGTATGGATCTTTCTGAAATTGTACTACAAGGTTCCATATCACAAAGGAAGCTGGAATTGAGTTTGGGGGTAATACCTGAAAGCGTTTAGGAATTAGGGGCCAAAAGGGGCCAAAAATAAGCATTTTCTAGTTTCAGACAATAACTTGTGTTCAAATGTATGGATCTCTCTGAAATTGTACTGCAAGGTACCATACCTCAAAGGAAGGCTGGGATTGAGTTTGGGGTGATGAATCATAAGGGGTTCAAAAATTGGGGGATTTTTTTTCCTTTTTTCCTTTTTTTTTCTTTAAAATTTTCCATTTAAGTTGGTTATTTCTGATTTATATTTAAAAGCAAATAATAATGATATGGCAGGAGATACACACCAAACAGGATGTGTAAATTATTATATAATAAGTATTGTGCAATAGCAAGAAATTTTCAATTGCACAGTATTGCGCAATAGCAAGAAATCTTCAATTGCACAGTATTGCGCAATAGCAAGAAATATCAATAGCACAATATTGCGCAATAGCAAGAAATTGTCAATTGTACAGTATTGCAGTAGCAAGAAATATTCAATTGCACAGTATTGCGCAATTGCAAGAAATATTCAATTACACAGTATTGTGCAAAGAAGATACTTTATAAATTGCTTATTTCTTGACCAATTTCAATGGGGTTTTATTCTTGAACTCTTGGGGTTCTTTAATATGCTGAATCTAACCGTGTATTAAGTTTTTGGATTTTGGCCCGTTTTAAATTGGTCCACATTGAGGTCCAAAGGGTCCAAAATTAAACTTTGTTTGATTTCATCAAAAATTGAATTATTGGGGTTCTTTGATATGCGAATCTAACCGTGTATTAAGATTCTTAATTTTTGGTCCCGTTTTCAAATTGGTCTACATTAAGGTCCAAAGGGTCCAAAATTAAACTTAGTTTGATTTTAACAAAATTGAATTCTTAGGGTTCTTTGATATGCTGAATCTAAACATGTATTTAGATTTTTGATTATGGGCCCAGTTTTCAAGTTGGTCCAAATCAGGGTCTAAATTAAATTTTGTTTGATTTCAACAAAAAATGAATATATGGGGTTCTTTGATATGCTGAATCTAACCATGTATTTAGATTTTTGATTTTTGGGCCCGTTATCAACTTTGTCCACATTGAAGTCAAAGGGTCCAAAATTAAACTTTGTTTGATTTCATCAAAAATTGAATTATTGGGGTTCTTTGATATGCCGAATCTAACCGTGTATTAAGATTCTTAATTTTTGGTCCCGTTTTCAAATTGGTCTACATTAAGGTCCAAAGGGTCCAAAATTAAACTTAGTTTGATTTTAACAAAAATTGAATTCTTAGGGTTCTTTGATATGCTGAATCTAAACATGTATTTAGATTTTTGATTATGGGCCCATTTTCAGTTGAATTGTCGGGGTCCAAATTAAACTTTGTTTGATTTCAACAAAAAGTGAATATATGGGGTTCTTTGATATGCTGAATCTAACCATGTATTTAGATTTTGATTTTGGGCCCGTTATCACTTTCTTACATTAGGTCAAAGGGTCCAAAATTACTTCGTTTGATTTCATCAAAATTGAACTCTTAGGGTTCTTTGATATGCTGAATCTAACCGTTAGATTTTGAATTTTTGGTCCCATTTTCAAATTGGTGTACATTAAGGTCCAAAGGGTCCAAAATTAAACTTAGTTTGATATTAACAAAATTGAATTCTTAGGGTTCTTTGATATGCTGAATCTAAACATGTATTTTGTTTTTGATTATGGGCCCAGTTTTCAAGTTGGTCCAAATCGGGTTCAAAATTAAACTTTTGTTGATTTCAACAAAAATTGAATATATGGGGTTCTTTGATATGCTGAATCTAACCATGTATTTAGATTTTTGATTTTTGGGCCCCGTTATCAACTTTGTCCACATTGAGGTCAAAAGGGTCCAAATTAAACTTTGTTTGATTTCATCAAAATTGAACTCTAGGGGTTCTTTGATATGCTGAATCTAACCATGTATTTAGATTTTGAATATTGGACCATAATAGGTGAATGTCCAATTTAAAATTTTTAAGTTCTTAGACCACATTCATTCTGTGTCAGAAACCTATGCTGTGTCAAATATTTAATCACAATCCAAATTCAGAGCTGTATCAAGCTTGAATGTTGTGTCCATACTTGCCCAAACTATTCAGGGTTCGACCTCTGCGGTCGTATCAAGCTGCGCCCTCGAGCATTTTATTTTGTCGGTTAATCCCATGTTTCAGCATAGGAGATTCTTAATTAAATGAGACATCATCTCAGCGTAAGGGATTCTGTTGAATGCTACACGCCTCATTGTAAGGTTGTTTTCCATTTTTAGTCCCCTACCGACGAAGTTGAAGGGTACTTTAGGTTTGCACTCAGTCCGTCTGTTTGTCTGTCCGTCTGTCTGTCCTTCTGTCAGTCCGGCAAATCAGCTTTCCACACTTTTAGCTCACCTGGCGCAAAGGGCCAAGTGAGCTTTCTCATCACTTGGCGTCAGGCGTCTGTCGTCAAATCCGTCATCGTTAACTTTTACAAAAATCTTCTACTCTGAAACTACTGGGCCAAATTTAACCAAACTTGGCCACAATCATCATTGGGTATCTAGTTTAAAAACTGTGTCCGGTGACCAAGCCAATCAACCAAGATGGCCGCCATGGCTAAAAATAGAACATAGGGGGTAAAATGTAGATTTTTGCTTATATCTCTAAAACCAAAGCATTTAGAGCAAATCTGACATGGGGTAGAATTGTTTATCAGGTCAAGATCTATCTACCCTGAAATTTTCAGATGAATTGGACAACCTGTTGCTGGGTTGCTGCCTCTGCATTGGTAATTTTAAGGAAATTTTGCCGTTTTTGGTTATTATTTTGAATATTATTATAGATAGAGATAAACTGTAAACAGCAATAATGTTCAGCAGAATAAGATCTACAAAAAAGTTGACATGACCAAAATGGTCAATTTACCCTTAAGGAGTTATTGCCCTTTAAATTAATTTTTGTAAATTTTGTTATCTTTTAGAAAAATCTTCTCCTCTGAAACTAGTAAGACAAATTTAACCAAACTTGATCACAATCATCATTAGGGTATCTAGTTTAAAAAATTTGTCCGATGACCCCGCCTGCCAACCAACATGGCTAAAAATAGAACATAGGGGTAAAATGCAGTTTTTGGCTTATATCTCTGAAACTAAAGCATTAAGAGCAAATTTGACATTTGTAAAAATGTTCATTAGGTTAAGATCTATCTGTCCTGAAATTTTCAGACGAACCAGACAACCCATTGTTGGGTTGCTGCCCCTGAATTGGCAATTTTAAGGAAATTTTGCAGTTTTTGGTTATTATCTTGAATATTATTATAGATAGAGATAAACTGTAAACAACAATAATGTTCAGCAAAGTAAGATCTACAAATAAGTCAACATGACCAAAACAGACAAACAAAAAGACAAAAGACAAACAACACAGTCAAGGTAGCCTGAATTGGTACAGCCACATTGTTTGCAAAATGAAGGAATTTATAATATTTATGGTCATAATTATAAATTAACTGTTTATGAAACTTTGCATTTTTGAAATACTAAGGCTTTTTTACCTCAGGAATAGATCACCTTAGCTGTATTTGGCAAAACTTTTGAAATTTTTGGTCCTCAATGCTCTTCAACTTCGTACTTTATTTGGCCTTTTTAACTTTTTTTTATTAGAGCGTCACTGATGAGTCTTTTGTAGACGAAACAGACAACACGTGTCTGGCTATCAGAAAACAATTAAGGACCAGTTAAAGATCCATCATATATATTACTTGTTAGCGCTCTCTTGGGTACAATTCTTGCCAGATTTTTATAAAACTTAAACTATAGGTTAATATCAGCAATATCTTGGACAATTTCTGTAATGGTGGACGATCAACTTTTTTTAAAAGAGTTAGACCCTTGGAAATATTAAATTTATGGGAAATGGCCTTGTTTGTCCTCTCATGGGTACAATTTTTTTTAAAACTTATAGTATACTATAAGAAATGCCCTTGAAGGTCTGTTTGAAATATTTAGTATACAATAAAAAAAACCATTTTGTCCCCGCGCACATGCTTTTTATTTATAAATTGTTTAAAGAACAACAAAAAAAGTTGATTTTTTAGTTATTGCCCTGGATAGATAAAATATGTGCAACATGGGGACATTGGAACTCTGTTCTTTTATTGTAATATTAATTTTCAACTAAAGAAAATATCCCTTTTGTTTGTTATATAAAAATATTTACATATTATTTTAAAATATTGTATAGCTAAGTAATAACATAAATGTTGAGCTTTATTAGGTTCCAATAGATCTAATGAAAAACATAATTTAATATTTCACCTTTATATACCTGGAATTGTTGACCAATCCAATAAATTAATTAAACAAATAAACCTAGAATTAATTCCTGGTATTGTAGCTCAATAGAAAGTGTAATAGATTAAACTTGAACAGTCAAGTCAGTATAAAAACAGTTTGACATGGAACTATATTTTAACCTTTTATTAATAGAGATATTCATTGGTTAATATTCTGCAAATTTTAGAATTGAATTACCATTAGCAGTACAGCATGTTCCATAACAGATAACAAATCTCTGTGACAGTTTATTTTATTTGTACTCAGATAAAACAACTTGCAATTTTAGAACAATTATATAAGGACTTTTGTTAGTAGATTTACATTTCTAAGAACAAGAAGGTTTCTTTTCCACTACAAGTAATTCATGTACTGTTTGTGTTGTTCAGTCTTTAGATTTCTGTGTATTGTTTGGTGGACTTTATTTTGTCTTTTCTCTTTTTGGCCATGGCGTTGTCTAAGTTTTGTTCAACTTTTGATTTGTGCTTGCTCCCTGGTATCTAATTCTCCTCATTTTAATTACATTTTTACAGGAAAAATCATTTTAAAGGATTACACTTGTAGTTCATCTGATTTGATCCTTTTGTGTAGAATGAATTAAAATTGTTTGGGCTAACCAAAATTATGTTAAGGTCGCCAAGATTTTTTACCACAAATTTTCTGTTAATAATATTAACCTAGTCTTCAAATAATGCCAATTGCCTCCTCTGGGATTGTTTTCTGGAAAAAATAAAAAAATCATAGTTTTATATCAATTGCATAGCTAAAAATTAGAAATATTTATTTCTTAAAGGGGCATTAGCTACGAAATATAACAAAAATTAAAATTTGAATTGTTTTTGTTCAATCATAAATGAAAGTGAAAAAGTGAAATAATAATTCGCTTTAAGCAGCCAATTTTGTTCACTTTTGTCAAAATAAGCTAAGAAACATCCCTGATGAATAATTCACTTGCAAGTGATTAATTTGACCTCATTGAATCCATATTTATGTGACCTTCAAATGAACCCCTTAGCTGGACATGGGTTATGCATGTATTTAGCTATTAAGAGGAAAAGAATCTCAACATTGAAAGTGAAACAAGGATGTACCATTTGGTACACTGATTCAATCCCAAAAAAAATTATTCTTATACAGACCACCTGTAACAACAATGATAAACATACTTTTTAACCTACAATACGAAATCAAACAGACTAAGAAAAATCCAATTGTACATGGTCACTATCTGTTTAAATTTATATTTATGTTTATATCTGGTGATTTAAACCGTCAGCAGTCTTTGGAGGTCATCATGACGTCTAGACAAAAATACACATGAAATGTTGATACATATTATCAGTCCATGCATTATTGATTGTTTATTTTAAACTTTTTGTAATTTGGATATAGTATTAGTATGTTATAAATCAAATATGAGAATTTGAGTCAAATCGGTGAATATGAATTTGACAGCTAATATAAAAAAAAGAAGATGTGGTATGATTACCAATGAGACAACTCTCCACAAGAGACCAAATGACACAGAAATTAACAACTATAGATCACCGTACAGTCTTCAACAATGAGCAAAGCCCATACCGCATAGTCAGCTATAAAAGGCCCCGAAATAACAAGTGTAAAACAATTCAAACGAGAAAACAAACAGGCTTATTTATGTACAAAATAATGAACTAAAGGCAAATATGTGACACAGCAACAAACGACAACCATTGAATTACTTGCCCCATTAACACCCAAAGAGGTAGAGATTAAGATAATATTCTAACTTAAGATAATACGGGGTGGTGGTATTCAAATGGTTAAAACTTTGTTAAAAGATATTAAGACTATTGAAGTACCATATTAAAGCAGAGATAGACTAGGAGCATTTCCAAAAGGATTGGTAAAACCACTATTACCCATATGTTTCTAAATGGCAATATTTGGAAGAAAATTGGTGGGAAATTACAGCATTGTCAGCTTCAGAGATAACGAATATGTTTGTTTCATCATTTAGAGGAAAAATGCAACATAACTGTTTTAAATTTGGTATAAAAGGTCTAGTAAAAACATAAATCAATTTTGAATATAGGTAATTGTGATTAATAAGGTCAGACAAACAAAAATATAGATGCACAAGACAAGGTTTTAGAGCTTGTTTCCTGAGCATATTTATGGAAAAAAAATAGTCTGTTGCTTGTAAAACTGAAAGTGCTAATTAAGGAAACAGGAAGTTACAAAAAAAATTCAAATTTTCTCCAAACATGGCACCTCTTTAATATTTCAATATATCTAATATAAGTAATAGTGTTAAGCTCATTGACTCTTCTTTCTTGAAGTACCTTATCTGTCTTTATATCTCAACAGATGAGACAAAGAAACATACACAGTTACATTTAAAAAAGTAACCTGTAATACATGTTCTACTTTTAATGAGTGTGTCTTTATTTTGAACTCCGCTATCTATGATCATGATGATAAATTCTCTGTGCTCTCCTTTTGTATACATGACATATATATTGTACTTGTCAATGTCAAATGCTATAATTCTTGACTTGTCATAATTATTATGAGCTTAAGGTAAGCAAAGGTATATTCCCTAATTATGAAATACATGTACAAAAAAATACAATACGATTATTATATATTGTAAAGTTTTAGAAATGATTATTCTTGGATTTTGTCATTAATTTTAAGTGCTAAAGGTAACCAAAAGTATTTTTCTGAATTATAAAATGTATGAATATAAATGTTATTTATGACTATATTCATAGAGTATATTTAAAGAAACAATTACATATTCTTGGCTATTGTCATTGTCCCGCTTGCTACAAAAGTTCCGGAAAGCAAGACTTAGGGATTGCATTTCATGCGACGTCAATTGTTAAGGTTTCTACATAAGATAGTTTGATAGGAACTCCTTGTGATAGATCAATGATATTTAATATAAAGTTGCATGACTATCAGTACATATCAGTCTGACGATTATTTCGAGGCCCTGCCCCCTAGGTCATGGTTCAGCAACTTTGAATTAATTAGCAATTTTCAATGTTAAGTTTTCTGCTTAAGTTAGTTTTATAGGAACTACTTGTGATAGATCAATGATATCTTCTTTAAAGTTGCATCACTATCAGTTTGAAGACTATGTTGACTCCCTGCCCCTGTAGGTCATGGTCATGGTCCAGTTACTTTCAATTAATTACCAATTTTCAATGTTAAGTTTTCTGCTTAAGTTAGTTCAATAGGAACTACTTACAATAGACAACAATATTTTCTATAAAGTTACATTACTGTCTTTACATCTCAGTTTGTTGACCATTTCAAGGCCTTGCCCACTAGTTCATGGTCCAGCGATTTTGAATTAATTAGCAATGTTGCAGTCCATCAGATTGTCTTTTTCTGAATTTTATGCCGACAGGCTAGACATATCTCTGTGTCAACAGTTTATTATTTTTTACAAGTTAAGCAAAGGTATCTTCACTTATTGAGAATAAAACATGTAATGGGATTATATGTAGTATAGTAGAATAATAAAAGACATGGATGAAATATTAAGATTAATTGAGATCAATGTCTATGTTATCTCCTAGTACCACTTTTTCATTTTGCTGTGTTTCCTCAATTTTAGACCAATAATTGATTCTTATTTGAGTCTTTCTATATAGACTGTTATTTGTGAGTTACATGATAAATAATCTTACTTTGTTGCTATATAAACATATAAGTGTTTAAAAGCTAGCTGTATTTGTTGGTCTAGTGATTCTAGTTTTACAGTCATAAGTTCTCAATGAATAGGATTGGACAATAAATATGCAACCAATTAACCATCCATACATACATCATTCAGAGATGATATCATTTTTGGTTTTAAAGTTACCCTAAATGGAACTATGGTATGATATATTAGATCAATAGCCAATGTCTTTTATCATCTATTTTACAATGATTACACTTATCAACATAAAGTTTTATCACCTTGACACTTAAACATGCATTGTCAGAGGTCATTCAACTCTTAGAGCAATCACCAATAGGTCATTGTAGTCATGACCAGACACCTGTAATTCTGATGATGTCATAATATAACCACATGGTTTAAAAATTTGCATTTCATATTCATGGTCAGGTGCCTGTAAGTAAATTTTGTTTTTATTTGAAAAAAAAGTGTTTTAGTTCTTGAAATACTTTTAATGCTAGATTTTATAGTTTTTTGGAAATTAATTTTCTGATTCATGTAAAGTGTTTTAAACACCTTTGAATCCACAATTTGCATAAAAATTTCATCTTTATAAAGCGGAGGAAATAAAGTTTTTTTCATAACTTTAAACACTTTATAAATTTCAAGTTATACCACTTTCTTAACACAAAGACTGTTTTAAGAACAGGTATACAAAAGATAAACATTATACACACAGAGTAAATGTACTTGCTAAGAGTATTCAGGGTAGGTCATAAAGGGTGATTACATCTTTTCAGACTTTTTTTGGAAAGAGTTTTAAACAAATTTGTGTGCTTTAGGGAACATTACATTTTAAGGAAACCTACTGTCGTAAACAACAAAACATCTTGGAGATAATCAATTTGTTGGAATCAGAACTTAATCTTTAATATCTCTTTAATCAATGATAATGTTTAAAAATTAATTAAAACATGCAGACTTTTGTCATTGAACATCTCAAGCAATACTGCAAACTTTTCTGGACTACTTCTATTGACTTAATGGCTTTCTGTCTTTGACACATCTTATTTTCAGCCAGCCTTTTTCAAATTTATCTTCTTTTTTTTTTGTAATGTTGTAGGTATTTTTTTTATCTCTTTACCTTTTAGCCATGATATTGCCCTTCCTTTTTCCACTCAATTTTTTTACTAACCGCTTTGTTATCTTTTGATAATTTTCTTTCTTTCTTTACATTTCATCATTTGATGATTTTCTTTTTATAACCCTACTGTAGGAGTTTGGGATATAATGTATTCCCCTTGTCTGTCTGTTCATCCAAAATATTTTCTGTCACATTTTTCTCAGGTACAAATGTACTACTGAACAGAATTCCTTCATATTTGTTCAACTGCTTGACATCTATGTGTTGTAATGTGTGACCTCTATTTGGATCGGTCAGACACTTACTTCCTGTTCTTTGATTTGTTAATTATATTGAAGGAACTTACCCGGCCACATTCTTTATGTGCCTGTCCCAAGTCAGGAGCCTGAAGTTCAGTAGTTGTCGTTGGTTCATGTCTGTCATATTTGTTTTTCATAATTTTTTTTGTTATTAATTAGGTCGTTAGTTTTCTCAATTGAATTGTTTCATATTTTTCATGTCCGGGCCTTTTATAGCTGACTATACGGTATGGGTTTTTCTCATTGTTGAATGCTGTATGGTTGCCTATAATTGCTCACATCCACTTCATTTGAAATTTGGTTTAGTTGCAATTGTCTCATTGGCAATCATACCACATCTCCTTGTTTTTATATTATAATTTTTCTTTAAACTTTTCGCAAGTACTACAAAACAGAATGACTTCATATTTAGTCCGCAGCTTGACCATGATGAATTGTGATGTGTGACCTCTATCTGGATCTGTCAGACACCTACTTCCTGTTTGAGGATTCTTCGAGTCTTTAAATATGTTGAATAAACATTAAAAAATTTTCATCAAACTTTTTGCAAATACTGCTAAACAGAAAGACTTTATAGATTGTCAGCAGCTTGACAGGAATGAATTGTAATGTGTAACCATTGTCGGATCTGTCCGACACCCACTTCCTATTTTCCAATACATTGAATTATGAGTAGGGGGATATGCTTAACAGGACAATGTGTGCATTCTTGTTGTTTGATAATTAACTCTTCATTTACATTTGTATCACCTTAACAGTCAGACTGTCAGACAACAATATTTTCTATAAAGTTACATTACTGTCTTTACATCTCAGTTTGTTGACCATTTCAAGGCCTTGCCCACTAGTTCATGGTCCAGCGATTTTGAATTAATTAGCAATGTTGCAGTCCATCAGATTGTCTTTTCTGAATTTTATGCCGACAGGCTAGACATATCTCTGTGTCAACAGTTTATTATTTTACAAGTTAAACAAAGGTATCTTCCCATATTGAGAATAAAATATGTAATGGGATTATATGTAGTATAGTAGAATAATAAAAGATATGTATGAAATATTAAGATTAATTGAGATGAATGTCTATGTTATCTCCTAGTTTCACTTTTTCATTTTGCTGTGTTTCCCTCAATTTTAGACCAATAATTGATTCATATTTGAGTCTTTCTATATAGACTGTTATTTGTGAGTTACATGATAAATAATCTTACTTTGATGCTATATAAACATATAAGTGTTTAAAAGCTAGCTGTATTTGTTGGTCTAGTGATTCTAGTATTACAGTCATAAGTTCTCAATGAATAGGATTGGACAATAAATATGCAACCAATTAACCATCCATACATACATCATTCAGAGATGATATCATTTTTGGTTTTAAAGTTACCCTAAATGGAACTATGGTATGATATATTAGATCAATAGCCAATGTCTTTTATCATCTATTTTACAATGATTACACTTATCAACATAAAGTTTTATCATCGTGACACTTAAACATGCATTGTCAGAGGTCATTCAACTCTTAGAGCAATCACCAATAGGTCATTGTAGTCATGACCAGACACCTGTAATTCTGATGATGTCATAATATAACCACATGGTTTAAAAATTTGCATTTCATATTCACTGTTCAGGTGCCTGTAAGTAAATTTTTGTTTTTATTTGAAAAAAAAAGTGTTTTAGTTCTTGAAATACTTTTAATGCTAGTTTTATAGTTTTCTGGAAATTAATTTTCTCATTCATGTAAGGTGTTTTAAACAACTTTGAATCCACAATTCGCATAAAAATTTCATCTTTATAAAGCAGAGGAAATAAAGTTTTTACATAACTTTAAACACTTTATAATTTCAAGTTATACCACTTTCTTAACACAAAGACTGTTTTAAGAACAGGTATACAAAAGATAAACATTATACACACACAGTAAATGTACTTGCTAAGAGTATTCAGGGTAGGTCATAAAGGGTGATTACATCTTTTCAGACTTTTTTTGGAAAGAGTTTTAAACAAATGTGTGTGCCTTAGGGAACATTACATTTTATGGAAACCTACTGTCTTGAACAACAAAACATCTTGAAGATAATCAATTTGTTGGAATTAGAACTTTATCTTTAATATCTCTTTAATCAATGATAATGTTTAAACATTAATTAAAACATGCAGACTTTTGTCATTGAACATCTCAAGCAATACTGCAAACTTTTCTGGACTACTTCTATTGACTTAATGGCTTTCTGTCTTTGACACATCTTATTTTCAGCCAGCCTTTCTCAAATTTATCTTCTTTTTTTTTTGTAATGTTGTAGGTATTTTTTTTTATCTCTTTACCTTTTAGCCATGATATTGCCCTTCCTTTTTCCACTCAATTTTTTTACTACCGCTTTGTTATCTTTTGATAATTTTCTTTCTTTCTTTACATTTCATCATTTGATGATTTTCTTTTAATAACCCTACTGTAGGAGTTTGGGATATAATTATTCCCCTTGTCTGTCTGTTCATCCAAAATATTTTCTGTCACACTTTTTTCAGGTACAAATGTACTACTGAACAGAATTCCTTCATATTTGTTCAACTGCTTGACATCTATGTGTTGTAATGTGTGACCTCTATTTGGATCGGTCAGACACTTACTTCCTGTTCTTTGATTTGTTAATTATGTTGAAGGAACTTACCCGGCCACATTCTTTATGTGCCTGTCCCAAGTCAGGAGCCTGAAGTTCAGTAGTTGTCGTTGGTTCATGTCTGTCATATTTGATTTTCGTAATTTTTTTTGTTATTAATTAGGTCGTTAGTTTTCTCAATTGAATTGTTTCATATTTTTCATGTCCGGGCCTTTTATAGCTGACTATACGGTATGGGTTTTTCTCATTGTTGAATGCTGTATGGTTGCCTATAATTGCTTACATCCACTTCATTTGAAATTTGGTTCAGTTGTCTCATTGGCAATCATACCACATCTCCTTGTTTTTATATAAAATTTTTCTTTAAACTTTTCGCAAGTACTACAAAACAGAATGACTTCATATTTAGTCCACAGCTTGACCATGATGAATTGTGATGTGTGACCTCTATTTGGATCTGTCAGACACCTACTTCCTGTTTCAGGATTCTTCGAGTCTTTAAATATGTTGAATAAACATTAAAAAATTTTCATCAAACTTTTTGCAGATCTTTGCAAATACTGCTAAACAGAAAGACTTTATAGATTGTCAGCAGCTTGACAGTAATGAATTGTAATGTGTAACCATTGTCGGATCTGTCGGACACCCACTTCCTATTTTCCAATACATTGAATTATGAGTAGGGGGTATGCTTAGCAGGACAATGTGTGCATTCTTGTTGTTTGATAATTAACTTTTCATTTACTTTGTATCACCTTAACAGTCAGACTGTCCTTGTTAACAGTCAATCTCAGTGTATTTACAATTTTTCCTGGATTATGTCTTCTGTTCAAAGATGCAGAATATTGTTACTGAATTATATAGATTTATACATATATTACTAATGCTAAATGTAAATGCAAAAATTGGAAAATTGGAATATATAGGGATCTTAATCTTCATTAGAAAGCTAAATAACTTATTGTGATTTTTATTTGTTTTTGCTTTTAAATGTTACCATTGTATTATAAATCATGTATATTATTGCATATTTACCTCATGTTACACATATATATATATGTGTCTGAGTGTTGCTTTACAATAAAATCTTAAATCTTAAAAAAAAAAAAAATTCAATGCCAAAGATTGAAGAAAGATTAAATGTTGATTTATTATGACTGTATTAATTATTACAAGTTCAATGCCAGTGTTGTGTTACATAAGACTAAGAGTCTACCTGTACAGCCAGGTATATTTAGAAGTACATGTAGTTAATATTACATTGTAATCAAGTAAGTAAATATTTATCTTATATATATCATTTATTTATTTAATTGATTGATTGATGTTTGCATTATGCCGCCTCAGCACTAAAAGGCTATATTGCAGCGATTATTCCTTTAAAAGATATTGTTTTATTAGTTACTTTGATTCTTTGATTTTTTTTTTTTTGATTTTTTTTAGCTCACCTGGTTTAAAAGGCCATGTGAGCTTTTACCCTCCCTTTGCGTCCATTGTCAGGTGTAAACTTTTTTTAAAGATCTTCTTAAACCACTGTACCAATTTCAACCAAACTTAGACTAAATGATCCTTAAGGCACTGTAAACTGACCTTATTAGGAGTTATTGCCCTTAAGAGACAATTATTTATTAAATTTTCTAGTTTTTTGTAGAAACCCTGATAGAGAGACAGTTTAGATGGCTAAAATGTTGGCAAAGTAATAATAAGTCGAATAAGTCAACATGACTATTTTGGACAGATTTTTATCATGTTGGCACTGTTGGGGCCTTTTATAGCTGACTTTATGGTATGAGCTATGGGTTTTTCCCATGGTTGATTGCATTTATCTTTGTCATTTGAACTCTGGTGGATAGTTATCTTATTGGCTATCATACCACATTTCCATATTTTAGTATATATGATTATTGTAAAACTTTATATTTTGCTGAAACTAAGAGTAAAAATTAACCAAATATAAAAATAAAGCTCAATATGATTCAACTTGAAACAGAATAAAGTTTACAGTACATTTCTTTATTGGAAGGAAACAACATCATGAACATGACCTTATGTGTTGTGGCTGTCCCACTGCCCTGGGTCACCTTACATAAATTGTTTAAGATTAGATTCCTAAGACTATGAACTCTTCTGAAAGGAGATAATATTTGAGATATTCATTAAGGTAAGATTAAATGTATAAACAATGCGTCCAAAGTAATTTTTTCCATTTAAAGGTTATAAAAGCATCGTTCATAGCACTAATGCATAGTCTTAATTGATTGTTTACATTTGGTTTCACCTTTTAACTATGACAGTATAGAGTGAATTTGGGTATTGTCGAAAGACAAAATAAAGGATTAGTAGGGCTTAAATTTCTATTCACAAATATGGTGTTACAAATATCCTTTCTGCTAGAAATGAAAAGGCAAACTATTTAGCCAAATATTAGGTCAGGGGTAAAAAAATTGTGAGGCCAGAGACCTTTTATAACTGTGTTAGAACCAGTAATGGGTTGAAGGACCTTTCAAAATATCATGGGGGCCTTAGTGGCTTACTGGTTTAAGTAATTCATCTACAGTGGCAGTGGTCACTAGCCTGACAACACTGAGGAAATGAGTTTGAACGTGGTTTGTGGCAGATGTGTTCCACCCTGATCTTGTTTAACTAGGAATACCATTTTTCCTACCGAAGGTTGTGGTTCTCTCTGGGTACTCCATCAATAAAATCTGGTTGGCATGATATAGCCACAAGTGCTGAAAGCTGTGTCAAAGTAACAGTCAGTCAAAATATTATGCATACAAACATGGAAAAACAAATCAATCAGCCTTATTACTAGGTTAAACAAATCTCTTCATAGAGCACAATCTAGGCTTCAAAGTCAGCAAATTTTGGATATATTGTCAAAAACGATGATTTTGTGCATTTTTCGGACATAAAAGCTTTAGGCAACCCTAGGAACCAAAATGTTCTGTAGCCAAAAGTTGCCAATGATTATATAAGAGTTATGGTCGACTTAGAAAATTCATACAAATAATAAGTTTTCCAAATTTTTTTTTGTCATGCTTGAAGATATTGATTTGATATTAGTTATATAGTTTAACCCCATGACAACTTATAGATCAAGTTAGTTATTCCAGTACAATGGATTTTTCACTGGTAGGGGACTATGTATTGCCATGCAATACTCTCAGAATGCTTGTAAGAAATACAATTTATTAATTTATTACTTTTACAAAGGAGAAACATTTATCTCATATGAGTTTATTACTTTTATAGGAAGAATATTAAAAATATATAAACAAAAAATATAGTGAAATATCAGATAACCTTGAATAGCTCAAAGGACCAGCGGTCTGAGCTATTACCATCACTAGGCCTTTGTCATCCATAAAAATTAAAAATCTTCCACTCTGAAATTATTACCTTTGTTGGATCCAAACCTTGCCCACCTTGTGTTAAGGGGTTTAATGACCCTATTATCAAACCGGCAAGGCCCTTATTGCTAAAAATACCACAAGGGGATTTCAATATTAGATTCTATTTTAATCTTGTTTTGGACAAATTGCCTTTAAACTTAAAAATTAAAATTTAACAATAAAATGATTAATATAAAATGAGGAGATGTGGTATGATTGCCAATGAGACAACTATCCACCAGAATTAAAATGAAGTGGTAGTAAATTTATTGTATTTCATATTTTACATAATTTTGGTTTACAATATTTTACAGTTTACCGATATATTTCGTAATTAAATTTAAAAATAAAGACTTAAATTTGGATTACTCAAAGACATAATTAGGACTTCCAGACCACATTGAAAATTTAAAAGAAAAGGAAGCTGTTAAAATTACTCAACGTTAAGTTTTCTGTTAGTTGTAAAGCTCATTATATAATTTTAAGTTCTTTATTATAACTTTGGTTTCACCTTTACTATGACAGTATAGAGTGAATTTGGGTATTGTCGAAAGACAAAATAAAGGATTAGTAGGGCTTAAATTTCTATTCACAAATATGGTGTTACAAATATCCTTTCTAATAGAAATGAAAAAGCAAACTATTTAACCAAATATTAGGTCAGGGGTAAAAAAATTGTGAGGCCAGAGACATTTTATAACTGTGTTAGAATCAGTAATGGTTTGAAGGACCTTTCAAAATATTATGGGGACCTTAGTGGCTTATTGGTATAAGTAATTCATCTACAGTGGCAGTGGTCACTAGCCTGACAACACTGAGGAAGTGAGTTTGTGGCAGATGCATTCCGCCCTGTTTAACTAGGAATACCAGTTTTCCTACCGAAGGTTGTGGTTCTCTCTGGGTACTCCATCAATAAAATCTGGTTGGCATGATATAGCCACAAGTGCTGAAAGTTGTGTCAAAGTAACAGTCAGTCAAAATATTAGGCTTACAAACATGGAAAAACAAATCAATCAGCCTTATTACTAGGTTAAACAAATCTCTTCATAGAGCACAATCTAGGCTTCAAAGTCAGCAAATTTTGGATATATTGTCAAAAACGATGATTTTGTGCATTTTTCGGACATAAAACCTTTATGCAACCCTAGGAACCAAAATGTTCTGTAGCCAAAAGTTGCCAATGATTATATAAGAGTTATGGTCGACTTAGAAAATTCATACAAATAATAAGTTTTCCAAATTTTTTTTTGTCATGCTTGAAGATATTGATTTGATATTAGTTATATAGTTTAACCCCATGACAACTTATTGATCAAGTTAGTTATTCCAGTACAATGGATTTTTCACTGGTAGGGGACTATGTATTGCCATGCAATACTCTCAGAATGCTTGTTAAAAATACAATTTATTAATTTATTACTTTTACAAAGGAGAAACATTTATCTCATATGAATTTATAACTTTTTATAGGAAAAATATTTAAAAATATATAAACAAGAAAATATAGTGAAATATCAGAAAACCTTGAATAGCTCAAAGGACCAGCCAGTCTGAGCTATTACCATCACTAGGCCTTTGTCATCCATAAAAATTAAAAATCTTCCACTTTGAAATTATTACCTTTGTTGGATCCAAACCTTGCCCGCCTTGTGTTAAGGGGTTTAATGACCCTATTATCAAACCGGCAAGGCCCTTATTGCTAAAAATACCACAAGGGGATTTCAATATTAGATTCTATTTTAATCTTGTTTTGGACAAATTGCCTTTAAACTTAAAAATTAAAATTTAACAATAAAAAATAATTAATATAAAAATGAGGAGATGTGGTATGATTGCCAATGAGACAACTATCCACCAGAATTAAAATGAAGTGGTAGTAAATTTATTGTATTTCATATTTTACATAATTTTGGTTTACAACATTTTACAGTTTACCGATATATTTCGTAATTAAATTAAAAAATAAAGACTTAAATTTGGATTACTCAAAGACATAATTAGGACTTCCAGACCACATTGAAAAGAAATAGGAAGCTGTTAAAATTACTCAACATTAAGTTTTCTGTTAGTTGTAAAGCTCATTATATAATTTTAAGTACATTATTATAACTCAATAAAAAGAAAGTAGGATCTTATGAAAAGGCAGAAGTTTAAAAACTAGAATGTCTGCTTGTCTGAGATTAGTCACTTTTAGCTGGACAGGATAAATACATGTTTTTATAAACTATTTGTCAAAAAGTGTTTACAACAAAAAATTTAAGTGGCTGACTTCTATGAATAAAATTCAGGAAGCAATTAGACTAAATTAATCACCTAGTAAAATTTTTACATGCTGTTTTCTATTTTCAGATTCATTTAACATTTAATGGAAAACAAGATATAGTTGGTAACCATGGATATCATTACAAACGGCAACAGTGACACACACATAAGTCACATAGAGGCTAACCTTGAGCATGAAGCAACAGAACACAGAACCTATTTATTGACTAACCTAAATACACTTCGTAGAGAGAATCAATTGTGTGATGCTATTCTAGTCATTGGTCGTCATGAAACTCCAATTCACCGAGCTGTTGTGGCATCTTCCAGTACTTACTTGTTGGAAATGTTCAAGAAAGATAAAAAGGAAAAGAAAGAAGGGCAAACACAGAACATGTATAAATTAAAGGACATAGACTATGAAAGTTTTCAGTATCTTCTGGATTATATCTATACTGGCAGGTAGGTATCAGTAAATCAACACTATATTGAAGAAAAATGTAAAATTATCTCCTTTATTAGCTCACCTGGATCACGGGTGTCTGTTGTCTGCTGTTGTCATCGTCCGTTAACTTATACAAAGATCATCTCCTCTGAAACTACTGGGCCAATTTATCCAAACTTGGCCACTATCATCAATGGGGTATGACAAACATGGCCGACATGGCTAATAATAGAACATAGGGATAAATTGCAGTTTATATCTATTAAATGTATCTTGAAAACCGCTATAGATAGAGAAAATCTAACAGGCACAAAAATGTTCAAAATAATGAGATTTACAAAAAAAAAAACAAAGGATATGGGGTATCCATCCATGACACAAAATCAGTACATGCACAGCAAAAAACACACAAAAGCAAAGGGAGAGCGCTTTTTTTGCTGTTCTTCATATCAAAGTCACAGTCAGGCCTTCCACACGGAGCAAAAAATCTCACCTCACTGCAAGTTTAAGACAGACCCTTGCACTGATTTGAGCAGAATTTCTTTGCAAAATAATGAGGTACACTTTTGTAAGATGTAACACCACCAAATCAGGCCCGGTCAAAAAGAACATACTGGAAAGTAGTACATGTTTAAAACAAAATAGTTCCTATGCATAGGTGTTTAAAATGTCTATTGACATTCAAACTGTCAGATGACTTCTTATAGGAGTTACTGCCCTTAAAAGACAAATTTTACTTTTTTTTTTCATTTTTGCCTATTATCTTGAAAATTATATTAGATAGACAGAAACTTTAAACAGCAAAGATGATCAGCAAGACAAGATCTACTAACAAGTCAACTTAAAAGAAATCCTTGACACATTATTTCCATTTAATGACAATTTTACCGATTTTTTCCATTTTTGCCTATTATCATGATTATCATGCAAACTTTAAAGAGCAAAAATGATCAGCAAGACAAGATCTTAAAATAAGTCAACACAACTGAAGTTATTGGTCGACTCCTTATTGAAGTTATTGCCCTTTAATGCTATCTTTTTGCCTATTATCTTGAAAACTATAGGATAATTGAAAGGTGTGTCAAGTTTAAGGTTTTCAAAAATTATTAACATTAATTTTACAGAGGCTGATAGTTATAGATTTACTAATCTAAAAATTCAAATGTTCAAGGTCTGAAGGAACAACACATTAATTCATGAATGAATGTAGCGCATGAGTTAATTATCAGTGCTTTTCGGTCACGATTTTGAATATTTTTTGATATTTGAATTGTTGGATGCATAATTCTTTTTATTACATTGACTTTTTTTTAAAATGAATTATAAAATATAAAGAACTATATCTCTTTCTATGCATTCTTAATTTGTTTTGATGCACCACCATCAACCACATCTTGACAACACAATTGTTGGTTAAAGTCTGAGGAGTGTAATTATCAGATTTATTTCATATTTAAAATTATTTGGGTTTTTTTCACTGCTATTTCATTGCAACCAATACAATAAATAGCATTAATTAATTTTTCTACAAAAATGATTAGAAAGCGTGATTTGAAACATATTTGTGATAGTTAAATACTGAGGGTATGCAAGTACCAAATGAAGATATTTAAATGAGAGGTGCAGTTTAAATAGAAAAATACCTTGGTAAATTAACTATTTGTACTAACTTGCCCTTTATATTTGCAGGTCCAAAAACATTTAAAGAATGACTATTATATATGAATTGTAATAAGATCTCTTTATAAAAATAAGGAGTTGTGGTATGATTGCCAATGAGACAACTATCCACCAAAGTTCAAATGAAGTGGATGTAAGCAACTATACGCAACCATACGGCCTTCAACAATGAGAACCCATATCGTATGGTCGGCTATAAAAGGCCCTGACATGAAAAATATGTAACAATTCAACTGAGAGACCTAAAGGCCTTATTTAGAACAAAACAATTTACTAAAAACAAATATGATAGACATGAACCAACGACAACCACTGAACTACAGACTCCTGACTTGGGACAGGCACATAAAGAATGTGGCAGGGTTAAACATGTTTGTGAGCCCTCAACCCCCTCCTTAACCTGGGACAGTGGTGTAACAGCACAACATAAGACCAAACTATATGGGTGTCCTTTTATTCTTCTATCTAGACAATTGATATTTTTTATCATCCCTTCCAAACCCACTGGGCCAATTTGAGACAAACATTGCAGGAAACTTTTTAATTTGGGAATTGGTGATTGCAAGCAACTCTATTTGTAATAAAAACACTGTCTGTAATTAAAATTTATTTTTATAACATCATGTGTGCTCATGCCATAACTTGGCATCCATCCTTGTTGTTGATGTCAATCATGAACTTTAAAAAAAATTCACTCCACTGAAAACACAAAGTCAAATGTTTCAAAACTTGACAGTAATGATAATATAATATGTCCTTTACAAAAGCTAATGAAGTTAGAGCAGTCTGATGTGAGAAAAATAGGATTAGGTCAAGCAACCCTGCAATTTTCAGAAAAATCAAAAATCCAATTCTAGAGTTATTGTCCTTGAAATTTTGCTGTTTTTGGCTGGATTATTTTGATGAATCGAAAAAAAAATTATTTACCCCATATCTCTTGTTAGCATCTTACTTTAAGTAGTTAGGTTTATTGTTTCTTTTACCATATCATGCTAATTGCTTGTTCTGCTTTCAGGTTGGCAGTTCCTGGCCCATGTGTCAAGGCGGTCTACAAAGCAGCCGTCAAACTGAAAATAGCCGACGCTGCCAGCATCTGTTCCCAGTTTCTTGCTTCCAATCTCTCCGTAGCCAACTGTTTAGGTATTTTATATCTACCTATAAAATGTTTATAGGTAGATGTTCCCATAATCCTCTTAACTTCCTTACTCATTGTTTCTTTCCTTTCTGTTATTGTGGATTGTGTCCAGTGTGTTGTCACGGTGATGACGAAGAATGGTGCTTCCACTCCAGATTAAAGTTGTCTCCCCTTAGTGGGATTTCAAGAAAAGAAATTTTAAAGAAATTTCAAAAATGGTAAGATCCAAAAATGAAAACACCTTAATATTTGTAAATGGTAATTCACATTATTTTGTATAAGTAAAGACAAACTCAAGATTAAATATTTACCTAACGCAGAAACTCATAAATATCTGTGATTATTTAGAAGAAAAATAATTTAAGCAAAAAAATACTTTTTTTATACAGAATTTCAAAATAGTCTTTCTCAAGTTTTTGGTTTCAAAGAAAACAAAGTTATGATTTAATTTTATATATTAAATTAAGTTCATAATTATAAAGAGAAACGTTTTTTGAAGCTTTGTTTTATTGACCAGAATTGGAATCCTATGTACCATAATTTTATAGTAAGTATCATGAATGTTAAGCTTAAGATTTTTATGATATTTCATGAATTAAAGTAAAGGACATTTTTTTCATATTATAATTCAGTGATTAAAAGTATTTAAAAAACACACATATTTTTCCCTTGTATTTAAAACAGTCTCCTTTCATAGATGTAAGTAAATAATTCTGTTAAAAAAATGAGAATTAGCGATTGGACAGGCATACAAAATTTGAAAACACGGTTCTACCTTAAAACCTATCAAAAGCATGGAATTTCGTCACATTTGTCCCAAACATAGACATGTCTTGTCATATTTTTGTTAGTTATTATAACCTTTTTGTTTTCCTTTTGGATTGGTTAGTTGATGCTGTATCAGCATTTACCACAGATTTTCTACTTCCATAAAAAATTATCACCTTTGAAAAGAGGAGTTTTGTTTCAGTTATTTCCCTTTTGGTTAATGCTTCTTAGTCTTTTGAGCATTTTTAATGGTTAACACTTAGATTATAACTTTACAATCCTTTCTGTACAAAAATTGAGACACTCTAAGACTTATTTTTGCATACAATATTGTAAAATAAGCTCAAAAGACTAAGCAGCATTATTTGTCTGACAAAAGTAATAGAATTTCCTGCAATAAACATGGTCTATTTGTGTCTCAACTACAAAAAATGTAAAGGTCAGATAACCTCAATATTAAACCCCATTTTCACCAATTAAACAATTTTTAAATAAGAATATTAAAAAGGAAGCACACATTGATGAAAAAATTATCTGTTTGTGGTCTGACAAAACATGAATTTAATGCTAAAAGTATGCACATCGCTTTTTGCAAGTCAATGTCAGGTTTTTAATGGGTTAAACAAAAAACATTTTGGAATGTCCTACACCTTGTATTTTCATTTGTGATGTCATTGGGTCATAAAACACACCTTCTTAGCTTACCTGGGCACAGGGTATGTGAGCTGTTGCCATCACCTTGCATCTATTGTCGGTTATCTCCATTCTAATGCAACCAAAAGAAAACATACATTTTGAAAATCAGTCACACATCTGTTCTTGCACATGTAAATTCCAATCATTAATCGTGGAATTAATGATCTGATATTTGTTGGGTTATCCAATCAGAATGAATGTTTGAAAACAATGTTGCATTGGAATCATCATCAAACCTGAAGTATGAAGAAAGTTGTCACAAATAGCAAAAAAAGGTCATGATGTAAGCATAAAAAAAAGATTATGATGAAAAATATAAAGTTGAGCGATACATCCTCAGGTATGAAGAGATGTATAGGAGTTGACAGTGTTTTGTCATGATTACTTTTTCAGATGCATGAAAGCAATGATTGGAGGATTAGGTATTGTGTTGTACTGTAACTATTATATCTACATATCAGTACAGTAGCTTTTACAAATCAAGAAATCTTGTTTGGTTTTTATGAGATAAATTTGTTGTAAACTTATTTAAAATGGCTAATAGTTTCAACAGATCATAAAATAAATTCATGACATCTTTCATTGGTTTTGATCATGGAATCACTTTTATACACCATTTTGTGAAATGATGACCTATTAAACCTAAAAATATGTACATAACATTAAAAATATTTTAAAGTATTAAAATAAAAATTGCAAGTTTAACCTTTTAGAACAAAGAATTAAAAAAAATATATTTTTAGATGGAATTGTTTGAATGATATCAAAATAAATGGGACATTGGTTAAATTAATATTATTCTATTAGTAATGTCCTATGGTATTGTGTAATCACAACATTGACAGAACAACATCCTTGGTCCATTTTACTAATGTGTTGCAGTGGACATCTTTTCTTTACTAATAGTACAATTTTTGTCGAGCCTGCGACTTTTTTCGCAGAAAGCTCGACATAGGGATAGTGATCCGGCAGCGGCGGCGTTAGCTAACTTCTTAAAAGCTTTATATTTTAGAAGGTGGAAGACCTGGATGCTTCATACTTTGTATATAGATGCCTTATGTTACGAAGTTTCCATCTATCACATGTCCATTGTCCTTGACCTCATTTTCATGGTTCAGTGACTACTTGAAAAAAAAGTTAAGATTTTTTGTAATGTTAATTTCTCTCTTATTATGAGTAATAGGATAACTATATTTGGTATGTGCGTGCCTTGCAAGGTCCTCATGCCCGTCATACAGTTTTCACTTGACCTTTTCATGGATCAGTGAACAAGGTTAAGTTTTGGTGGTCAAGTCCATATCTCAGATACTAGAAGCAATAGGTCTAGCATATTTGGTGTATGGAAGGACTGTAAGGTGTACATGTCCAACTGGCAGGTGTCATCTGACCTTGACCTCATTTTCATGGTTCAGTGGTTATAGTTAAGTTTTATACGACCGCAAAAATTTTGCGGTTGTATATTGGTATGACGTTGTCGTCGTCGTCTCAAGACGCATTGGTTTTCACACTCTAACTTTAGTTTAAGTGAATGGATCTCTATGAAATTTTACCATAAGGTTCAATATCACAAAGGAAGGTTGGGATTGATTTTGGGGTTATGGTACCAACAGTTAAGGAATTAGGGGCCAAAATAAGCATTTTGTAACTTTCAGACATAACGTGTGTGTTAGTGTATGGATCTCTCTGACTTTGTACCACAAGGTTCCATATCACAAAGGGAATGCTGGGATTGATTTTTGGGGTAAATGCCTCAAAATTTTAGGAATTAGGGGCCAAAAGGGCCAAAATAAGCATTTTCTAGTTTCCAGACAATAACTTGTGTTCAAGTATATGGATCTCTGAAATTGTACTGCAAGGTTCCATACCTCAAAGGGAAGGCTGGGATTGAGTTTGGGGTGATGAATCATAAGGGGTTCAAAAATTTGGGGGATTTTTTTTTTTCCTTTTTCCTTTTTTTTCTTTAAAATTTTCCATTTTAAGTTGGTTATTTCTGATTTATATTTAAAAGCAAATAATAATGATATGGCAGGAGATACACACCAAACAGGATGTGTAAATTATTATATAATAAGTATTGTGCAATAGCAAGAAATTTTCAATTGCACAGTATTGCGCAATAGCAAGAAATCTTCAATTGCACAGTATTGCGCAATAGCAAGAAATATCCAATAGCACAATATTGCGCAATAGCAAGATATTGTCAATTGTACAGTATTGCATAATAGCAAGAAATATTCAATTGCACAGTATTGCGCAATTGCAAGAAATATTCAATTGCTCAGTATTGTGCAAAAGAAGATACTTTGTATAAATTATTTATTTCTTGACCAATTTCAATGGGGTTTTATTCTTGAACTCTTGGGGTTCTTTAATATGCTGAATCTAACAGTGTATTAAGTTTTTGGATTTTAGGCCCCATTTTAAATTGGTCCACATTGAGGTCCAAAGGGTCCAAAATTAAACTTTGTTTGATTTCATTAAAATTGAATTATTGGGGTTCTTTGATATGCCGAATCTAACCGTGTATTTAGATTCTTAATTTTGGTCCCGTTTTCAAATTGGTCTACATTAAGGTCCGAAGGGTCCAAAATTAAACTTAGTTTGATTTTAACAAAATTGAATTCTTAGGGTTCTTTGATATGCTGAATCTAAACATGTATTTAGATTTTGATTATGGGCCCAGTTTTCAAGTTGGTCCAAATCGGGTCCAAAATTAAAATTTGTTTGATTTCAACAAAAATTGAATATATGGGGTTCTTTGATATGCTGAATCTAACCATGTATTTAGATTTTTGATTTTTGGGCCCGTTATCAACTTTGTCCACATTGAGGTCAAAGGGTCCAAAATTAAACTTTTGTTTGATTTCATCAAAATTGAATTATTGGGGTTCTTTGATATGCGAATCTAACCGTGTATTTAGATTCTTAATTTTTGGTCCCGTTTTCAAATTGGTCTACATTAAGGTCCAAAGGGTCCAAAATTAAACTTAGTTTGATTTTAACAAAATTGAATTCTTAGGGTTCTTTGATATGCTGAATCTAAACAATGTATTTAGATTTTTGATTATGGGCTCAGTTTTCAAGTTGGTCCAAATCGGGTCCAAAATTAAACTTTGTTTGATTTCAACAAAATTGAATATATGGGGTTCTTTGATATGCTGAATCTAACCATGTATTTAGATTTTGATTTTTGGGTCCCGTTATCAACTTTGTCCACATTGAGGTCAAAAGGGTCCAAAATTAAACTTTGTTTGATTTCATCAAAACTGAATTCTTGGGGTTCTTTGATATGCTGAATCTAACCATGTATTTAGATTTTGGATATTGGACCATAATAGGTGAATGTCCAATTTAAAATTTTAAGTTCTTAGACCACATTCATTCTGTGTCAGAAACCTATGCTGTGTCAAATATTTAATTACAATCCAAATTCAGAGCTGTATCAAGCTTGAATGTTGTGTCCATACTTGCCCCAACTATTCAGGGTTCTACCTCTGCGGTCGTATCAAGCTGCGCCCTGGAGCATTTTATTGTGTTTTGGTCTGTTTTTCTAATACTATAAGCAATAGGTCAACTATATTTGTTATATGGAAGGATTGCAAGCTGTACATGACTGCCTGTCATGGTTCATCTGACCTTGACCTCATTTTCATGGTTCATTGGTCAATGTTTAGTTTTCTTGGTTAAGTCTGTATCTAAGAAACTATAAGCAATAGGTCAACTATATTTAGAGTATTGAATGATTGTAAGGTGTACATGTATTTCTTGTTTGGTTTATATGACCTTGACCTCATTTTCTTGGATCATGTTAAGTTTATGTGATAGTTGTAGTAAAGCTTTATATTTAGGACTATCAACATAATATCAATGATTAGTAAAGAAGGCGAGACATTTCAGCGTGTGCACTCTTGTTTATTTAATTCTTGGGTTTATTTTTGAATCTGCCATCTATTTTTATTATACAATCTGCATTTCTTGTTTTAAATTGGTTCTCTGTTATTTGAACTTTTATTTATGACTTCAAATTTTCTTGCCATTTTAAGATAATGCCATTATTTTTGGCATTACAAATTTGAAATAAACGTCAATTACACTAAAAAAAAAAGTTTTTAAATCACTAGAAAAGTTGTTTTTTTTTCAAGTAGACTTACCATGTAAATAGAGTTGATATCTAACATTTCCCAGCTGTGAATTAAAAATTCAGTGTATAAAATGCTTCATTTTCAAAACTTTATAAACATTATCTGATAAATTCTGTACTATAAGTGTAACGTTGATGCTTGTTTGACAGTATCATATAAAAGATATATTTTAACATTGGTTATATACTTTTGAAAAGGAGGAAAGGTTGCTTAGAAATTAAGTACTTTTTTCCTTTGCTTAACAACTACTATATATGTGAAAAAGCAACACACAGTTTTTTTCAAATACAAGTGTTAATAGAATCATTAGAGAAAAGCCTGATAAAATAGCGTGTATACAAGTTGATAATGTATTAATTCAAAACTTACTATTCTCAAAAATATATCGTAAGTGAGGGTACAAAATGAAAAAAAGTCAACAAACCCCATTAAATGAAAAAAGGCAGCATATTGATACCACCATTTATGTACTTCTATGATATGAATGTTTAAAATCAAAAGAATATGGTTAGATATCTAAATAACAGTCTGTCATTTATACAAAAATAAGCGTCATTTAGTTATCTAACAATACGTTTATTGACTAAGTTTCCTGGATAAAGATTTTAATTCTTTTCCTTTCTTGTTAATTGAATTGCTTCAAATATCGGAATTTTGTCTTAATAATATGCAGATCTCATGTTACATGTATATTAAAAACATGAAATTCAGTTCTGTCAATACAAAATGGTGATAGTTTCATCTTCTAGACTGATTATCTATAATGTAGTTTGTTCATCTTCAGGTGTACGTAGGTTTGCTGTAGATGATGAACTGAGGAAAAAAACAGACCTTTTTATTCAAAACAACATTAACAGTGTCACATGTAGTAAACTGTTCTTTGGTCTGTCGACAGTACTGGTAGAAATTATTGGTAAGTATAAACTTTTCTGTTGGTTTTCTCTCAGTACTGGTAGAAATTATTGGTAAGTATAAACTTTTCTGTTGGTTTTCTCTCAGTACAGGTAGAAATTATTGGTAAGTAGAAACTTTTGTTGGTTTTCTCTCAGTACTGGTAGAAATTATTGGTAAGTAGAAACTTTTCTGTTGGTTTTCTCTCAGTACTGGTAGAAATTATTGGTAAGTAGAAACTTTTCTGTTGTTTTTTCTCTCAGTACTGGTAGAAATTATTGGTAAGTAGAAAATTTTCTGTTGGTTTTCTCTCAGTACTGGTAGAAATTATTGGTAAGTATAATATTTGCTGAAACGGTACAAATAATTTACCTTATGTAAAGAAATTATGATAGGTAAAACTTATCTCTGGTTGACCAAAAGTACAGTCTGCTATTACTGATATCAGCCCCAATATCAGAAAACATGTCCAATAAATGCTTTTCCTTTTTTTGCCATATCAGCAATGCAAACCCAAAAATATGACAGAGAAAATATGCTACTTTCAAGAATATTTAGATTAAAACGATAATTGGTTATCTTTTTTGTGTTTTGGGGTTCATGCAATCAAAACCCCACTGGGACTGACTAGATAGTGATATTTTCTAGACCTCATTACTACCATTTGAGAGCAAAAAAACATGGTGCATTGAGGTGAACATTGATTCAGCATTCTTCACATCCTATCCCATAAGCAATTATAGATCACCATATGGCCTTCAACAATGGGAAACCTTGTTTCATCAGCTATTAAAGGCCCTGATGTAGAAAATTTGAAGCAATTCAAACGAGAATACAAACCACCTAATTTATAACAATACAATTTATGAAAAACAAATATGATAGACATGAACCAAAGACAACCACTGAACTATAGGCTCTTGACTTGGGCATGTACATTTAAATTTGTTGTTAACTTACCAACGAAATCTACAAATATTGGTATCCAACTAATAATAATGAATCTTTAGTATACTTATCTGGTTGTAGTGACATTGCTAACTTTTTTGTATACAGTTTATGCAGATGATAGTAGAGATATAAAGCATTCCACATATTGTATAGAGTTTGGTTTACGATGTAGAGTTTCCATTTCACATATGTCAGCTGTCCTTGGTCTCATTTACATGGTTCTATGACATACCAAATCAATATTTATTTTCTTGATTAAATCATTTCATCAGTTACATTTGAGTTATAGGTCAGCTATGTGTGATCTGTAAAAATCAAGTGAATTTCATAACATTTCAATGCAATGAGTCTGTATAGTTTTTGGGCTACATGGATTACTTCATCAAAAAATAAAACTGATGATAGGGGTCTAAACTGTAAAGAAGAAAAGGCAGATGAAATCTCACAACACAAAAGCAAGGATTTGACCCAAGAGAAACATAAACACTTGCCAACCTCTGACAATGAGAAATCATGTCATGACATGACATGACATGTCAAAAGCGTGTGAAAACGCGCTTAAAATGCGGACTTTTATATAAACAATGTTCATAATTTCACATTATCATGATCATACAAATTTGTTAATCATGTTAATATATAATAAAAACAATATTCTAGAGTAAACTTTTATTGTATTCAACAGTGGTCTGTTTTGCTGCTTTTAAAGCAACACCCTAGGCTTAGGCACATATTCAAAATAACTGCCAGTTTGATTACATTTACTTGATAACAAGGCACACAATATATCATTGTCGAGTTCTGATCAGAATTCAGTGTAGATTTCTTTATAATTGAAAATGTTCTCTCACAGTCAGTATTGATAATTGGCTGAACTTAAATAGCTTGATCAAGCTTTGAAAGAGTGTCATAACTTTTTTTGCCATCTAAAATGTCATCTATTATCTTTGCCATTGCTCCCAACGAACTATTTATGTTGCTATTGTCTCTGAGGCTTTTGTCTGGTCAAAACTGGGTAGATCATCAGAAGACAGCTGGTACTTTGAGAACTGATCCAACAGTTTCGTGATATTTCCATCCCCTTTGGCCTGTGGAAATCTGTTGGCTAGATTTGAAACTGAAAAAGAAAAGTATTTTATTATTTGATTACCATTAAGCACGTTAAATGCTTAATCAAATCGCTACATTGTAGTTCTCCTCTCACATATATTGTTATGATTGCAACATAGGGTGCACAATGCGTTACTCGTCTCTCAATAATTTAAACTTGAACTCCCAAATATAATTTGTAAATCTTGAAATTTATCTTGGTACGTACACATCGATTTCGCAGCAATCAGCTCTTTAGACGACAGTACAGGTCGTGAAAGCGAACTATTTCTGTCGACATTTCCCTAATGAATTTGAAAGAAAGAAAGTCACAAAATCGTAAAACTAATCACAAACTACTTACCTTAAGGGCTTTTGCTGTTCGTCCATACAGAAAAATAAACAATGGCGACGATACAATTACTTGAAATTTTCGGTATTTTTGTCTAATAATGAAAAACCGAGAATCGTGATATCACTAACGACAAAAAATCAAAACAACGAAAAAGCGTGTAATTGCGTGTAAAGTGGCGAACGTGTACATGCCATGTGACAAAATCCTTGTGTAAACCATTGAAAAGCGTGTATTACACGCGAATATCATGTCAGTTGGCAACTATGGACTTGGGACAGGCTTCCATGTACATGTCATGCAATTTATCAATGAAATATATACCAAGATATTCGAGTTCTCCAATTCAAAATATTGCCTTCAATTGCTTTGAAAATGCAATGAATAATCTTCCATTCCCACTGTAAAAGGAATGCAAATTTTACCCTCCAGTGCTCACAAACATTTAAATTAAAATTTATCTTATCTTTCTGCATGCCAAAAATGTTAATTTCGATTGACAGCTTGTATAACTTTGACTGAACCCTTAGATTTTATGACTATTTACAGGTGCAGATGAAGAATTGATAGAACCCAGTAACAGTCATCACATGGCTGAGTTAGTACTAAGTTGGGCCAGAGATAGTATAGATACAGAAAAACCCAGACTAGATAACCTTACTGAACAGGTAATCTTTCATCTTTAATTATTCCATGCAGGCCAAATAGTAAAATGTTAAATAGCTCGTTTTTGCCTTTTCTGCAACAAAAGTCACTGAATATGAGAAGGGTACTAGAATGTGGAGTCAGTTATTTTCGTTGATACCAATTTTCATAGATTAAGTAAAAATTGTACTTGTGGGAATATTTGATATCATGGTGGTTTTGCCAAAGTTTGCATACAAGCCTATAGAAAATATGTACTTCATTGTACATTTAAATTTGTGGTTAACCTTTACCAACGAAATCTACAAATATTGGTATCCAACGAATAATAATGAATCTTTAGTATACTTATCTGGTTGTAGTGACATTGCTAACTTTTTTGTATACAGTTTATGCAGATGATAGTAGAGATATAAAGCATTCCACATATTGTATAGAGTTTGGCTTACGATGTAGAGTTTCCATTTCACATATGTCAGCTGTCCTTGGTCTCATTTACATGGTTCTATGAAATACCAAATCAATATGTATTTTCTTGATTAAATCATTTCATCAGTTACATTTGAGTTATAGGTCAGCTATGTGTGATCTGTAAAAATCAAGTGAATTTCATAACATTCCAATGCAATGAGTCTATTTAGTTTTTGGGCTACATGGATTACTTCATCAAAAAATAAAACTGATGATAGGGGGTCTAAACTGTAAAGAAGAAAAGGCAGATGAAATCTCACAACACAAAAGCAAGGATTTGACCCAACAGAAACATAAACGTTTTACAAATGAATTGTAAGTGGTTGGATTTTTACAAAATATCTGGCCTAATGTCTAGCAAGTATTGTGCATTGTTCCCAAAACAGAGTGATCAGGAAAGTCCTCTAGTTAATTTCTTTATTTGTTTATTCACAAATGTTCATGTTACATTTTGTGCTGAAGAACTGAAATACAGGAATTCATAAACATAAAGCATCATGCATCATTGATAACACAGTTAAAAAAATAAATAAAAATAAAATTATGAAAAATGTTGCTTGCATATATTTAGTTAAGAAAAACAAAACAAATTAAGATAAGTAGATGAAATGTGTCTAGCTTGCTCGTTTTATTTTATTATTTTTTTTAAACCCTGGTGTACAGATGGAGTAAGATAACGGTAACAATCATTAGCAAATTGATATTATATTTTTATAGGTAAATATATTATATTTGAACAAAGACAACACTCTGACAGACTTTAAGGACATTAATGATGAAAGGACAAAAGAAGAAGATGATGTTCGTGAATATAAATGTATTAAGAAAAGACATGTAAGTTTGTGTATTATTTTCAAAAAAAGAAACCAATTATTTTCAGTGTAAAAATAGTAAACAACAAATGTAAAAAAAAAGGGGTATTTAGAAATTAATGTCTATCTTAGTCGTGTGACCGGTCGTCGTACAAGATCCCGGAAACTCGAGAATATAATATTAAAACATAACCAGTAAACGGTATTAGTCTGTTTGGTTTTGGATTGACCCCTTCCAAAAGAAAACCTGATAGAAAGGGGGTGATGGGTGAAATAGGGGATACAAGGTGGGTGTTTGATGAAACGGTTAAACGCAGCCCAAAAGACAGGATCTGACTAAAGACCAAAAATATGACAGGGAAAACAAGAACATAAATTTTTCCCACAAACAGTGAAAGGGAAAGTGCCCTGGTTCATTGGACAAAAAAATTAAAACTTGACTCAATAAAAATCATGATGAAAAATAACCACCCAGCATCTATGTATCTTGCCAAAAAAAAGTGGTTAAAAGAAACAGACCCCAAGTTTGAAAACGAAGTTGAGCTGTTATCTGACACAAAGATAGGCAAGTGTTCTTATGCAGCAATTGAAACCAAACTAATTATAAAGGTACAAAGTGTTATTTAACACAGCATATAGTGTTGGAAAAAGGGGAAGCCTTTTACTGACTGAATTTATTTAAGAAATTCAGAAAAAAAATGAGGTTAATGTAGTAAGATATGATGGGTGTTTTGTTATGGTAAGCATTTTCTGTTTTTATAAATTGAATTTTCAATAAAAATTGGACCTTCTTAGAATAATGGAGGACCTTTAAATATCTTTGGTCAAAGGTCCTGGACCTTCCATTGCTTAAAGTAAATTTGAACTCCTGTAAAGGTCACCTCTTTTTAGCAAAAACCTGTCAGGTCACCCTCTTCTTGTCCCGCTGTAGTAATACCTATGCATTTTGAACCTCAATTCAAAGGTCGCCTATATTATAAGATCAGATTTGTCTGGCCCTGAAGGTGACCTTTATACACAGGTTTGACTGTAATTATGTCTATAATTAGGTATACATCAACGTATATGTCAACGTGAATCATGAATGAGATGTAATACATATAAATATTTTCATGTGTACCATTACTTTTTAGGTAGTACCACAGAAGGACCCAGTTGCCAATTTAAACAGTCCACTGAATGGAAATGTTCTGAAATTTAATATTAATCCTGAAAACCCGATCTCACCTAAAGAATGGTTAGTTATAGCTGACTACCAAACCAAAGATAAAACTTTTATGTCCTTGTGTATGCTGAATGGTGACTTGTCTGTTTTATCTATACACTGTCGAACAAAGGCACACAGTCCTCCAGACAGTGGATCAGAAGCACCAGACTCACCCACCACTAATTCTGTGACCTTGGAAAGAGCAGTATCCTTGACACCATTAGCATCAATGACAGTACCTCGATGTGGATTTGGTATGACGGTTGTGAATAACAAGCTATTTGCCTGTGGTAAGTGTAATTTATTCTAATATCCGATTGTTTTGAACATGTCAGTGGCAACAATTTTGTGGCAGGTGAATTTGACTCCAATCTTAATTAAATGGGATTGTCAGTTTTCCTGCTGAAGGTTGTGGTTCTCTGTGGACAGTTAAACTTCCTTCAACAATAAAAACTGGTTGTCAAGATATAGTCAAGAGTACTGAAAGTGGCGTTGATAAATCAATGATATTTGGCATGCAGTTGCATTAAGATCACCAAACTTTTTATAGTGCAAGAAGTGCATTGTGTCCTGTGCACACATTCTTTTTATGCCCCTGTCTTCATAAAGTGTTACCCTTGTCCGTCCCTACGTACATCTGTATGTACGTCCCGAATTTGGTTTCTGTTCTTTAACATTAGTTTGTCTCAACCAAATGTTATGAAACTTATACACAATGCTTATTACCACAAAACACAGATCAAGATCTAATTTGGGTGGCGTGACTTTTACCTTTCTCAAGTTATGCCCCTTTATAACATTATATGCAAGTGGGGGCATCATCTGTGTCCCATGGACACATTCTCCATTTATTTTTTACAAAATAATGTTAATAAGATCTCATTCAACAGGTGGCTATGATAGAGGAGAATGTATGAAATCAACCGAGTTCTATGATTCACAGAAAAATAAATGGATTCCTGCTGCAGATATGTCTGTCCCTAGAGGGCGCTTCTCTACTGAAAATGTTCAAGATGTAATATATGCTGTTGGTGGTTCAAATGGTCAAATAGAACAGAAGACAGTAGAATGTTATAATTATGAGAATAATAAATGGTCAACAGTATCTCAAGTGGCAACAGCCAAAGTTTCTCAAGGTAAAAACTATGTCATTATAATTAGATAATAGACAAATTAGGGTAAAATCTGGGTATGATAATGTATATCAGCTTTTTATAAGTGTTGTCAAATTGAACATATTTTTACGTTACCAGTTTCTTGGATAATCTTTTGATCGAATAACTGGTTAACCCATATGAAATTTTTTTGTTATTTATTTGTCTTCATCCCGCATGTGCATGAAATATTTGCCACTGAACGTTACACAAAAACAATCTATCAATCAAAGACAATGCCTGCGGTACTGGTTATTGATGAATTGATAGTGTGAATATGACAAAGGGTACTGTCAGATGATCAGCTGGGTGGGCACTGATCACTGATATATTGATGGTGTGAATATGACAGAGGGTACTGTCAGATGATCAGCTGGGTGGGCACTGGTCACTGATGAATTGTGGTGTGATATGACAGAGGGTAATGTCAGATGATCAGCTGGGTGGGCACTGATCACTGATGAATTGATGGTGTGATATGACAGAGGGTACTGTCAGATGATCAGCTGGGTGGGCAATGATCACTGATGAATTGATGGTGTGATATGACAGTGGGTACTGTCAGATGATCAGCTGGGTGGGCACTAATAACTGATGAATTGGTTGTGTGATATGACAGAGGGAACTGTCAGATGATCAGCTGGGTGGGCAATGATCACTGATGAATTGATGGTGTGATATGACAGTGGGTACTGTCAGATGATCAGCTGGGTGGGCACTGGTCACTGATGAATTGGTGGTGTGATATGACAGGGGTACTGTCAGATGATCAGCTTGGGCACTGCTCACTGATGAATTGATGGTGTGATATGACAGTGGGTACTGTCAGATGATCTGCTTGGTGGGCACTGGTCACTGATGAATTGATAGTGTATATATGACAGAGGGTACTGTCAGATGATCAGCTGGGTAGGCACTGATCACTGATGAATTGGTGGTGTGATATGACAGAGGGTACTGTCAGATGATCAGCTGGGTGGGCACTGATCACTGATGAATTGATGGTGTGATATGACAGAGGGTACTGATGATCTGCTGGGTGGGCACTTATCACTGATGAATTGTTGGTGTGAATATGACAATAAGATGATCATGGGTGGGCACTGATCACTGATGAATTGGTGGTGTGATATGACAGAGGGTACTGTCAGATGATCAGCTGGGTGGGCACTGATCACTGATGAATTGGTGGTGTGATATGACAGTGGGTACTGTCAGATGATCAGCTGGGTGGGCACTGCTCACTGATGAATTGATGGTGTGATATGACAGTGGGTACTGTCAGATGATCTGCTGGGTGGGCACTGGTCACTGATGAATTGATAGTGTATATATGACAGAGGGTACTGTCAGATGATCAGCTGGGTAGGCACTGATCAATGATGAATTGATGCTGTGAACATGACAGAGGGTACTATCAGATGATCTGCTGGGTGGGCACTTATCACTGATGAATTGTTGGTGTGAATATGACAGAGGGTACTGTCAGATGATCATCTGGGTGGGCACTGATCACTGATGAATTGGTGGTGTGATATGACAGAGGGTAATGTCAGATGATCAGCTGGGTGGGCAATGATCACTGATGAATTGATGGTGTGATATGACAGTGGGCACTGTCAGATGATCAGCTTAGTGGGCACTTATCATTGATGAATTGGTGGTGTGATATGACAGAGGGTACTGTCAGATGATCAGCTGGGTGGGCACTGATCACTGATGAATTGATGGTGTGATATGACAGAGGGTACTGTCAGACAATCATCTGGGTGGGCACTGATCACTGATGAATTGGTGGTGTGATATGACAGTGGGTACTGTCAGATGATCAGCTGGGTGGGCACTGCTCACTGATGAATTGATGGTGTGATATGACAGTGGGTACTGTCAGATGATCTGCTGGGTGGGCACTGGTCACTGATGAATTGATAGTGTATATATGACAGAGGGTACTGTCAGATGATCAGCTGGGTAGGCACTGATCACTGATGAATTGATGGTGTGATATGACAGAGGGTACTGTCTGATGATCAGCTGGGTGGGCACTGATCAATGATGAATTGATGCTGTGAACATGACAGAGGGTACTGTCAGATGATCTGCTGGGTGGGCACTGATCACTGATGAATTGTTGGTGTGAATATGACAGTGGGTATCATACATGTGAACCTCCCTAAGGGAGTACAAAAATCCCATTTTCAGATGTCTCTTCTTGCCCTCCCGTTGAGGAGAAAAAATCCTGTGTATAAAAAATTTCATTAATGAAAATTTGAGACGCTATTTTTTACTACGCTGTTAACATATATTTATAATCGAACATATACAGTGTAACTGACATTACCTGATTACACAACATGTGACCTAAGGTTAATTAACAAGTGATAATAGTTTGATTGAACAATCAAAAGGTGATAGGATATTAATTACTCGATATGGCTTTTGTTAATGGCACACGCCAAGGTAAATACCAGCATTGGTAGAAAAGTGAAATGTTGTCAAAACATCGATCAAAGGTTTTAATGCCAAAAAAATTTAATAAACTTTTAACTCATGAAATGTTCACTATTTGACACTCCAATGGGGACATTAAAGGACCTTCAGCATGCTCAATAAGATCCAAACTGATAGCAGAAAAAACATTGACTCAAAGACAATTGACAGCTTACTCAGTGTTAAGATTTACAACTTCACAAACTGTAACCAGGATCAGAATTCCTTTAGTACAGAGTCAAGTGTATTAAAGGCAGCCAAGTTAGCTTGTTCTTTTGACACGAGCCAGTGTTGCAAGACCAGTGCTTTATTTTATCAATGTAATATAGACAGTGCTTTAAATGATATATTTTACAGTGTTTGAAAATGACAGTCTTAAGTTTTCTAGCAAAATGACTTTATTAATGGTTAAAAACCATGCTTTAATGTTTGATTAATTAGTCATCTGTTTATCATGTTATAAATGTATAGCATCTTTCTTTCTTATATAACTATGCCAATGACATTAAATACAAACAAAAAAGATGGAGGCACGGATAAAACACTATGCCTTAATTTTCTCTTTGTACTCATAGGTAACATGTGTAAGGTTAAATCATAGTACTTTATTTACCAGCAGTCAACAATCAACAATCAAACACAAAACCAGAATCAGAATCTTCTCAATATTTCTTTCAACTGATATCATTCAAATAGACAGACTACAAGGGTACTGTAAACACACTGATATTACATTCAGATGGGAGATTGAAGAAAAACACACTAAAAGACCATTTTTACATCAGACGGTTACATTTACGACAACATTAATGTCGATAAAAACCTCCTGATCTGAAGTCTAAACTCCTGAGTTTCACAGTCCATCACATGTATTGGGTACTATCAAATGGTCAGCTGGGTTGGCACTGGTCACTGATGAATAGATGGTGTGAATATGACAGTGGGTCTGTCAAATGGTCAGCTGGGTGGGCACTGGTCACTGATGAATAGATGGTGTGAATATGACAGTGGGTCTGTCAAATGGTCAGCTGGGTGGGCACTGGTCACTGATGAATAGATGGTGTGAATATGACAGTGGGTCTGTCAAATGGTCAGCTGGGTGGGCACTGGTCACTGGTAAATAGATGGTGTGAATATGACAGTGGGTCTGTCAAATGGTCAGCTGGGTGGGCACTGGTCACTGATGAATAGATGGTGTGAATATGACAGTGGATCTGTCAAATGGTCAGCTGGGTGGGTACTGGTCACTGATGAATAGATGGTGTGAATATGACAGTGGGTCTGTCAAATGGTCAGCTGGGTGGGCACTGGTCACTGATGAATAGATGGTGTGAATATGACAGTGGGTCTGTCAAATGGTCAGCTGGGTGGGCACTGGTCACTGATGAATAGATGGTGTGAATATGACAATGGGTACTGTTAGATGATTATTGAATCATTTACAACAATAACCAACTGACAAAACCTCAACATCACAACTAAAATCATTCGTTCTGAAATCTTTAATATAACCTGGATATCATTATACGTCAAATAAATAAAACAAAAAGAAGAAAAGATTAAATGTTTATAGGATAAATTATAACACATACAAATTGATAAAGGATTGGTAAAAAATCCTGCAAATAATAACTTACTTTTGTTACGAAGATTTGTTGCTGGTCTGAAGCTATTTACTATACCCCTGTTCTTACACTTTTGTTATGAAGATTAGTTGCTGGTCTGAAGCTATTTACTATACCCCTGTTCTTACACTTTTGTTATGAAGATTAGTTGCTGGTCTGAAGCTATTTACTATACCCCTGTTCTTACACTTTTGTTATGAAGATTAGTTGCTGGTCTGAAGCTATTTACTATACCCCTGTTCTTACACTTTTGTTATGAAGATTAGTTGTTGGTCTGAAGCTATTAACTATACCCCGTTCTTACACTTTTGTTATGAAGATTAGTTGCTGGTCTGAAGCTATTTACTATACCCCTGTTCTTACACTTTTGTTATGAAGATTAGTTGTTGGTCTGAAGCTATTTACTATACCCCTGTTCTTACACTTTTGTTATGAAGATTAGTTGCTGGTCTGAAGCTATTTACTATACCCCTGTTCTTACACTTTTGTTATGAAGATTAGTTGTTGGTCTGAAGCTATTTACTATACCCCTGTTCTTACACTTTTGTTACGAAGATTAGTTGTTGGTCTGAAGCTCTTTACTATACCCCCTGTTCTTACACTTTTGTTACAAAGATTAGTTGCTGGTCTGAAGCTATTTACTATACCCCTGTTCTTACACTTTTGTTACGAAGATTAGTTGCTGGTCTGAAGCTCTTTACTATACCCCTGTTCTTACACTTTTGTTATGAAGATTAGTTGCTGGTCTGAAGCTATTTACTATACCCTGTTCTTACACTTTTGTTATGAAGATTAGTTGTTGGTCTGAAGCTTTTACTATACCCCTGTTCTTACACTTTTGTTATGAAGATTAGTTGTTGGTCTGAAGCTATTTACTATACCCTGTTCTTACACTTTTGTTACAAAGATTAGTTGCTGATCTGAAGCTTTTACTATACCCTGTTCTTACACTTTTGTTATGAAGATTAGTTGCTGGTCTGAAGCTATTAACTATACCCTGTTCTTACACTTTTGTTATGAAGATTAGTTGTTGGTCTGAAGCTATTTACTATACCCTGTTCTTACACTTTTGTTATGAAGATTAGTTGTTGGTCTGAAGCTATTTACTATACCCCTGTTCTTACACTTTTGTTATGAAGATTAGTTGTTGGTCTGAAGCTATTTACTATACCCCTTTCTTACACTTTTGTTACGAAGATTAGTTGCTGGTCTGAAGCTATTTACTATACCCTGTTCTTACACTTTTGTTATGAAGATTAGTTGTTGGTCTGAAGCTATTTACTATACCCCTTTCTTACACTTTTGTTATGAAGATTAGTTGTTGGTCTGAAGCTATTTACTATACCCTGTTCTTACACTTTTGTTATGAAGATTAGTTGTTGGTCTGAAGCTATTTACTATACCCCTGTTCTTACACTTTTGTTATGAAGATTAGTTGCTTGGTCTGAAGCTATTTACTATACCCTGTTCTTACACTTTTGTTATGAAGATTTAGTTGTTGGTCTGAAGCTATTTACTATACCTCTGTTCTTACACTTGTGTATATACATGATGAATAATAAAGGTGGTAATTAAAGGTGTGATTTTCTTTGTTATTTTATATGTCAATTTCAAGCAGGTGACAAGAAGTGATTAAAGAAATTGATATAAATATCATCTTGTTGACAGTCTTGTTACTCTTGTAAATTTGTAACAGTTTTCAGATATGAGGTAGTTGCTGGTGATGTCATATTCGGCAATATACTAGCTAGCAGAGTTCTCGAAAAGTGGTGGTCCTAAGGTTTTGACCACAAAAAATTGCAAAGGACCGACTTAATTTCAGAATTTTGCAATAGAAATAATAGTGAGGACCAGCATATTTTCTTCAAGAAAATAAAATTTCCAGAACTCTGAGCTAGTTAAAACTGTTAGTGGAAAAGAAAACAAAGTGAATAAGAGAAAGAATTGAAAAACATTTAAAAATCATTATCTATGGATGCTGTCATCCAAATAAAACTTTAGTAGACAGCCAGTGTACCTGATAAAAACACACAGTAATATGAAAACAAGTAGTCTTTTCAATAAGAAAAAGTCTTCTTTTATGGTCCTTTCTTGGTCTCTTATCTATTAATCTTATAGTTTTTGGCTCACCTGGCATCACTTACTATCCCCGTCATCTGTTATCTTTTACAAAATTCTCTGCTGAAACTACTGGGCCAAATTTAACCAAACTTAGCCACAAGCATCATTGGGGTATCCAGTTAAAAAAATGTGTCTGATGACCCCACCTGTTAACCACCATGGCTAAAAAAAGAATATAGGGGTAAAATGCAAGTTTTCTCTATCTATAAATAAAGAAAATCTTACGGGGCAGAAATGTTCAGAATGTTGAGATCTACATACTAAAATTGAGAATGGAAACGAGGAATGTGTCAAAAAGACAACAACCCGACCAAAGAGCAGAAAACAGCCCAAGGCCACCAATGGGTCTTCAACACAGCAAGAAAGTTCCACACCCATAGGCGGGCTTCAGCTGGCCCCTAAACAATAATGTATACTAGTTCAGCAAAATTGGACATCACACTTAACTCCGAAACATATAAATGAACCAAAATTAAAATCATACAACACTAACAAAGGCCAGAGGTTCCTGACTTCTTACACTTTTGTTTTGAAGATTAGTTGCTGGTCTGAAGCTATTATACTATACCCAATGTTCTTAAACTTTTGTTATGAAGATTAGTTGTTGGTCTGAAGCTATTTACTATACCCCTGTTCTTACACTTTTGTTACGAAGATTAGTTGTTGGTCTGAAGCTATTTACTATAGATAGAGAAGCTTTAACTTTTGTTATGAAGATTAGTTGTGGTCTGAAGCTCTATACTCCTGTTCTTACACTTTTGTTACAAAGATTAGTTGCTGGTCTGAAGCTCTTTACTATACCCCCTGTTCTTACACTTTTGTTATGAAGATTAGTTGCTGGTCTGAAGCTATTTACTATACCCCTGTTCTTACACTTTTGTTATGAAGATTAGTTGCTGGTCTGAAGCTATTTACTATACCCCTGTTCTTACACTTTTGTTACGAAGATTAGTTGCTGGTCTGAAGCTATTTACTATACCCCTGTTCTTACACTTTTGTTACGAAGATTAGTTGCTGGTCTGAAGCTATTTACTATACCCCTGTTCTTACCCATGTGTATATACATGATGAATAATAAAGGTGTTAATTAAAGGTGTGGTTTTCTTTGTTATTTTATATGTCAATTTCAAGCAGGTGACAAGAAGTGATTAAAGAAATTGATATAAATATCATCTTGTTGACAGTCTTGTTACTCTTGTAAATTTGTAACAGTTTTCAGATATGAGGGGGCCTCTTTCTAAGTAGTTACTGTAATCTCCAGTCAACACTGAGGTTGGTGATGTCATACTCTAATCTTAATTGACTAATATACTAGCTCCAGAACAGCCAGTTTAAAAGTGGCGAAAACACCAAAATTCAAAATCAAATCAGAAAGGGTCTTTTCTGCTCTCATTGGTGATGTGGCTAGCAGAGTTCTCGAAAAGTGGTGGTCCTAAGGTTTTGACCACAAAAAATTGCAAAGGACCGACTTAATTTCAGAATTTTGCAATAGAAATAATAGTGAGGACCAGCATATTTTCGTCAAGAGAAAATAAAATTTCCGGACTCTGAGCTAGTTAAAACTGTTGGTGGAAAAGAAAACAAAGTGAATAAGAGAGAGAATTGAAAAACATTTAAAAATCATTATCTATGGATGCTGTCTTCCAAATAAAACTTTGGTAGACAGCCAGTGTACCTGATAAAAACATACAGTAATATGAAAACAAGTAGTCTTTTCAATAAGGAAAAATTCTTCTTTTATGGTCCTTTATTGGTCTCTTATCTATTAATCTTATAGTTTTTAGCTCACCTGGCATCACTTGTCATCCCTCGTCATCTGTTATCTTTTACAAAATTCTCCGCTGAAACTACTGGGCCAAATTTAACCAAACTTAGCCGCAATCATCATTGGGGTATCCAGTTAAAAAAAATGTGTCTGATGACCCCACCTGCCAACCACCATGGCTAAAAAAAGAATATAGGGGTAAAATGCAAGTTTTCTCTATCTATAAATAAAGAAAATCTTACGGGGCAGAAATGTTCAGAATGTTGAGATTTACATACTAAAATTGAGAATGGAAACGAGGAATGTGTCAAAAAGACAACAACCCGACCAAAGAGCAGAAAACAGCCCAAGGCCACCAATGGGTCTTCAACACAGGAAGAAAATTCCACACCCATAGGCGGGCTTCAGCTGGCCCCCTAAACAATAATGTTTACTAGTTCAGCAAAATTGGACATCACACTTAACTCCGAAACATATAAATGAACCAAATTTAAAAATTATACAACACTAACAAAGGCCAGAGGTTCCTGACTTGGGACAGGCTCAAAATTGTGTTTGGGTTAAACATTTTTTTTTTTAGATCTCAACCCTCCCCCTATACCTTTAGCCAATGTGAAATAAAAAAACACACAGCAATACTATCCATTTACATCGAAACTCTCAGACAACTTCTTATAGGAGTAATTATTGCCCTTCAGTGACGAATTTTACTATTTTGTTTTTTCATTTTTGCCTATCTTGAAAATTATGATAGATCGAGAGAAGCTTTAAATAGCAAAAATGATAAGTAAGACAAGATCTACAAATCAGACATCACGGCCGAAATTGTTAGACGACTTCTTGTTAAGTTATTGCCCTTCAGTGACTTTTATTTTTAACCAATTTTTTGCGTTTTTGCCCACTGTCTTGAAAACTTAAATAGATAGACACTTTAAATAGCAAAAATATTCAAATCTTAAAGTTGGAAAGTTTTTATACGACCTCAAAAATTTTTTTGGGTTCGTATAATGGTATGATGTCGTCGTCTGTGTCGTCCGAAGACACATTTGGTTTCCGGATAATAACTTTAGTTTCAGTGAATGGATCTCTATGAAATTTAACAAGAAGGTTCAATACCACAAAAGGAAGGTTGGGATTGATTTTGGGGGTTTTGGTACCAACAGTTTAGTAATTAGGGGCCAAAAACAAGCATTTTTGTAGTTTCCAGACAATAACTTGTGTGTAAGTGTATGGATCTCACTGACATTGTACCACAAGGTTCCATATCACAAGGGAAGGCTGGGATTAAGTTTGGGGGTAATTGCCCCAAACATGCAAGAATAAGGGGCCAAAAACCAGCATTTTGTAGTTTCCAGACAATAACTTGTGTGTAAGTGTATGGATCTCACTGACATTGTACCACAAGGTTCCATATCACAAAGGGAAGGCTGGGATATAGTTTGGGGGTAATTGCTTCAAAGGGAGAGGGGGGGTTCAAAAATATTGGGGGGATTTTTTTTTTTTCAAAAATTTTCAAATTTCAAATTTTTTGAAAAGTTTCAAGAAGAAATCTTCAGTTGCACAGTATTGTGCTATAGATTTTTAAGATCTATGACCACATTTAATTTGTGACAGAAACCTTTATTATGTCAAAAATTTGATCACAATCCAAATTCAGACAGTATCAAGCTTGAATATTGTGTCCAAATTTGCCCCAACTGTTCAGGGTTCGACCTCTGCGGTCGTATCAGGCTGCGCTCAGCGAAGCATTTTATTCAGAGATAATCTTACACCATTTCTACTACTGGTTAGTTTTTGAATATTCAACACTGGTCATACATGTTTTACCTTGATCAGCCATTCAATGTGTAATGCTTTCTACCATCATAGGTATTCAGGAGAAGGATTGTATACAAGAGTAATATCAATTTATATCTGTGGTCAATTTCAGCATTGGTATGTGTTGATAACAAGTTATATTGTATTGGTGGTTGTGTGGGACCCAAAAGTGTCCCTGACTGTGAAGTCTTTGATCCAGAGACAAAGAGTTGGTCTAAAATAGCACCATTAAATACAGGTAAATATTATCTATAAAGTTGTATGATGTAGTATATATTAGAAGTCACCCAGATGATGAACCTTTGAGTGTTATTCCAAGTGTGATTACTGTGGATTCAACGATTAACTTTTCTATAGGTTTGTATGCCCCGCAAACATGTTAGTGTTCCTTAATCCACGAAAATTGGTCCCAACAAAATAAATGAATCCAATCAACTTGTCCATTTGTCCAACAAATATATCCGAAAACTTTTCTCAGGTCATACTGAACAGAATGACTGAGTACATGGTAAGCAGCTTGACAGTGATGAGTTACAACAAGCACTTTATAGATCTGTCAGACAACTACTTCATGGTTAACAATAATTTGAATTTTTATGCCCCACCTAGGAGCATTATGTTTTCCGGTCTGTGCGTCCGTCCATCCGTCTGTCCTGCTTCAGGTTAAAGTTTTTGGTCAAGGTAGTTTTTGATGAAGTTGAAGTCCAATCAACTTGAAACTTAGTACACATGTTCCCTGTGATATGATCTTTCTAATTTTAATACCAAATTAGAGTTTTGACTCCAATATCACGGTCCACTGAACATAGAAAATGATAGTGTGAGTGGGGCATCCGTGTACTATGGACACATTTTTGTTCAATATGTTGTGTGAACTTTTTAAAAAATTGTCACACATGTCTCTAGTACTACATAGCAGAATGACTTCATGTTTTAGTAGTGATTTGTTTTAAGACTTTTCAGATCTGTCATACACCTACTTCCTAGTTTGGGATACTTTGAATAATGAGTAGGGTAGGCTCATTAGAACAAGACATGCATTCATGTACCTTGTATAATCCTTCTTTTCTATCCTATCACAGTTTTTCCATAGCAGATTTCAGAAATTGTAAGTAGTATTTGATTATGGTGGGTCTATACATCTAATTGTGCAAGAAAATTCAGGTGATGACCTCATTGCAACTAAAAAATACGAAAATGTAGGATCCTCTTACCCCTTAATATAATAGTAATAAGATGAACATTTAGAATTATTTATACCCAAAGACCATCAGGGCAGTGCAATGGTATAAATATGAAAATTTAAGATTATACCCAAAGATCATCTGGGCAATGCAATGGTATTTAGATGAAAATTTAAGATTTTACCCAAAGATCATCAGGGCAGTGCAATGGTAATAAGATGAAAATTTAAGATTTTACCCAAAGATCATCAGGGCAGTGCAATGGTAATAAGATGAAAATTTAAGATTATACCCAAAGATCATCAGGGCAGTGCAATGGTAATAAGATGAAAATTTAAGATTATACCCATAGATCATCAGGGCAGTGCAGTGGTAATAAGATGAAAAGGAGTAGGTTCAATAAGGCCCAAAAATGGTCCCGTTTTTTAGCTTAAATTTCAAAATTAGGATTTATTGACCAATATCACAATGAATCATAGCTAATACAGTGACTAGATAGGAAATAAGCCTTTTGATAAAAATTTGTGTATTACTTTTATTCCTGATGTCACAAATAGTACTACATTGATTATTGGACAGGAAACATACATCGACAAAAAAGATCTTTTGAAATAATGTTTGTAAAGACATTTTACATTTCTAACTTGAATATTTAGTTTGTTGACTCCTGCGCTCTATGTTTCCTGTTCCTAATTTTGGTTGAAAACCTACCGATTTTGTCAAATTTCGCCAAAATCTCGTATCTTGACCAATATGGGATGTAAAAATCAACGCTTTAGAATAAAAATTTGACATTACAAGTTCTAACTTTCTCACATGTCTTTAAGTCAACTTAAAACATTTTTCATCTAGCAAAATTGAACTTTATAATCAGGGCCCTTTCCGAACTTACTCCTTTAAGATTATACCCAAAGATCATCAGGGCAGTGCAATGGTAATAAGATGAAAATTCAAGATAAGACCAAAAGATCATCACGGTAATGCAGTGGTATTAAGATGAAAATTTAAGATTATACCCAGATATAATAAAGTATTTTGTATGCCTGTACTTATTTGCAAAACTACCTGATTACCTTTACTGTGGCCATAACATTTTTTTTAAACTTGAGGATATGAAGAATTTGCATTGTATTTGTAGGAAGGTACCAGATTGCAGCTTGCTATCACAAAGGTTTCATATATGCCATTGGAGGTACCGATGGTTGGAATGTTTTAGGAATTACTGAGGTGTATGATATTAAAACAGATAAATGGGTATTGGGACCAAGTTTGAATGTGGTTCGTAGAGGTGCTGGTTGTGATATATTCAATGGTAAATATAGCTTTTATCAGATGATAACTTGTGGTGTGTTCAATGATAAATAAAGCTTTTATCAGATGATAAGTTGTGATGTGTTCAATGGTAAATATAGCTTTTATTAGACACAAAGTTGTGATATGTTCAATGGTAAATATAGCTTTTATCAGATGAGTTGTTGTGTATTCAATGATAAATATAGCTTTTATCAGATGATAAGTTGAGATGTGGTCAATGGTAAATATAGCTTTTATCAAATGATAAGTTGTAAAGTGTTCAATGGTAAATATAGCTTTTATCAGATGATAAGTTGTGGTGTATTCAATGATAAATGTAGCTTTTATCAGATGATAAGTTGTGATGTGTTCAATGGTACATATAGCTTTTAACAGATGATAAGTTATGGTGTATTCAAGGATAAATATAGCTTTTATCAGATGATAAGTTTTGATGTGTTCAATGGTAAATATAGCTTTTATCAAATGATAAGTTGTGATGTGTTCAATGGTAAATATAGCTTTTATTAGACGCTAAGTTGTGATGTGTTCAGTGGTAAAGATAGTTTTTTGTCTCGCCTTGACGGAGTCAAAAAGCGATCCATAGGTATACTGTTTCCGGCGGCAGCGGCATCGTCAACAATGTATTAGTTTGAGATTAGGTCTAGTTTGTGGTGAACCACAAGTGGTAGGTCAATGATATTTTGTATGCAGTTGTGTAAGCATTGGCACATCTCATTTCCATGGAGATTATTTGGCCCTGCCCCCTCAGTCATGGTCTATTGACTGAAACTTTTGCTTAGTTTACATGTATTAGTTTGTGATTAGGTCAGTTTATGGGGAACCACTAGTGGTAGGTTAATGTTATTTGGTATGCAGTTGTATAAGCATTGGCACATCTCATTTCCATGGAGATTATTTGGCCCTGCCCCCTCAGTCATGGTCTATTGACTGAAAATTTTGCTTAGTTTACATGTATTAGTTTGTGACTAGGTCAGTTCAAGGGGAACAATTAGTGGTAGGCTAATGTTAATTGGTATTCAGTTGTATAAGCATTAATTAGCACATCTCATTTCCATGGAGAATATTTGGCCCCACCCCTCAGTCATGGTCTATTGACTTTGAAACATTTGCTTAGTTTATATGTATTAGTTTGTGATTAGATCAGTTTAAGATGAACTGCTAATGTTAAGTCAGTGATATTTGGTATGCAAATTTATTGGCATTTGCAAGTCCTATTTCCATGGAGATTATAAAGCCCCACCCCCTCATCATGGTTCATTGACTTTGAAACTTTTACATAGTTTACAAGTTAATGTTTGTGTTTAGGTTTGTTTAAAGGGAACGACTTATGATAAGTCAATGGTATTTGGTATGCAGTTGTATTAACATTGGCACATCTCATTTCCATGGAGATTGTTCAGCCATGTACCTTCAGTCATGGTTCATCGACTTTGAATATTTGCATAACTTACATGTTAAAGTATTGCTATTTTAATTTCAACATTTGCATTATCAAAATTACAAAAAGGCGAGACATATCTCTGTGATAACAGTGTATTATCAGATGATAAGTTGTTATGTGTTCAATGGTAAATATAGCTTTTATCAGACTATAAGTTGATATCTTCTACCAATAGATTGTGGAAAGTTGCTTTGAAATAAAATTAAAAGAATATCTTATAGCTTAGTGATAAATTTGTCAAGAGTAAAATTATTAACCTTGATAAAACAATTCAGTGATGAGCAAATTATTTGCTTTGAGACATTTGTTACAATTTTGAAAAAAAGACAGGGTTTATCTTCACAAAGAAACTGATTGTAAGTTATACTGAAATGTTCGTTACTTACAAGTATATTTTCTCTAAAAGATTTTTTCTGAAAAGAGTCGCAGTTTCCTTGTAACTCAAGTTTTATAGCTGCCTTATTTTGACATAACATTATGTTATACCTGCAATTCGCTGTTTCAGAATCTAAAGCATTCTGGGTAATATTTTCAAAAGCGTTCACCAAAATGCTGTTATTGGCTAACAACATCCCAAACAATTGAAATTCAACCAATGACGTGACGTTGTTTTCATTTTGGAGTACGAACAATGAAATTATCCAGAATGCATTAGATTCTGAAACGCAGAATTAGACCTTGACACAAAATTCAATCATAATCAGTTAAATAGGCAAGACATTATAATAAGTGTACTTTTGTTCATACTTCTGATCTATTTTTAGGTAAAATACATGTTGTTGGCGGAAGTGATGGATCAAATAGTCTGAAATCTGTAGAAATTCTGGACAACAACAACTTTATACTTGGAAGTTCAATGAGTATAGGTAGAGCCAATGTGGGTGTGGTCAATCTATCCAATCGACTTTATGCTGTTGGTGGATTTAGTGGCAAAAAGTTCCTTGATACATTTGAATACCTTGACCCAAAATCAGAAGAATGGTGCAGTTATGTTCCAGTGGAAGAGGTTCAGAAATCACAGAAAAATGGAAATGCTTCGACTTAAATAGACATTTATTTTGGTAATATTTTTGGGGATCTCTGGTCCAGATGATTTCACCTGTATTATCAACCTTAATAACACATCCTTCTAATGCCGGTGAAATATTAAGGAATCCCTTTATATTCATCATTTCTTCCATTCCTGCCAGTTGTCTCCCATTTATTTATCTTACAAGAGTTATCTGTCCTTTAGGAATATATCTTGTATATATATTCTGATTGCTATCATGTCAAATTGGTCCATTGTTTTTTTTTTTGCTATCAAAAAATTCTGTAAGTGAAAATTATTGCAATGGAATGTTATAAGATAATAAAAGTTTCATGAAATTTAGACTTGAGAAGTATTTTAGAAAAGGAAAAAATATTGCTATGCAGTTGTTTCAAACATGTATTCTATCAATAAAGATAAATGTTGCTAAACAAATACCAAAATAGGGGATGCAAAGTTTCAAGAGATAATTGATGGCCTCTTTAAAAGGGAGCAAATTTTATAATATATAGTTTTCTCCCCTAGACAGTTCTATGAAATATTCATGGTTTTTTTTTTTATTGTTGAAGGTTTCTCATGAATCAGTCTTATCAAGTTACATTCCTAAATATATCATGACCATGACTGAAACTAGTTTTTTTATAAATTGCATTCTTTTTTCAGAAATCATGAATCATACATCAGATCAATTTATATTCAAAAAGAAGATCAGGGAAATCAATGGATTCTTATTTTAATCATCCTTAGAATTCTACAGTAGTCTCAAATGTACTTTTTTTAAAACAAATTAAGTGACTACCAATTTGTGAAGCTGCATTCTGAAACATTGCCAGTAGATTCCTTATTTTAACACGTGGTTAAAATCTCAAGAAAAAGATATAAACTAATTGTAGATTTTCATTAATACTTTTATTAACTCAACATTTCATTTGATGTAATTTGTACAATTTAATTAATTGATGCTATTAAAAGTTTGAAGAACAAGAAAAGCATGTGTGAAAAACAATTAGTTATTGTTGTTTTAGTGGTATCTGAATTGGTTTAATTTTGTTGATGCAAAAAAATGACATTAATATCTAAGCTTACAATTGAATAAATTGTTAAATGTGATTATTATTCAAATTTATGTTACTATACTTGGACATTCTTTTACCTTCACTCGTATGTACTGTAGTGGTTAATTTATGTGAAGTTCAAACTTTAGATTGGTCTAGGTTTTGATGTGGACAATACATTGCAGTAGAAAAATCTTTTGAGTCCAGTTCCCCTTAACTAAAAGAAATTTCTCGCTTCTTGTTACAAATTATTTACAGAATTTCAGTTTATTTTTACAGATTTTTTTACAAACCTAGATAGTTTAAATGAAACTTTGTCTTAATAGTTAGCAGTTTTCAATTTGTTCAGAAAGTTAGCAGTTTTCATTCCAGAATCAAAAGGCAGCTTAAATGTGATGTGAGATGATTTAACAGCTTTCATCAAGACATCTGATTAACCGTGAAAATTTACCTGGAAAATCAATAGCAAAGTGTTGGTGAAGATTTACCTGTCTTGACACTTATTTCCTGTTGATGTGAAAGTTCATTTTTTTATAACATTGTATTTATTTGTTCTTCATGAAGTGGATCTTTGTCTCTCTTCCTTTTATGTGAGAGGATTCCTATCTTTCTACCTTCTGTTTTAATATAAACTCAATAATTCAATGACAATTTTTTCTGTAAGTTTAATTGTTCAAGATGATAAAAACATATCTTTTTTTCTGTAATTAGTAATATAAAACAGATTTTCAATATATTTTGATTATTTATTTAATACTAAATAACATAGTGCCAAAAATCTATATTATTCTTATATTTGAAATATAACATCTATTTGACAGAGTTCCATGAGGTACATAATTTTTGTATATGTGGTATATAATTGTCCATACTTGAAAGATGGCCAGATACTGGTCTGTGGTTCCCATTTCTTGAACTCCCTAAATCACTTAATGTTCTTACCCCTTCAGTTATCTCCCCTTAATGACTACATCTCTACACCAGTGTCACTTCCTCATTTTATCTACAGGGTACACAATACAAGTATTATATTTAATAAATCAGGATATTTCTATTACATAGTGCTATTTTAAAACAAATAAGAATTTTTTCACTGTTTTTAATATTTCTACAATCAACAATTTGCTCAAATATTTGTCATTTTAATTTTTTCCCACATTTATTTTGTTAGCCAACATGGCATTGTATGAAAAGATATTTTGAATTGGGAAGTTTAAGTTTCTTTTGCTTTCTTGAAGTACTAAATATATTGTTTTGGTATAACTGCAAGTATGTTTTCATGTAAAAATGTTACTACTACTAAGGGTTGTTTAACGACTTTGACTAACAGTGAGGGTCTTCAAGGTCATTCAATATATCCGTAATACTGGAATTAAACATATTGACCTCATCATTTCTTGATGGTTTTTATGAGTTTTGCAGAAAACAATATATTTTTCCACATATTATTTCTGTTAGTGTTATATAGACAAAACTATCAAAAGCATTCTTATAAAATATGTTTATAGATGTAAAATAATGTCAGTACTAAGTAAATTATATATTAATCAAATATCGCATGTGTCAGAATTTTTATTGAAAGATATTTTGTACCAGACCAGTTAAAGGCATTTTTTTGTGTTAGAGTAGTATAAGATGCCAAGAAAGTATGTTATTTTCTTTATTTGACACCATATTGAGGTGTATCTGTATCAATAAATCGGCATATCCGTCTGGAAGGAGGTTAAGTTATAAAGATTTATGTACAGATGGCCATGATTACTCATGGAATAACTACTGGGAAGGTTGTACCCTATAAGCAATTTTTGTATTCATTTTGCTTTAGAAATTTTAGAACAATGCATGAGGTAAAGATTAATGTTTACTCAGTTGACAAAATCACTGTTAGGAGGATTGTAGATGATTAACAATTTTGATATTTTTTAATGCTTTAAATTTAAGAATAGTAAATGTATAATTTTTCCTGAATCATTAAAATATCAAAATTATAAAGTGTTTTGTAATTGTATCTAAGACTTTGTCAGAGTTAATAAAATTGTGAACTATTTAATCTGGCCCATATCAAAATGTGAACTACACAACAGAAAGATGTTTTGAAAGCAGTTGAGTAGACTAATCTCCTAAAGAATAATTGTCTTTGTGATTATAAATTTAAAAGAAAAAGTACATGGTACTAGTGATAAAGGATGTAATTATGTTAGAAGATTATTTGAATAACTGTTAGTCATTTTTGATTGGTTTAACCATTTGTAAAATTATGACATAATTGTATATAAATCTGTTGGAAATTTTGTTAAATAATTCGAAAATATTTATTTGTACTAATTGATGATTTCATAATTTTTCCAATGAATTTATAGATGAAATACCCTAATGCATTTTCAGTCCCCTATCAGTAAAGCTAGGGAGATAACACACTAGTTTTTTCTGCCCATCTTTTACATTTTTTTTCTGCTGGGTAGAGATGCTGACTTGATCCAGTTTTTGATCTCATGTCTTGTTATATATAAGAAGATATAGATAAACTGTGAGTGTGATCTGATAATATTTTGTCTTTCATTGAATCATGCCCAATGATTAAGAACCATGTTTGGAGATTTTAACAGCTTCCAACTTTTTCATAATCAGAGTTTAATTTTTGTTTTGATCTGTTGACTATTTTCAGAATTATGTCTCTTGGGCTCTAAGAATATATAAAAAGTAACAAATGTCTTCAGATATTACTATAATTTGGTAGGGGACGTGTATTGCTCAGATTGCTTGTTTATTACGACTTGTACATAGAAAACATTAATTCATCTCAAAAAGGTAAATCTTAATTTGAAACAGAATGAAATAAATGTTAATATCTAATTTGTCATTACATTAGATACATGATTTCCTCATACAAAGAAACAATCTATTGTATTGTTTATTTATTCCAAATTTAAATAACTGTGTTCGTTTTGTACATTGTTCAGTTTCCATACTTTGTATAAAAAGACATTATCAGAAAAAAAAATGTTGCGTTTTTCAGGCCCATGTATGAAATTTTGTATCTGTATCATTTGAAAATGGTAAGAGAATTAGAATATGTATTTTGAATGGTTTACATTCTTTAACAAAATACTGACCATAATTATTCCAGACAGTCCAGGGTATATGTTTCCTATATTTGTTACAATAAATAAAAGTTTACTGAATACATGTTTTGTGTTTTGAATTATGAACGAGAATTTGTGATTTACAGTAAAGATTAATGATTATGTGTTATGTTACTAAATATTTTGTGTCATATTACTGTGTAGTAACTGACTAATTGATAGTCCATGATCATGTGACATTATCACCTGCGTGGTCTGTTGGTAGTGTGATTGATCTGAGTGCTGGAGGTCCTATGTTAGATCCCCTGCCAGGTCAAACTAAAGACTGGAAAATTGGTACCTTCTTAGCTAAGCATGCTGCATTTAAGAGTCTGAGTAATAGCAAGGACTGGTCAGCTCAGAGTTCAAATAATTTGTCTTGGTAGGATTATATGTCCTGCAGACTTACTTTGGAATCCTGCTCAGCTTGTTGGCCTTGAACAAAGCAGGTTCATTTTCAAATCACATTAACATGTTCTTGTCTGTAATATACACAGTACATTTAATAATCCCACTGAATGTTAAACAGCCATTTATTAATCCATTGATGTGATGGTGAAGACATTTGAATTCTTCTGCATCACCATTTCTTTACAAAGGATTTAAATTTTTAGAACGTTGCAGGAATTCAATCCAGGAGCTGTGCAAATGATACCATTGACTTTTAAGTGATTGTGGTTTGTTCTACCCTTCCAGTGAAGAATGTGTATAGAGAGATTTGTATGTCATCCAACTATCTTAGCTGCACTATTTTTACCATAAACAAGTAACTATATTTCAAAGAAACTTATCGCTAAATCATATTTTGCACTAGATATTTCCTTTTTTATCCCCATTTATTTTGATAAAAGTTTTTTGGGGGTTTTCCATAATAAGACACGTAACTGTTAGGAGGAAATCATTAATGCATTACATATCGGCTAGCTTTAGAATTAGTTGTTTGCTGCTGTATACAAAGGGACAAAATGTGGTAAGGATCTTCACAAAACCAAAGAAAATAAAAACCATTTGTTCAGAGAACAATTGAAGGTCTTTCCACATCAATTTCTAAATTATTGATGAGAAGCTGCTTCTAATTTATTCTATAAACTAAGTAACTATTAGCGTCCTAAGATAGGTTTCTTCATACTGATTCAATAAATATATGGTTTCTATACATTTTTTCTCAAGATGGCTGCCATGGCTAAAAATAGAACATAGGGTAAAATGTAGATTTTGGCTTGTAACTCTGAAACCAAAGCATTTAAAGCAAATCTTACAGGGATTAACTTGTTTATCAAGTAAATATCTATCTGCCCTCAAATTTTCAGATGAATCGGACAACAGGTTGTTGGGTTGCTGCCCCTGAATTGGTAATTTTTAAGGAAATTTTGCCGTTTTTGGTTATTATCTTGAAAACTATTACAGATAGAGATAAACTGTAAACAGCAATAATGTTCAGCAAAGTAAGATCTTCAAATAAGTCAACATGATCAAAATGGTCAGTTGACCCTTAAGGAGTTATTGCCCTTTAAAGTAATTTTTACTAGTTTTTGTAAATTTTGTAATCTTTACAAAAATCTTCTCCTCTGAAACTACTGGACCAAATTCAACCAAACTTAGCCACAATCATTATTAGGGTACTTAGTTTAAAAATTTGTGCGGTGACCCAGCCAACCAATCAAGATGGCTGCCATGGCTAAAAATAGAACATAGGGTAAAATGTAGATTTTGGCTTGTAACTCTGAAACCAAAGCATTTAAAGCAAATCTTACAGGGATTAACTTGTTTATCAAGTAAATATCTATCTGCCCTCAAATTTTCAGATGAATTGGACAACTGGTTGTTGGATTGCTGCCCTGAATTGGTAATTTTAAGGAAATTTTGCCGTTTTGGTTATTATCTTGAAAATTATTACAGATAGAGATAAACTGTAAACAGCAATAATGTTCAGCAAAGTAAGATCTTCAAATAAGTCAACATGACCAAAATGGTCAGTTGACCCCTTAAGGAGTTATTGCCCTTTATAGTCAATTTTAACAATTTTCATTAATTTGGTAAATTTTGGTAAGATTTTACAAAATGTTTTCCTTTGTAATCTTCTTTTCTGAAACTGCAGTAGAAAATCAATATAGAAAACAATCTACTAATGAACTGGACATAAAAATAATTGATAATTCTATAACATGAAAAAAAAACACATTAATACCTGATGATGGTGTTTTTTCTTTACATTGAAAATGATGTCACAACTATAATCCCGAACAATAGGTCGAATGTCAGATATGTTTCAGTACTTTGGCTTCATTTTCTACAGATTCAAGTTCAAATGATGCTTGAATTCCTACACTAATTTGTACAGACTTCATCCCTTTCACAGGTAATGCCTGCCTCATATTATATTTAAAACTTTAATAGAATATCAGAAATTTTGAGAGAAAATTAATCAACCATGCAAGATCTAAAACTTAATTAATATTGTTCAAATTATCAATTAACTATTAAAAAAAATTCTCATTAAAAATATAGTTCTTCAATTTATATTTTATCAGAAGTTTAGGAAAAAATTGAATTTAATTGTGTCCCTTGTTCTCATTTCCTGGGATAAATCCAATACAAATTAAAGTATTGGTATTGAATTAATATTTAAGAAATATTTCAAACCTTACCATTTTCTTCACAAGAATGAAGACCATATTTTCAGTGTCATGAGTATCAGTCATCATATTTGTTGTACTTTGTTGTTTAAAAGTTGAATACAAAAAGATCAACAAAGCAATTCAAAACCACTTGAATTTTGCAACAACAAATGCGAGTTTTAACGACCTCAGCTGGCTATACAACCCTTGCACAATCAACTGAATTTTGCAGAAATCATTAATAGGAAAGATTGCCTTAAATGATAATTTTTATTACCTTTTGGTTTTTTTTTGGGGGTTGCAACAACAACAAAACTTCACAACAAACTTTCTCATCACTTCGCATTTCTCGTTAAATAAATTTTACAAAAATTCTCCTTGAAACTACTGTCAAATTAAACCAAACTTGGTTTAAATCACCACTAGGATATCCAGAGACCACTGTGTATGATGACCCTGCCTGCCAACATGGCACACATGGCTGAAATAAAACATAGGTTTCAAATGCACTTTTAGTCTTATATCTCTGAAACTAAACGACAGTACAACAGTTGCATTTATCATGCATCAATTGTAAATAAAAATATCAGGTGAGCGACACAGGGTCCTTGGAGCCTCTAGTTTCTAAATAAGGAGATAAATTGTTACTTCCGGTTTGAAATATGTCACTTCGGTTTTATTTGATAGTTTACTTGATACTGATTCAAAAATATATTGTTCAATATACTTTTACATTAAATAAGTACAAAAATAGCTACTTCCGTTTACACCAGGTCACTTCCGCTTGACTTTTCCATAGTCAAGTGGCTTGCAACGTAATGCAAAAAGTCCCATGGCTTTATCATGTATACATATGAGGTAAAAGCAAAGGTCAAAATCTAGAATGTCAATTTTACCTGACCTTGAGTTCAATTTCAAGGTCATAAACCAAGGGCTTCAAATCAAAAGACCATAGGTCTTAATTATATATGGTTAATGAGTTATATCACTATATGCCTCATTTTTAATATAAGAGGGGAGAAAACTCCAATTTAATGTTAGCGTACCCTTTCAACCAAAATTTATGTGTTACGACATGTCGCAACTTACAACTTAGTAAAAATATGTTGTCGATATCTTGTACAGTTTTTGAAAAGAATTGAAAATAAGTCAAAATCAAAATTTAAAATATGACCTTGACCTCTGACCTTGACCTAATTTTCTTATTTTTGGATCAAGGACCTCAATTTAAGAGATCCTAGATCTCTATCACTTATGGTTTACAAGATAGAAATGCATATCACTTATATCAAATGCATAAGGGGAAATAACTCTCATATGGAATGTTCATATCGCTTCGGTCAAAAATAGGACAAATCATGCGAAGGATATAACGAGCAATTTTATAAAATAAATTTGTCGCTTTCTTTTACGGTTACGGAGGAGATGCAGTCACAAGGAAAACAGTGTTCGGGGAGATAACTCCTACAAAGAAAAGTATTTCGTTATGCAGGGTAAATTTCAAAGACGCATAAACTGTTCGATATCATATACCAAACATCTAAGCGACATCTTGCGAAACAAAATTTATACACAAGAAATAAAAGTGGCAGAAGAGGAAAAAAAAAAAATAATAATAATCAGAACAAATACAATAGGTCTTTCCACCGAAAAGTGGAAAGACCTAATTATTGCAAGAGTTGTAAGTGAAGATTTACCTGTAATTAGAAATTTGGTTTGTAAATCATCTATAATATATCTTATATCCATATCTAGATGTTTGCATAATCCAAGATATTAATTAATATGTGACAAATCAGAATCAAAAATTATAATAATATAAGAACGAGAAGACCTTGTTGTGCAAATAATATAAATGACACATATATTTTGTAAATAGCCTATCCTTTGAAAAGAAAGTGGTACTTAAAAGTATGGCCAGATGTCTTCTGGTTCTATTTTCTGTGTGGGTAGGGGTAGTTGGAAAGATTGTTCTTTTCTAAGGCTTTTGTCTGGCCTACCAGGATGTAGCCATGTACAGTAAGTAACATTTATGCTTGGAGATAACCATATATCAAAAGGAACATTGTCTTTATTTCTGTTCTTCATCACACTTAGAAAGTCTTGTGAATAGTAAATTAACCCCAACTGACAGCAAAATAAAAATGGGACTTCTTGTTGCCTTCAGAGCTATTAATGAAAGAAACTTAATGTTCTTGGAAGTAAATATGCAGGAGATATCAAAATCTAGCGATACTCTTCTACAAAATGTTTACTGGTGTTTCCTCCAGTGATACTAAATGTTCTTGGAAGTAAATATGTAGGAGATGTCAAAATTTAATGATACTCTTCTACAACATGTTTACTGCTGTTTTCTCCAGTGATACTAAATGTTCTTAGAAGTAAATATGTAGGAGATGTCAAAATCTAGTGATACTCTTCTACAACATATTTACTGCTGTTTCCTCCAGTGATACTAAATGTTCTTGGAAGTAAATATGCAGGAGATGTCAAAATCTAGTGATACTCTTCTACAACATGTTTTACTGCTGTTTCCTCCAGTGATACTAAATGTTCTTGGAAGTAAATATGCAGGAGATGTCAAAATCTAGTGATACTCTTCTACAACATGTTTTACTGCTGTTTCCTCCAGTGATACTAAATGTTCTTGGAAGTAAATATGCAGGAGATGTCAAAATCTAGTGATACTCTTCTACAACATGTTTTACTGCTGTTTCCTCCAGTGATACTAAATGTTCTTGGAAGTAAATATACATATCTAAATCTAGTGATACTTTTCTACAACATGTTAACTGCTGTTTCCTCCAGTGGTACTTCATGTTTTTGTTTTAGTGATATAATTACATTGTTCCATCTTTACTTCCGTGTGGAGTTAAATACTAGTAGTCTATTTGTGTAGGTATATGTGGTTAAATACTAGTAGTCTATTTGTGTAGGTATATGTGGTTAAATAGTAGTAGTCTATTTGTGTGCATATTTGTGGTTAAACACTAGAAATCTATTTGTTGTGGGTATTTGTGGTACCGGTTAAACACTAGAAATCTATTTGTGTAGGTATTTGTGGTTAAATACTAATAGTCTATTTGCGGTTAAATATTAGTAGTCTGTTTTTGTGGGTATTTGTGGTTTATGCTAGTAGTCTATGTGTGTGTATTTATGGTTAAATGCTAGTAGTCTATTTGTGTGTGTAGTTGTGGTTTATACTAGTAGTCTATTTGTGTAGGTATTTATGGTTAAATACTAGTAGTCTATTTGTGGCTTATACTAGTAGTCTATTTGTGTGTGTATTTGTGGTTTATACTAGTAGTATATTTGTGTGTGTATTTGTGGTTAAATACTAGTAGTATATTTGTATGTGTATTTGTGGTTTATAATAGTAGTCTATTTGTGATTAAATACTAGTAGTATATCTGTGTTGGTATTTGTTGTTAAATACTAGTAGTCTATTTGTGTGGGTATTTTTGGTTAAATACTATTAGTCTACTTGTGTTGGTATTTGTGGTTCATCACTAGTAGTCTATTTTTGTGGGTATTTGTGGTTAAATACTAGTATAATTTTGGGGGTATTTGTGGTTAAACACTAGCAGTCTATTTGTATGGGTATTTGTGGTTAAATACTAGAAGTATATGTGTGTGTGTATTTGTGGTTAAATACTAGTAGTCTATGTGTGTGGGTATTTGTGGTTTATACTAGTAGTCTATTTGTGTGGGTAATTGTGGTTTATACTAGTAGTCTATTTGTGTGGGTATTTGTGGTTTAATGCTAGCAGTGGTTGATCCAGAAGTTTTCATAAGTGGGGGCCCACTGACTGCCTAAGAGTTATGCTTCAGTGATTCCCTATATAATCAACCAAATTTTTCCCACAAATGGGGGGCCCAGGCTCCCTGGCCCTCCTCCTTAATCCGCCTCTGGCTAGTAGTCTATGTGTGTGTATTTGTGGTTAAAGCTAGTAGTCTATGTGTGTGTGTATTTATGGTTAATACTAGTAGTATATTTGTATGTGTATTTGTGGTTTATACTAGTAGTCTATTTGTGTGTGTATTTGTTCTTTAATGCTAGTAGTCTATTTGTGTGGGTATTTGTGGTTAAATGCTAGTAATCTTTGTGTGTGGGTATTTGTAGTTAAATACTAGTAGTCTATGTGTGTGGGTATTTGTTGTTTAATGCTAGTAGTCTATTTGTGTGGGTATTTGTGGTTAAATACTAGAAGTCTATTTGTGTGTGTATTTGTGGTTATATACTAGTAGTATATTTGTATGTGTATTTTTGGTTAAATACTAGTGGTCTATGTGTGTGGGTATTTGTTGTTTAATGCTAGTAGTCTATTTGTATGGGTATTTGTAATTTATACTAGTAGTCTATTTGTGTGTGTATTTGTGGTTAAATACTAGTAGTATATTTGTATGTGTATTTGTGGTTTATACTAGTAGTCTATTTGTGTGTGTATTTGTTCTTTAATGCTAGTAGTCTATTTGTGTGGGTATTTGTGGTTAAATGCTAGTAATCTTTGTGTGTGGGTATTTGTAGTTAAATACTAGTAGTCTATGTGTGTGGGTATTTGTTGTTTAATGCTAGTAGTCTATTTGTGTGGGTATTTGTGGTTAAATACTAGAAGTCTATTTGTGTGGGTATTTGTGGTTAAATACTAGTAGTATTTGAATGGGTATTTGAAACTCATTGGCACTGTACTTTCGTTTGTTTTGAAATGCAGGATGCATTTCACTATAGAAATTAGAAATGTGGTATGATTGCCAATGAAACAACTTACCACTATGCAGAATCTAAATGATGTGAATGTAAGAAACTATAGTTCACTGTTCAGCTTTTGTCAATGAGCAAAAACCATACCGTTTATATGGTCCGTTAAAAGGCCTCGCCATGACAAAATGTGAAACAATTCAAATGAAGAAAAAAAATATGACAGACAGCAACCAACGACAACCACTGAACTACAGGTTCCTGACTTCAGGGTAAAAGTACAAGAAAGGTTTATGTATATGTACAAACTAGTGTGTTTACAGTAGAACGCACACATTGTATTTAAAAATCAAGGCCTTCATGTGCAAAAACAACACAGACAGAAACAAAAATATCAATTGAATGTATCATCCCAATTAAATAAAAGAACCAGCGATTTTTGTCTCGCCTGCGATTTCGTCGCAGTATGCAAGACAAAGGTATTAATATCCGGAGGAGGCGGCGTAAACTATTTGTATAAAATTTTACATTTCAGAAGGTAGAAAACCTGAATGCTTCATACCTTGCATGCAGATGCCTTATGTTACGAAGTTTCTGTCTGTCAAATGTCCATTGTCCTTGACCTCATTTTCATGGTTCCGTGACTGCCTAAAAAAATGTTTTGTTTTTTTTTTGTGAAGTGAAGTGAAGTGAAATACTTACTTTTTTAAATGTTAAGTTTTTGTGTTTTGGTCTGTTTTTCAATTACTTTAAGCAATAGGTCAACTATATTTGGTGTATGGAATAATTGTTAGGTGAACATGTCTGTCTGACAGGATTTATCTGACCTTGGCCTCATTGTCATGGATCTATAAAAATGTTAAGTTTATGTGATAATTGTAAAACCTTTATCTTTAAGACTTTCAACATAAAATCAATGGTCACTTAAGCAGGCAAACATTTCAGCGTGTGCACTCTGTTGAATACAAAATCTGCAACAAAATTGCATTAGAAATAGCAACAGTACCAACGCTAAATGAACATATAACTTCAAATGTCAAATGTTTGTTGAAATTTTCACTAAGAGGTAATAATCCACTTGGAAATTAAAAACAAATGTGTGCCAAAAACACTAAGCCTTTCCAAAGTGTTAGAGCTATTTTCCTAATGCTTGTTGTATAAAGTTTTTGGTAAGCTTGCTTGCTTTGTTTGTATAAATGTTTGCTCAAGCATTATAATTAAGATTGACATCTGCAATCAATAGATAGGAGGGCTTCAGATTGTAAACATTATACTTATAAATGTTATTAGATGTTAAGTATAATGCAGAGTATAATGATACAGGCTGAAGCCCCGTCTATCTGTAATTAATTGCAGATGTCAATCTTAATTACACTGCTTGAGTAAACATTTATACAAACAAAGCAAGCAAGCTAACTAAACCTTTAAACTAAAAGCATTAGGAAAATAGCTCTAATCTTGAGCAATCATAGGTCTGTATATTTTCCTATGGAATACCAGTCAAAGATAAAGAACTTGATCACATTGTGTTAATTACACACAATGCTACTTTACTGTGTCTTTTTAGAGTGTTCCTGACACAAACCCGCTTTTCAAATGAGTAAGATCTATTGTATCAATAATCAAAGTCGTCTACTTGTGAAGAGATGTTAATTAATCAAACTGGGATTCTAAAAACATATCCATAGAAAAAATTGCTGTAACATGTAGTTATAAAAAGGAATGGTCTACATAGACACAAATATCCTGTTTTAGGAAAGGAACAATCGTACATGGTAAAATATCTTATTCTAAGAAAATGTTCTCGAAAACTGACATCACAAAGGTGCTTGTTTTTGTCAAAGTTTCATTGACGGCATATTTGTCTTGTTTCAAGGACGTTTTTCCCTACATATAGACGAAACCAACTGTACACCTTTTTTCGCTGATCTTATTCTTCACTTGCATGAGGCAGACTTCATATATGTGCTACTCAAAAAGAATGAAAAGAAGCTAGTAATTTAAAATACGTTTTTCGTTATATGGATTGTGTCATTTGACTGAGTATTAAACTCAAAGTTTGGTGATTTTGTTGATCGCAAACATTCCATAAAGATTTACCAATTGTGAAGTTTCCATTTTTATGCAGAAACATTTTATCAGCACCTGCATATATTCCAGAATCACGTTTAAGTAATAGATCGTTACTGACAGGAAAGGTATTGAAACAATTTTTCTTGATTATAAATTTAAAGTCACGTCTTCAAAAGTTTAATAAATCGTTACTTGGTTGATTATTCGGCAGAATATTTGCGTCTCATATATATTCTATTTGTCGTAGCAACAAATCTGTAATCCTTTCTTCGTTTCTAGAAACACATGTACTGTGTGCGAAATTCAGTACCATATACATTTCCTCTTATTTATCACAAAATACGAATTACTTCTTATTTCACGAGAAACCCGACGCTGCATGCCTCTATTTACTTTGGGCAAAATGTCTTTACACCAATTGACGGCATTCGAGTGCACCCCGATGTAGAGTTTGTCGTGCTTATATTTTTCTGTTTAAATCTATCAGCTCAGCTTGTCTTCAGTTTGGTTTTTGTCGAGCCTTCGACTTTTGTCGAAAAAGCGAGACATAGCGATCCTACATTCCGTCGGCGTCGTCGTCGTCGGCGGCGGCGGCGTCCACAAATATTCACTCTGTGGTTAAAGTTTTTGAAGTTTTAATAACTTTCTTAAACTATCCTGGATTTCTACCAAACTTTGACAGAAGCTTGTTTATGATCATAAGATAGTATCCAGAAGTAAATTTTGTAAAAATAAAATCCTGTTTTTCCGTATTTTACTTGTAAATGGACTTAGTTTTTCTGCAAGGAAACATTACATTCACTCTGTGGTTAAAGTTTTTAAAATTTTAATAACTTCTCAAACTATCCTGGATTTCTACCAAACTTGGACAGAAGCTTGTTTATGATCATAAGATAGTATCCAGAAGTAAATTTAAAAAAAATCCTGTTTTTCCGTATTTTACTTATAAATGGACTTGGTTTTTCTGCCAGGAAACATTACATTCACTCTGTGGTTAAAGTTTTTAAAATTTTAATAACTTTCTTAAACTATCCTGGATTTGTACCAAACATGGACAGAAGTTTGTTTATGATCAAAAGCTAGTATCTAGAAGGAAATTTTTATTAAAATTTTGTACTTGTTTATCCATATTTTACTTATAAATGGACTTAGTTTTTCTTCCAGTTAACATTACATACAGTCTGCAGTTATTTTTTTAAAAACATTTATTAGATTCATAAACTATCCTGGATTTTTACCAAACTTGGACAGAAGCTTCTTACAATAAAAAAAATTGTATCGAGAGGAATATTTTTATTAAATTTTTTCCTCATCTCATTTTTGTTGAGCCTGCGATTAACAGCAAAAGTAGGCGAGACACTGGGTTCCGCGGAACCCTTACGATTTTTTTTTTTTTTTTTTTTTGCAGTGTTGTTAGTCTCTCTCCCGATTCTTATATACATGTATATGTTTGAAAATATTTTTGGGAAAGTTTTAGAATGCGGGACATAGGTGTTCTAATCCGGCGGCGTCGTATATTCCAGAAGGTAGAAGACCTGGTTGCGTCATACCTTGTATATAAATACCTACTGTTACGAAGTTTCTGTCTGTCATATGTCCATTGTCCTTTACTTCATTTTCATTGTTCATTGACTGCATAAAAACTGTTGCAGTATATGTTTGTGTATATGAACTCCTCACTTTTTATGAGTAATCGGATGTTATATTTGGTAGAAAATGGGATCCTTGAAAGGTCTACACGTCTGTCACACAGGGTTCTGCCTCGATCGCATTTCAGGAATCAGTGATCAAGGTTGAAAGTACGTGATTATGTCCATTTCACAGATACTATAAGCAGTAGTCAACTATATTTTGTGTGTGGAATGATTGTAAGATGTACATGTCCGACTGGTAGATTTAATTTTCATGGGTATTGGTCAATTTTTAGTTTTTGTGTTTTGGTATGTTTCTCAGATACTAAAAACATCTCAACTATACTTAAGGTAATAGTCCCAGTTGTAACATAGCTTTGTTTCACGGGCGCTCGGGGGAATGGACTCCCCCCTCCCCCTCTTTTCTATATTTTATTTTTGAATTCACTGTTTTCTGTATTCTGAATTTACTGTTACCTGTTTTGAGAAAAATCAAAAATTGTAAACCCCTCTTGCCCCCTCCCCTCATAACAGTATTGTACCTAAGCTGGTTCTTGACTGACTACTTCACTCTGTTTGAGTGTAGCGTAATTACAAGCAGATTCCAGTTTATAGTGTACCCCCCCCCCCTTTTCTGTTCTCATGGTGACTATCCGTGACGGATACTGATGTATTTAATTTGGGATAATTTGGGACCAAAGACATATATGAGGGTCTGGATGGGGGTCCTTAATTTCTGTATTCTTTAAATTTTAAGAGCGTCTTTCTTTATCTTTAAAAATAAAGCTTATACTGTAAAATTGAATGTCCTATTGATTTTTTCAGAGTCTAATTTCTAATTTCTTTATTCTGTACATCGTTCATTTCTGTATTCAGTATTTTACTACCAAATTCCTCTATTTTCTACAATTATTTTTATACTTTTACACCCGTTTAGATCAGTATCTCAAAAACTTACAGGCCTACACAACATAAACTATAACGTCACAGTACCCAAATTGCACCGAGTACCCAAATTGCACCTATTCAGCAAAAATAGCAGCGGAAATCTTACAAGTTTTCTTTGAGACTAAACAATTTGTATTTTTATGATTTGACATTATACACGTCTTTCAACATAGGTAAATATATTTAATTATACACAAAACGTTCACAGTATATATCAAAAGATGAATTATTCACTGGAAAAAGTGAAATCTAGGGAAACGTCCACAAAATGTCATCTTTTAAAAATGAGCAAATAAAATATGTAACAAGCATCCATTTCTTAAAAATGAACACTAAGCATGGACTTAATATTTGAAGAAATAGAACAAAACATCTGTTATTCGATTTTTAAGGATGTGAATTTAAGCATGGATGCAATTTGGGTACTCCTCATTACAGAATCATGGTTCGTTTGAAGGTCGGTTCAAACCCATTTTTCTATGATTCAATATGGATTCAAAATGAAATTGGTGTGACTATAAAGAAAAAAAGGATACATCTACAAAATAAACACAGAATGGAAACTTTTGTCTGGATCATAAATAAACGTAGGTGAAAAAACTGCCAAAATAGGTGCAATTTGGGTACCGTCACGTTATATACACAACACAAAAAACAAATGACAGTCACAATACAAGTACATGTAACTTACTCAAACCGTGGCAGAAGGTACAAAAACCTATCTTAAAAAAAACCGCTATACACACGAGAGAGAAAGTTCTAAATAAAAAAATTATTAAAGTACGGCTGGGTGGGCGGGTATTTCAAGAATTATAAATTTAAGTCGATCGACGCGTCAACTAAATAAAAATTATGGCCTGTTCAGAGAAAACTGACTAGGAGAATGACCATACGAATATAGTGATTTGAAAGAAAAACTTTACTGAGTAGAAATTACAAGCAGGACCAATTGAAATGGACAAGCTATGTAAAATGTAAAATTCGCTGAACCAGTGAGAAAAATGTATCACTCTAATCGTGCATGCGAATTAACTGAACCTGGGACTATTATACTATTTATTATATTATTATATTATTTATTATGCTAATAGTTATAGAAAACAAATAAAAAGATAAATGAATTTTAATTATGCATTTTTAGAATAAAAATTTTACCATTATTTTCTATTATTTACTTTTTTTTCATTTTTCTTTATTCGTTATTTTCTAGGCCATTATTCTATATTCTGGTTTCTGGTAAACCCCATCCAGACCCTAATATATATGTGTCTCTACTAGGACATAACATAATAGCAGAGACATATTGTATAATATGTCTCTGATAATAGTTACTATATTAGGTTCCAGGGTAATGCATTACATGTATATGTATCTGATTTATCAAATAAATGAGTTGATTTTAATTTGATTAATCAGAGACATATATACACATGTATATATGTCTCTGAGTCAGAAAAGTCCGAAACATTGGGGTTACACTAAAGACCTGAAAGTGGACCTGAAAAGACCTGAATAGACCTGAAGATATACTACTCGATTTATTCAAAATACGATTACTTTTTATTTTTCAAAGGATTTTCTTCAAATTAGAATTTTATTAAATGTAAAGATCTACATTTTATCAAAAAAAATGTTTTAAATAAAAACACATTTTCATGAAAAACTTGGACCTGAACGAATAAATGAAAAGACCTGAACAAATCTGAAAATCTATGATCGGACTTATTCAAACTTAAATACTTTTGTAAGTATTCAATGGATTTCCTTCAATTTGTAGATTTTGTAAAATTAAAAATATAACATATTATTAAAATTAAAAATAAAATAATGAAAAATATGTTTTGGGTGCCAAAATTCGGACCTGAACGGAGAATTAAAAATCTGAATGGACTTAAAATTCCACCAATTATATAATATATTTTTTTCAAAGAATATCCTTGAAATGTAGATTTTGTTAAAGTATGAATTAAATATTTTATCAAAACGGAAAAAAAAAACAACATTAACGAAAAATATTATGTTGGTGACAAGTCTTGGACCTGAATAAACATGAAAATAGATATTTGAAGGTCGTATATATACGGTGACCTATAGTTGTTATCCTCTAAGAGGTGACATGTCATTTGGTCTCTTGTGGAGATTTGTCTCATTGGGATCATACCACATCTTCTTTTTTCTAATATTTCATCAAAAGAAAAACAAATATCAAAAAAACTGACGGAAGATACCAATAGGATAATCAAAACTGATACCATTCAAAAAGACGAGAGATACCAAAGGATAAGCAAACCTCACATATCAAAGAGACAGGAGATACAAAAGGATACCATAGACATAAATCAACCTGAAAAAGGGTTGGCGCCTTCAAACTCGGATAACCCCGCCACATTCTGTATGTGCCTGTCCTATGCAAGGACCCTGTATTTCAGTGGTTGTTGTTTGTTGTTGTATATCATCTTTGGCTTCGCCTCAGTTGACAATGTTTTCTCGGGGTAACAATCTGCTCTATCACTCTCTCAGCTATGTGTTATTTATATAATATCATATTGGCCATTTATAAAAGTTAGAGATTTGGTCTATTTCATCAATTATTTGATGTTTGCTTATAAATTTTATTTGTTAGGTTTATAGTTAAATTTGTAACCTAGCAATGTTTAGTTCGTGTAACAAGATTAAATGATAATCTAATTAAAAGATTAAAATGAAATGTTTATTTAGAGTAATGATCCAATTAACACCTAATTTCAATACAAACGTTCATGTAATTAAAAAAACATTCCAATCGACGAACCTGCGCGCGTCTTTAGATTACATTTACATGGTTTATGTGCAAATGATACTCTTATTATCAATATATAAATAAAACAGTTTAATACTTGTTTATATAAATGAAATTTAAACTTGTTAATTATAATTTGAATAATTTTCCACGGACAATCCTGTTTTCTCTTTAAGTCCAGGTTTCAACATCAACAAGGTATTTTTTATTATTTAAAATGTTCCTGTATATAAATATATACATATATTTATATAAAGTCATTCTTTCTCCTTAATATACATGTACTTTAATTAAAAATTAAAAAAAATGAAAATTAGGTTCTGTCAGTTTAAATACATCTACCCGTTCAGGTTTTTATTTCCCCGACAAAGTCCGATTTTTAACTAAACAAATATTTTTTGTAAAATTCTTTATCATTTCAATGAAATATTATACCTTTTCTATAACAAAATTCAAATTTCAAGGAGATTGATTACTAAAACAGTTATAGAACTTGAATAAATCTGACCGCAGATTTTCAGGTTCATTCAGATTCTCAATATCCCGTTCAAGTCCGAGTTTTGACACCCCAACAATATTATTCATAACTCTTTTTGAATATTATTAATAAATTGAATTTTCGTTTCACAAAATCTAAAGTTAAAGGAAATCCATTGAAAAATAAAACAGTTATTGAAGTTGGAATAAGTCCGACCATATTTTTCAGGTCCGTTCAGGTCTTTTCATTTCTCCGTTCAGGTCCAGGTTTTGGCATCAAAAATTTGTTTTTATCTAAAACATTTTATTTTAATAAAATGTGGATCTTTACATTTAATAAAATTCGAACTTGAAGAAAATCCATTGAAAAATAAAGAAGTAATTGTATTTTGAATAAATCGAGTAGTATATCTTCAGGTCTATTCAGGTCTTTTCAGGTCTTTAGTGTAACCCGAAACATTGCCCGGTTTGTATTACTTATTATCTATCCAACAGAACTTCCGGGGATGATTTTCTGGTCCAATTTTTAATTAACTGTGTTTTCATTGCCTTATTTATGTACTGTCCTTGATTCAATTTTAGAGACTAAACTTATAAGTCCAGGCTAAAGGAAAGACCGTGAATTTCAGTAAGAAATCTATTTATTGTTTGTAATTTTGAAAAGTCAAACGCAAGAGTTGTGAGATCTTTTCTGCAACACCAATGACTTTTCAGTTTGACACCAATGGGCTATTCCAGAAATAATCCATACCCCCCCTATAGAAGGTACATGTTGTTTGGAAAAAAATCCATGGAAAATTCTGGATGTGGGTCAGAAAAAAATCTGGAATTCCATGTTGGTCCTGTATAGATTTAGGCAAATAGATAAATGAAAATATTCCATGGAAAATTATCATGATTATATATGCTGTTGGTTTACGAAAAATTTCTGGAAATCCAGAGCCATCCAATAGAAGGCAAATATAAAAGATTAAAAATTCCATGGAAAATCTGAATTATAGTTGCTTTCAGTAAATCTAAGATTTGAGCTTGTAGGTATACCGATAGTTCATTTAGAAGTGCTAAAGCCCAATTAATATACGTTTACAAACTATGTGCCAGAATGTGGTTTGGGTTTTGCTCATTGTTGATGGCTGTATGGTATTCTTTAGTTTTTAATTTTGTATTGTTTGATCTAATTCTCGGTGGAGAGTAAACGTTAGACTTGTTAGTCCAAATAATTATGAGTCTATGAAGGCTTTTCTAAATTTTTGCTTTAACACAGCCTTCCTGCATCAATGTGGGATAAAAAAAGTCAAAATTGAAAAATACCCACAGCAGCTAGATAGCATGATTATCTGGACTAGTGGAGAGTTGTCTTACTGGCAATTTGGAAATGATACCACATCTTACTTATTTTTATACATGTACAAAGTGTGTCCATAGTATACATTGTACATGTTGTAAGCCAGGGTAGCCAGAACTGAACTTCAGCCTGAGATTTGTAGTAATTTTACCTGTAAATTTGAAATCATTTGCAATAGGACCTAAAAATAGTAAAATATGTACATGTGTACTTCAGTTAACAACATTAATACATTCAGGGATATACATGTAGATGTTGATAGTGATAATACTTCAAAGAGATGCCTATTTCCAACCCTACATGACATGTTTGCTATTTAGCTTATTGGGGCATTTCACAACTACTTATTGAGAGATAACAATATTTTCATATCTTTCTTTTACCATGGAAGTTACATGCATGTATATCAGTATATTGGCATCATAGAACTTTTTCTTTTGCATTTTCATAAATAGGAAACTCAATATAGAGCATGAAGTTTTCTCATTGAAATAGACTTCAAGTTGTTGTTTGAAGACTAGCATTAATTTTTATGTAATAGGCAGGACTATAATTGTGGGAAGGAACATATGAATTAATATATGTATACTAGTCTTAATACTAACTTGAACATCAATTCTTTTAGTCATTAATTCAAATAATTGATAAGCAAAACGCCTAGTAAACTATTTATTTATTATGATTTATAAAATGATTCCATGCAAATTTTGTGGAAAAATTTTGGCAAAAGTGACCAGATCATGAAAAGCAGATAAAATTTAAAATCCTGCAATTGGAAAGATGATTATATTCAAAACGTATTTTGAAACTTACATTTCTAGAACTAAGTTGTATATGAATACTGTATTTTATAATTCATTCATGACAAAAAATAAAAAAAGCTTTATAAATATGGTTCTGATGTGCAAATTTCACTAATAATACTAAAACTTGTGATTTTGTAAACAAACTTGCTTGTAGACCAATAGTTATTATTCCTTTCAAGTTTGTTTATTTATTGTGAAGGAGTCATAATGTAATCCAGCTATAAGGTTTATGATAAAAATGCAAAACATCCATACTTAGAAATGAAGAATAAAAAAAATGTAAATATATCAGATGTTGGTAACCAAGATTTTTACAACTATTTACAAACAGTGTTTAAAAAACCCAACATAGTTCACTATCTGGATTTACAGGGTTCTACATGTATGTACGTTCTCTACAAGTATGTTTGTATTGAAATTTGTTTGGACCTAAATTGTGAGAAACCACACACCAGGACTTTCTGCTTTTTATAGTTGTTATTTTTTGTTGAGGCTGAAGATTATTTTATCTAGCCATTCAGTTGACAAACAATCAGTAATTGAAGCTTTAAAGAAGTCCCACTGTGAACACATGGCCATTTCTGTGGATATTAATAGTATACTAATTACTTGTACTACATGAAGATACATGTATTTATACATATGTTATAAGACAAAGGAGATAAAAACTAGGAATTATGTATCCACAATCCCTTGCTCTGCTGCAATAAATATTTAGTCTCGGGTTTAAGATTGGAAAATTCTATTTGTTTATTATTTAAATTGTTAATTTTTTCATATATTTATCATTATAATAAATTGACTCTATCGATGATCTTTACAATTTGTCTATAAAGTGGATTAACATGATCATATTTAATATGAATATGTTTTGAATATACTTATTGCATCATCCATCTTTCAGTTCCATAACTTATTTTAACTATAAACATGTAAATATACATAAAATGTCATTCATATTATACAAATTTAGAGTTTAACGATTTTTAAAAGTTTTGTGATTTTATTTTAAGGTGGTATACTTACACTATAGGAGATAAATCTGTAAAATCAGCTGAACGTTTTAATCAAGTTATATTGTTAAGAAAATTTGAAGCTTCTCAATGATCAAAATTAGTGTTTGTCAAACTGCAATATATCCATGATATCCAACCAATTTTACTGATAATGTGTCTGGTTCAAGTTTTTGAAATTTTGATATTTTGTCATAGGATCAAAGTAAGTAATTTGTCAAAATTTTATGAAAATTAAAAGAGCGAATTAATTTTAGTCAAGGTGTTTGGTACCACCTTAACTTCATAATGTTTTAGGAAATTATGACATGTAGCTTTAAAATAGAGCAGATATGTTTTTGTCCCAACAATCAATATCAGAAAATGATATAAAGTTAAATATTATTATAGGCACCAATTATGATGATTTGAATCGTCATGAATAAATCTATAAGAAGAAAAAATGTCCTTATTTTAAGCCACTGTAAAACAGTTGGTCATAATGTTTTGAGTTGTTAATACCTTTTCAATTTTTAAAAGGTCTTGTTTTATTCTTGGAAAAGTTTTTTTCGTTTATTAAGTCAAGTTTATATACATGTACATTTGCATTTCAAATATTTGATTTGGGAACCATTGTTAAAGAATAAACTTTCAAAATATGTTTGTTACGAAAACATCAAATTTGATTTTTCTTTCTTTTGAATCAAGTACACAATAAAACTAATTAAAAATTTGAAATTTTGTAAAATCAGTTAATATGGTCATATTCCTTATTTATTCATATCTCAAAAGTTTTTGTAATATCCTTAAATAACACTAAAATAGGAAACAAATTAAACTACCCATATTTTTAAAAAATTTATGAATTCCTTGTAGTAATAAACCAATTGTGTTTGTAAATTCAAAATATCAGTAGACAGCTTGCCGCTAATTCTTGCCAATCTATTTTGTGATAATTGAACCATGGAAGTATTATATTGACAATTATTATGAATATAATACTTCCATGATGATTGAACCATGGAAGTAATATTGAATATTATTTAAATATTACTTCCATGATTGAACAGAACATAACTGGTCTGACATTTCTTACATGTCTTATCACTATCAGTTATCTACTGATTCTGGTCACTTCCTACTGTGAAGATAGATAAACAAGTGTTTGACTAAATGATTTATCAATATAAGATGTTAATTGGGTAATGTTCTGGTTATTTGGTTGATGAACTATAATCTAGCATTTGTCCTTTTAGTGTATGTTTTTTTCTGTTAACTGTTGTTTGTTTTCTATATTTTATTGGTCATTTTATACTTCCATGGTCTGTCATAACTGGAAATCACAGAAGAAACTTTGAGGTCACATGAAAAAATTCTGATGCCACAAAGGAAAAGTGATTGTTGTATGATTAAAAGTTCAAGTATCACAAATTGTGAGGTCAAGTGTTGCAGATTCCCAAATAGCGCTAAGGTCTATTGACTGTTAAATAAAGATAATTATAATCATTAATAACTGTTTAAGATGATGTATTTAAAGCATACAAAAAAAACAAGCTCTAATGAGCTTTTAAGTCATCTTATAACTTTAAAAACAATGTCATGAATAAGTTGATATAAATAAGAAGATGTGGTATGAGCATGATGAGTGCCAATGAGACAACTCTCTATCCAAATCACAGTGTATCAATTAAAAGTTAACAATTATAGGTCAAAACATGGAGCCTTGGCTCACACCAAACAACAAGTTATAAAGGGTCCCAAAATTAACTGAAAACCAGAAACAAGAAACACCTATGAACCAGTTACATGTACCACACCAACAAACGTCAACCACTGAACAACTGGTACCTGACTTAGGACAGGTGAATAAAAATGCAGCGGTTTTAAACATTATAAGAGGAGCCAACCTTCACCCTAACCCGAGACCATAGTGTAACATTACAATATAAAAAAAAAACACTACCGGTATAAAAAATCAATTAAGATCAAAAAGACATTTAAACAAAAACAAGTATTAAAGCATACACTAAATGAATGAGTTTGATCTGAATCATCTACATGTATGACACAATATTAACAATATAAAAAAGTATATATGCTTCATGAAAATGTTTTATCTGGAAATTTTGTGTTGAAAGTTAAATTTGTCTGAAATATTTATTACCAAGATATTTTCTTGGAAATTTTCCTATTATTCTCATTTTTTCCCTGGAATATTTTATCGAATTTTTAATTTTTCTGGAAATTATTGGCGACTAAGAGATTTTTTTCTGGAAAATCAGAGTTTTTTACAGATTTTTTTTCTGGAAATCCTTAACCTTCTATAGGGGGTATGGATTATTTCTGGAATAGCCCAATGAACATATGTGGAGAGAAGAAAAAGGCGATTGCAAAGCAGATTTGTACTGCAATCTGAAAAAAATGTTGGGAGGAAAATTAAATGAAAAAGTTGGGGACAATACCACGAAAGTCCAGAAAAAACTACATGTTTTCCTTAATTCAAAGGATTACATCTCATGCATTGTAAAATAAAACCCAAACAAATGCCTGGTGCAGATGGGGATCCAGGATTTTGAAAAAGGGGGTCCCCCTGGAAAGCCAATGTTGAGAGTGATACTTGTAAAAAGTATTATCATGATTATGCATATATCATATATGAAGCTCCATAAAGGAGGGGGGACCCCTGACCATATTCCCCCTAATCTGCCTCTGTGGTGGGGGTGTTTGAGTTATTATACACATTGAAATTCATGGAGGTTCAAAGTTACTCATGTACTTATGCTTATTTCGTTCAATTATCAACAGTATTTGTACTGTCTTGACTGTGTTATTTCAGAATTTCAAAATTTTAATTAAAGTTCTTCTTTCAGTTTCTAGCAATCCTTCATAATTAAGTGAAGATTATTTGTTGGATTTCAACTATTAATTGTGTTTGTAATTTACAAACTACACCCCCCAAAAAAAATTAAAATATATATACATTTGTTCTGATATATACGATAGTGACTTAAAACATTTTGGTTGCCTCCATGGGATTTGAAAATAATACTATTTCCCTCAAATTATAGCACCACATGTCCATTTAACATACATGTACATTCTATTATATATATATAACCAGTCTAAAAGGGTACAACGTTAACATCGAACAATGTAACTATAATATTTCGGATAACAGATATCCTTCATCAATATGAGCACGATATAAAATGAATCAGATCAAACTATTCTGAGTATTAAACAGTTTAATACTCAGAATAGTTTGATCTGATTCATTTTATATCGTGCTCATATTGATGAAGGATATTTGTTATCCGAATTATTTATAGTTACATTTGTTCGTTATTGTCATTTGTTGGTGATGTTGTACCCTTTTAGACTGGTTATATATTATATTTTGTAGTGTACTGTATCATATTTATATGATCCATCGCCCGTAAGATTTATCGTTGACTATTATTCAGTCATTTTATATATATATATATATATACACTTAGCTCCATGGTACTATAAGGTCTTTGGGAAGAACAGTGTGCTATCTGAAACCATTTTATAATAGAATATAACATAAATGTGGCGCTAAAATTGGGGGAAAACAGTTTTTTTTCAAATCCCATGGTTTTATTTGAAAGTGCTGGGGAAAACACTGGATCAGATCTACAAATTAAAGAAGCCCAGTTCATTTTTTTTATTCACTGCTATGATCCATCTGTGCATTTTCAGGGTAGGACTACAATGAAATGACTGGTGCAGTATGTCCTTGTTTAGAAAGTTACTTGGGAATCAGGATGGGGGTGGACAGAAGGCACCCCCATCTGGTTTACAGACTATGGGAGTACAGCTACAGAGGAAGTTTGCTAGAGGAGTCCAGTATAACAGTAGGTTGCAGGAATCTCACGAAATATTTTTACATGAGTCCTGGGACTCAGCATTTTCAAATATAAGACTTTCAGTCATTGTGTCTTTATTTATCATTCAAATATTTTTGTTGAACAAAATAACAAATCTAAATTGAGATTGCTTTCTTAAACTTTAATAATGAATTTAGGTCTGATGTACTGGTCTTATTGAGAACCACATTGTACCAAAGGCAAAATATCTACAGTAGGTTAACTTAATTTTGACATGTTTAAAATAGCATACAGTTTTAGTGGTTTTTAAGTAACAGTAATATTGAGAAACAATTCTCTCCCTAATAGCCACAGAAAGATAACTTTACCCTCATTTCATATATTTACTTTGTTTTGGATTTCTTATGAGGACTAGAACAAGTGCACTTTGTAAATGTATAGCTATAATTCATATCGTTTTCCAGATTATAGAAATATTACAGTTTTGAAGAAAATAAAGGTATTAAGATATGCTACAAAAAACAAATATCTAGCTATTCAACAAGATGCATTAATTTTAAAGACCAGACTGTATTTACTGTATCTAAACAGATAATATCATTGATTCAGTTTATCAGAAAGAATATTTGAAATTTTGTAATAAAGGCCAAAGAAAAAACTTTGTTGGTAATTGAGACCAAGAAAATGCAATGACAATAATGGGTATACATGATATATATGTGGACCACCAATATAACTGTTCAACAAATTATAACTTTTGATAGGCTGGTATATACATGTATTCAGAATTTGCTCAACCATTTAATTCATATAACCATCAAAATGTGCTTTTCTCAATCCACTTAGATTGATATTCACGAAAATAAATGAATACATATTGCATCTTAATCTGTTTGTTAGTGTATAAACATGTATGTGTTCTGATAAATGTTTCTTTCTTTTTAGTGAAAATAGTGATTCGAGGAGACAGAAATGTTGGGAAATCATGTTTATTTCATAGATTACAGGGTCACAAGTTTAAAGAAGAATACATTCCGACAGAAGAAATTCAGGTATTTATAAAAAAACAATCCTACTGCTGAAATAGAGTTGAATTTGAATGAAATTAGTCTTTAAAATACATGCAAATGAAACCAGAGGTACATTCATCATGTCCATATTAAAAATGCGGATACAGGTATCTCAGTATTGAATGATTAAGTTCACTGAAAATGTTTTAAAAAAATGTGTATGAATATAGTAGGTGTTTCAATAAACATAGATCAATGACTGCTTCAGTTTTTCATTCTAAAAGTGTTCAAGAAAAGAGTAAATTTGTTTGAAATTGAACTTTTCCCAATAGGTTTAAGAAACACCAACCAAACAAAACAAGTTTACAGAAAAAAAAACATAAAGAGGCTGCAATATGGCCTTCAACAATGAGCAAACACCAAAACAATCTTGAAATATCAAAATTTTAAAAGTCATGAGGGTCAAAGACCTTGGCAATCTGAATTTCTAAATTGTTCTTTCAGGTCAATTCTTTAGCAAACTGAAATTAAAGTGATCTTGAAATCAGATAAAATTAAGATAAGCTTCTTTGTAAGATTGACTTTCAATTTATATAAAAACTTACATATAGATATAAGCAGATGATATAGCCTGGTGACCAGAGTCAGAATTTTCAAAATTTAATCATCAAAACTACTACATAGCTATATCATATATCATTCAAATTCGAAAAAAGTGTGTACTTTAAAATTAATTTGGTCGTCAAGAGAAAATATGGTGCAGTTTTTCAGAAATCAAGATCACAGGTCACTTACCATTTTCATGAGAAAAAACATTGAATATTTATTTCCAATTTAAATACCCTTTTGGCAGCAGAATGATAGCAAACTTGCATATGTTTTCTACCTTATTCAATTTTTCATCAAAAAAGTTGAAAACCATCATTCAATGATTGATTGATTGGTGTTTAACGCCACTTTCAACACTATTGTGCTATTTCGTGGCAGTCAGTTTTATCGGTGGAGGAAGCCAGAGTGCCCCGAGAGAACCACGGACCTTCGGTAGGAAAACTGACAATCCTAGTCAATTCAGATTGGAGTCGAGTTCACCTGCCTCGTGTGGGATTCAAACTCACAACCTCAGTGTTGACTGGTATAGTAGTTCGACTACTTAGACCACTCGGCCACTGAGGCCCCCATCATTCAATGAGTTTCCCGAGTAAACATATGTGATTTTACAAAAAGGGGGGTAATCTCATTTTAAAAATTGTATTTTTTCAATTAATTAAAACAATGGCCATCAAAACTATACAAAATGTATAGACAAATATGTGTTTGTTTATATAACTATCTATTATACCAGGCCATAATCTTGCCGGCGAAACGACGATTTAAGTCGCCAAGGAATTTAGAAAATCGCTAAAACTCGCTGGCCGACTGACTTCATGGCGAAGTCAAATCGCTATCAAAATCGGTAAAAATGAGACAACTTGTATTTTACAAGTCTCACAGGTAAACAAAGATGGCGTCCGGCAAGGAAAATCGAAATTTTTGAAACGACCCAGAACTAGTACTGTCGTGTTTAAATGAAATAAATACAACAGGGACTAATGAAATAAATACAACAGGGACTTTGAACATCGATGTATTTAACATTCAAAACTATTGAAACGAGAAACAGAGCGTCTGTTTGAGTTATATTTACGATGATTTTCATCGGAGGATGTTGCGTAATCACTCAGCTGATTTGTTTTCTTTTCATTTATCACGAGCCGATCAATTTTACTATTCGGTAGGTTAAGGGTGGGAATGAACGGAAGATTTTTTATATTCTTTCATTAAAAATTGAAATATAAAAGGAAGAAAGACAGCTAATGGATCAGTTGATTGCAAATGTAAAACATTGCCAGCTTGTGATAAGCAGTGGGTTATTCACGACCAATTTGTTAATGAGGTAGATACATGTATCTCAACAAAGTGATAAGAATGAGCTCTTTTTCGATTAATTAAAGTGTGATTGATAAATATTTTCATTTATATATAGGCTTACAATCTTTCACGTGATTCTCAACTTACAGCTGACATGATGTCCTGGACAGTCAATATTTTACAAAATTATTACATGTGATGATAAACATTAAATTGCCCAATCTTTAAAAAGTTATCACATAAACTGGGAGTCATATTTTTCTGGACTTTACAAAAAATTGAAGCAGATGCAAATGGGATTAATGCATGATAATATTACTAGGCAAGCAACAAACTTAATTTCAAGTTGACAGCACAAAAGGTTGAATGAATAAATAACAATTACATTGTTTAAACCTTTTATTAAGAATTTTCAATTCATACATTGTATACAATATCATTATCATGTAAAACACTGCAAGTATATTTTTAGTGCACAAATAAAACAATTTTCCCTTAATGATGTTCACGAAAACACTTATGCAAACGAAACGGTAATGGAATTTCACTTCTCCAAGAAATGGACCACTTCTCCCAACCATCTAATGCAAGGAGAAGTCTTTTCTCCCTCTCAAAAATCCTAGATTAGGCCCTGTTATACCTCAATGGAAGTGGAAAATTTGAATTTTGGGCATATAGGTTGAATTGTTACATGCCAAACTGGCAACAAACTTCCAAACTTATTTTTATCGACCGCAAAAAATTTTGTGGTCGATATTGGTATGACGTTACGTCGTCGCCGTAAGTCCGAAGACGCATTGGTTTCGCACTCTAACTTTAGTTTAAGTGAATGGATCTCTATGAAATTTTACCATAAGGTTCAATATCACAAAAGGAAGGTTGGGATTGATTTTGGGGTAATGGTACCAACAGTTAAGGAATTAGGGGCCAAAAAGGGCCAAAAATAAGCATTTTGTAACTTCCAGACATAACTTGTGTGTTAGTGTATGGATCTCTCTGACTTTGTACCACAAGGTTCCATATCACAAAGGGAATGCTGGGATTGATTTTGGGGTAATTGCCTCAAAATTTTAGGAATTAGGGGCCAAAAAGGGCAAAAACAAGCATTTTCTAGTTTCATGACAATAACTTGTATGTAAGTGTATGGATCTTTCTGAAATTGTACTGCAAGGTTTCATATCACAAAGGAAAGCTGGAATTGAGTTTGGGGTAATTGCCTGAAACGTTTAGGAATTAGGGGCCAAAAGGGGCCAAAATCAGCATTTTCTAGTTTCCAGACTATAACTTGTGTTCAAGTGTATGGATCTCTGAAATTGTACTGCAAGGTACCATACCTCAAAGGGAAGGCTTGGATTGAGTTTGGGGTGATGAATCATAAGGGGTTCAAAAATTTGGGGAGGATTTTTTTTTTCCTTTTTTTCTTTAAAATTTTCCATTTTAAGTTGGTTATTTCTGATTTATATTTAAAAGCAAATAATAATGATATGGCAGGAGATACACACCAAACAGGATGTGTAAATTATTATATAATAAGTATTGTGCAATAGCAAGAAATTTTCAATTGCACAGTATTGCGCAATAGCAAGAAATCTTCAATTGCACAGTATTGCGCAATAGCAAGAAATATCCAATAGCACAATATTGCACAATAGCAAGAAATTGTCAATTGTATAGTATTGTGCAATAGCAAGAAATATTCAATTGCACAGTATTGCGCAATTGCAAGAAATATTCAATTGCACAGTATTGTGCAAAAGAAGATACTTTGTATAAATTGCTTATTTCTTGACCAATTTCAATGGGGTTTTATTCTTGAACTCTTGGGGTTCTTTAATATGCTGAATCTAACCGTGTATTAAGTTTTTGGATTTTGGGCCCGTTTTAAATTGGTCCACATTGAGGTCCAAAGGGTCCAAAATTAAACTTTGTTTGATTTCATCAAAATTGAATTATTGGGGTTCTTTGATATGCGAATCTAACTGCGTATTTAGATTCTTAATTTTGGTCCCGTTTTCAAATTGGTCTACATTAAGGTCCAAAGGGTCCAAAATTAAACTTAGTTTGATTTTAACAAAATTGAATTCTTAGGGTTCTTTGATATGCTGAATCTAAACATGTATTTAGATTTTGATTATGGGCCCAGTTTTCAAGTTGGTCCAAATTGGGGTCCAAAATTAAACTTTGTTTGATTTCAACAAAATTGAATATATGGGGTTCTTTGATATGCTAAATCTAACCATGTATTTAGATTTTTGATTTTTGGGCCCGTTATCAACTTTGTCCACATTGAGGTCAAAAGGGTCCAAAATTAAACTTTGTTTGATTTCATCAAAAATTGAATTATTGGGGTTCTTTGATATGCCGAATCTAACTGTGTATTTAGATTCTTAATTTTTGGTCCCGTTTTCAAATTGGTCTTCATTAAGGTCCAAAGGGTCCAAAATTAAACTTAGTTTGATTTTAACAAAATTTGAATTCTTAGGGTTCTTTGATATGCTGAATCTTAACATGTATTTAGATTTTTGATAATGGGCCCAGTTTTCAAGTTGGTCCAAATCTTGGTCCAAAATTAAACTTTGTTTGATTTCAACAAAAATTGAATATATGGGGTTCTTTGATATGCTGAATCTAACCATGTATTTAGATTTTTATTTTTGGGCCCGTTATCAACTTTGTCCACATTGAGGTCAAAAGGGTCCAAAATTAAACTTTGTTTGATTTCATCAAAATTGAATTATTGGGGTTCTTTGATATGCCAAATCTAACCGTGTATTTAGATTCTTAATTTTGGTCCCGTTTTCAAATTGGTGTACATTAAGGTCCAAAGGGTCCAAATTTAAACTTAGTTTGATTTTAACAAAATTGAATTCTTAGGGTTCTTTGATATGCTGAATCTAAACATGTATTTAGATTTTTGAATAAGGGCCCAGTTTTCAAGTTGGTCCAAATCGGGTCCAAAATTAAACTTTGTTTGATTTCAACAAAATTGAATATATGGGGTTCTTTGATATGCTGAATCTAACCATGTATTTAGAGATTTTTATTTTGGGCCCTGTTATCAACTTTGTCCACATTGAGGTCAAAAGGGTCCAAAATTAAACTTTGTTTGATTTCATCAAAATTGAACTCTTGGGGTTCTTTGATATGCTGAATCTAACCATGTATTTAGATTTTGGATATTGGACCATAATAGGTGAATGTCCAATTTAAAATTTTTAAGTTCTTAGACCACATTCATTCTGTGTCAAAAACCTATGCTGTGTCAAATATTTAATCACAATCCAAATTCAGAGCTTATCAAGCTTGAATGTTGTGTCCATACTTGCCCCAAATATTCAGGGTTCGACCTCTGCGGTCGTATCAAGCTGCGCCTGCAGAGCATTTTATTGCCTTTTACATAAATAAAACTATATCAACACAACATCAGAAAGAATAACTAACATCCAAAAAAATCAAAGAACCAATAAAACATCAACAAATACAATAAATATCAATTCCTAACTATATGAGGAAAACTAAGCACTTTGCCCAATCAGGAGCCGGACACAACTTTTCGGAAATTATCTAAGTTAATGATTTGATAGTAGATATTTTGAAAGTTTAAAAAAAAATCTTTTAAAAGAATCTTGTTCATAAAAACTTGTGTATATGAAAGGAGAATTACAGTGTAATAAATTTATAGTAGTAACGATACAATTTATACATTAGAGCTTTATTGTATGGTGTTGGAATTCGGTGAAACACAAAATGTTCTCATTTACAGTACTTTGTACCTTCATAATGAGTCATTAAAAGGCTTTTATGATTAGCTTTTTTGATTAATGAATAAAGCATTGTGTGTGATATTTGAATAAAATAAATAAAAGAAATATAATGGAGTGCAGCCTTTGAATAAAGGTCAAAGTGCACGCCATTCATGATCTGCATTTATATCAAATTTGCTAGCTAAACGATAAAATTAAAAAAAAGGAATGCACCATACGACTTTTTGACGACCAATTTAAATTCAATTAAAATTATTTTCTAGGACTGAGCAAATTTTTAGCCGTGTAATATGAAGTGAAATTAAACTCTTAATAATCGACTTTTTCCTATTCTGTCACCGCACTAATATCCAAGTAATCAGCATGTTACAGACTTATTTTCTTTGTCAATCTCCTAATTAGGTTTGCAATATACAATGGAACTATAAAACCACAGACGATGTAGTGAAGGTCGAAATTTGGGATGTGGTAGATAAAGGCAAAAAGAAAAAGAAACCTGAAGGACTTAAAATGGATAACTCAGTCAAGGTGATAAACAAATTGTACTGTTTTACATAATTTTCACAATGATATGCATATTGTAAGATAGTGTACATCTTTGATGTTAATTCTCATTGTCAAAGAAATTCGGTAGATAAAGTTGAATGTTTAACAGTTTATCCATATCTAATAATCTCTGGACAGTTGTTTTTGTGAAAAATTTGGTGCACTAGCAAGAAACAAGAACTTACAATTATACTGTACCTTTAATTTGCAGCAAGTTGTAAATATTACAAATGTTGTTAATCTAGTCATTTTCAAACTCCATCACAAGCACACCATTATAGTTAATGTCAACAGCACTGTTGTTTATATAAAATCAAAATGGCTAGTGAAACTTTTTAATTATAAATACAAATCCCTTAACAATTTTAGGTGTTTGTTTTTCATTAAAAACCAATTTCCAGGGTAAGCATGGTAAGTGGAAAATATAGTGGATCCCTAGGTCACCCAACTCATTTAAAAATTATTCTTGGCTGTAAAATCCTTCACAAAAGTTGCCCAAGTGACAACATAAAATTCTCAACTTATCAGCTCCATAATAAAATACCAATCCAGGTTCCTGTATAAATCCAATTTAGTTTGGGATGCTTGTCTTTCAATTTTGAACTGGCTGATATTGCTTGATATTTTTATGTTATTCTTTTTTATCTCTCATGTGATTGCTGATGCCTGGTGGACAATGTTTGAATTATGTTGTTAAGCATTTAGGATGTAATTTAAATAAAGAAAAATATGTTTAAGAACTGATTTCTTTGACGGTGAATAAATATTTTTAAGTGTCATATATTGTTTGTCTGCATGCCGTAAATGCATTGTGAAATTTTTCAAAAGCTTCAATTGTTTCCCGTTCAGAAGTAGTTTATGAAATGTTTGCTATTTTTTAGGATGCCCCTGATGAGCCATGTTTGGATGCAGAGTTTATGGATGTATATAAAGGAAGTCATGGTGTTATATTGATGTATGACATAACAAAACAATGGTAATTACAGAACTGTTTTACATTTTTTAGACTAGAATGGAGTTATTCCACACAGTCTGTTCATGTTTGGCAATCAATTTTTATACGACCGCAAAAAATTTTGCGATTGTATATTGGTATCATGTCGTCGTCGTTGTCAGCGTTGTCCGAAGACATTTTTCTAGTTTCATGACAATAACTTGTGAAACAGTGTATGGATCTCTCTGAAATTACCACAAGTTTCCATACCACAAAGGGATGGTTAGGATTGGCTTTGGGGGGGTTATGGCTCAACCCGTTTAGGAATTAGGGGCAAAAAAGTGAGAAAAACAAGGGTGTCCTGGTTAATGGACAATTACTTAAGTACAAATTACAGTGTAAGGGAGGTAATTCAAACACAACTTTGAATTACCTCCCTTACACTGCTTTTAAATTATGTATAAAGAAATGTTGTATTGTCTTGAGGTGATTATCTGTCAATTCATTTTTAGAAGTTACTATTTTAATAATTTTAAAAATGCTGTTAAGGTATATTAATTTTAGCTATGATTATTTATGTCATTTTCTATTTTAAGACTTTTATGATGTATTCAAATGGGTTATTATGGTTGCAAACTCCATTGGAAATTTGAATTGAGATTATGACCATATCTTGAGGGAAAGAATTTTTTTTGGAAAAAAAAGGGGGGGATTGGTGGTGGAGGGTGGGGTACAATTTTTCTCCTCACGATTTCGGGGTAAAAAATTTTGAAAAAAGGGGAGGGGCAATTTGCAACAGCATAGTGTATTGAACAAAAGAAAAAAATTGAATATAAATTCAAATCATATAACCAATTCTAAGTTCTTTGACTACAGTTATTCTGTGTCAGAAACCTACCGTATAGCGGGTTATTTTCGCAGGGTGTTTATTTTCGCTTATTTTGGCGGATGAGGGAAAATCGCGAAAATTAATGCATACATTTGGTTCTTTCTAATAGCTAAAGCGTTTTGTAAACAATCTATTTTTTTCCGGTCAACGGGGCCAGTAACGGTTTATGTTAGTTAAACGACATAAATGCCAAAGGGCATTATTCACATATATCTTATAAAATGGCTGTCAGGTGTTAATTAGTTTAATAGTGTAAAATAATATAAGAGTGTAAGGTACTCTGTCAGGTATTTACCCTTATTAATTAGTGTCAAATTATGTAAGAGTTGCAAATCACTCTTGATAATTTAATAACCTAATTAGTAAATCAAAGGTCCGGTCAATTTCGTAACTAATCAACCGTAAGATTTACAAGATGTTAAGTACCGGTATTCTATTGATTATCTGTATCAAAATATAATCAATAAATAAGACGTCATGAAGGTAAAACAATCATTTAACACTTGTTTGTCAATTTTTACAACTTTTAACTTCAAGCATTTCAGTATTCGTCAAAATATTTAATTGGGATTGAAGAATCCGCCAAAATAAAAACCGCCAAAATTTTTCGTATACTTTGTTGCCTCTAAATTGCGAAATTTTACACCCGCCAAAATAACCCGCTATACGGTAATATGTGTTAAATATTGAATTACAATCAAAATTCAGACCTGTATCAAGCGCGAATATTGTGTCCATTTTTGCCCCAACTGTTAAGGGTTGGACCTCTGCGGTCGTATCCAGCTGCGCTCGGCAAAGCACATTTTTAATTTTCTGATATCACATCTAAGAAATTATGATATAGTTGTTATGATTCCTCCATTTATTTATTTACAGGACATTTACTTATGTAGAGAGGGAAATGGAGAAGGTTCCAGCACATATCCCAGTGTTAGTTCTAGGTAATCATAGGGACATGGGACATCATCGTACAGTCACAGAAGATAAAGCTCGCTATTACTGCCAGCATTATGACAGGTTAATTAATATTCTTTAAGAAACGATTAAGAATATACCACAGATATTTTCACAAACTTGTGTCTTGTACAGTTTGTGTGGGGATAATTATCACACCAGTCGTTGATTTATCCATTACTTCTGTAAAACACATATCATTTGTTGTGAGGGAAAATAAACACTGTTACTATGTAGAAGAAACTGATGATTAACTGGATGAAAAGTTTTGTTGTAAAGTAATAGATTTATGCATTTTTACAGCAGTTTTATAAATGATCAGAACAAGTTCAAGATATCAAGAAATTATTTTAAAAATTGCATTTCCCATCCCCTTATGCAAAGTTGACCTTAGATGAATGTAAGTATTCTTTTTAGGTCCTTTTGGTCATACATGTATAGCCCCTAACGTTTCTGTGTATTTATACATCCCTGGCTCCTAATGTTTCTGTGTATTGTTTACATCCCTGGCTCCTAATGTTTCTGTGTATTTATACATCCCTAGCCCCTAATGTTTCTGTGTATTTATACATCCCTGGCTCCTAATGTTTCTGTGTATTGTTTACATCCCTGGCCCTAATGTTTCTGTGTATTTATACATCCCTGGCCCCTAATGTTTCTGTGTATTTATACATCCCTGACTTTCAAATGTTAATGTTTGAGTGTTCCTAATGTTTCTGTGTATTGTTTACATCCCTGGCCCCTAATGTTTCTGTGTATTTATACATCCCTGGCCCCTAATGTTTCTGTGTATTTATACATCCCTGGCTCCTAATGTTTCTGTGTATTGTTTACATCCCTGGCTCCTAATGTTTCTGTGTATTTATACATCCCTGGCTCCTAATGTTTCTGTGTATTTATACATCCCTGGCTCCTAATGTTTCTGTGTATTTATACATCCCTGGCTCCTAACCCCTAATGTTTCTGTGTATTTATACATCCCTGGCTCCTAATGTTTCTGTGTATTGTTTACATCCCTGGCTCCTAATGTTTCTGTGTATTGTTTACATCCCTGGCCCCTAATGTTTCTGTGTATTTATACATCCCTGGCTCCTAATGTTTCTGTGTATTTATACATCCCTAGCCCCTAATGTTTCTGTGTATTTATACATCCCTGGCTCCTAATGTTTCTGTGTATTTATACATCCCTGGCTCCTAATGTTTCTGTGTATTTATACATCCCTGGCTCCTAACCCCTAATGTTTCTGTGTATTTATACATCCCTGGTTCCTAATGTTTCTGTGTATTTATATATCCCTGGTTCCTAATGTTTCTGTGTATTTTATACATCCCTGGCTCCTAATGTTTCTGTGTATTTATACATCCCTGGCTCCTAATGTTTCTGTGTATTTATACATCCCTGGCTCCTAATGTTTCTGTGTATTTATACATCCCTGGCTCCTAATGTTTCTGTGTATTTATACATCCCTAGCCCCTAATGTTTCTGTGTATTTATACATCCATGGTCCCTAATGTTTCTGTGTATTGTTTACATCCCTGGCCCCTAACGTTTCTGTGTATTTATACATCCCTAGCCCCTAATGTTTCTGTGTATTTATACATCCCTGGCTCCTAATGTTTCTGTGTATTGTTTACATCCCTGGCTCCTAATGTTTCTGTGTATTTATACATCCCTGGCCCCTAATGTTTCTGTGTATTTATACATCCCTGGCCCCTAATGTTTCTGTGTATTTATACATCCCTGGCCCCTAATGTTTCTGTGTATTTATACATCCCTGGCCCCTAACGTTTCTGTGTATTTATATATCCCTGGCCCCTAATGTTTCTGTGTATTTATACATCCCTGGCTCCTAATGTTTCTGTGTATTTATACATCCCTGGCCCCTAATGTTTCTGTGTATTTATACATCCCTGGCCCCTATTGTTTCTGTGTATTTATACATCCCTGGCCCCTAACGTTTCTGTGTATTTATATATCCCTGGCCCTAATGTTTCTGTGTATTTATACATCCCTGGCTCCTAATGTTTCTGTGTATTTATACATCCCTGGCCCCTAATGTTTCTGTGTATTTATACATCCCTGGCCCCTAATGTTTCTGTGTATTTATACATCCCTGGCCCCTAACGTTTCTGTGTATTTATATATCCCTGGCCCCTTATGTTTCTGTGTATTTATACATCCCTGGCTCCTAATGTTTCTGTGTATTTATACATCCCTGGCTCCTAATGTTTCTGTGTATTTATACATCCCTGGCTCCTAATGTTTCTGTGTATTTATACATCCCTGGCTCCTAACCCTAATGTTTCTGTGTATTTATACATCCCTGGCTCCTAATGTTCTGTGTATTGTTTACATCCCTGGCTCCTAATGTTTCTGTGTATTGTTTACATCCCTGGCCCCTAATGTTTCTGTGTATTTATACATCCCTGGCTCCTAATGTTTCTGTGTATTTATACATCCCTAGCCCCTAATGTTTCTGTGTATTTATACATCCCTGGCCCCTAACGTTTCTGTGTATTTATATATCCCTGGCCCTAATGTTTCTGTGTATTTATACATCCCTGGCTCCTAATGTTTCTGTGTATTTATACATCCCTGGCCCCTAATGTTTCTGTGTATTTATACATCCCTGGCCCCTAATGTTTCTGTGTATTTATACATCCCTGGCCCCTAACGTTTCTGTGTATTTATATATCCCTGGCCCCTAATGTTTCTGTGTATTTATACATCCCTGGCTCCTAATGTTTCTGTGTATTTATACATCCCTGGCTCCTAATGTTTCTGTGTATTTATACATCCCTGACTTTCAAATGTTAATGTTTGAGCATTCCTGAGGAAGGTAAATCCAGAAAAGCCTTTCAGACACACAAAATTTATAAAGTGTTATATTATCATTTCACATCTGTCTATGCAGTTCCAAAATCTACTTTATATTTATGCAGATGATCATCAAATTTGTGACAAGATTACATTAAAGCAAGAAAACAGTATTTTAGCTATATAATGTATTTGTGGATATGTGTTTAACGGGACAACATAACAATAACATAGAATCCACGCAATATGATATGTCAGTAAACCTGTATGTGTGAGGTATACACAAAGTTGATATTTTTATGTATAAGATTGTAGAAACTATAATGGATCAGCTCACCAATAGTATGTTGACAATGTTGTAGCCATGCAAAAATGGAAATAGATGCTCCACATTATAAAAAGGTTTAACAGCTTTTATATAAGAAATTTTTATAACTTCTCTCTTACTATTTAATGATTTTTGTTTTCAGACCAGAGGGTTCATGTGAAGTGAGGTATGCTGAATCATCTATGTGTAATGGCTTTGGTCTGAGATATCTCTGTGTCAACAGTTTATTATATATTTAATGATTTTTGTTTTCAGACCAGAAGGTTCAGGTGAAGTGAGGTATGTCGAATCGTCTATGTGTAATGGCTTTGGTTTGAGATATCTCTGTGTCAACAGTTTATTATATATTTAATGATTTTTGTTTTCAGACCAGAGGGTTCAGGTGAAGTGAGGTATGCTGAATCGCCTATGTGTAATGGCTTTGGTCTGAGATATCTCTGCGTCAACAGTTTATTATATATTTAATGATTTTTGTTTTCAGACCAGAGGGTTCAGGTGAAGTGAGATATGCTGAATCGTCTATGTGTAATGGCTTTGGCCTGAGATATCTCTGTGTCAACAGTTTATTATATATTTAGTGATTTTTGTTTTCAGACCAGAGGGTTCAGGTGAAGTGAGGTATGCTGAATCGTCTATGTGTAATGGCTTTGGTCTGAGATATCTGCACAAGTTCTTCAATCTGCCTTATCTACAGCTCCAGGTATAGTTTTCCTTTGAAGACTTTCAATAAATTCTGTTACTGAATCGTCAAGCTTATAAAGTTGCTTAAATCCATGTCATTTGGACTATGTTAAATAGAAGTCTGATTGACAATTACATAAAAATGAGAATGGAAATGAGGAATGTGTCAAAAGAGACAACAATCTGACCAAAGAGCAGAAAACAGCCCAAGGCCACCAATGGGTCTTCAACACAGCGAGAAAATTCTGCACCCGGAGGCGGGCTTCAGCTGGCCCCTAAACAAAAATGTGTACTAGTTCAGTGAAAATGGACGTCGCACTAATTTCCTAAACATATAATAGAACTAGAATTAAAAACATACAAGACTAACCAAGGCCAGAGGCATACATCTCCTTATTTTATATTTATAAATTCATGAACTTTTCTTGTTATATAAAAATAAGACGATGTGGAATGATTGCAAATGGGATAACTCTCCACCAGAGACCAAATGACGTAGAGGTCTACAACTATTGGTCACTGTATGGCCTTCAACAATAAGCAAAACCCTAGTCTAAATCAGTAAAACTTAGGAAATACTCCAAAGTAATTTCTAGAGTCTGAAGTCCAAACCAATGCCAATATAAAAAAAAAAAGAAGCTTAACAGCTGATAGTCTAAATGGGTAAGGACTGTCATATCTCAATTTTGTATGAATAACGCTCTTTAACTGTCAGGCTGTCGGCTTTACCTATCACTGTGGCACCAAAACCTTCAACTTGTATCACAGTCTTTCAAGCTTCCAATGGTTCAACAAAGCACCATTCATTTTAAGAAGCTATAGATTGGGAAACACAACAACACCTTTCGGCTAGGTCAATAACTTACAAATCAACAAAGAATTGAAAAAATTAAGACAAATTACAGAAAACTTTGAATATTTTGAAGCATACCAGATACCATTGGAGAGGAGTTGTGGAAATCTGAACCATACCTAATGTAGATTTCTGTACATATGTACATCCACTCGATGGGCATATCAGTATATGGATAAATGATTTTGTGACAAGGCTATCCAAAACAAAATTTTTCCCAAACTATGAAATAAGATTGTTTTTGATGGGTACTAAAATATTATGTCAAATTTTTTCACCGGTCGATATTATTCATTCGATTGACTAAGGAAATGATCTTTTAAACACTGGACATTATTCTCCAATTTTGAGTTGAAATTTCTAAAGTTATTTCAAACAATAATTGCAGCACACACAATTTTTTTCACATATTTTGGGAAGTTTGCTATAGCAATACTTTCCTTAGGCGTCGACCTCAAACTTCCGGTGACAGACTATCGCAAATGTTCTGCTCCAAGATAATGTAGTACTAGTGTTTGAATACTGATTGTAAGAAGATTCTTTTGAAATTTTGAGTCCTTTTGAAAAGATTACAGCTTGAATAAAAAGGAATGAATGTTCACCAACAGTTCAGATGAATTTAACTTCATTTTGAAAATAACTATCACAAACACTTCTTGGCGGATCTGCCATGCGCTGAAGAGAAATCAAAGAAATCTCACGAGACAGAGTTTAATTCATTCATGAATATTTCATGAATGAACATTTTCAACGCTTTTTTTTTTTACTATGTACGATATTTACAAATGTTTATTATTAAATAAGTAAAAGTCCGAGTGTATCGAAAGAATCCCGTATGACTGACATTACTGATATGTTTTGACCAAGCCTTCGGATAATTGACAAGTGATAAAAGTTTGATTGAACAATTATACACAGGTGACAGAAATACTCCATAATCATATGGCTTATGTCACACGCCATCGATGAGTAAAGGTAAATACCGGCTATGATAGAAAGGTGCATGTTTTTGTTAAAACATCGATCAGAATGTTTTGATGCCAAAAACATTTGAAAACTTTTAAATTCCGCTATTTAAATACTAGCTATTTCACATTCCAATGTGGATTTAAGGACCTTCATTCGTCCAGCATGCTCAGTCACGTGGGTCAAACTGACAGCTGAAAAACATTGACTGAACGACAGTTCGTACATATCGCAGCCTCCTCAGCGTTACGAATAACAATTACATTTGTACACAAATCGTTACAAGGATATAAAGCAGACAAGTCAGCTTCTACTTAGAATAACTCAGTGTATCAAGACAAGTGCTGTAGCAATTATTTACATGATTAAATAAAATCTGTCCATGTAATAGGTAAATGACTTTCTTTTTCTTAGTGCTAGTCCAAATAATTATGACAAACCAAAATCTCAAATGTTATTGTCTCAATGCTAAATTTCACAGCATCAACTATAAAATGTGTTACAGCCGGGTTATTAGCACCTCTATGAATCTAGTGTATATAAACTTTTATTCATGTCGTCATACTGCTATTGTTATGTCTCCACCGTATTAAGTTTTACCCTTTTTCTTCTGTAAGAATTTATACGTCCCTTACTTGTATATACGTCCGTACATCCCATCTGTTCTCTAACTTTAGTTTTCCTAAACCAAATTGTATGAAACTTATATGCAATGCTTATTTCCACAAAACACAGGTCAAGTTGAATTTTGGTGGCGTCGATTTTACAATTCTAGAGTTATGCTCCTTAACAAATGAAAAAGTTGCTTGAATTTTTTGTTTACGATCTCTAATTTTAGTTTGTCTCAACCAAATGTTATGAAACTTATACACAATGCTCATTATCACAAAACACTGATTAAATTTGAGTTTTAGTGGCGTCAGTTTTACTGTTCTAGAGTTATGCCCCTTTACAATTATGCCCCTTTACAAATTTAAAAACTGATTGTTGTCGAGCCTTTGACTTTTGTTGAAAAAGCGAGACATAGCGATCCTACATTTCAGCGGCGGCAGCGGAGGCATCCACAAATATTCACTCTGTGGTTAAAGTTTTTTTCAGTATATTACTTATAAATGGACTTGGTTTTTCTGCCAGGAAACATTACATTCTTTCTGTGGCTAAAGTTTTTAAAATTTTAATAACTTTCTTAAACTATCCTGGATTTGTATCAAACTTGGACAGAAGCTTGTTTATGATCAAAAGCTAGTATCTAGAAGGAAATTTAGTTAAAATTTTGTTCTTGTTTTCCGTATTTTACTTAATGGACTTAGCTTTTCTTCCAGTTAACATTACATACAGTCTGCAGTTATTTTTAAAACATTTATTAGATTCATAAACTATCCTGGATTTTTACCAAACTTGGACAGAAGCTTCTTACAATCAAAAGATAGTATAGAGAGGAATATTGTTATTAATTTTTCCTCATTTTGTTGAGCCTGCGATTAACAGCAAAAGTAGGCGAAACACCGGGTTCCATGGAACACTTACGATTTTTTTCAATTCCGTGCTCTAACTTTAGTGTGCCTCAACCAATTGTTACGAAACTTATACAAAATACTTTTAACCACAACACCAAGATCAAGTTTGAATTTCGGTGCCGTCATTTTACTGTTGTTGTTAGGGTTATGCCCAGTTACGAATGGAAAAAATACTATAAAATCACAGGCCCTAGACATCTCTGATTTCATTGGATTTTTATAATATTCCTAGCATAATTCCAAGTGAGCATATAGACACTGCTTTGTCTTTCTATCCCCCCTGAAGCTAATTATTTTCAGATTTTTATAATTTCTTTTTTGCATAAAAATTAATACATGTACCTACCATGAAATGCATGAAATACAGGTCAAGTTTGAAATTCACTGATGCTAAGTTCACTCTTAATTTTTGGGAGTTAAGACACTTAAAATGCCCTCAACTAAGATCTTAACTTTTGTAATATTGCAACCATCAAATGCAGTTCAAAATAATTGATACTGGTTGCCTGTAATTATTATACTCCTACTGTTATTCTGTCTGTTTGTCCAACAAATATTTTTGTCACACTTTTATCAGGTGTACAAAATGACTTCATATTATGTCAGCAGCTTGTTAGTGCTGAGTTGTAACGTGTGAGGACCTTTTGTATCTGTGATACACCACTTCCTGTTTGACCATACTTTGAATTTTCAATATGTTAAAGAATTTATTTTTATCATCACACTTTTCTAAAGTTCTACTGACCTGGATGACCTCATATTTAGTCAGCAGCTTGACAATGATAAGTTGTGACGTTTCGGCACTTTTCAGAATTGTCAGACATCTACTTACTATTTGCTGATATTTTCAATTTTTATACGCCCGTTTATGGGACGTATTATGGTATACCGTTGACCGTCAGTCCATCCGTCTGTCCACCCATCCGTCGTCAACATGTCGGACATTAATTCAAAAACGCTTTAACCCATATGCATGAAACTTTGGTGAATTGTTTATATCTATTGACGTGAGCTCCCTTTCGTTTTTTATAAATTTCGGATGTACCGTTTCCGAGTTTTGAGGTTTTATTTTTGAAAAAGTGGGGGATTTTCCAGTTTTCGGACAATAACTCAAAAACAATTTCACCAATTTGCATGAAACTTTTGTGAATTGTTTATATCTATTGATGTGAGCTCCCTTTCGTTTTTATAAATTTCTGATTTACCGTTTCTGAGTTTTGGGGTTTTATTCATTAAAAAAAAGGGGGGATTTTCCAGTTTTCGGACAACAACTCAAAAACAATTTCACCAATTTGCAAGAAACTTTGGTGAATTGTTTATTTCTTATTTCTATTGACATGAGCTCCCTTTTGATTTTTATAAATTTTAGACTATACATTTCCGATTTATGGGGTTTTATTCATTACAAAAAGGGGGATTTTCCAGTTTTCGGACAATAACTCAAAAATGCTTTCAGCTTTTTTTATGAAACTTTGGTAAATTGTTTATACTTTATTTTTGTAAGCTCCCTTTTGATTTTTATAAATTTTCGATTTTATGTTCCCGAGTTAAAAGATTTTATTTGTTTATAGTCTGACAACAGATCTACTAAGTATTGCGCAACAGCACAGTGTATTGCACAACAGCAAGAAATCTTTAATTAAATATAAATTCAATTCATATAACCAATTTCAAGTTCTTTGACTACATTTATTCAGAAACCTATAGACACGTTTTTTCAATTATTGCCCGTAGTAATGATCGTCGCCGCTTGGCTACTACAATACCGACCGCCATTACAGTAATGATAAAAACGTAAACAAAGCATTCAATATGTAACAAGAACTATATATAAAAGTTAAGTTCACCATGTCTAGTGAAGTTAAAAGTTCAATGCCATAAATTTTCAAGGAAATAAATTTGCATGGAAAATTGTTTTATTTGTTTTAAACCAAAAAAAAAAAAAAAAAAAAATCCCTTTAATTTTTTTATATGTTGGTTAGATATTATAATTAGCGAGATGTGGTATGATTGCCGGTGTGTGTATTCTTCAAACAACTTGATTGTTACTTGTGTGGTTTATACAATGTATATATATTATGTAAATAACATCACTTGTTGTGCAAATTAAAACTTCGATTGATCATTTAAGGAGACCTTTCATAGTGTTGTGATTTTTCAATGTTGCTCTTGATATGCACACTACATGTACAATGTAGGTACATTTATTTTAATTTTATTGTATGGTCAGGTTAAAAATCATTCTTTTTCTGCATCTCTTAGGGCAGGATAAATTTACACATATGTGTCTAGTTTGGTTCAGATAATGATAGAAGGGAGCCTTTAGTTGAACTTGTAGTTTGTAGAATCAGTCATATGTCAATTAATTGCCCTACTGTGTTAAGTAATATTTACACAGTTAATACCATGTTGTGTCTTAATTATTGTTGTGTCTTAATTATCTAACACTGATTATCCACATAGTTGTGTTGTCTGGCTTATCACAAATGATCCTTTGTTATTTTTAAGGACATTTAAATTGCTTGTCAGTTGTAACAATTTCATCCCATTACATCAGTTAAAGAGTAAAAAATCTTAAAAGGTTTATCATGAAACCACTTATTGATATATAAAGGTGTCCAAGTTTAATGTTTTCATGTAAATACCCCTAAGGGAGCTACCATTTGATTTTTATGGGGGCTAGGATGAAAAATTTTGTCCTGCATTTTTTTTTAGCTGTAATCTCTGTCCTGCCTTTTTATTTTTCACTCTATTCGGTCCTCCTTTTTTTTTTAAAGTTTATCCTGACTTTTTTGTACCTAAATTGTCATCCTGACTTTTTTTTTTTGCAAGTGTCTCATCCTGCCTTTTTTTTTACTCAAAACTCCTGTCCTGCTTTTTTTTCAAATTTCATCCTAGCCCCCCCATAAAAATCAAATGGTAGCTCCCTAACTAATTTTTTTACTCTTTGATTGATGAATTGCGATGAAAGTTTTGTCATAAATTATGAATACGAGGAGACGTGGGGTACAATGTATATATCAATGTGACAGACATCCAGTTACAAAACAAGTTTTACAAAAAAAAAAAAAAAAAAAAAAACACCAAGGTAAATTAAAAAGGGGGAATCCATAAAATAACCAAAAACGTCTAGAAGGAAACACACAGGCTTAAACAATAAACAGATGTCTATTCAATACATGTATATATGTCATCCTGAATATGCATAAACTATTTGCCACTGGACGCAATCAATGAATCTATAATATAATACAATTATAATACATTGTACGTCAACCTCTAAATAATTTAGAGTCTATAGCAATTACATACTGTAATGGGTGATCTTCAACGACTTACATGTACATGCAGATCCAGGGGGGGGGTTCCGGTGGTTCCAACCCCCAAAGCTAAACCACTTGATATACCAAATCTTCTGCATAGATAGTTAAAAATTAAATTTAACTTAAGTCTCATGAGCACAAGGAGTAATTGATCTGCTATACCTCTAATTGAAAACTAAATGTATTGAAAGAAGTAATACATTTCACCAGTGTGAAAAAGACCTCTTTTGTGACCCCTGTATACAATAAAGCGTCAATGTCCGTTATTAAATTTTGTGCAGCAGACATAGTTGCTCCATCAGATTTACTTTGAACTCCCTTTTCTTCCGTTAAAACTATATTTGTTTGAGAAAATCGAGTCTGAAAATCGGTCATATGATGCAATATGGGATGCGTGGTTGCATGGGTGTTTTATTATAACAAAATGGATGGCATTACATGTAGTCTGTAAGGAATTAAACAGGGACAATGGTCGTGCATTTCACCATGTAATTCACACATTGATTTCTTCCACAAAGTTTTTTTTTTTCGATTATTGGAACATCCATGAACTGAACATGAGTTCCCACCACCTGTTTTGTATTTATTTTCACTTTCCATCATAAAACGAAAAGGAAAAGGGTGAAAAACAAAATGTAAACAAAATATCGATATTGTTGTGATTAAAGCACGTGCGTTATCTATCATTAGTGCTATGGCTGCGGCACCACGTGATAGATTAATGGCAGCGCACATGATAATTAGGTCAGATCTTGAAAAATGTGTCTATAATATGTCAAATATTTAATTACATTCCAAATTCAGACCTGTATCAAGCTTGAATATTGTGTCCATTTTTGCCCCAACTTTCAGGGTTGGACCTCTGCGGGCGTATCCAGCTGCACTCAGCGAAGCAGTTTATTCAATATGAAGTATAAAGTTTAAATTTTTGTCACACTTTCCTCAAGTACTACAAAAGTTGTAGCCCTTATTAGTCCCCTACCAACTAAGTGGAAGGGGACTTTAGGTTTGCACTCCGTCTGTGTCTGTCTGTCTGTCTGTCTGTCCATCCATCAGTCCGGCAAATCAGTTTTCCACACTTTTTTTCTTCGTGCTTGAAGATATTGATTTGATTTGATATTTGGTGTATTGTTTTATCATGACAAGTTACAGATCAAGTTCAAATTTTGTTCCGGTCTGATGATTTTGTGCAGAGTTATGGTCCTTGGACTTAGAAAATTCACTTAAATAATCAGTTTTCCACACTTTTTGCATGCTTGAAGATATTGACTTGATATTTGTTATATTGTTTACACCTTGACAAGTTATAGATCAAGTTAGCATTTTGTTCCACTACAATGAACTTTTAACCGGCAGGAGACTCTGTATTGCCATGCAATACTCTCAGAATGCTTGTTTAATAATGATTATTCTTTCCACAGTGAGGATGAAGGTAATCCAATGGTAGCAGGATTCCAAGATGATTTAGACTCTGATGATAATTTTATTCCTACACAAGTAGCAAGTGATGATAGTGACTCTGATCATGATAATATGCAGACTCAATCTAAATCAAACCTTCAAAGGAAACAGAGCACTGAGTCAGATGTAAATCATTTTAATAACACTGAATCAAACGCAAAAGAGATTGAGAGTGATGACTCTGATCATAACATTCCAGTAACTAAGGATGAATCAGATATTGATGATAATCCAGTCACTCAGGTAACAGTTGCTGCTGATAATTCAGACGTGGAAGAAAATGTGAACAGTCAAGTGTTAGTTACTGATGACGTATCAGACATTGAAGAAAATTTGGATAGTCATGTGACTGTTGCCATTGATCAGGATATTAGTGACGATGACACTGTAGATAAAGACAAGGAAATTAATAATGTGACAGAAAATACTACAGCAGACCAACGACTTAGAAGTGATTCTGACCTTGGACAGCAGCCTGATTTTGGTGATTGGTTAGATACATTAGAAAGTAAAGTAAGTGTGGGAAATATTAGTAATAAATGGGGAATGTGTCCATGGGACACAGATGATGCCCCCGCCTGCATATAAGGTTATAAAGGGACATAACTCAAGAACTGTAAAAGTGACGCTACCCAAATTTGGACTTGATCTGAGTTTTGTGGTAATAAGCATTGTTTATAAGTTTCATGACATTTAGTTGAGGCAAACTTAAGATAGAGAACGGAAACGAAAAAATCAGCAATTTTTCCATTTGTAAAGGGGCATAACTCTAAAGCGGTAAAAGTGACGCCACCAAAATTCAAACTTGATCTGTGTTTTGTGGTAATAAGCATTGTGTATAGGTTTCATAACATTTGGTTGAGGCAAACTAAAGTTAGAGAACAGAAATGAAAAATTCAGCAATTTTTCCATTTGTAAAGGGACAAAACTCTAGAACGGTAAAAGTGGCACCACCAAAATTCAAACTTGAACTGTGTTTTGTGGTAATAAGCATTGTGTATAAGTTTCATAACATTTGGTTGAGGCAAACTAAAGTTAGAGAACGGAAACAAATTTTGGGACGTACAGACGGACAAGGGTAAAACTTAATGCCCCCTCTGCTATGGCGGGGGCATAAAAATATTTTTACTTAGACAATGGAAATTTGTAATCCGGTAAATATAAATGAGGGGACTTTTGTCCCAGGGGTTTTTATCCTAGTCATAAAAAAATATTTCTATATAATGGAAGATTCCGCTAATTTTGAAACAGGTTTTAACAAACTTGTTAAAAGTTTAAATCCTTTTAAACCTTTACCACATACACATATTTATATTATGATCTTTCTACCAGTTTTCATGTAAATCCTGCAAGCCTGTCCGAGGAATTACTTAAAGTATTGGTTATAATGACATATTTTTCAAAGTTTTAGAGCTTCATTACTTAATACTACAGACTGAGCAGAATCCCTGACGACTTGCACATCATTTTATCAATATATGGTCATGTGTCAACTGTCATATACACAGTACATTGTTCATCCTCGAGAGCATGCAAGAAAAGTTGTAGACAGAGTCTTTGTTATTGTGAAAGTCAGGCTGACGTGAATTAGAAAAAAAATCTGGAGTAGAACATACATATATCCAAAGCATTGCTTATACCATTTCAAGCGTCAAATAATTCCATAATAAGATATGTAGAAAAAGTTCCAACAGAGAGACAGACAGAAAGACAGACAGACAGACAGACAAACTGATGCCTAGCTATTTTTCAAATTTTGGTTTTTAAGGTGTACTTTGAACTTAAATGTATTGATATATATATATGAATAAATGCAAAATATATTTTGATACCAATTTCAATAGAAAGTTTGATGTATAGTATTTAACAAAAAAAACAAACATACTGGCTATTGCCAGAGCTGCTGAATAAAAGATAAATAGTTATACAAGGATGCATAGCTTACATTATTCAAAATAGAAATATACCTTTTTTATTGCAGAATAAAAAGGATGCAAAAACTAGTCACGTTTCAAAAGACAAAAGTAAGTAAGATAATATTAACATGTGTAAAAAAAAACCACTGCAGATATAAAAAAAAATATTATGATTTTACAATATGTGACATATTCCAAGCTCTTCTTCTGAGATGATTATTAATGAGCAGTCAGATGATTTTATTTCATTTTATCTGGTGATTATGCAGGCCCTTAAATTTCCTTCAGTGTGTTGATGGCATGTAAGCCATAATAGGAAGTTGTCATCCTTGAATGGGAAGGGTTCGTTGTGGAAAGTTGAAACATGCTTGATTAAATCGGCCAAAAAATTAACATCTAGTAATACATTATTTCTCATTTCATGTTTCAGTTTACAAAAACAATGAGCCTACACCATAATATGTAATACAATCTCACAGCATTATTTATGAGCTGTTTTCCACAGTGATGACAGTAATGTTTTAAATGTCCTAGAGAGGTGGGGTCCATGGTTTGAGGTAGGGATGTTTTTTTATACGACCGCAAAATTTTATTTTGCGGTCGTATATTGATATGACGTTGGCGTCGTCATTGTTGTTGTCCGGCGGCATCATCGTCGTCCGAAGACACATTGGTTTTCACACTCTAACTTTAGTTTAAGTAAACGGATCTCTATGAAATTTTATCATAAGGTTCAATACCACAAAAGAAAGGTTGGGATTGATTTTGGGGGTTATGGTACCAACAGTTAAGGAATTAGGAGCCAAAAAGGGGCCAAAAATAAGCATTTTTGTAACTTCCAGACATAACTTGTGTGTTAGTGTATGGATCTCTCTGACATTGAGTACTACAAGGTTTAATATCAAAGGGAATGCTGGGATTGATTTTGGGGGTAATTGTCTCAAAATTTGAGGAATTAGGGGCAAAAAAAGGGGCAAAAAACAAGCATTTTTCAGGTTTCAGGACAATAACTTGTGTGCAAGTGTATAAATATTTATGAAATTGAACTACAAGGTTCCATATCACAAAGGGAAAGCTGGGTTTGAGTTTGGGGGTAATTGCCCTAAACGTTTAGGAATTTGGGGCCAAAAAGGGACCTACAAACAAGCATTTTTTCTAGTTTCCAGACAATAACTTGTCTTCAAGTGTAGGGATCTCTCTGAAATTGTACTGCAAGGTACAATACCACAAAGGGAAGGCTGGGATTGAGTTTGGGGGTAATGAATCATAAGGGGGTTCAAAAAATTTGGGGGAGGGATTTTTTTTTTCCTTTTTTTTTCTTTAAAATATTCCATTTTAAATTGGTTATTTCTGATTTATATATAAAAGCAAATAATAATGATATGGTTTGAATAAAAAAATTTAAGTTCTTAGATCACATTCATTCTGTGTCAGAAACCTATGCTGTGTCAAATATTTAATCACAATCCAAATTCAGTGCTGTATCAAGCTTGAATGTTGTGTCCATACCTGCCCCAACTGTTCAGGGTTCGACCTCTGCGGTCGTATCAAGCTGCGTCCAGCAGAGCATTTTACTTATGTCTGTGTGTATACAGAAAAAAAATGAAAATAAAAAAGAATTGTTCACCAATTTTAAATGTAACGAAAAGTAAGAATTTTATGTTTTATGGTCTCCATAAAGTTTTTGTAGCTAGAGCTCTGATGTTATAGATTAGCAGATATTCTTTCAATTGACATTGTAAAATATAATTGGTGAGCCACACTGTAACTCTTTAATGCTTGTGATCATTGGAAACAATTCAAAAAGTTTCATATTGTGTGTAGTGGCTGATGTTTTATGATGCATAAGGATGTTTTACTAAGTTAGAACAAACAAAATTATCGGTATCTTGGAATCTCATGGTCTTTTGCTGGAAGTTTAACAATACCCATTAATGTTTTGTTTCAGTTGATGTGCTTGGTACTGATGCAATAAAGAAGAAGAAAAAGAAGAAAAGAGACAAAGAAGAAATGGTAAAGCCATAGGAAGTTATCCACATTTGTATTTATTTAACTTTAAAACAAAAATAAATAGAATTGAGTTTTGCAATAAGTTATGATTTTAAGCAAAAACGCAAACTTCAATCTTTCAGGTGTTTTGACTTATTAAGTATCAAATACTGTGAAGGATGATATTGAATTCCCATATGTATTCTATGATATTTATATGTTCAATTCTCTGTATCATAACAAAAACCATGTCATACTGAATGATGTGTTTATTAACCCTTACCATGCAGGTTTTATCTTTTGACGGGTTAGGTACCATTTTGGGTTTCAGTCCTCTCATTGTTGCATAAGTCCTTGTTAACACTATCAGTGGAATTAAATAGACACAACTCAAAATCACTTTATTACATTTATTTGAACTCTAACCCTCAAATCACAGGATTATGTCATTTATAGTATACAAAAATTCCATTCCATTTCTCCATTGAAAAGATATCAGGTGAAATGAATTACATGAATAAGATAAAATTAACAGAGTTATATAAAGTACAATGAAACAATCATTAAATTACATAATTTAGAATGGAGAAAATTTATCATAATAAAGATATGATGAAATAAATACGCTATTCACGACACCCATGATGTTCGAACGTCTCAGGGAGGATTAGTTCATTTACAATTTACAGAATATATACATCGGCTAATTTAAATTGTATTCTACGGAGTTTAGTGACATATATATATAGAAACAGTGGGTGACAGAAATGTTTTTTTCATGGTCATCAATAATTTTATGTAAATTGGTCAGAAGCTTTTTTTTATGATCAAAATTCCAGTGAAAAGTAATAAAAATAATTTTTTCTATTTTCCCTTATTTACTGATAAACAGACTTATTGTTTCGCAGTTAACATGTAGATAAAGTCTAGTGTTCAATTTTGTGAGACATCTATGACTTTGTCAAACTTTCATATAATTTAATGAAACTTTAGCAGAAAGCTTATGTTTATGATTAAGAGATAATGTCTAAAGCAAAATTTGAAAATATGTATTTTATTTTTAATTTTTCAGTATTTTACTGATAGATGGACTTCAGTTGAAATTTACAGACTTTCCTTATTATCCTCATCTCATTCAAAGTGGATAAACCCTTGTAATGTAAGCTTTTAAACATCCATGCAAACAACTGTTTATCAAATTCTCTTTCATTTTCAGGTTGATGATGACAAGAAAAAAAGTAAAAAGAAAGACAAAAGTAAAACAAAAAAAGAAAAGAAGAAGAAAAAGAAAGATTCAGATGAAGAAGATTTAGAAACTTTTTTAAATGATGTCCCTTCAAAACCCAGTGGGGATTATGATGAATTGTGATGAATGGTTACAGGGGGATTTTAAAACATAGCTACATAAAATACAGTTAAATTAATTATGTCAATTAAAAGAATGAAGCTTGTTATATATATATGCTATATATGCTGAAAAGAGAGTATGCTACTAGTACTACTGGACTATGCCATACAAAATAAATCAATATGGCGGCTTTATACATCACATGAGATCTCAATCTTCAAATTTTTGAATTCAGTAATTTGAACTATTTGATTGTTTGGTAACATGGTATGTCATAAGAAATAAATCAATATGGCGGCTACGTAAAATTATACATCACATGAGATCTCATACTTCAAATTTTGTATTCTTTTATTTGAACTATTTGATTGTTTGGTAACCATAGACTTGCCTATGTTTATGGCTTATCTTATGATAAATCCTGCTAGTCTTCTTATTTTTAGATTATTTTTCAACTTTTTCCTGAGTTTGGTTGTCATTTGAAATTGTTATAACAAGACTTAAGCTTTCATTATATTTGTACAAGTTAGTAGTTGTAATATTAATTGCAATTGGCTGGAATAAACCAATGAACTGCAAGGCATTGACTCCATGATTATAATGGCTATTTTTTAAAATATTTTATTACTTTGCTTCTGAACGTTTGAGTTATTTGAAAAACAGAAAACATGAATATTTTTTTTTATTATGCATACAAATTATTGAGGCCCATCTAACCCTGTAACTTATTGTTGTTAGGCTATAGTATATTACAGTGGATTTCATCCACCTATATAAATATATAAACAGTATCCAACTCTTCCCATTCAATAAACCAAAAAGATATTGTACTTTTAATAATGATTGATTGATTGGTGTTTAACGCCACTTTCAGAACTATTGTGCTATTTTGTGGCATTCAGTTTTTATTGGTAGAGGAAGCCAGAGTGGCCGGAGAGAACCACTGATACTTTTTTTAATAGAAAAACATTCAAGTGATGGAAACTGTTCCATGTTAACATATTTTCTTGACAAAGAGATTTAAAGTGCATTATATGAAGTCTACCTCTAGGTAATTTCCTTTACAGATTTTAAGTTCATCTAAACAAAAGGCCAAAATTAAAGCGTTAGTGTAAATATATACTTTCAGGACCATGTGACTTATGCACCAAAATCGTTGTCTTGTGTTAGAATTATGGATAAATAATATCTTGGTTTACTTGATTCCTATGCACTAAGTGATATTTTGAATGAAAATAAATCTAAATATTTTTATTAAATGTGATTCTGCTTTACTTACAGAATTGTACATTATGTAAAACTTACTAATCAATCATGAAAAATATTTGCATCTCAGTTCTATTTTTAATAAAGGATATATTTCATTACATTACATTGTGTAGATGATAAATAAGTTGCCGATCTATATTAGTTTGTGACAAATGAAAGAAAAATACTTGGAACTATTTATTATATTTGATTATAATTTGAAAATAGATATACATTGTGCTACATCATATCTAATTTTAGAGAACTATTTTTGCTGTATTAGTTTCTGTTCAAAGGAAATAATTCAAACTTGTTTCTATAAACCAGTAATCATAATATAAGTATATGGATTTTGTTCAATTAATTTTAGTCATTAGTTGTCAAAAATTTCTTTATAACTATTTTTTTTAAGTCATGTGTGTTATGAAGGTAGATGTCACAGTTGTTATGTGGTATTTTATTTTTGTTGTCTGTGTTAATGTTTAATTTTTACATGATCCTGTTTGGGGGTTTAGATTTGCAAATATCATTTTCATTATTAATTAGATAATAATCTATTTTAAATATTCAATCACAATCCTAATTCAGAGCTGTTTTAAGCTTAAATGTTGTGTCCATGCTTGCTCAACTGTTCAGGGTTCGACCTCTGCAGGAAAATCCGGTTTGCTGTCACTCTGACAGCCTCTTGTATTACATATAGTTTAAAAGCCATTTTTGAAAATCTTATAAAATCCTTGCTATTTTTTCATAGTTTTTGAAAGATAAAAGGTGCCAATGTTAAATGTAAGAAAAATCTAGGGAGAATCACTTCCCGCCAAGTTTTCAATTGATTATATCTTGAAATCAAGGACACAGACCTATGCATTTATTATGCTTTTAAGTTCCGTTATTTATATACTATCAATTTATTACAGTATTTTAAAAAGCTTGTTGTTTTGAAATAGAGGAGTGAACATGCTTAAGATTGCAACGGCAATATTCTTGCTCCAACATGGTCAAATCCAACCTACAACCTTAGGGGTTTAACGACGACCTTGCTTTCTGTCTCATTTAAAATAACCTGTGACCTTTGAACATGTTTAAAACGACTATCTTAAATTTGCTTAAAAGTGACCTGGTAACCTGAGGTCATTTTGAATGAGACATAAGAGAGGAACCCTACTGGAGCCCCATATTTTAATGCAACATTTCCTGTAATTGCATTACTTAGTATTGCATAATTGTTCATTGATCATCAATTGCAATGAAAAATGCATGTAATAAAAGCTGAATTAATAGTATATTATGGCATTCACATTTATATTAAAGAAAAAGCTTTTTGATTTAATCAAGCTTTGTTATTCATGTTCTCAAATACAGATGATTATTTTTGAAAGCATGGAAGTGTCAGACTGTATAGAAATTTATGCTTTTGAAAGTTATGAGTGTTTCAAATGTAATACATTAATATGTTTGTGTGGTTATAAATATATTAGTCTGACAGTTGCTGTAAGAAAAGATGGGTTTGAAATTGATTTTGGAAGGAAGTTATACAATTTCAATAATTTATGCCATATACAATTTGAGAATAAAATGGATACAGTAGAACTTTTCATTTACTTTAGAGGTCACTATACTTCTGGGTTAGGGTATGTTTAAGGCCAGTGTAAGGTTTAAGGGCTAGAATAGGTATTGGTGAACTTAAGTTTTATGGTAAGGATAAATTCAGTATAGCCCTTTATCATGGACTGGGTCCCCTAAAGTATACTGAGGCCATTTGAAGGCTTGAACATTGCAATATCATCTATTTTTACAAGGCAAAAGTTCCATTTTCTTATTGTCCACAGCTGATTCTATTCCATTGTATACCGAGGTTATATGGTTTACAGAATATACAGAACACAGAAAGTGGTTTGGGTAAAAATACTGTTGTTGGTTAGTTTTCACAGTTAAGGCTGATGAATTTTGGTTGAATAACACTAAATTTATGAAATATCTCTCTGAATTCTCAAAAGTTAAAAAGTGACATGATGGTAACAGTACCATGTTATAACACCAACCAACCATCCATCCACCAAGTTTGATAACATTCACTTAACATCAATGACAATAAAATTTTACTGTTAGAATGCCCTTTTGTGTGTACAGTAAATAAGTATTATGCAATGTACAGTGAAAGAGACAAAGACTTTGTTCTAGTCAGTCATATGTTTGAAATATTGGTGTTCAAGGTACCAAAATGTAATGTTTTTTCAGTAAAAGGATATGAATTTTAATTTTCATGCTTTAAAATTAAATATCTGTGATGTCAAGTTCCAGACTTGATATTTGAGGGTCTGGATGGGGTCCTTCATTTCTGTATTCTTTATTTTTTAGCCCGTTTTTCTCTTTTCTTTATATTTTTGGTACATTATTCTGTATTCTTTATATTTTAGCACCCTATTATTCTCTATTCTTTATATTTTAGCACCCTATTATTCTCTATTCTTTATTTATTTTGCCCTTTATTCTGCACATTTTGCTCATTATTGTCTATTTTGTTAACCCCATCCAGACCCTCATATTTAGTATATGTGTTAGATATTATGAAATTTATTTTGTTTTTTAAATAGTTTTCAAAATGTTTTAATTTAATGTGATATTGAAAAGTGTGGTATGGTTGTATTTGTTAAGTTTGTTTAGAAATGAGTTTGATTTGGAAACTCATCATTGCAAAAACAAAAATGCATATTATTTTAATTTTTCTTTGTTTATGCCAAAAATGTATTCTCTTTTAATTTATGTCAAAAACTTATTTGAGAAAATTATACAACTTGTTCCATATCATTGCAAATTTTGAATAAATTTGAAAGATCATGTTTTGTTATACATCTTAATATTCATTGTAGGTGGTATTGTATTCACTGCATTGTGGATGGTTCTCTACCAAGCACATATCATTGAAGAGTTGTAAGAGCAATCTGCTCAGATTCAGAAAAATGTGTTGGAGTAGATTGATATGTCTTCCTTGTCATGCTTGTGGACTAGCATGTTAAAAAATCTGACTCATGCTAAGGGTATATTGATACCTCATTTACATAATATAATTCTGAATATGCATGCAAAAATTGAAGCTGGAAGTTAAGCATTCATCAATCAACTAATCAAAAGCTTTGTTGCATAGAGATGCTTACCTCTGTAGAAGATAGGAGGAACTTCAGAGAATTTTCATTATATACTTAATTAGTGTCTACTTGAGAAAGTGTGTATTCATTGTATGTGTCATTGCATTCACCCAATACAACAATGGATAGTAGATTTTATAGATTTTATAGAATATCAACATCTTTAGACAGGACATAAAGTTGACATAAGTTAGACTTAATGATGTAAGATGATCTAGATGGGGTTTACAGAATACAGAATAATGGGCAAAACGTGTAGAATAAAGGGGAAAATGAAATAGAGAAAACTAAGCAAAAAGAATAAAGAGTAGAGAATAATGATGTGGTAAAATATAAAGAAAGAGAATAGTGGGCAAAATAAATATAGAAAATTTATAGAATAAAGAAATAAAGGATATTTCCAAATGTCATTGCAAGTATCTCGTCCTGTTCCTAGATTGCAACTAGGGATCATTATGCTTTACTTTGTTTAGATGTCAATGGCATAGTATTATTATCTGTACTTTTGAGTTTTAAAGATATCTTTCCATTTTTCTATCCATCCATCTGATAGATAATAAACTCTGTAAGCACAACTCTTCTTATACCATTTAGTAAATGTTCAGCATAAGTGTACTATGTTAAGATTTACAAAAGGTGATTTAATAACTCAGGATGGACAAATTAGAGTTGACTTAAATAGTCAACCATTATATTAAACAAGCTTCGTAAATATAAACGTTTGGTACTGATTTTTCAGTGCAGGACAGGTGTTTTCTTTCCTTCTCCAAATCCTCAGCGCACGACATGTTTTCGTTCATCAACTTCTCAGTGCAAGACACATGTTTATTTTGTACTCGTTTTCCTTCTCCAACTTCTCAGCGCACGACACGTGTTTTCCTTCTCCAACTTCTTAGAGCTGGTTTGGTATATTGTTTAAAGATGTACACAAGTAATTATAATTTTTGTCTAATAAATTTTACTACGCTCTACCAAGGATTTGTATAGTTAAGTATAAGCAACCATTGATAGAAAAACGTGAAGTTTAAAACTGTTATTCAAAGATATGTTCTCTTTCCTTTTGTCCATGTTAAAATAGAAGTACAAAGTTAACTTACTGTATGATAAAACGTACAAAACATGTGTTTACTGTAAATTATTTACAGCCGATTCCAACGAGTGTGTAGCTAAAGGTAGAATCTTTGGTTAGCTTCCTTGCTAGCTCAACCATTAAATGATTATTACCTTAAAATTGAAAGGAGCAAAGCGCCATTTTATCATCCAATGAAAACATTCATATCAATGGCATGTTTAATAGTTATAATATGTATATTTCTTACAAAGGTTTACCTAGACTACTTTGCAAATGAAATTTCAATTCTTAGTCTTTGATTGAATTAAAAAATCAATAAAATCAATAAATTAGAAGCGGAGTAACTTTTTTTTTTTTTGTTGTTTTTTTTTAAATATTTACGCCGTGAATAGGCAGTTTAGTTAATTAGTGTCTTTTGGTGTATTCCCCACGCATAAAACATTGTTATGCTCTGGGTGTCTTTTCTTCATATATATGCATAGTTTTTAGAACTAAAATCTTTTATATTCACACAGAAAAGAAAAATTATCATACTACTTAATATCATGCACGCCGTTGTGGACCTTTTATTTAGTTAAAAAAAAATGCAAGGAGAGGAAAAAAACAGCAAACAACTGCAGTTTGGAATTGAAAATATTGCAGAGTTTACGAACATCCACTTGGTCCGTAAACATTACCTTACTTATTCGTTTTAGATAAATAATGCAGCCATGAAGAACAATTTTTATGTCTCTACTTCATTTAGAATATAGCAAAGTGCTCTCGACCAATGAAATTGTAGGATTTGGTGTTTCTTAATTGTGAAGAATGAATCTTAGTAAGGCATTATCCTATTGTTTAGGCCTACTTACAGTTCAAATTTTAGCACATACTTACAACTTCTCGTCCAATCAAATTGCTTGAATTTGCCTTCTAATTTTCATAGTACATACTTTTCTGTGTACTAAGTAACTACCCATGAATGACCACAAGGGTAAGATTTCATTGTATCGCAATCAAGATATTAAAACAAAATTGCTACTGGCTATTTTGAAATAAATTGCAGTGTTCCAAATTAAATTAAATAGTTTGTAATTAGTTTTCACATTGATTTTAAATATCCTGCTATTAAAATCTTTGGATCTAAAAAATGTTTTTGACAATTGCAAGCAAGAGTAATAAATATGATTCTTTATACCTTGATTAGTGTACAATGCTATCTTCAAATTGTAATAATTTATCATCCATGCAATTACTTTGTACACAAAAAGTGTGTACTATGAAACATTGTGAAAGGAAATTAAGGCAACTTGGTGATGATTTTTCTTGAATTTCTTGGGAAATTGATCTATTTCGTCATGAATTGATTGATTGATTATTGGTTGCTTAATGTCCAGTGGCAAATGTTTCATGCATGTCACGAATTGAAAACCATGATAATGTCTGAAGAGAATGTGCCACCTATATATATATATATATATACATATATACATATTCTGATAAATGTTTTAGTTTTACTTAAAAAAACAACACAAAACACAAAACCTATAATCTCTGATCTATTGGTAGTTGCTTTTAATGATATCCGCTAAACTATCTATGGGGACACACTATCTATATGTTTCAAATTTATTATAGCTTTAGTTTTACTGTGAAATTCAAAACATGTAAAGCTTCCACTTCAATTTAATTATTGCCTGCTTTTTGGTCAATTTATTTTGTCACCATACCATGTATAGAAGTACAATGTACATGTATAGTAAAACAAATCTTTATATCAATATACATACTTACAAAAGCAGCTACCATCTTTTATTCTGGAGTCAAGGGCCTTTTGAAATCACATATCTTACAATGATACTAGTGAGTAGATTTACAAAACATAAAATTCGTTGATGAGCTCCGTTTTACAAACACCTGTGATACAAGTAGTCAGCCGAAATAAACTATCAATAGACCAATTAAAAGATTACTCGAGTTGTAAATATGTGCTAAATTGGATAGTCTATTAAAGATAAATACTATGAAATAAAGAGCTCAGGGCAAGCCCTCGCTCTAAATTTCATAGTATATACTTTAATAGACTAACCTAGACAAAGAGTTTCTAAAAATGAGTTACAAATGGCCCGAAGCACATTATCAGCTTGAAAGAATTTGTGATTAAAACTGACTAAAAGTTGAATTTTGAAACAAACAAACAAAAAAAATCAAAATTAGATGAAGTTTACTGGTGCAGTAACATTGGTTACTGGATCCGCGGTTGGTGAGAATAGTAATTTCCAATATTCTAATAAAATTCTGAAAAAAGGAATTTAGTTTAACTTTTGAATATATTTTAAACTATTTTAAAAGGCATTGTATTTGAACATTTCCCTGACATAATGAAGTAGTATTTGATGTAAAGGACTGGACTAAAATATTGGCTGTAAAATAAAATTTATTTGTAACTCAAATTTTGAATTTATTGATTTGAAATGGAAACAAACAAAAAGATAATTCCTCTCTAAAATATTACATGATTTACATTCATACTCACAATCAGGAAACATTTCTTACCATTTCGTTGTACTGTTGTGTCATCTATCTAATGTATAAAACATAATTTATTATATTTTCCAAAATTATAAGAAGGTCCTTACATCAGTAAAACTAATGCATAAATGAAATCGTGCCTAAAAAGGAAGTCATGCATTAATTACAAACATTGCACTGACAATGAAACTAATTCTTAAATGCAACCAATCAACAGATCATTTAAGCCTTGAGCACTTTACAATATTCTAAGTTTGTAAGAGAATGATAATCCCTTACTTCATGATAAGTACTCGCTAACGCTCGTACTTAATCACGAAGAAAGGGATTATCATTCTCTTACATATACTTAGATTAAATCTGACCTATATTGAATGATCAGGTCTTATGTACTTTTGGACACCTTCCAATCTTTTTTACCTGTCCGGCTGTATTGTAAACATATGTGTATGTGAAAAAGTGAATACGGTCAGCACTTGTCAATCATATACAACTACTTTTTTTTCAACTTGATGTTACAAATTCAACAGACAAGTAAAATATATTATTATTTATTATGTCTGACGAAGAAAAAATAATAAGGAATTTCAGCTTTCAGTTAACTTTTCACCATTTATCAAAATAAAATTGGCAAATCAAACACACCTACAACATGCTTGTGAATTAGAGTATAATTATCACTAAATTTTAAATTTAGACTGAAAACTTATTTTTAAACTGACTTGTAAAACTAGTTTTACAATGTTTATATTCTGTCACTTAATTCTGATTGGGTTTCTGCTTAACTATTGACTCCACCCAAAGGGTGGATGTACCTTACCTAACAATGATTTCATGGTTGAGCTAGCAAGGAAGCTAACCAAAGATTCTACCTTTATCTACACACTCGTTGGAATCGGCTGTAAAAACAAATTTTAGTCTTTCATATATATTTTCAATGTATGAAAACATCTTGTTTTTATACTTATGCATTCCAGATTTTAAAAAAAATCAGTGGATATGTACTATTTGATACTTTGGTCTGGAAGAGCAAGTTTCGTGTATTAGTTTTAATTTGCTTTGAACTAGCTTTATGTAATTGCAAGTACTCGTGTATCAGTGTTTTATGTCTATTATTTTTATGTTAGTTTTTTGTGCTTCGTATCGATCTATTGAGTTAAGCCATTTGCAACTGAATTTTGCATTTTGTTCTTTTGTGCTGTTACACCACCAACCCAGGTTAGGGGAGGATTGAGCGCTCACAAACATATGTAACTCCGTAAATTCTTTATGTGTCCGTCCCATTTTAGGAGTCTGTTAATGTCTGTCATATTTGTTTTTCGCAAATTATATTGTTATAAATAAAGCTGTTAGTATTCACGTTTGAATTGTTTTTCATTTTCATGTCAGTTTACTGTGAGAATATATATATATATATATATATATATATATAGTGAATTATATGGCCTTCCAAATACCGTTTCGATCCCTAACATCACTGAAGAGACATTAATTGTCGAAATGCGGATATGGTGTACAAATTTTTGCACCTCATGTTTGTGGTATACCATCTTTTCCGCAAGTTTATTGTTTTCTGTTTGGTATTAAATTAATATTAAGATCCATTTTGTTACATCTGGTGATTAATTTATTTGGCAATCGCCAATGGCAGTCAGCAGGGTTTAAGAACATCCGTTGTTCGACCTGTTAGTCAAATGCATTTTGTTAAAATATATCTTTTCACTTTTTTGGTCTCTTGGAAAATGTTGTTTGTGCTGTATTTAGACCCCTCTACCTAGAAATTTGTTTTACATGCACACGTATAAAAATTGCGGTTTTTATCCAACGCAATCATAGGTTTGAACATTGTTTTCAATTTAGACTTGTTTATATATACATATATATATAATTACTCTAAATATCAGCACAACAATGTTAACTCTGCAAATTTGCGGAAGCAAATTTTTGTTCTTCCCTCGTCATGATTCGAACTCATGTTATTGGGATATAGAGACAACACCGCCTGCACTGTGTCCAGCGCTCTAGACCACTCGGCCACCTAGACTGAACTAATAATTCAGCTTTCGGTGGCCTAGTGTTACCTTTCCTCGTCTGTGAATCTAGAGTTGTAACACAGTACATGATATATTAGGCATGAAGATGGAGTTGATTGCAGATTAGCTAAATATCTATCGTAATATATATATATATATATATAAATCACAATAAAAGAAGTTCGAAGATTTATTTTTATTTGAGCATGCAGTAAAAATACATATCAAAATACTGAAATTGTGCCCCATAATCATATATACTTAATCAATAATAAAAGAAGGAATCTTCTTAGGTTTGCCTTTTGTTAAGATGACTGCTTATTGTTTTTTTTTTTTTTTTTTTTTTTGGGGGGTAGGCACTTGAAATTGCACTCTTATATTGACTATCATGATATATAGCTTAATTGAACCGCTAGAAGCTCTCTTTTTGTAGGTGATTGTTCTGTTGGCACATATATATATGAGCTGTAACAGAGACATATATACACATGTGTATATATGTCTCTGTTACAGCTCATATATATATTTGCACATGTGTATATATGTCTCTGGCTGTAATGAATAACTGTTACCATAACAATAAGCATGATTGTAGATAATAAATGATGTCAGAATTTTCTTACAATCATTATGGTTTGCCGTTTGAATAAACAGCTGTTGCTCATATCTAAATAGTAACTCCAAATTCTCAAAATCAGGCTATTTTGGCTGTTTGTGCAGTTTTGCACTTGATTCAATGATTTGGAAGCCGTAACGCAAATATGTAAGACACAATTCAAAAATAAAAATACTGATATCTGACAGATTTATGTCGTATGAACATCCAAGGAGCCAACAAAATGGTCTTATCATACCTTCTCCTTTGTCTAATTTTTTTACACCCCCCGTACCAGACCATCCCTGGTTTTGAAAGGAGTTGCAACAATCTTCTAGATGTTAAATTGTTCATACCAAAGTTATATCCTTAAAATGTGAAAAGTAGCAAAGTTTGGTGTGTCCTCGCAATAAATACAGCGTACGTGTCTCTTCCGCAAAATTATTGATATTTAGCTGTCAGAATGCATCCCAAACAGTTGTTCGAATTTTAACTAGCACATTAAGTCGAACTGCTACTATAATTCGAAAATTATTTCGAAATTTTTAACTTGAGCTTAAAAAGTCACACTATATCTACTCAAACACAAACTTCAACTATAACTAACTAAATCTAGCTCGATTGTTAGCCTATCTCTATAGAGGAGGATGTGGATGGGTGTTTACAGAATAGAGAATAATGGGCAAAAAAAAAAATAAAGAATAGAGAAACATGAAAAAAAAAAAGAATAGAGAATAATGAGGTGCTAAAATATAAAGAATACAGAAATGGAGGACCCCCGGCCCATCCAGACCCTCATAGAGGGACATAAGCATCAAATATGCCATCTGAATATTTATGTAATATGTCTTGAATTTATATTCGCATTCTACAAATGTGAAATCTGTTAAAAGAATCATACATCGTGTCCGAGATTACTATAACAATAAAGTATAAATCTCAGATCGTGTATAAGATTAATTTCTGTATCTCGTTATTTTATACAACCCAAATTCGGCGGAACCGAGGTGTAATCAGAGAAAAGTTTAAGAAGATTGGTGGAATCATGGTGGAAGTAACTAAAGGTCAATTCGAATCACATTTTAAGTAGAAAATTTAAGAAAAGCTGGAAATAACAAATATCTTTCAGAATACACCCTTTAGAACGTATCTGTCAATAGATATAAGAAGATGTGGTATGAGTGCCAATGAGACAACTCTCCATCCAAGTCAAAATTTATAAATGTAAACCATTATAGGTCAAAGTACGGTCTTCAACACGGAGCCTAGGCTCACACCGAACAGTAAGCTATAAAGGGCCCCAAAAATTACTAGTGTAAAACCATTCAAACGGGAAAACCAACCGTCTAATCTATATAAAAACGAGAAACGAGAAACACTTATGAACCACATCAACAAACGACAACTACTGAACATCAGATTCCAAGCCCATCGAATTTCCCATAAAGTTTGCAACGGACAACTTCACGAGTAGCTATTAAATTGTTTCATGATGTCAGATTCATATCCCATTCATGAGTTCGGAAAGACGCCCTCTATCGGTCATGCAGTGTCCTCTCGAGGCGATCGATAGTGAGTCGGAATATAACGACTGGATTAGTCGGATTAACGGTTCTGGTGCATTCTTGAACTCAAAGCTCAACATTGAAAGTGATCTGTAAATTTTTTTCGAGGATATTAAAAATTTGTCAGAATCAAGCGACGACAATTTAAAGCTTTATATCTTAAATTTTTTTTTTTCAATTAACCTAAAGAGCAAACAAAACGAAAACGAAAACAATCGGAATCACAATGTTATAAACTATGTTGGTTCATGTCTGTCATTTTTTGTTTTTCGTCAGTTGTTTTAAATAAATCAAGCCGTTGGTTTTTTCTCGTTTGAACTGTTGCACATTTTTTCATCCCGCGGCCTTTTATAGCTGATTATACAGCATGGGTTTTTCTCATTGTTGAAGGTCGTACGGAGACTTACATCTGCTTACATAAACCTCATTTGAACTCTGGTGGGTAGTTGTCTCATAGGCACCCTACACAATCGCACCCCACGCATTCGCCCCCTGGGTCCGTTTGCACCTTATCTTTATTTAAATACAGTTGAATTATTAGAAGTTTTTTTAGATGTATATATCAAAATATTTATATTTTCATAAAAAACAATTCGTGAATTTTTAAAATGAAATATTTATTTTTTTGGTGAATAGATGATTGATTATAATTGTGATTTATTTAAGGTAACTGTTAATTGGTATTTACAAAGCTAATTTGGTATCATTGTTATATGTTTGGTGTAGAGTAAAATACAAGTATAGTTAGCTTGGTAGGAGTAAAACAATGAAGACTTTAAATGAAAAAAAAAAATGAAAGATAATTGTTCTTAACAGCTTATGACGAGTTTGATAGCCGTTTGTTATATTCTGCCTTTCTTTTACAAATCTTAGAGACGAATGACTTAGTCTTTGATCATCATAACAATATTCATTATTCCTTTCGTCTAAATACTTCACAAAACAAAACGTTTATAAAATGTCACTAAAACAATTAAAAAAAAAATGATTTCTTTTATTTTATAGCAATACACTCACTAAAGCGTGATTTAAATCTTCTTCAACACAAAACCTTTTAAACGGGTGCGAACGTGAAAGAGGGTGAACGAGAATGGAAGCGAACGTGATTTTAGGCGAACGGACCCGGATTCGGCAATCAAACCCGGCACATCTCTTAATTTTTATATAGAAAATGTCATCGATTAAAGAGTAAACATTGAACAATTCCCAACAGATCATAAACTCATCATAGATACCAGGCTTAAAATTTTTGTACGCCAGACGCGCTTTTCGTCTACAAAAGACCCATTAGTGACCAGCTGGTGACGCTCGAATCAAAAATAGTTTAAAAAAAAAGACAAAATTTAAACTACGAACTTGAAGAGCATGGAGGACCCAAAATTCCGAAAGGTTTTTGCTACACAGCTAAGCATCCGAGTCCAAGATTGCAACATGAACATAAGACTGGAAACAAGGATTGAAATAGTGATTCATAATTAAAGTTTAACGGTTTGTAAATGTCGTAAGTTAGTTATACCTTACTTTAAAATGAGCTTTAACGGCTATTCGGGTCTTAAAAATGTGTTCTGTAGTAATCTCGTCATATTATTTACTTAACAGTTAATTTTTAAACTATTATTTATCTTTTTTTTTTATTTATCATTGTTTGTTTGATCTGTTAGTATAAATTTTTTAGACTATTTTCATATTACCGACTTTTGACTCCGAATTATATAATTTGTCGACTGGTTATCTTGGACATTATGGTACTCGGTCAAGTAAGAGCAACCAAAATAAGTAAAATCAAACACATAATTGGTGTAATTTGAGGGGAAAATTTACTGTTTTCCGATGATTTTGTAGTGAAAAAAAATGTTTAAGCAGGTAATTTTCCCCTAAAATTGTACCGATTGAACGCTTGGTTTTACTTCTTTAGCTTGCTCTTACTTGACTTGGTACCATGATGTCCAAGGTAACCAGTCGACAAATTATATAATCCGGAGTCTAACGTCTAGGTTAGATTTAACTGGCCACCCGCTGATTGATACTTCGACACAAACGTAGATTTGTGTAGATAAGATTGAAACAACAGCAGGGTCCAGTTTAAGGCTAGATTAAGTTCCATAATATTTTTCCGAAGTCATGTACACCAATGACGATTTGTATGTTATGATTGTTTTGTTTACTTCCTTGTTGGTTTTTCCCATAAGCTGATAAGTGTACCAAGTAAAACGACAACTTATGTCATCGGAAACAGTAGGATACTTAGATGTCCGCTATGTTTGATTTCACAGATCAACTTACGTAAAATGTATCTCTACCTACAACATGGTAAGAAATTATCTTCAATATCTGGCATCCATCTTAAAGATTTCCATACACCAGCAGTCGAGCAAATCGAAATTGACCTCACTGTTGAACCAGCAATTTGGTTCAAAACATTGATAATTAACTCAGTTTTAATTGAATGCGATGTAAGAAACGTATATTGGCGAGAAAAGTGTACGCATGGCGAATCCGAAACCGAATTTGACACTGAATCTACTCGGGTTGTTCCTCGTATGACTAGGGCAGTTTATGATGAAGGGGATTGTGAAGACTTTGAACTGTTCGACTCAGTTGTAAAACTTCTGAATAAAGTAGAAAGTAAATCGCTGAGTGAAGAACAGCGAGCACAAGAAATCTTGAGAATTTTACACCTATACGTCCTGCCAGAAATTGTATTGAAACTCCAAGATGTCGCTCTTCTACAAGATGCTTTAGAAAATGTTGAACATAGTATAGGCATTATTTCTGAAGATATACAAAGAAAAGACCGTGGAATTTGTTTGACCGAAAATTCGCTTAAAACACAACGTGATAAGTTATTTAGTTTAGATAATTTCGAGAGTGAAAAGTATTTAATTACTTGCAATGATAACTTCCTACGTGAAGTTTTAGTCGATGTTGAAAGAGATATCGAATCCATGAATTATGAACTGGAGTCTCGACAGGCTGAAGTTGAAAGAATTCGAGATGCTGTTACAGATGAGGGGAAAGAAAACCTCCAAAAAATTCGGAATGTGAGAGATGAGATTTTCATTTCTGTACAGAAATATCAGAGTGTCCGAGAGACAATAAAAAACGTGACAGTGCGAGAAAATCGGTCAAAGAGACGCAGTAAGGTTACACCGAATGTCTTTCATGAAATATACTTGGAACTTAAAGGTAGACTATTGAAAGAAAAAAAGATTGTTAAAAACTGCTGCGATCAGAAATTGAAGATTGCGTCAGTTCGAGAGGCAATAATGCAGGTCCGTGACGAATTGTTACAAAGAGGTGAAAGCTATGGTTTTCAAACATCACGAGAAGGTCCAGGAACTTCAACAGATGTCCTTGAAACAAGCGACGAAAAGCCATCAAAATGGCAAACCGTTGAAGACAAAGTCAAAAGCACTCTTTTTGATGGGTCATCTGGTCCTGCATTGGCATTCAAATCTTTCTGTGATTCTGTTACAACTAAAATCACAGCTTTTATGAAGGAAAACGAATTCTTTCTAAATTCTCGCGATCCCGATGAGACCTGCATTAAAGGTAAGGGCGAAGACGATGATGAATTTGTTAACATTTCATACTTGGACAGTATTGCCATCCAACACAGTCAGACTATAGACAACAGAATCTCGAGCGGATACCGACCATTCACAAATGCTATCAAAGAAGATATACTGAAACATATCGAAGAACAGAGTAAATGGTTAATGACTACAATGGACATAGACACATACATGGAGAAGGGGAAACTACTCAATGTGGAACTTCCGCATAAAGTATGGATTTGTTATGAAGTGCAACTTTACGGTCAAATAATGAACCCTTTGGCACAGCTTTATCGTGAGTCTTACAGTGATGTGGCAAATAAACTTTATGAATTCCTGTTGAAGAAGAGTTTACTAGAACTGGGTATAGACGAGCCGTGGTTAAATGAGGAGTGTATTGAAAGCCAACCGGACCGATTTGAATCAAATAGAGGGGCATGCGCAGTTGCCAAAAAGGGTGCCTCTCTCAAATCTGGATTGAGCATAACACTTGGGCGTATGACTCTTGACGAGTTGTATCAGTCCGCGAAAAATGACTGTCAGGACATTCCTTCGTTCATAGATTGCCCCCTTGATGATGAAAGAAATAGCGACGTTTTTTATGATCAAGAGGAGAGTGAGAGCAACCCATCAAGTTTATTCGAAAACGGACTAGAAAAACGCTCGGACATTAATGAGAACGATAGGGCAAGTTTGTACGCGAAAGTTTCCGGTGAACAACCAACTATCAACGAGGTGCTACAGCCAGCAGGTAAGGAGCTTGAACACTGCATCGAGACAGCCGCAGTCGTGGAAAAATTAAAATGCATGACCAGGGCGTATAGACTGGTCAACAGAAAAGTCACTAAATTAAAGTCTAGAAAGCGTCCTTCTTCTATAGAAAGTATGGTTTGCTGTGACGAAATCCTATCCGCTTCCATAGTTTTACTCACATTATTGAGAAAGGAGAACTTTATCCAGCTTTATTCACACTTAAATCTGCTGATAGACTTAATGCCGTCTTTCTTGACCGGAAGTGTTCATGACTGCTCCTTAACAAACTTTTACAGTTCTTTTCAGTACTTATTCGATAAGATGGTGTCAGTTAATCGTGTCAGTAGATAAGTGACCTGTATTTTATACGGGAAATCATCGGACATACATTCCTTGTTTTTAAAGCGTTTTGTTTAATTTTAAAACAACACATGTTCAATAGAAATCACATTTTACGGTTGTAATAATCTTTTACGTTTTATTTAAAATAACACATCGGGTACACACATTAGCTTGAACATGTTGAACGAATTGTACTTGTCCATTTTAATTTGCGCCTTTCGTTTTATTCCTATGTTAGTTAATTTTAGTATTGCTTGCTGAATAAGATACTTTTAACCTTTCAATCTTCTGTTGGAAGCATTGACTCAATATTACAATTGTTTTAATCTGTCGAAAATATATTTATTTTTATAGTCTCAATTCTTATTTCTGTTAAATGGTACACAACACAATGTAACAATTAAACAAAACACATGAAGGGCAAGTGAGATAAGTCACCCCTTCTTGTTCACATGAAGGGCAAGCGCGATTAGTCGCCCCTTCTTGTTCACATGAAGGTTAAGGGAGATAAGTCACCCCTTCTTGTTCACATGAAGGGCAAGGGAGATAAGTCACCCGTTCTTGTTCACACGAAGGGCAAGGGAGATAAGTCATCCCTTGTTCACATGAAGGACAAGGGAGTTAAGTTTCCCCTTCTTGTTCACATGAAGAGCAAGGGAGATCAGTCACCCCTTTTTGTTTACAACGGTTTAAACTATTTAAGCAACTTCTTGATGGACACAAAAGATACACCAGCCGAGTTCTATTTATAATCGATTTCGGCCGAAGAATGTCTAATTGGGAATTATATTATCATATCTCGGTAATCTCGCCCTTTATTAAACAGTTTCAATGTTTTTGCGACCAATTATTGTGTAGTTAAACAATATAAGGATGCAAATTAACAGTTTTGATTGTTTCTTAAAATTGTCCAATCTGACATTAAGTGGCCCCATACAAGGTCGGTAAGATTTACAATAAAGTAACAACGAAAAAATTTAGCTTGAGTAATGCAGGTACACGTAAGAACTCATGTTGATACATAAAATTAGATTTGATAACATAAATAGCATATCTTCCTAAATAGATGTAATATATATACCTAACTTCCTTGACTTTAATGATATGAGTAAGGTCGTTAGCAGATTCTTATTAAAAACTATGATCGAATGTATGAACCCAGGCCCAATGATGCATTCATTGGTCTGCTCTAGTTTTGCATAGTTTAAGTATTGGAACAAACATTTTGGGTTTATTTCTCGGTTATTTTCACACGCAGAATATGCTTCCTTTAAATGCAGCAGCGTTAATATTTCGAGATACATTGAGTATCTAGTTGAATAAGAGACGAAAAAACTTGAAATAGTAGTTTTTAAATTTGACCATTAGTAGTAAAAATCAAAGCCGTATATAATGAATATACTGTTTTGGTAGCCGGTGGCAAGGGGGCAACTGCATTTATTGAAAATGAAAATGATAGAGACACTAACTCACAACTCAAGATAACCTTGTTTTCGCTTTTATAATTTTGCCCCCCCCCCCTAACACTTTTCAGTTCCCTCCCTCCTACTCCACTGAATAAAAAAAAATGTAGATATGTCAATATGACAGTAGCCCAACGACACAAAAAACCGAACTGAGACTAATCGAGAGCAACATACAGTCTTAACGGGATAGTACAGTTTTTACAGTGCCGGATTACCGAGCCTGTAAATTTAAATACGATCCGGGTAAACTTATCGACCCTTTAAATAAACTTAATCTAAAAGGTGAACAATTAAACACTGTAATTAGATCTTGGAATATTGTTTTTATCGATATAAAAACTGAATTTGTTATCGATAAATTTTAACCCAATTTAATTAAAAAATAGATCTCTGATTTCGTTATCCTCATTATATATACGAGCACGATATTGTTGTTTTGTTTATATTAGACCGGTTTATTGTTTACATAAATAAATGGGTTAAAATTAAAATAATTTTCAAGGAACCAGTTTAATTAATCTGAGTCAATCTAGTAAATAATATTGATGATGACGAGGAGGATATTTTTATAACTCAAAATACTTTATCAATGATCAGGACATTGAACCTGATATAAAGAGCAGATTTGTTCTTACGTAAAGTTTCAATTATAGAAGCATCCTTTGATATTGACAAAGAAGGTATGATTGTATATCCATGTCGACCGAAGAGCAAATACACAGGAAAACTTAATCCCGGTATAAAATAACTTGTGCAATCATTCCGGTACAAAATCACTAGTGTTATCATTCCTGTTTCAAAAACACTAGTGTGAACATTCCTTGGATGAAAACTCTCCACTTTTTATATAAATCAGCTATGCAAGTTTCAAATACACTAAAAACTATTAAGCCACATTTTATATATATTTCCCTTTTCAAAAAAACCTTTTTAGAACCTTATAATGACTGGTGGATGTTTTACACTGGACCCGGATAGAAAAACCTATGAATTTTTGTTGGTGGATAAAAATCACTGGGGATTTTCTTCCTCCGGATAAAGTACACTGGCGGAATCAAACCACTGTTACATTTATACTAAATCTATTGGATGTGTACTGACTGGTATCTTAGTCTTAGATGCATGATTGTTTTATTAGTTGTTATTGGCTTTGAACTAGCTTTCAGTAACGAGTACTCTCAGATCTGTACATTGTGTCTTTTCTGGTGCTGTTAGTATTTTTGTGCTTTGGATAGATCTGATGAGTTAATATAAAAATAAGAAAATGTGGTATGGTTGCCAATGAGACAACTCTCCACAAGAGACCAAATGACACAGAAATTAACAACTATAGGTCACCGTACGGAAGCCCTTTTCAACTGATTTTTATAGTTTGTTCTTGTGTTATACTGTTACACCACTGTCTCAGGTGAAAAAAAGGGGGGGGGGTAGCTTTCTATGCGGTTTGGGTTTTGCTCATTGTTGAAGGCCGTATGGTGACCTATAGCTGAGACAATTATACTAAATAGTATAATAGTCCAAGCCTATAGTTGTTTAATCTTTAAATAGCCCGAGTTTAAAAGTTTTAAAACGTTGTGAATACAATGTACATTTAAAATTAACTGGAAAAAATGCAGCCATCTACACCCGATTCTCTAAAAAAAATAATCAAAAGACAAATGCAACCACTGACGAGGTTTATGACTCGGGACAGACACATTAATACAGGATTATACACGTATTCAACTATATGATTAATCGAAGTTAAGCGCATTGATAGGACATTTCAGCGAAAAAATCGGATGTTTTTGTACTTAAGTATAACCCAATTTAGCGCCAGATTTTTAAAAAGTTATAGCGACAAGTGAAATTATCAATGCCAATTCTAGCCGACAAATATTAATTCATAGTAGAATAGTGATAAATTTATATAACATCAAGACAGCACAACATAAATTATGTTCATTAAAATACAGCAACTCAAAAGTTGACCCAACTTTCACAAGTCAGCTTAAATCGTTATACTTTAACAGATTAATATGAAAATAAGGAGATGTGGTATGATTGCCAATGAGACCAACTATCCACCAAAGTTTAAAAGAAGTGGATGTATATATAAAAATAAGAAGATGTGGTAAAAGTGCCAACGAGAGAACTCTCCACAAGAGACAAAATGACACAGAAATTAACAACTATAAGTCACCGTACGGCCTTCAACATTGAACAAAACCCATACCGCATAGTCAGCTATAAAAGGCCCCGAAGTGACAAATGTAAAACAATTCAAACGAGAAAACTAACGGCCTAATTTATGCACAAAATAATGAACGAAAAACAAATATGATACACAGAAACAAACGACAACCACTGAATTACAGGCTCCTGCCTTGGGACAGGCACATACAGAATGTAGCGGGGTTAAACATGTTAGCGGGCGCCCAACCCTCCCACTAACCTGGGACAGTGGTGCAAGACCGTTTCTTGATTGGACAAGGAGAAAGAAATGCACCTCCACATACAAAGCCCATTCATACGTCAGTTGAGTCCGCGCACTTAGTTAAATAACACTTAAACAAATTGGGTACTGACAACAGATGCTCCCTTTACCGCATATTTATTGAGAGAAACCAAATATCGAGTTCCGCCTATGGTCTGTTTTGCATACAGGGACGAAGAAATCATTTACTTTTATTGGCATTTTTACACCTGTATCAAATGCTTTGCAATCCAAATGGCATACTCGAAACAACACGACTAAGTGAGGACTATATGTTCGTAATTTTTGTTCTGTGAATATCTGATATCTACAGTCGGAGCTCTCATGAACAGAAAAAAACTCTTTTCGTGGGGCCAATCTGGCAACTCGGCTAAAACATGCAAAAAAACCAAGATGTGCAGGTGAGTTCGTATACAATTAGTTTAAATTTGTTTATTTTGCAAATGCTCGGAGCTAAAAACATAAAATATATACCCTGATCGATGAGAAGCAAGACATAAAACAAGTAATAATAAAATAAAACAAGCAATAATGATTTGTTATTCTTTCTTTTAAAATACTTTAATAAACAACTGACAGTAAAAATCGTACCACATGGTAATCTCAACGACACGAGTTCTGTTTCAAATGTGCATATCATCTCCCTTGCGTGATATTCTTTGAGGTTCAGAATTTTGCATCCCATTAGTTTTATACACGAATTATTTTGTGGGCGTGCCGAGTGGCAGAGTAAATTTATTCTGTATCGCACGGTCTGGTGTTGCTCTTGGGAACATTACAAATTTTCCTGCAAGAAAAGTACAAACAAACATGTAATACAATGTATGAAAACTTTTGTGTCTTTTGGTTCTTTGTGTCATTGGTTTTGATCTTATTGACGTATATATGAGAACTACAGCGTTTTTCTTGAATTACCTTCATACGTTTATCTGGATTTACCTTAATCAGGAACGCTCAATGCTAAAATTCAGTCAAATTACATGATCTGCGGAAGCAAATTTTTGTCTTTCCCTCAGAGGAATATGAATGTGACACCATCACTGCATCAGACGACAACCACGCCCAGATGCGGATACAGGATTTTGAAAATGGGGCCCCCAAACTAGGCAACACAGAAGTCTATGCATTATACAGTGAGCCCGAGTCCCCTGTTCCCCCGAATCCGCATCTGACGCCTGCGCTGTGTCAAACGCTACAGACCACTTGGCCAACTAGAGTATATTAAAATTTGGCTTATGTTAGTCAAGTGATGCTTTTCGTCCTCGGCCTCATCTTGTGTTGTTACACGGTGGTGACACGTAGATAGAACACCTTGCATGTCAGCTGTTTCGTCAGTCGTCTAGGATGAAAATTATACCAAGTCCATGCATGTTTATGTGTGTTGTGTGTGTTACTTCTATTAAAGCATTGTAAGGGGACCCAATACTACACATTTCAATGTAGACATTGCCCTATATGGGGATATTGCGTCCAGTAAAAGGATCAAATGTTAAATTCATTTATAAAGAGTAAAAATGAAAGAACTCACGTTGAACTGGCGATGATGATCTACTGCTACTTCTGCTAGACTCCTTTTGTAGAAAGCCTAAATCAACAAAATAAACAGATGACAAATGATAATATTATACAATGTAGGCCATATATCAACCAAATAAAGAAATGTCAGCAGTATCCGGCTGAAGTTTGGTATCACGAAAAGTGTACAATAATAGGTTTCAAAACATTACGGTTTACTATTTTGTCTTTGTTTTTTTATTTCCTGCATGTTTGCTTCAACTTAAAACTTTGACTCTCCTCTCCCATTTGCACCATCTGGATATTGTAGGCGTGCAGAAATATAACTCCATAAAAAGGCAAGAATTCTCTCGTTCGGCATGTATGCTGCATTGTATGAGGCGCCTTTTTACTATTTATTCCTTATTTTCTGATATCAGAAATTCGATTTTTGATATCAGAAAATATTCTTTATTTTTTTGATATCAAGAAATAGATTTTTGGATATCAGAAAATAAGAAATAAATGAAAGACGGTTCCCTGTGTGTTAATAAAAGCATCCAAGCTCACCTATGAGCCTTAACATCAGGAAATATATGCAAAAAATGTTCCCGGTAGACCAGTTGTTTTATAATGTGGAGTACCGCTACACGATATTGGTCATTATATTGAGGACATAAACAAAATAAATTGTTACAAAAACAAAATACTTATATTAAGGACACTTCAAGTTTTATAATGATTTGATATTAAGGACACTTCAAGTTTTATAATGATTTGATATTAAGGACACTTCAAGTTTTATGATGATTTAGACTTCAAAGTCTCCAGAAAACTGCTATTTATTAACATTTTAAGCAAAAAACATGTACACTAATCTTCATTTTGACGAAACTGAACGAGTACTGAATTATCTCATTCCAATCAAGTTCTTTTCGTCTTATATATATCTAATACAATACATACCCACCTAAATTTTACATACCAACTTTCTTGACAGTCGTTTTAATACAAAGAAAAACGCTTCCAAAATGAAGGTATTTTAGATATAAAAACGTACATTAAACCTACTCAATAATTCACAGAAAAAGCTCATATTGAATAAATGTATTAAAGGATTTATGCAAGGCGCGGTCCATAAGAAATACTAGCTATCTTCAAAAGACGTCTCTTAAAAAGACGAAATAGACGAAGTATTTGAAAATACAAGACCAGCATTTTTTTTATTAGTAGTTATTGGCTTTGAACTAGCTGTCAGTAACTGCGAGTACTCTCAGATCTGTACTTTGAGTCTTTTTGTTGTTGTTACGGGTGTATAAATACCCTGTCACGTCCGGTCTGTGTTTTTGTTAGCTGTTTTCTTCTTTGTGTCGATCTGATGATTTAAACCCCTTTCAACTAATTTTTATAGTTTGTTCTTATGTTGTGATGTAACATCTGTGTCCCAGGTAAGGGGAGGGTTGAGCGCTCAAACATGTTTAGCCCCGCCACATTCTTTATGTGCCTGTCCCAAGTCAGGAGCCTGTAGTTCAGTGGTTGTCGTTGGTTCATATCTGTCATATTTGTTTTTCGTACATTGTTTTGTAATAAATAAGGCAGTTAGTTTTCTCCATTGAATTGTTTCATATTTTTCATGTCGGGGGGCCTTTCATGAATAGCCGACTATACGGTATGGGGTTTTCTAATTGTTGAAGGCTGTACGGTTGCCTATAATTGCTTACATCCACTTCATTTGAACTTTGGTGGATAGTTGTCTCATTGGCATTCATACCGCATCTCCTTATTTTTATATTTAACAGAACTAACTAACTTACTAAATCCGCAACATAAGCAACGGGGGAAAAAACTAAAAACAAGATTACCAAAACACTGGGGCTTAATTTCACAAAATCCTGGCTGCACAAATCTGTTTCAGAGGAAACCTGTAATTGCTTATAAAAGAAACGGGAATTTACAAGAACTATTGACTATAAACAGGGACTTTCTACACTTACGGGACTCGTCTCTATTGATTTTAATTAAAACTACGCCACCCATGTAAAGCTACCACCCAACAATAAACTTAGTTTCGTATCTCTGATATACGAAGCTATTAGTTATTTGCGTATTTCAAAGTACATTGTAATTTAATATTTTTTAATATAAAATCTGATTAATAGGCATTTACCATGACAAAAAATATAAGACTTTTAAAGAATGTTAAATTATTAAACTGAGACATTTCGTTTTGATGAACACTCCAGTCGTGCAAAACGGGTTACATATTGAACAAGATGGCGGCCACTCGAAATTTACTAACACAATACCTCAGAGTTCGAAGGTCTATATTCAAAAAAACTACCAGAGAAATCTTTTCAAAAACAGCATTTTGCAATGACAAAATGTATAAAATTTAATAAAAATGTTACTTCATTAAACTTGAACATATAGTTATGAAGAACACTTCGTAAATGTGAAATGATTTGCTATGAAGTCACGTGACATCAGTGACGGCACAGTTCTGTCTGCAAATTTGTATAGACATTGTTATAAGTGACCAGTCCCGTTAGTATAGAAAGTCCCTGCTATAAACCTTAAAATAATTGAAATGTGAAACACAAAAACACAAAACTTCTTATGACTGATGCAGCCGAAATCAAAACACCAGACCTAATGTTAGGGCTCATGGGTGAGTTGGATGCTTTAATCGACACACAGGTAGCCATCATTCATCTTTTTCCTATTTTCTGATATCAAAAAATGATTTTTTGATATCAGGAATTCGAATTTTTGTCGAGCCTTCGACTTTTGTCGAAAAAGCGAGACATAGCGATCCTACATTCCGTCGGTGTCGTCGGCGGCGTCCACAAATATTCACTCTGTGGTTAAAGTTTTGAAATTTTAATAACTTTCTTAAACTATCCTGGATTTCTACCAAACTTGGACAGAAGCTTGGTTATGATCATAAGATAGTTTTTACTGCCAGGAAACATTACATTCACTCTATGGTTAAAGTTTTTGAAAATTTTAATAACTTTCTTAAACTATCCTGAATTTCTACCAAACTTGGAAAGAAGCTTGTTTATGATCATAAGATAGTATCCAGAAGTAAATTTTGTAAAAAAAAAAATCCTGTTTATCCGTATTTTACTTATAAATGAACTTAGTTTTTCTACCAGTTAACATTACATTCACTCTGTGGTTAAAGTTTTTAAAATTTGAACAACTTTTTTAAACAATCTTGGATTTGTACCAAACTTGGACAAAAGCTTGTTTATGATTAAAAGCTAGTATCTAGAATTTTGTTAAATTTTTGTTCCATTTTTTCCGTATTTTACTTATAAATGGACTTAGTTTTTCTTCCAGATAACATTACATACAGTCTGCAGTGTAAGTTTTTAAAACATTTATTAGATTCATAAACTATCCTGGATTTTTACCAAACTTGGACAGAAGCTACTTACAATCAAAAGATAGTATAGGGAGGAATATTTTATTAATTTTTTCCTCATTTTGTTGAGCCTGCGATTAACAGCAAAAGTAGGCGAGACACTGGGTTCCGCGGAACCCTTACAAATTTTTGATATCAAAAAATCAATTTTGATATCAGAAAATGTATTTCTTGATATAAAAAAATCGTCAGTATTATTTGATATCAGAAAATCTATTTTTTGATATCATAAAATGGATTTCTTTATATCAAAAAAATGATTTTTTTATATCAAAAAATCGAATTTCTGATATCAAGAAATATAGATAATTTTCTGATATCAAGAAATATTTTTTTATATCAAAAAATCAATTTTTGATATCAGGAATTCAATTTTTTGATATCAAGAAATATTTTTTGATGTCAGAAAATAAGGAATAAATAGTTAAACGGCCCCTCATAGCATTGAACCCAAAGTGGAATAATAGTTATGGCGATAAATTGCGGAAACTTTTGTTCGGTCCTGTGTCCTTTCTCTAATGATATATTGGTTCAGCTCCTGAAATCAATACGAAAATAGGAAATGTAAATTAAATGCCGTGTGTTGGAAACTTACCATCTCCAGATGAAAGTGGTATTGTGAAGTTCTTTGGTACATCTTTACCATTATCTCCAGCCTCGAATACTGACGCGGAGACACTTCGTCTTCTAAGTGATTCATAGTTAGTCTAAAAAAAATCATCCATTTCATATCTTTTTCTACAATGTGTAAGCGAAAACATGTATTAATCTCTTAGAAAAATTAAAATTTCCAGTCTGTACATTCATGCGGGAGTCCACGATCGTGCATTGCGTTGTAAATGATCGATATAAACTTGAGCAGTAGATCTGTATTAGTCCCACATGTAAATTTTAAGATTTTTTTTCTCGAAATAAGCTTACTTTCAATATATATATATATATATTTATATGAAGAAATTAATATCATTTGATTTTCGGGTACTATTTTCACAAATACATTTTTGTAAAGACAATTATACTTTGATTTTTAAGGGGAGGAAACTCTAATGATTTTATTTTACAATGCAGATAAAAAAATACAATACACCAGTACGGTTACCCAATTTTTCCTTTTTTATTTTCTGGATTTTTTTTTAAATCGTCATCTTCTCGTATAATATTTTAAAACTCCATTTTTGTCTAGTCTAGCATCTTAATACCCGGTATATTATAATTTTGCACATGTATCTTCAAAACAAAGTTACCCCAAGGGTGTCTGGGGAATTGCAATATAGTCACTCTTGGTCTTCTTCAGACCGGCAGTAAAACCCTTGCAAAAGTGGGGCGTCCGTTTGGCTGTGCGGTATGTACAAGTTCGCAGTCACGTCCGGTATGAGTGGGGACGTTAAATCCGATGCCATGTGTAGAGAGAGTGTCACGCTCTTTGCACGTTAAGAACCCTTGCAACAACTCTTTGAGGGGTCCGTAGGTGGGCTTTTGCAAGGCATAATTTCTGTTCATATCTAATATACCCTCATTTTCCAGTGGCAGTCCAAATTTCCCCGACCTCCATCCTGGACGGACTCTATTACAGGACCTACCTATTGTATTGATTGTTAATTTGTTCTCGTCCTGAACATGCATGAAATATTTGGCACTGGACGTTAAGCAACCATGCAATAGCAGTACCTATACCTGTAACTTCTGGTATTGTCTGCTTTTCTGTATAAGCTTCTCGGAGACTTCATGGAATTTCTTGCTTGTAGAATCTAAATTTTTCTTTGCATCTAAACAAAATTTTAACAATTGGTTATAGACTGTTTTTAAAATTCACGTCTCCGTCTCCGGTTTTATGCCAGGTTGTTGGGAACCACCATGGCTTATCGATGGTTTGTAATCTTTACTTGACTAACCTAACTTAGACGGATTGTGGTGTTCGATGGATAGGAGTCCCGATGCGTGATTTGTACAAAAGTACACAAAAACACCTGTATCACTCAAAGTCATGAAAAGATTTTCACGAATTGTTTTTATTGAATAAAAGTACATAGACAAGTTATTGGTATTCAAATGGTAACTAACGTTGCTCTAGGTTAACACAAGCTTGCTCCTTAAATGTTAATTTACTTGTTTGAAATGACGTCTCAGGAAACTCTTTTTTGGAGACATAATAATCATTCACCAGTCTTTATATAAATTGAATACTCTGGTTTTCTCATCTTTCTTTTATCATTGACGTGACCTCGGATAGAAATAAGAATCCCCGTATTCATTACTTAGTCCTATTGTATTTCATTGGTAACATTATTATCCAATTGTTTTTCAAATAAAATTGTAATTCTTTGAACTACTGGTTCATGTATATATATGATATAAACAAGTCTAAATTGAAAACAACGTTCAAACCTAGATTGCGTTGGATAAAACCGCAATTTTATACGTGTGCATGCAAAACAAATTTCTTGTTAGAGGGTCTAAATACAGCACAAACAACATTTTCCAAAGACCAAAAAGTGAAAAGTATATTTTAACAAAACGCATTTGACTAACAGGTCGAACAACAAATGTTCTTAAACCCTGCTGACTGCCATTGGCGATTGCTAAATAAACGGATCACCGATGTAATAAATGGATCTTAATTAAAATTTAATGCTAAACAGAAAACAATAAACTTGCAGGAAAGATGATATACCGCAAACAAAAGGTGCAAAGGTTTTGTACACCATATCCGGATTTCGACAATTAATGTCTCTTCAGTGATGTTAGGAATCGAAACGGTATTTGGCCAAAGCCGGTACAATTTACCTCAATTAATAGGATAGACTCTTGAGATTATCATAGCAAGATCAAAGGAAAAATTCGTAAAATAGCGATAAATATACATATATTTACTACTACACTTACTGATTAATGCTTACCCGAGTAAAGCTTCTTTAATGCTGATTATTTGTTAAAGAAAATGATAAAGTTCACTTCAAGATGTTACTAAAACTTCATGATAAAACTCTTTTAACCAAAAACTTTAACCTTATACGGAACGGACGGACAAACAGACCGGAAAACAATATGCCTTCTTACTGTTGTATGCGGGATATAAAAATGTTGCACTGACGGTATGCAAAACCTTTATTTGAAAGAAATTTGAAATGATAACATGAAGTACAAGAAACGTTTTAGCCTTTAAATAAAGATAAACACATAAAATAAATTTCCATGCCCCACTAAAAACAATTATATGTTGTATATAACTGTTTTGTTTCGTTTTTAGTGGTTACTATTTATGTTGACACAAAAAAAACACGATAATATAAAAGGGCTATACCGGGCACAGCATGGCGAATGTACTAGAGTGCGACCACAAATTTCACCAAGAACAACCAAACGGTAATAAACTCATAAAATAAAATGAAAAAATAACTGATTGAATAGGATATTTATTAAAAAAGATGAAAACAATAAATCAAATTCAAATTGAATGGATTTGGGAAAATAAAAAAAAGTGTCTATGTCGGCCACTTTTCTCCCTATTTATCCAAAAATGCAGATATAAAAAATCTGAGTGTAACAAATACAGACAGAGAGCACTGTTATTTTTCTTTGATGGATCAGTGAAACGTAATAAAAAAGTTAGCTCACTTAAAAATACGGACTTCGACGACGACGACGACAGCACCTATAAGTATATTATTACAACGACATAAAACAGACAGTCTTAGAAGACAAATGAAAAAGTACAAGAAAAAAAAAATAAAAAGTACAAATTGAAAGGCAAAGGGAAACAAGACCAACTCAAAAAATTAAAACATGAAATACAAAAACAACAAAGAACATCTTATTGGAATTATATTGAAAATATGATATGTGGTATACCAGTTGATGACAACCCTACTACTACATCAAAGAGCTTCCCCAAAAATCTGTTCAGTTATATAAAAACACAAAAGTCTGAAAGCTCTAACATACCACCACTTCGAAAAGAGGGCTCACTATTTTGAATGAATAGTTCAAAAAAGCATTCACACCTGTAACAGATGATCCAATACCAGATAAGGGCATCAGTAAACATCCACAGATGCCTGATATTAAAATACAAAAACAGGGCATAGAAAAACTTCTAAATAACATCAATATCAACAAACCGCTGGGCCTGAACTCATCCATTGAAAAATTTTAAAAGAGTGTAAGACATCTATCACTCCCATCTTGTCAATCATATTCCAAACATCACTGAACTCTGGAAAGATCCCAGATGACTGGCGTCACGCAAGTGTATGTCCAGCATTCAAAAAAGGCGACAAACACGATCCTATAAACTATCGCCCCATATCATTGACTTGCATCTGCTGCAAACTATTAGAACATGTTGTAGCTAGTAATATAATGAAACATCTGGAAAAAATAAAATACTATATGACTTACAACATGGTTTTCGATCATCTCGCTCCTGTGAAACTCAGCTAATATCATTTATTCAAGATCTTGCAAATTCAAATAATAAAAACATTCAAACAGACATCATAATAATGGATTTTGCAAAAGCATTTGATAAAGTTTCACACCACCATCTCATGTATAAAATCGGTTTCTACGGTATAAATTGCAATGCATTACATTGGATTCAAGATTTTTTAACAAACAGAACACAAACAGTAGTCCTTGAAGGTGTAACATCAAATAAAATTCCTGTAACATCTGGGGTACCTCAAGGCACAGTGCTTAGTCCTATATTATTCTTAATATTTATAAATGATTTGGCAGAATATATTGAACATAGTACATTAAGATTGTTCGCAGATGACAGTATTATTTATAGGGAAATTAAAAAACCAGATGACGCATATAAATTACAGTCTGACTTGGAAGCGGCCGGCAGATGGGAGCAGGACTGGCTCATGCATTTTCACCCTGATAAGTGCAACATTCTCAGTGTAACTCAAAAACGCAAACCTTTAGACTTCACTTATAAATTACACAATCACTCTCTAGAAAAAGTTGACTCTACAAAATATTTAGGCGTAACTCTTCAATCAAATTTAAAATGGGACAAACATATCGATAACATGACATCAAAAGCAAATCAGTCTCTTGGATTTATTCGTAGAAACCTAAAAATAGCATCACCTAAAGTCAAAGCTCATGCATTTAAAGCTCTTGTCCGACCAAAACTAGAGTATTGCTCAACTATTTGGGATCCACATCAAAAACAGCAAATTTCACAAATTGAAAAAGTTCAGAGAAGAGCAGCGCGCTTCTCATGCAACCGCTTCCATAACACCAGCTCAGTTACTGAAATGATGACAGACTTAAATTGGTACCCACTTGAAATTAGGCGTTTACGATACAGACTTGTCTTCTTTTACAAAATTATACACGAAATTGTTGCAGTTCCTACATATAACCTTTTGATCCCACTAGACAATAGAACTAGACATAGCAATCCACACTCATTTAGGCAAATACAAACATCTAAAGACAGTTATAAATATTCATTTTATCCACGAACAGTTATAAATTGGAATCATCTGCCACAACAAATAGTATCATGCAGTACAGTACAGGGATTCAAGAGCATGATCTCCGAATCTGCTCTCATCCCCATTTTCTATCCCTAACTATTTTGTTATCAAATGTATATAGTTTTATCTAAATGAAATTTTCAAATGTACATACATTATTTTGATTTTTTGATTTTGTTTCTTTTTATTTTTCTTGCTACAATGTAAATTATGAAAATTTTATAGTCGACGCCCGGCGAATAATCTTCAATAATTGAAGGATCGCTAGAAACTTTAAGAAGAAAGAAGAAGAAAACAAATTTTTACATGTATAATTACTCTTTAGTGGAAGGTCTACTTGTCAAATCGTGTAAAGTAAGCTAGTTGAGAAAGTCAAAAGACTGAAAAACATTGCTAGTTGCAATTGAGAAAGACAAAAACAAAAGCCGATGACAAGACTCTCAATTGCACTCGATTAGCTTTCGATTATCGACAGAACTACACGTATCGATGTTTGCTAATTCAAATTTCATATTCAACTTTCTTGCTATAAGGACATTGGTATCGTGTACACATGGTTCTGAGATCCATGGATCCCAAATTTTGTTTAGAATAGCAAGTTTTTCCTTATTGTTCGGATGACCAGACTAAAGAAAACAAACAACATGTACAATGCATGTAATAGCCACATCTTCGAGATATATACAAATAAGAGAAAGTTATATCAAATAGTTCACAGCATCTTTGTATCTTTGAAAAATAAAATAACTTAAAAACATCTACAAAATTGAGCGAATTTCCCATACAGCAGTAGAAGGCCCTCTTTGCAATGTAAAATATAGTTGCATGCACGTCATTACATGACTCTTTTTGAACATAAACATGATACTCCTATCAAGAATTTTCGTGTGTTTCGGATTCCCAACTATTATCATGCAGGTAAATTCAAGTGATCATAATAGCATGTTGGAATATCATAAAGTTTTGAAAATTACTTTGGAAGAAGCTTTGAATCAAGCAATTTGTTCTAAAAAACATGCCTCCCAAAAAAAAACCAAAAGAAGAAACAGATGAATTGTCTCAACTCTGTATTCTTAACAGTTTTACTAAACGGTTTGAAGAGATGAATTTAAATGTATACAACTTAGAAAAAAAAATTGTTAACACAGAGATATGTCTGGCCTTTTTGTAATTTTGATAATGAAATTAAAATAGCAATACTTTAACATGTAAGTTATGCAAATATTCAAAGTCAATAAACCATGACTGAAAGTACATGGCTAAAAAGTAAAATAACAAAAATACCGAACTCCAAGGAAAATTCAAAACGGAAAGTCCCTAATCAAATGGCAAAAGCAAAAGCGCAAACCATCAAACGACGGGATAACAACTGTCATATTCCTGACTTGGTACAGGCATTTTCCAAACAATCTCCATGGAAATGAGATGTGCCGATGCTAATACAACTGCATAACAAATACCACTGACTTATCATATAAAGTCGTTCCCTTTAAACAAACCTAAACACAAATATTAACTTGTAAACTATGTAAAAGTTTCAAAGTCAATGAACCATGATGAGGGGGTGGGGCTATATAATCTCCATGGAAACGAGACTAGCGAATGTCAATAAATTTGCAAATATCATTGACTTAACATGAGCTGTTCATCGTAAACTGATCTAATCACAAACTAATACATGTAAACTGAGCAAAAGTTTCAAAGTCAATAGACCATGACTGAGGGGCGGAACCAAATATTCTCATTGGAAATGAGATGTGCGAATGCTTATACAACTGCATACCAAATAAAATTGGTCTACCACTTATGGTTCCCCTTGAACTGACCTAATCACAAACTAATACATGTAAACTAAGCAAAAGTTTCAAAGTCAATAGAACATGACTGAGGGGGCGGAGTCAAATAATCTTCATGGAAATGAGATATGCCAATGCTTATACAACTGCATACCAAATATCATTGACCTACCACTATTGGTTCCCCATAAACTGACCTAATCACAAACTAATACATGTAAACTAAGCAAAAGTTTCAGAGTCAATAGACTATGACTGAGGGGGTAGGGCCAAATAAATTCCATGGCAATGAGATGTGCCAATGATAATACAACTGCATACCAAATATCACTGACCTACCACTAGTGGTTCCCCATAAACTGACCTAATCACAAACTGATACATGTAAACTAAGCAAAAGTTTCAGTCAATAGACCATGACTGAGGGGGCAGGGCCAAAAAATTTCCATGGAAACTGGAAACGATATGTGACAATGCTAATACAGCTGCATACCAAATATCATTGACCTACCACTAGTGGTTCACCATAAAAGAGGGACGAAAGATAACATAAACTAGACCTCAATCACAAACTAATGCATTGTTGACGCCGCCGACGCCGGAAACAGCATACCTATGTCTCGCTTTTTGACTCCATCAAGGCGAGAAAAAAACCATTTTCGGTCAATTGGTATATTGTAAACACAGTAGCAAATGTGGTCAAATGTGATTTATGATCATTTATATATAATTAATATAATACAAACTTTCAAACAGCAGTAAAAGAATATTAAACTAGAAAACACCACACACGGGAATGGGCATCAAGAAGGTCCCTCATTTATTCGGAAAAAAATATAAAATATTGAAGAAATACAGACTGAACCTCCTCTTTCAAGAGAGGCGAAAGATACCAAAGGGACATTCAAACTCATCAGTCGAAAATAAAACTGACAACGCCATGGCTAAAAAAGAAAAAGACCAACAGACAAACAATTAATAGTACACAAAACACAACATAGAAAACTAAAGACTGAGCAACACGAACCCCACCATAAACAGGGGGTGATCTCATGTGCTCCGGAAGGGTAAGCAGATCCTGCTCCACGTGTGGCACCCGCCGTTGCTCATGTTAGTACAAACCCCGGTAATAAGTCTAATTCGGTAGATAATTTCGTGGAAAAGGGGTCGGGATTGTAGTTACGACATTTGGAATATATCCGCTATCATCTGTGAAACGGATATTCCATAACGTCTAACTAACTGGCTTTAAATAATGTCTGGATCGATCTGCGTAAAATCTTACTATCCTTACCTTTTCCCAGGCACTTGTCTCTATAAAAAAAAACCCTATATACTTCAAATGTAACATAGGTATTTTTTCAGAGACAATTAAATGCCTGTGTTACTAATGTTTAGATGATTCACGGTTTGTAAGGTACAATAATAACTGTACATTATATACTTCTGCATTCTATTTCAAGCCGTTAGTAAGTTTTATTTTCCACAGTTGTTGTAAATCAATGCAACGCTTGTCGTGTTAAACAACATTTCGTGTGGTTTTGGTTACATTAGGCTTAGTGTGTTAAACATTATGTGACAGATCTATTTTTAACATCTGCCAACTTATCACATATCTCTGACAAGACCATGTGACTCAGTAAGGCACGGAAGAGGGGAACTACATAACATTGTACATGGTTATAAACATTATGAAGGTACTTGATGAATCAATCGATTTAAAATCAATTGTCTTTAATGACATTGCATAATTTTCACAGGTACATGCATTTTTACAACAAAAAATACTATTCAAACTAAATATTTTGAGTTTTTATATTGACATCTCCCCTTCAATACACTTCTTCTTTGTAGCACATAATATCAATTCACTTGTCAACATTGGAAATATGTTTAATTTTTATTAATTCTTTGTGTATATCGACGAAAAGGAATACAGAATAGGTAAGAAAACGTTGTTTCAAAGAAATTTAAACTGATTAAAATCTGTTCTCTAATCCAACAGAAGTGATTGTTTATCACTTAGGCACGGTGCCACGGTGAAATCTACAAACATATTAATGATGGCTGCTGTTTTTGATGCAGAAACCGTGTACGCTGAATAAGACTGAACAAAAGTTTACAATTTATGAGAAAACTTTAGAATAACCAAATTATAGATTAGATATGGTTAATAATGTATGCATTACAAATGACTCATTGTGTGACATAATAATTATCACAACTGTGCAAACTTCAAAGTAGCCAATCCAAACTAAACAAATAATAAAAGTAGATCACTGTTATGTGAATTTCCCCATTGGCATATATATTATCTTTTATCCACTTATTTTCTTACTCCATTTTACATTGATTAGCCCATATTTTAAGAGTTATCTTCCATATCAACATTGGTATATAAATAAAATCAAATCAAATAATTTTATTGGTGTAAATTGCAATACAGGAATGATACCAGCTGACATTTACAAAATACAAAAATAGACAAAAATAAACAAAACAAATATACAGAGACATGTTATTACAAATAGACAGAGGTATATATTAAAATGGGACAAAATGGTAAAAAACATTAAATGGAAAAAATACTTTTTGATTTGAACACTTTTTTTAGTAAATAAAAATAACCCTGACGAGGACAAATTACATTGAAAAGAAACATTTCAATTATTGCAATTGTGGAATAGAAATTAGAGGTGGATTTAGGGAGGGGGAATCAGTCATCCGGGAAATAATTCACAAAATATTATGATCAGTCGTAGAACATGTAGAATAGTGTTCTTGTTTTAAAATCTTTAGAATCAAACCATCAGGAAGCTTGTATGAAGGATTTAGACAAATTGCACTGTATGGACAGTCTTACCCCCTTTTCAAAGTCCTGCATCCTCATCTGAATTACAAATCCAGGGGCAGATCCAGGATTTTAGGTTAAGGGGGGCGCAAACTAAAATTTTTTGAGGTAAAATTATCGAAATATTCTGTATTAAACTGAGGCCAAGAAGGTAGTCATCCTATTATATCTATGGGTGAAAGAACGTTCTGAAATGGGAGATATATATATATATCTAAGTTTTTTCAGTGAAAAAAAAGAAAATATAATGGTTTGTATAGATATAATTCCAATATCTGTGCATATATTTCTTTTGACAACTGAAGACTATTTCAATATTTGTCCATACACTGCTTAGTAAATACATACAAAGAATAAAGTATATTGACAATTATTTATTGATTTATTTCTTGTTAACTCATTCTTACATCTGATTAAAAATTCATACATTTTTCAAACCAGATGTTATGGTGAGAGACTGCTTTAAAAGAAACAGTACTACAATATTCTAGTTTAGAGTCTCAAGTAGTGTTGTATATTAATATAAAATTATTTGTAAGAAACCAATTTTGTTGATTTACATGGTTCATTCAATCCATGTAATTATATACCACCTAATCCATGGAAGACTTTGCAGCAAATGTCAAGATGAAGAGCAGCACTAAAAGTGCTATATGTACTTCAATGATATGTTGGTTGTTTTCTACTAGTTCATAAGCAATTTTCATTACCTGTATATTTAACCAGTATCCTTTCCCAACAATAACCCAACAATAACAATTTCTATTGATTTTTCATTGGTTGTTTGCCTAACTTCCATTACATGTACAATGATAAGTTTGTTTGCCTAACTTCCATTACAATGATAAGTTTAAAATTTCTACAGAAGTTTGGTTGAATTAATATGAACATTTACAATAATTTAAAAAATGTTCAAGTTCTCATGAAAATATTTATTCTATACGTAGTTTTTTAATGGTATGAGCTATTCAATTCATTGTTACAGATTATCATGCAACTTTTTTGGGCAAGCTTTGTAATTTTGGAACTGGAAATTTGCATTTATCTTGAGGATTTTCACCAATTCTGCTACATTCAACTGCATTAATATATCATCATGAGGTCAAAATACATGTAGCAAAATAAAGGCTAAATTAACCTCTTTAGCATGTTCAGATAAATTAGGTGACCAGAATGACAATGCTAAATTATTTCAAGGATTCATAAAATAAAATTGTTTATCATTCTCACAAAACACTCACTTATCAATCATGGTCCATGAAAAACAAACTTAAATTAAGAGCATAATCAAATTTCAACTGTTTAGGCTGTGGAGAAATGTGTTTTTTAAACAAGAGTTATCTCCCATAGAGGCACACAGTACACTACATACAAATTGATTCATTGAATTTGCATAGTGTACATGAATACTGATGATTCTTGGTAACTTTGGTCTGTAATTGTCTTTATCTGTGACCGTTTGGAACTTTACATACATGTATATGTTTACAGGTTTATATTGTTGTTAGTTATGGCCTTACCAATTTAAATAATAGGGCAAGTATATTTTCTCCCACATGTTCATGAATTAGGAGAACTTATTCAATACTAGTAGTCCTGTAATTTTAGATAGTAGAATGCAAGTTTTAAGTTCATAGTTTGTCTAGTAGAAAAGAATGAAAGTAACAAGCAATTTAAAATTACTTTTTGTAGTAAGACAATGAATAAAAATCAAAACTTCACAGTAAAACAAGAAGGAAAAGGATTATATTCCAGCTGTCAAGAGAAAGCTTCAGATGAAAACTATGGCACAATGTCTCAAGAAGAAATGTACATGACACCCACTGGACAGATTTTTTCACCATCTGCAGCATTTTCTATTGGAATGTATCCACACAAGGACTCAATGGAGGACACTGTTATTAGAAGAACTAGGTCACTGATACCTCATTCTGTCAAATGTCAAATTATACAACTAGCCCAGGACAATCCAAGAATCACACAAGGAGAGATTGCACAAATGTTTGGTATAGACAGAACAACTGTATCAAAAATACTAAAACGAAGACATGAATTTTTGGAGGAATCAAAACATACCACAGACTCATGTTCACCACCGAAAATAAGCAAATCTGACAATGTGGTAAATGACACTTTATGTAAATTTATAAATCTGTGGTATATAGAAGCCAAAAAGAAAAATGAACGAGTAACACAGTCCATGGTAAAAGATATGGCACAAAGCATAGCAAAAAGTTATGGAGTTTCTCATCTGTCAGCTGATAGCAAATGGTTTGAGGAATTCTTTGCAAAGCACAATATCAAAGAATCTGGTGAGTTTTAAACAAAGGCAGCATCATTATCATTTTCTTTGTTAGAAAGTTGTAGAAGAAAGTCAATAGATAACATAATTTTTGTTTATGAAAACACACTGACATTTTTCTTATAACTATTTTAATAACTATAATGTTCTATGTGTGGTTTTGCATTGATCTTTTATAAATAATATTTGCATTTCTAATATTTACAATTTCTTTTCAAACGAAACATCAAATATTTGAACTATTAAAATAGTTTTGATGTACCACAATTGTGAATTGTATTGTTGACAGATGTAAGTGGGTTTTGATATTATCAGTCAGGGGACTTACTGAAATAAGTGATTTTAAATCACTTATTTGAGTAGCAAATTGAAGTTTTGTCACAAATTGTGATTTTGTAGTTTTACCAAAATTTTAAACACATAGGTTTAAATAATATCTTTTCATTAATAAAATTGGAAAAAATTAACTTTTGCTTCTTTTATGTAGCAAGGTTTATGCCTTTGATGCTATCATTTATCTGCAAATTCTATTTTAGTTGAAAAATGCTATAATAATGGCTTTACATAATGAACTGATACTTTCTTAACAGATTTTCCCAGCAGTGGGAGTATTTTTCCTGTAAAGTTCAAGGTTTCATCTTTCAGATTATGTAATAAAATTCTACTGTTCATGATAAAAATTTCACTGTTTGAAGTGTTGAAAGTAGTGGGGTTATTAAAATAATGGTACTTAAATAAGTGATTTTGGGAAGGAAATTGAGGTATGATACTTAAACAAGTGATTTTAATGTCATTATCCTAGATTCAGTACAAGGTCATCACCTGAAATGACCTGGTCATCCTAGACAACACAGATGTTGGTTCTGATAATTTTAGAAACATAATTAGTCCCTGGATCATTAGTACTCTATATTTAAAGCTATAATAAAATTAAATCACTTCTTCTAGTGATTAATTTGTACTACTTAAATAGGTGATTATTAAAGAAAGACAACTCTTACTTCCAATCTTTATTGAAATAATGTTACTTAAATCAGTGATTTAGAAAATCACTCATTTAAGTAAGTCCCCTGACTGATTATGACTGCAGCATCAGAATAACAAATATATTGAACCATTTGTTAATTACAAACTAGAAATGTGTACTTAAAATGTATTCCTTATATGTATGCAACTATATTTTTTAAGTAGACATGCTATTTTTGATGGTGTTTGTAAAACAATCTCTTTGTTAAGGATACAAGCTATTTCAGATTGTGTTTGTAAAACAATTAATTTTTGAAGGATACATGCTATTTCTGATTGTGTTTGTGAGACAATCTGTTCGTAATACTGTTCTAGCTGTGCACATTTATCTTTCACTTTTTCTGTCACATGTTCTTGGTATGTCATCTCCTGATGAGCCTAAAAAGTAAAATTTAATTTTCAAGTTTAAAAAAAATATGATTAAAGGAGCTTATGGGTACTGAAATCATTATCTAGGACTAACCAAAATTTGCATTATTATGATTTTATATTGGAAGGACTCGTAAAAGTTCTTTAATATGCGCATATATATGTAAACTCTTTCAATGTAATTGTACATAATTAGTGCTGTATCCAAAATACTAACCCTCTGCATCAATCAGGTCTTCGTGCAAATCAACTGAAAACTTAACTTAACAGTAAATGAAAAAGCTAATACATTTGAAATCTTTTCAAATTGGTTCATGTTTATCAATTGTTGAGTAAAAAAAAAATCATTATAACAAATTAATTAAACAAATTTGCTGATATACCTGGTAGGTCCAGAAGGATAGAGCTCGGGTACAAATCTCCATAATGACCTCTGGCTTCTGTCCAGCAAGTACCATCTAAAAATACAAATAAACAGAACAATTTGACTAAGTTTGATCATTCAAAAGTGGAGTAATATTTGTATGAAGTTAGTATAAAAGGATTTTTTTAATGTATTTTTTTATTTATTCGGTGTAGACATAGAAGATCTGGTGGTAAAGAAAGAAGATCCCAGCTCCAGTGATGAACTTATTCTCATAGAGCCACCATATCAGTCTGTCATTGGTATGTATTCTCTTCTGAATTGGACAACAATAAAATTTAGTCAAGTAACTCTTTAATTATCATCTGGAAACCCAACTTGTGATGGATGGATGAACTGCATGTGCATCAAATATGACTTCCTCTTTAGAGGTGGGGGTATAGAAAGGAATTTTCATTATTGATGAAGAAGAGAAATAACTTTGAAGATATAGCAACCAAGGACACTAAACATGCTAAATGCAATTTGTTTTATAAATTATATTCATATACAAAAAATGTATAGAAGTAAGTCAGTGCGTTTATATATACAATAAGCCCAGCTCAATGTTGCCCCTAGTCTAGAAATGTTGTATATAAAAATAGATTTTTACAAAGACTACCAAAGACCTGTCCTTGACACTTAATTCTTTACTGATACATACAGATTTGTACTGCTCTGAAGGCTGCAGGTCAATTCTTATAATATCAAGGTTTGTAGCTAATCTAGTTTCACCTTTAAAAGAACACAAAAACAAAGATTGACAATTTTTAATGCTGCATTTTATGTATAATCCTTGAATGTTCTTAATTGTTCATAATGCAAAATCCTCAATATTTATTTGTTTAAAAAGGGGTTTGATTCTATTCAAAAGTGAATTGCTAATAATACATAAAAGCCTAACAGGAATCACCCAAATATTTGGCACTGTCTGCCCTGTTAAACACTAGTCCGATGCCCTAGACTAGTATAATTTTATTCAGACTAGTAAGTTTTTGCAAAACTTGTTTAATAGAGACATAAGGAAAATGTCTGAATATTGGTCTTCGGACTAGTAGAATGAAAAGATTTCATTTGAGACTGTTGACAGTACAACCAACCACATCAACTACCAACAATCAACTCCTTTTAAACTCTTAACCTTATTCCTGTGTCATTTTAAAAAGAAAAGTATATATTTATTACATGTATTCAAAATCATGCTTTGAAAATATAGTTACATATATATATCTAACATCCTGACATCTAAGGATTCATTGTATTTCAATCCAAAAGACTGCAGCTGGTTCAAATCAGGGGTCATAAGAACAAATAAAACAGGTTAAAACATTTGAGTAGTCAGTTTTGTACACAACAGGTAGTGACTTACTATTTGAAGGCATAAGTATCATACAATTTTTTTTATATTGAATCAGTCAATTCAACTTACATGACACAATATCACACACTATACCCCCTCCAAAAAAAAAAATTATCTTCAATTTTGACCCCCATTTTAAAGAAAAAAAACCCTTTTACATCCAAAATAAAATTTTACCAACATTTTGTGTGATTTTAACTTCAAAATTAAGAAGAAAAAAACACACTTTGCATTTATACCCCATAAAAAATAAAAACATTTTTTGTAAAGAGCACACGAAAACCTTAATCCTGGGTTTTTATAAAACTCATTTTTCCCCTAAGGGAGTAGTATAGTACTTGTACTTTTTTATAAAAAAAAAAAAAAAAAAAAAAAACGTTATTAAAACACCCAAAAAAAAAAACAAAAAAAAAATTTCAAAAAAAAAACAAAAATAAAAAAAAAGTCGGAGAACACACATGAAAAAATTCTGTTGGATTTTGGAGAAAAAAATTTTTTAGAACCCCAAGAAATGGTAAAGATAGTAAAAAGCTATTTTGAGTTCCCATAATTTTAGGTAGCATTTTGTTAAATTTCATCCAATTCTGAGCTGACTTTTCAATGCTATATTTAGAAACGGTTATGCATAACCGGGAACTTTCTAATATGATTATTATTGTTTTCTAGGTCTTACTTTTTGTAAAAGTCACTTTGCATCGTCTTTGTCATCAGTTTTGTTTGTCGTCTGTAGCGTCGTTTTTTAAAACTTAGTCATTTGTAATTCTTGTTCATAGAAAGAACCTGTTATTTCTTCGCCTTTTAAATCAATTATTTTATAAGTAAAAGGAATTGTATTTAAAACTTTTCAATTACAAATATTTCTTTAGTCCAACGAGTAGTATAACCCTTTTCAAATTTACCCTTTTTTTGTTATTCTTACTCTATCTCCGACTTGAATTTAGGTTTTTAATTTTCTCTTCCTTTTCTGGATATAAATTTTTATACACTGTTAATTCATTTTTAATTTACTTGCTTGAACAGGTGTCATTTTAATTGAAGAATGTACTGTATTATTATAATTTTAACTAATTTATCTAATATATCATAATATTTTAAAGTTTCATTAGCAGTAAAGTATTTATACATATGTTGTTTCATTGTTCCTATCCATCGTTCCACTACACTGGATTTTCTTCATTCTCAGTTGAATATAACTTTATGTTATTATCTTTTAACAATTCTTTTACTTGTCGATTATAAAATTCGGATCCTTTATCTGACCAAATATATATTGGTTTTCTTTCTTTAAATAATGTTTTAAATGCTTCACTCACTGCTACTCCTGTTTTATTTTTCAAAGGGCTTAACCAACCATATTTACTAAAAACATCTATAACTGCTAATAAATATTTATAGTGTTTATTTTGTTTTGAATATGGTTGCATATCTATTAAATCAACTGCCCATGTTTGATCTATTGAATGAACATAAACACGTCTTTTAGGAAAAGATTTTACAACTCTATGATGTAGTTCATCTGCTAATTTATTTGTTAGATTTGTTTTAGACATTTTGAAGTAACTAAAATGTTTTCTTAAAAAATGGAGGCAAAAAGGATAAAATTTTATCCAAGCGAGGAGATTCATATAAACTTGTTTTGACAAAGAATATAAACATAAAGCAAGTATTTATGTATTTAATTATAAAATTAGTCTAAAGGATGAAAAACCAGAAACATTTACAAATGCTTTTGATCACATGATAGATTATTCTATAAAAGATTACCCTAATGGAAGAATTAAAATAGTACCTATTCATGAAATCATAATTGCTAAACATAAAAGCTGGCCTATAAGAACATATAATACAGTTAAAAAGTTATTCATGGATCAAATGGAAAGATTATTAAATAGTGCTGAAGAATTAAATTTAGAAGAAGTTATTTTTGAAGTTACTATTATACCCAATAAAAGAGGAAAAGGTAAAGCTTTAAAAATATTAGATGTCATAAATAAAAGAAGTATTATCAAAATAAAAATGATGATACAATATGTTTATCAAGGGCAATTGTAACTTCTTTAGCTTCAAATAAGTTATTAAAAGATTTTACAGATTCTCAATTAAAACATATCAATGAAAGTAGACCATTACAAAAAGATTAGCTGAAGATTTGCATAAACAATCAGGAGTAGAAATAAAAGAAGAAGGAAATGATTTGGAAGATTTAAAATTTTGAAAATTATCTTAATATGAGAATAATTATTTTTACATCAAATAGTACAGAACATATTTTATATAATGGTAATGAAGAATACAACGAACAAATATATTTATATTATCATGATGAACATTTTGATACAATAACAAACATAACAGGATTTTTAGCAAAACGTAGATTTTGTAAATTATGTTTAATTGGTTATACTGAACAACATACATGTAAAGATAATACAGTAACAACTATTAGAAAACAACTTGTTTGTGAAAATGTAATAAAACATATACAGGTAAAACCATAAATGTGGTGAAAAATATGTTTAATATGTTACGAAAAATACACGGAAAGTAATGAAGAACACTTATGTTATATGAAACCATCAGTACCAAAACAAGTAAAAATAATAAATATATATATTTTGATTTTGAAGCAAATCAAGAAACAGGAATACATATAATGAATTTTGTATAGCTTACGATTTAGAAAATATTTACTGTTTTAAAATAACTATGTAAAAGTATTTAAATGTGATTTCAATATTGATAATTTAAACTTGTTAAAATTAGACATAGATGATTGTTTTAGTGATGTAGAAAAATTAAATATGAAACCCTATAGGAAATTCTGTAATAGACAACTTTTGTAAATATTTCATAAGAGACAAATTTAAAGACTACACTTTTATTTCACATTATGGAAAAGGTTATGATATGCAACCGATTTTAGGATACATTGTAAAAATAAAATTGAACATAACATAATTTCTTCTGGACTAAAATTAACAGCTATGTTTATTAAAGGAATAAATTTAAGATTTATAGATTCAATAAATTTTACATTGTGTGGATTAGCTGCTTTCCCAAAAACATTTGGATTTGAAGGTAACAAAGGATACTTTCCACATTATTTTAATACAACAGAAAACCAAAAATACAAAGGTAAATATCCTGATAAAAATATTATGGTTTTGATACTATGACTACCAAAAATAAAAAGAATTTGACAAATGGTATGAAACAAAAAAGATAAAAATTTAAATTCTATAAAGAAATATTTTATTATTGTTTTTGGATGTTTTAATTTTGTCAAAAGGTTGTACATTGTATAAAAATTATTTTAAATATAACCAATAATTGTATTGATCCATTTCAATATATTACAATTGCTCAATGTTGTACAAAATATTTAAAACATTAATGTTAACAAATGAAACAATTGGAATTCACAAAAGATGACAATTAAAGAAGTACATTCACAAAAATCAATACAATGGTTAGAGTATATTTCTTTAGAATATAATATAATGATTCAACATGCTAAAAAAGGAGGTGAAAAGAAATTATTCATTAATAATAAATGTTATAAAGTCGATGGTTATTATTATGATAGAGAAAATAAAATGCGTAATGTTTATGAATTTTATGGATGTTATTGGCATGGATGTACAAAATGTTATAGTCCTGAAGAAATATGCAAAAAGATAGAAATAAAAAACTATGAAAGAGTTATATGACCAAACTAAAGAAAGACTTAAAACTATTGAAGATTATCTAAAACCAAATGTAAAAATTCATACAATATGGGAATGTGAGTTTGATCAACAAAAATATCCTGAAGTTGATCCACATTTAAAACCTATTGATAAAAGAGATGCATTTTATGGAGGAAGAACAGAAACTATTCAATTATACAATAATCTTTCTGATTTAAAAGGTAGATATGTAGATTTTTGTTCTCTGTATCCATCAGTAAATAAATATTGTAAATATCCTATAGGACATCCTATTACATATACAGATATTTCTGTAGATGATTATATAAAAATAATTATTTCGAATAATGAAATGTAAAATATTACCACCTAAAGGATTGTATCACCCTGTTTTACCTTATAAACAATTAACTAGTGATAATACACATAAATTACTTTTTGGATTATGTAGAACATGTATGAATAAAATATCTTTTAAATGTAAACACATAGATGATCCTACTTTAAATAAACATGATAAAATACATGAAATAAAAAGATGTAAAGAATGTAAAAATATTAAAATGAAAATGTATACATTCTAATGAGGAAAGAGTTATAGTAGGAACTTGGTCTACAATAGAAATAGATAAAGCAATAGAAAAAGGTTATAAATTACAAAAATATATGAACTAGAACATTTTGAAAAACATCTACAGATATATTTAAACTTTATGTAGATACATTTATGAAATATAAACAAGAAGCTTCAGGATGTAAATGTGATCCTAAATATTGTAAACCTGATTGTGAGAACGATAAAGAATGTAAAACCAAAATACAATATATCATAGATAATGCTGCTTATAATCTAGATATTGACAAAGTTAAACACAATTCGGGATTAAGATTTATAGCTAAAATATGTTTAAATAATTTATGGGGACATTTTGGTATGAGAGATAATTTTACACAAAAGAATATTGTTTTACTTTAGAACATATAACTAAAATAGTATTTAATGAAAATATAAAGATATAAGTACCATGATATTAGATGAAAATATTGTATTAACTGAATATAAAGAAAAGAAGAATATTCTAAACCTAATCCAAGTGTAAATGTTTATATAGCTTTATTTACAACAGCACATGCTAGATTAAAATTATACGAATTATTAGATATTCTACAAGAAAGAGTTTTATACATGGATACAGATTCTTGTATTTACAATGATGATGGTTCTGAAGCATGTAAAAAGTAGAAAATATGATGGGAAGTAAATTAGGTGATTTAACAGACGAAATTGTTTCAAAACACAATGCTAATCACATAAAACAATTTATATCTGCTGGTCCAAAAGATTATTCAATGAAACTAGATACAGAAAAACTAGTTAGCTGTTGTAAAGGTTTTAGATTAAATGCTGAAGTTGAAGAAAAGATTACATTAGATAAAAAATAAAAATAGTTACTGATGAAAATGAAAAATATGAAACTGTAAAATATGACAACATAAAATAGGAAAAGATCATCAACTTAAAACAGTTAAACAAGTTAAAGCTTATGATTATATGTTTGATAAAAGAATGGTATGTTATGAAAATGAAAATCTAATTAGAAGTTTTCCTTATGGATATTAAAAATATATAATTTAAATTTTTATTTTAAAAATGATTGAAGCTTATACCGAGAAAGATGATCCTTATGCTAGAGTTATATTAGGAAAAATAAAATTATCAAATTATCAGATATGTTGTTTAAGAGATGATGGAGAATGTCCTTTGACATCAAAACAAATGGAAGTAATGGAAAAGTTTAAAGGTAAAAGTTATCTAAGTTTCCTCCTGGTTGGGATGCTTTCATTAGACCTGACAAAATTTATGAATATGTTTTGAAAAACCATGTCCTGAAATTTAATTTATTTTGTTATTTCTTTATAACCCTCTTTAAAAACTTTAATCAAAGGAATAATATTTTTAGATTTAAATGTATCATCGCTTCGCTCGCTTATTTTAACTTCCAAACAACAAAACCTGTTAAAACCATACCACCAACAACAAATGCAATTTCTCTATTTTTTGATCTTCTGATGGTGTATAAAATCACTTAGTTTAGGTTTGGGTGATAATGGTGTTAATTGTTTACTTGTAATGTAATAGTATTGTTTCATTGCTTGGTCAACATCTTCAAAAGTCTGAACCGCATGATGTTCCTTTTGTAATTGTTCATTGATAAAATCTAATCTTTGTATTCTTCTTTTATTCCAATCTGCTTGTGCTTTTCTAATTTTTCTATAGCTTTATCATGTCTTATTTTCTCTTCATTTGCATTACTACCCATATGTGAAAATAAATAATTACTCCCGAAAATGCAAAAGCATTTGTTATTGCCCCACCAAGCATCATTGCTAAAGCACTTGCCATTTTATTAGAGCGACAAGCGATTCCTAAAAACAAAATAAAAATAAGTAAGCAATCAGTTTATTACTTCATGATATCAGCAGGTATAATACCTTGCTTAATCAACATATCTTTTGTTGCCATTGCAAACAATATATCAATGGATAACATAAAATATCATTCATGTTAAAATCTACTTTTGGTGCTGACCTTCTAAATACTTTTTACCTATTTCTGCATATCCAACTGTTAACAATGTTTCCACTCCAGCATGATATAACATATTTGCTATTTGTTTTCCGTCTTTTGGTGTTGACATTTTAATGCACTAAATTTTAAATTCTCACTTTGCTCTTAATTAAATTCAAAAGGATCAATTTCTTTCTTTTGTTTTCTGGTTTTGTTATTTCTTTAATCATTCTTTCTGGTTTCTTACTTTGGTTGTAAAAACAATCCCAATCCAACAATACCTATAGAAAAAGTGCAAATTTGTAATCAACTTTGGAACTGGAGTGTTTCTTGGCAGAAGGATATGTTCGTTTGATTCATAATCTGTTTCTGTATCAGAATCTTTTGTTATTTGTTTGATTTTGAATTTTCTTTTTAATTTTTCCACTTCTTTTTTTCTCAATTCTGCATTTCTTATTCTTACTTCTGCACCTTTCTTACCAGCAGCTACTCTTTTTGGGTCTTTTGGTTTGGGTTTTTTAAAAGGGGACCGTTCGCTTCGCTCGCTAAATACTTCTTTTTTTTCTTCTTTGTTTTCTTTTTGTTCAGGATTTTCATTCATCATTTTTTATGTCATTATTTTCATCTTTTTTTCGGAAATCGAGCGAAGCGAGTGGTTCGATATGTCTTGCTGTTGTTAATATTGCAGTAAAGGAGCAAGATACATTCCATATCTATAGTACAGTTCACAACATGTATTAGTTAAAGCATTATTGATAAAAGGATCTTCCTCTAAGTCTTGTATTAAAATTGGTGGATTAACAACTTTGAAAACTTTGATACACCCATGACATATAAATTTATAAAAGAGTTTCCTAATGTCTTAGTCATACTAGCTCCTAATCTAGCTTCATATTTACAGTATAGTTTGTTTATTTGCTCTGTTGTCATTTTATCAATATCTGACAGTTGTAATTCTTTACCCAGATATTGTTTACTACTCCACCAGCAACAACGGATGATAATCTTTCGCGTTTTTTTCTTGAGGGAACCGTTCACTTCGCTCGCTTCATCATCAATATTTATGTTTTCCATAATTTGCTCGCTTAATAATTCTTCAGCATTCATTTTATACGTTTCAAAAAACGGATATAATTTATTTTTAACTTTAAAAAAATTAAATACAACATATCCAACCAATGATAAGACTGCAGTGTTTGTTGCAATTGTTAGTATTTCCAACAGCATTGCTTTTTTTTTTTTTATTGCTTATTTTGGTTAAATTACTTAAGAATTACTTAAGCATTACTTAAGCATTATTTTGCTTATTTTGGTTAAATTACTTAAGAATTACTTATTTTGGTTAAATTACTTAAGAATTACTTAAGAATTACTTAAGCATTACTTAAGCATTACTTAAGCATTACTTGAGAATTGCTAATCAATCAACCAATAATCAGTAGGTTGATCTGTCTTTAATATTAATTTACGATGTTTCTTTTTTAAGTTCTTCCTTTATTCTTTGTCTTTCTTCCAAAGTAGGAATAACATCATTTTCTCTTAGGCAATTATCAAAACTATCTCTATCTTTTGTGTAGAACATGCATAACCATTTTGTTTGTTCTCTTAAATCTTTAAAACAGAGTTGTATCTCTGTGAAATGACCCACACTGATTGTTCCGCATGTCTTCCTGAAAATGCAAGCTCGGACAACATATCTTTTTCTTTGTTAGTTCTTTTGTTGCACTGCAGTCATCAATGATATATAATGTTGGATGACCAGCATATTTTTAAAGAACATTCTTAGTAGTTCTTGTAGCTTCTCTTCTTCATAAGGGAACCGTTCGCTTCTCTCACTTCAACAATAGGATTAACAATTATTAGATTTTTGTTTTGGTTTTCTAACATCACCAATCCATTCACGATTTTTGTATGCTTTGTTCCATTGGATGGTTGGACAAAGTATGACTATATATTTGAAAACTCCACTATATTCTCCTTCTAATAAATCAAGAACAAACTCTGTTTTCCACATCCTGTTTGTCCACATATAATAGCACAATGGGGATATTTTGGTAATTCATAAAGGGAATCGGGTGTATTTCGCTCCGCTCGTTTGTTTCCATTTTTAAGGGAACCGCTAGTAATTAACTTCTTTAAATCTTCCATCTTCAAAATTAATTTGTGCATCCTGGATTACAAACAGATAAACATTTATTGATTTATTTGCTCCTGCTGTTTTAGTTATTTGGATTGTTATACCTTCAGAGGCATTTTCAATTCTTCTACCTGAACCGTGTAATGAGTTGTCATCTGTTGAACGTAAATCTAACCATAATGCATAATTAGTTGTAAGATATTTTTCTAATGTTGTATAGGATAAATTTAAATCCTTTAAAACTTCTTCTGTTGTTTTATTTCTTTTTGAATTTAAAGCAAAGAATTTATTTATTTCATCCCATTGTTGATATGCTTTCATTCCTTGACTGTATAGTTGATTTGGAACACCTTCTATTGTCATTTCTACTTTTGTTATGTTAGGATTATAATAAGTTTCGGTACTTGTTCTTTCAGGATCTTCGAACAACATTAGAATTCCTTTCATACTTCTAGCTGGAACATTTAAATTTATATTCCACAATGTATCAGATTTGTTTTTGGTTATTTTTCTATGTCTTAGTATTCTATCGTACAAAATAACCATCTTACCATTAACTTGTTGTCTTATCTGTCTTGCTAATTCTGCATCAGTAACCATATCAAATTCTAAACAAATGTTTTGATTGTATAACTTGCAGATGTATCTGTTGATTTAATAACATTGCTATAATTATTAAATGTAAGTTCATATTCAAGTCTATCACCAAGACCTGCTTGATAAAAAGGCATATGAGTTTCTAATAGTTCAAAATCAAGTGGGATACAAAATCTTGCACCATATGCAGTTGCAATTGCTTCATCACCTATGTCTGATGATTTATCATCCGCACCAACTCTGTGTTTTAACATGTTTGCTTCACCAATTCCTTGGTATGCCATATTTAAACGTTCAGATGTAGATTTCCATAAATCAACATAACAATGATAAATATCACTATCATCAATTGACATAATTTCATTTCCACTTATACGAATTGTTGTTTTTAACTATTGTTCTTCCTATGTTTTGATATATAGTTGCATTGTCGTCTGTAGATGTTAGTTCTATTTCAAATGCCAATCTGGTTGTTCCAGGAACAATAACATCATTATTGCTTAGATTGGGGAATCTCACTAATAGCTGTTGATTTTGATCAATAGTTGAAGGATTATTTGTTATTGATACACTTTGACGAATACCTTTCACACCACGGGGTTCTCTTATTTTTCTGTAAGGATTTAATTTGTTTCCGTATGCTGACATTTTAAGGATTAAATTTGTTATAAAAATAATTCAATTACCACTGATACTAGAGTATTGATACATAAAGGATTATTAGTCATACTAATAAAACTTATTATATCTCCAGCCTTAACTTCAAAAGGTGTATAAAAGTTATTAAAACCGTGTGTAACACCTTATCCAAACTCATTTTGTAACTAGTTGACTTATCATTAATCATCATCTTAATGGTTATAATATCTGTGCTTGTTCTTAAACTTACTAAACTAATACCCAATATTTGTCCTGGAAAGTTCATTAAATAATAACCACCACCATCACCAAAATTAAACTTTTTATTTCCATGTATTGGACCATCAATTCCAGCATATATACTTATTATTTTTCTGTCTGGTTTATTTTAATATTATCAACTATATTTTCAACATTTAAAACTCTGATGCTTAGGGCAGCGACACTCCGATGTAAATTTTTATCCTTAGTATCCATTGTTTGAAGCTCACTCTTCATATTTAATATTTCCTTTTTATTTCCGATGTATCTACGTTTTTTTTTGACACCAAGTATGCTCATTTTATTAAATAAATTATATAACTTCTAAAACACAATTAATTGGTAAATGATTAATTATCTTGTTATTATTTTTGTCTCTAATTTCTAATTTCAATTCTGTTATAACATCATTTACTAAACACTTATATTCTGGATGCTCAAATCTCGCTGTTATAACTTCACCAAACTCTTTATTCTCAACTGGAATAACAGCCAATAATGTACTTGGCTTACCATCAAGATAATTATGAGAAGTGCTAACTTGTTCCAAATGGATATATAATGATTTATGGATAGCAAAATCCACAAATTTGTTTCCATAATGTAATTCATTAGGTTCAATTTACGTTTATTATTAAATCCTAACATATTTTTCAAATCTTCATTTATCTTTAACTCAATAGGAGTGTTTAATGACGCAATACCATTTGTTTCATTTACGGATAATACAATATCTTTTTTTTTAAATTCATCCGCTATTTGTTGGAAACTATAATAACCATCTTTAATCCTATGAACTCTTTCTCCTGTTGGTCTTATAACTCCATCATAAACATTATACCAACCTACACTATATCTTATAGATTTTAAACCAATACGTTTATTTCCATCTCTGTTATCAATGTATTGTTCTAAGTTTATTGTATTATCAATATTTGAAATAGTGTGGTACATTTTAATATAAAAAATGATAACAAAAGAATTTAAATATAATCCAAATGTATCATATAATCCAAGTGTTAAGTATTCTAAAAAGATATAAATCTTGTCGATCAAATAATATTTGTAAATCAAAAGAAAACTTTAAAACAGCTTTTCCCGATATATTTCAAAATATCAAAACCCATCATTACACACCAACGAACCATGGAATACATGGATTCATTCTTCGTTTGATTGGTGGCAATGTCAGTTAAACTTTGCAGTCTGGTGTGCAAGTACAGGATGTGGTGTTTCTTATAATGGTCATATACAAAACACTTCAAATCTTACTAAATCACTTTATACATTTCATTTATATTATTGTATTGCCAGAATTTTAAAGAACTTAAATCACCTTTACCAACAGATTCTTCTTTCTGTTATTACAAAAATCCATATGACAAAGCTGCATATCAAAAATTATGCAATGAATTTGATGTTTCTCCAAATACAGATTGGAGACAAAAAGTAGAATCATCATCTAAAGGATTAGGAACTTTTCTGAATATTATAAACCAAGTGGTGAATACAGATATCATCATTCGGGGATGGTCCCTTCTTTAATATTCATGATACAATTCGTCATACAAAAGATATAAGTATGGCTTGGACAACATTTATATTAGATAAATCAGAGGGTTTTACAAAAGCAGGTATTGAACGTATCAATGAAAGTATTAGAATGTTTGTATGGGCATTATTAGGGCACAATCTCAAACAAGGGTAGAAATATTAAAAGTAGGAACAGGATTTGATGCACAAAACAATTCTTAGCAAATGTACAAGATGTAATAAATAGTCCTATCGATTTACCCACCCAAATATCGAATTATGAAAATGTTTTAAAATACGCAAGAAGTAAAGTTGATTATGCTTATGGACTTGGTTTATATATGTCTCCAAGTGATATGGTAATACAAATTGGAAGTATTGTTGGTTATAATAATAAAATTATAATTGCAACAGAAAATCAAACACTCGGTTTAAATGATGATTTAAATAATAAAAATTTTGATTTTACCGGTCTTGATCCTGTCGATTTCCAACCGATTCAACAATCTCAATCAGAACCAAAAAAATCAGAACCAGTTCAAATAGAACCAACACAAAAAAATGAATATGACGAACACGAAGATAATAAAAAAGCAATAATATTTGGAAGTATTGTATTAGGTATTACAGCACTTATTATTTATAAAATTTATTAATTTATTTTTTTAAATATTCCCTAGCAGCAGCATACAATAAACCAACAACCAAAACAAGAAAAGCAAATAAGTTGTTTGCAAACCAATTTACTACGTCTTTTGTTACAGACAATAACCAAGATACAATAGAACCTATAATACCTGGTAATGCAGCTGCTAATTTTCCTGCAAGAAAAGATAATAGTTTTCCAAGATTTTTTAATTGTTTTTTTATCCAGTCTTGTACACCACCTTTTGATGATGGAGGAGGAGGAGGAGGAGAAGGAGAAGGAGAAAAAGTAGTTCCACCAGTAAATGTTTCTACTATAACACCAATAATCATTCCAAAAGCAGTTAAAATACTAACTATTGTAATTCCTTGTTCTCTGAATAATGTTCTTATTCTTTCACCTAATGTTGTGTCTTCTTTTAATACTTTACGTATTGTCTCTTTAATTCTGTTTACTTGACTACGTAGTTTTTCTTTATTAATATTAATTACTTCTAGTCTCACACTTCTCTCAGATTCCAACTCTCTTATTCGATTACTTATTCTATTTATTTGAGATTCATCATTATCTTCTTTAGCTTGTTCTAATTTGGTATTTTCTTTTGCTAAGTCTTTTTGTTTCATTCAGTTTTGCTAATTCATTTGTAATCTCTTCTTTTACTGATGTCATTGCACTGATTACACCATCCATCTCTCTTTTTGTCATATCTGTTTGTGTTTCCATTTCTTTATAAGTTGCCCTTCTTCTATAAAAGAAGTTTCCATTTCTTCGTAAGTTGTCCTTCTTCTATAAAAGAAGTTTCTATTTCTTTTACATATGTTTCTGAATTACTTGCTGTTTCTAATAATTCTTGTACTTCTTGTTGTGTAGATATTTCTTGTAATGGAATTTCTATATTATTGAGTTCACAAATTGGACCTTCATTTAACATTTTTGAAACTCTGCTCTACTTTTATTGTTCTTTCAGATATTTTATAATCGTCTACACCTAAAACATCTCTAATAAAATTAACACCGTATTTTATTTGAAGAGTGCTAAATTTATAAAATTTTAATACTCCTTTTGATAATATGTTAATGCAATTTCCTACCATATTCATCTCTTACATACAACATTGTTCTTCCATTAAAATTTTCTTTTTCTTCTTTGGTAAAAAAATTTTGTAATTTTGTTTGAATATAATTCATTATTTTGTTATAAAATCTTTTTATAATTTTTTGATAATTTCTTTTCGCGAATTTTAGTGTCATTGTATGATAAATCTCTTAATACCTCAATTTCCTTATTTATATTATTTTGAAACTCTTCATCATCTTGAAAAGACGTTTCTTCTTCTTCTTCTTCATCATAATCATTATTTTTAAACTCAGGATTATCAAACTCATAACCTCCTTCAGCCATTTTATTCATCTAAAATATTAGATAATAAACAATAAAAGAACCTGTTAAAAACAACTTAAGATAAAAATAATTAAATTTTTATTTAACATTATTTTACATTTTTACTAATTTTTCTTTTGTTTCTTCATCCATTTATTTAATTAAAATTGATTCATAGTTTGGTGGATTTCCGTTATCAACTAAAATTCGTATAACGATTTTATTAAAGAAAATCAAAGATTTTCCATTTTTTTTAATTCGTTTTTACTCTATTTTCTGTTTCCTCAATTAGTTTTTTCTTTCATCATCTGGTAAACTTTTTAAAATTACTTTTTTTTTATTTTTTTTCATCTCATTAAATTTTTCTAATTCATCTAAAATAAGTTTAAATTCATCTGCACTTATCTGTCCGTCAGTTAAAGATTTTGATATTAAATCTTTTATGCTGTTTAACTTGCATTCTGCCATTGTTTTAATTTCATAATGTTTTTTTGATTTTGTTGTCAACTTTCTTCTAATTAATTTAACTAGACCTCCTAAACTTCCACATACAACAGCTGCAATTTGTATGGGAAGAAAGATAGGAAAAGCAATTCCTATACCAGCTAAAACAACAGATGTCGAAATTAAACTTGTATCAACACCATCAGTAACATTAACTCCGCGTTTATATTTTTTGTATAGTGATTTTCGTTTATCTCTCTCATTTATTAATGTTTTTTCTATTTCTGTTATTTTTTGTAGTCTATAATTTTGTCCATCTTCTGTAGGTAATTCTGGATATAATGGTTTATCCATTGATAAATCGGGAGCTGTAGGTTGTTTCATTTTTTAAAGTAAAAATTGATTTTTTTTTTTTTCTCCAAAATCCAACAGAATTTTTTCGCGGTGTGTTCTCCCGACCTTTTTTTTATTTTTGTTTTTTTTTTGAAATTTTTTTTTGTTGTTTTTTTTGGGTGTTTTAATAACGTTTTTTTTTTTTTTTTTTTTATAAAAAGTACAAGTACTATACTACTCCCTTAGGGAAAAATGAGTTTTATAAAAACCCAGGATTAAGGTTTTCGTGTGCTCTTTACAAAAAATGTTTTATTTTTTATGGGGTATAAATGCAAAGTGTGTTTTTTTTTTTCTTCTTAATTTTGAAGTTAAAATCACACAAAAATGTTGGTAAAATTTTATTTTGGATGTAAAAGGGTTTTTCTTTAAAATGGGGGTCAAAATTGAAGATAATTTTTTTTTTTTTTGGGGGGTATAGGTGTGTGATATTGTGTTACATGCTGGACATTTGTAGCATTTATTGAATTCTTTTGTTCCATCTTCATCACAAAAAATATCTGTGACACTAATAAGGATTATGTTTTAAAATAATTTTAAGAAAGAAGATATAATTATAAAATTGGTTTTCATAACACAAAATATTTGCACTGTTATAAAGAAGACCAAAAAAAATATCAGTTTTGTACGCCGTCATATTTTTATAAAAATTTTAATGAATATAATTCATTGCCAAATAATAAATTTCAGACAAAGTTGACATTAGATGAATTTGACTATTCTTTTTCAGTCTCTTTTGGTCATATAGCTCATCCTTATTTTAAAATTTTTGAGGTTTCTAGAGCATTCCTACAGAAGGTTAATTCAACAAAGCACTTTAGACACATGAAGCTTATCTAAAAGTGTCATTTTCATTTAATAGAGCATATCTGCTTATCAATACTCAGTGGTAAAAATATTGTAAAAGGATACGGGAACAGGAAGTCACCTAAAAAAAGAAAATTTCCTTAAAACAATCTTAGTACAATGTAGTAGATTGACAAGTGCTGTCCCCTGGCTTGATACCTACACTCAATATCGATCAGATTTGAGACATATTTATCAGTCTACATAGTAAGGTGTAAAACTAATCCTTTACAAGTAAATTTAAGTTCATTGTTTTATGCACATGTTCAAATATGAAGATTTGCTGTAACAAATGTGTACATAGAGAAAGGGAAATGATGTATGCAAATATATTTTTGCTGCCACTGAAAATGAAATTATATCATGTATATAATGCATTTTACATGTTCATTGCTAAGGCGAAGGGGCTAAAATGTTGATGTACAGAAGGCTACATATGCATTATGGGCCTGTGAAAATGAACTTAACAAATAGGCCTTATATTGGAGCTAGTATGATTTGCCTAATGTGTCAGTTACTAATTTTACTTAAAAAATAGGATTAAAACATGCTTTAGTTGGAGTTTGTATGATTTTGATTATGTATTAATCATTTTTCTAATGTAGTCCTGACTTAAGACTTACCCATGCAAATGTATTTAATCTTTTCCTACATTTCTTAAAATTGCAAATCAAATCAGTATCCATAATATCTTAATCTAAAAATACAAAAAAAAATATAGTCATTAAATTTGTAATAAAGTTTTATGACTGTATAAGTACATGATTTAAAATACAAAACAAAAATTCAATGCAATAGACGCCTTTCGAATTCGTGCACTTTCCAGTTATTACCACACATCACAATGTTTATGTTATTATGTCACAGTAAGAACAGACTGTTCAATGACATCGTTTACGCCGATTGACCCAGGTCAACCGTTGTAACTCATTTATTAAAAACAACTGAAGATTGGTGTATAAATTACAAATACTGCTATTTCCTTCAGCAACAAAAAAAAACTATTTATTTGACAGAAATTTTATTATTCTTGTATTTTATTATAGTGGTCACAGGACATCAGTAATTAACAAGTTTTTTTAAATGTATTCTATGCATACTCATGTACATGATAGAGAACTAATATTATCTTTTTAATTTTATAATGAGTATGTTAGTATATCACTACATCAGTAACTTCTATTTTCAATGTCTTATTAGCTGTAGATGAGCTTTAGGTTTTGGATCAATAACCAACAATCACACACACATTATTATTTTTTTTAACAAAACAATTTAGTTACTTATTCTGTCCATAATACCAAATAGGGAAATTTGCTAATTCCTAACCTCATTTATTTTAAATGTTGATATTGGTGACATGAGTTGGGTGTTTCCATATGTGCCTTTGTTTTATGTCTAAATGTACCAGTATAGTTGTATTGAGCCAATTGAAGCTGTATAAGTATAAAAATAAGGATATGTGATATGATTGCCAAAGAAAAACCTATCCACCAGAGTCAGTCCAAATGATGTTAGCCCAATGTTAAGATTTCACTGTAGATTATAAATGTAGTACTGTGCATTTCTGATCCTTTTTGGCAGCACATCTTCAGTATTATTTATATAGCAATATTTCTCTCTTATCTTTCTATCGACTTTTGTATTTTATTTTTGAGACAGTTAAAAAGGTCAAAAAGAAGAGGCTTCATCTCCCATTTCATTTAAACAACAATTTTGGCTAATCCTATTTTCTCTTTTATTTTATTTATCTGCTTTCAATTTCTATCGCTTATTCACATTTTACAGAGAATTCTGCTATTTTCAAAAATTGTTTCTGATTATTTTTTTTTTATCTATGTTGTAATCTGGTTTGAATTGTGCTATACATGAAGGTCTTACTGTGACTTGACTGTAAGTGTTGCTCTCCACCTATTGCAGTTTATTCAAAATTCTGATCAAATTGCAATTTGTTTTATCAAACCAAACTGTTCAACTGGTCAGGAATTTTAACAAACTGCTGTAGAAATACACAGTCAAGTCGTAAAAGTGCAAAGTGATATAATAATGAATACTTACAATCCTATTAGACTTCATTTATATTGTTATATTCTTTCAACGCATTTCTAAACAAATTGTTATTGTAAATGTCATGAAAAAGGTGATTGGTAGTATTTTTTGAAATTTTTATAAAAATGTCCAAACTAAGCTTTCATACAATTTTTCTTTTAAAAGTCTATATTCATAAGAATCAGACATTGTCTAAATCAATTATCTTATATTCAGTAAAATATATGTGAAATTACAATACAGTGTTAATAAGTTTCCATGGGAAATAATCTAAAATCATTGGTATTTTGAAATATTGTTCTTATCTCCCTTTAAAACCTCAAGAGAACATATTTAAGCTTAAAGTATATTTCACTAAGTATTTTAGGGATTAATTCAAAAAAAATTTTGTAGCATGCACAGAAAACACCATTTTAAAATGAATAATTCAAAAACTTAAATTTGGACATTTTTTTAGCAATTCAAAAATTGCTACCTATCACCTTTTGCATGACAATTACAATAATTATATGCTTCTTTCTGTCTTCACAAGTGACATTTGAATCTAAAGGCCGAAGCTGAATTTTAAGAAAATTTTAGTTAGATTATATTGGCCTGTGGAGATGATCTTTTTCAGACTCGACAGAAGTTTTACAACCCTGTGGTCCTACGGTTGAGCATGAAGACTGTTCTTTGGAAGCTATCACAATATCAATTTAATGGTGTACAAATGCTACATTTTATCACCTTGCACTTTCACGACTTGACAGCCGTTCGTTAAAATTTCTGACCTGTTGAATAGTTTAGTTTGATAAAACAAATTGCAATTTGGTCAGAAGTGTTGTAGACTTGGGGATATAAAGGTAGTCTAACTGGTTGAGTTAGGGAAGATCTTTGGCTCAATTTGTTAGAGCGCTGCCTTCAGATCCGGAGACAGAGGGTTCGAATCATGCTGGTATCATCCATGGATTTTCACACAAAAATTTTGAATAAACTGCATTACACCTTATCGCTATTTAGTCCAATTCGGAAAAAAAACAGTTACTCAAACAACTTCCTGTTTGGGTCAAGTCTTGCAAAAACAAGTCATCAGTAACAAGCTAAGGAAGGAAAAAGTTTAGAAAGCAAACATTTTGAAACTTTGATTGATTATGATCCACTTTTTTAAAACACAAACTAAAGTAATAAAATTGTTTGTTTGAAGTGTTTACGATGGTTTAAACATTTCTGTTTGAAAAGTTTTTTGCATAATACATTGTTTAAACAGGGCCCTACATAGCTTCAACTGGATGAAAAAGTTTTGTAATTTTAGAACCTATCCAGATTTGAATAAATAGCGATAAGGTTAGAATGTATAATTATTATATGAGACTACTTAAAATAGAGATAGAATATTATATTGTGCATTTACTGCAGATCAAGAATTATCTCAAGAAAACTCAAAATGCTGGTTTTCTACCCTAAATAAAATATTTAATCAATTGAGTTAGTTTTCTCAATTGAATTGTTTCATATTTTCATGTCGGGGCCTTTTATAGCCGACAATACAGTATGGATTTTTCTCATTGTTGAAGGCCATACGGTTGCCTATAATTGATTGCATCCACTTCATTTGAACTTTGGTGGATAGTTGTCTCATTGGCAATCATACCACATCTCCTTATTTTTATATAAAGTACTTTAACTTGATACAAAAAATTTGACAGATAATAGTGTTTTTAGTCTAAGATGATATTATAATCAGCAATCTGACTCACAACTACAAAAAAATCAAATCTGGAGCTGTGGACAGTAAACTGATCAAACCAATCTTACCAAAAATATAAAAAGTAGAATTACACAACTATGTATCAGCGCTCATTGTGTATAGAACGGGGTAGATATAATAAACCCAAAATTCCAAGAGAAGAACTTTTTTGCAAATTCTGCACTGAAGTAGAGACAGAAGAACATTTTTTTGATATCTTGTCATAAATATAAAGATATAAAGCAAACTGTTTTCCAATCTTATCATCTTATGGTTTAGATTGGAAAGATTCACATAATAATTATTTTTCAGTTTCTAAACTTTTAAATCCACAAAATATTATTGAATGTAATTATTTAAATTTTATACAAATTTATCACAGATGCATTAGAAATAAGAAACAATTCTTAAAATTATGTGTACAATTGTATTTTTATATACTACATGTAAAACTTTGAAATGTTGTTTTGTATATTTTCATATGATATGTAATGGAGAACACTAATGTACTAATATGAGGCAGGCATTACCTGTGAAAGGGGACGAAGTCTGTATACATTATTTTTTAAATCATTCAAGCATATTTTAACTTCAGAATCTGTTAAAAATGAAACGGAGATACATAAACGTTTCCGATGTTGGTCCTGTTGTTAGGGAATTTAATTGTGACGTCATTTTAAATGTATACAAAGAAACGCTATGATTTCATTAGTATGTGGATTTTTTTATTGATTTATAGTTTTATTGAATTGCTTAATGTTATAAGGCACGTTCCCATAATATTTTACTCAAATCCGAGATAAACAATACCGGAAAAGATTTCTGCGCAGATGCAGGAAAATAAAAAAAATTAGAAAAAAAAAGTTAACGATTTTGAGTTCATTAGTAGAATTTTTTTTTTTTTATTGATTTTTCTACTGTAATTGGGGACTTTGTCCCCATATAACTATTCAGGGGCGGATCCAGCCATTTAAAAAAAAAGAGGGGGGAGGGGGTGTTCCCAACCCAGGATAAAGGGGGTTCCAACTATATCATATATGTCCCCATTCAAATGCATTGATCGTCCAAAAAATAGAAGTCTTAATAAAGAATCTGAAACTGAATCTGTATAGGTGAAAAGCAACACTTACAGTTAAGTCACAGTAATTTTATTTTTCAATTATCGTACTTTAATACTTAAAATCATTGTCAAGTTTGGAAATTTCAATAAAACAATAAAAAAAAAAAAACACTTCAGGATCCTCCACATAAATTAGGTTTGCTATGATTCCCGTCAATTTCGTATACAGATAACAGTTAAATCCGTTAAATTGCAGTAATATGTCTTGATTTCGTAAACTGGAGTTAAATATATAATTGTTTCTGCTTTAAACCTCTAGATATTATAGAAATCACTCATGAGCATTAAAATCGTCTGCTTTAGACTAGATCAGTGTTTGGGGAGTTTTTGAAAGAAGAAGTATTTTACTGATCTTTAAAGCGTTCGTATGATTTTGGGAAACAAATTTTTCAAAGGTCAAGGTTAGCAAATATGTCAGGGTGGGCTGGCTTTACGGATGAAGATTTGAAACGTGTCAGAAAGTTGAAAGTTGAAAAAAGTGATGAAGACAACTCTAGCAAAAGTATGTTATCAGTTTTTCCACAAAATTCTGCCACACATCCTACAGCAAAACTAATATGTGTTCACTTACCTGCTTATCTTCATCCGTTCATTTTGGGACAACCTCCATCTCAGAGTGGAATGTGTACATAATGTCATTAAATATATATATAGATATAAGTTTTCAATCACAACTACCACTGTACAGTTGTTTCGCAAGCTTCTATGTACACGTACATACACATCAGGAAAATCCCTTTTTTGGACTTATTTTCTGATTTGGCTGCACACTAGTCACTAATCGCTTTTGGAATTCTGTTTCCGGAGATTTTCTGATTTTGCCACCCTAAGAATCCCTTATCAGGCTCTATTGAGTGTATCCGGGAAAATTTTTGCCAACTACCTAACCTTGAACCAGTGCCTTTCATGCCCACAGCACCATTACATACATCCTGAGGGCGGCCAAATGAGAAAATCACTCCAGACACAGAAGAATTCTAGACAGTTCGGTACCCAGAAAAATCGGCATCCGGACAAATCGGCACCCGAGAAAGACACTTCGGCACCCAGACAAATCGGCACCTTATAAATTATTTTATCTTTGATCTAAATATAGTGAACCAAAAATTAAAATTACCTGGCACTGATATATATATATGAGGGCCTGAACTCAATTTACTAGCAATTATGTTTGACTGTTTTTACAAATTACTAATTTGATTCCTGCACTATTTATGACAATATTGTCAATATTGTATATGGTATCTTCGAAGAAGCATCTTATGAAGTGGTTTTTTTTTGTTATTTATTTGTGAAGACTGTACTGCAGCTTAGTCATTTGGATAGTGTCTTATTTGTGTGTATTCTTTTTCCTGATAAAATTTAAAATTGATTTTATAGATTTCACAATTCATGTACTAGTTTTAATGTAATTAGATATAAGAAGATGTGGTATGAGTGCCAATGAGACAACTCTCCATCCAAGTCAAAATTTATAAATGTAAACCATTATAGGTCAAAGTATACTTCAACACGGAGCCTAGGCTCACACGAACAGTAAGCTATAAAGGGCCCCAAAATTACTAGTGTAAAACCATTCAAACGGGAAACCCAACGGTCTAATCTATATAAAAGCGAAAGCGAAAACACTTATGAACCACATCAACAAGCGACAACTACTGAACATCAGATTCCTGACTTAGGACAGGTGCAAACAAATGCAGCGGGTTTAAATGTTTTAATGGTACCAAACCTTCACCCTTTTTCTGAAACAATAGTGTAACATCACAACATAGAAAGACACACTATAAAATATCAACTGAAATAGCTTAACTCAATCAAAGGACATAGTAACACCATTGAACATACACTGAACAAATAAATTTGACCTATGATACAATGTAAATTCAAAATAAACTAAGGAAAGAATAATAAAAGTAACATGTTATATCGGTATGAAATGTTAAACAATTTAAGAAAAACAATATGCTCGAACAAAAATATCAGCCATTTGCAATAACTTTAAACACAGGTAAATAAAATAATTTTGTTGTTAGGTATACGATACAGTTACAATAGAGAAAGGAAATATTTTAACAAAATAAATAATTTTGATGTTCATAGTACAAGTGGAAATTTATATTAGTACCAAACACTTATCAAAGCTGGTATATAGACCAGATATAACCCTGAATAACATTAAATAACAAAAAAGCATTACAATTAGTATCAACAGGTAAAATAAACAAGAAAGTATGATTTGAGAGTACTGCAGTTACTGACAGCTAGTTAAAAGCCAAAACAATTAATAATAAAAATCATGCATCAGAGACTAATGCATAGTTCTATTCGATATTATCCTAAATCAAGATAATATCTATTTATTATATTTATTATATTTATTATAATTATATTCAACAGTTTATAGATACATGTAATAAATATAATAAATAATAATATAATAATAATAAATAAGCTTTATTTAGAGTCGGCAAAGTATACTTTTAACCGACATACAAGACATTTATATCAATTAGGATTTAATTAAATGATGATTATTTTTTTGTAATGCATATTTTATCTACGAATTATAATATTACTGCAACAATTCTTTTAATTTTTCCTAATAAATATATTTAAAAAAATGAGGTGCCGAATTGCCTTGGTCCCGAAATGTCCAAAATGGATGCCGAAATGTCTTCGGACTTGGGTGCCGATTTGTCTGGGTGCCGAAATGTCTTGTTACCGACACAGAACCCTGAAAGGGTTTAGCTGCCCACAATCATGAGATTATCAAACCCTATTGTATTAACTCTATTTAGGAAATTTGTTTATCAACTATATTACCTCAACCTGGTGCATTTAACGCCTACTGCACCATTATTTATATTTCTGAATGACGATACTCATCATGCTCATTCATGTCATTATAATCAGTTATGGTGATGATTGGAAAATTAATGATCATTATTTTGGCTAAATGCATCATTAGTTGAAACTGGTTCAGTGTTTATCTTTCCTGACAAATTCCGTTCTCTTGTTAACAGCTTTAAGGATTGAATATTGTAGCCATTCAAAACATGTTCAAGCCAATCATGCCAGTATCTTTTTTTACAACAATATTCTTTTTTTATCTACAGATTTCCGAGAATCACCACCAAGAGTAGCCAGTTTTGGTAAGAGACCAGGAAACAGAGCTTCTCACACTGCCACATCACATTCACAGTATGGCCAAAACAGACAGTCTGTCTCAACAAGTCCTACTCCTACATCTACTGTTACTAGTTCAGCTTCCCGACTGGGAACAGGAAATAAAATACCCAGGGTACAAACAGAGACTGCAGACACCACAAGAGATGATTTGTTAGATACCAGAAAGGAAATAGAGGAACTGGAAACAAATGAAGCAATAAAGTAAATATTCCTCTGCTGATTTGTCTTAATCCAATGCATTTTTAAATTTTGATATATATTAAATTATTTCAGTTTTAACATCCACATGGTCTTCCTGGGTTAAATCCCTGGCCTGGTCAATCTAAATTAGTAATTGTTGCTTCTCCGATAAGCATGCAGAAGTAAGGAGTAAGAGCGAATACTTGTTGGCTTAGTCAGAATTATGTGTTTGGGTAGGGTAGTCCGGAGGACAGTTAATTACCTTGTGAGCTAGCAAGTTAAAAGCAGGCTTAGCATGTAGGTCTAGTACAAAGCAGTGTTCATATTCATATAAATATTGCAATTGTATGTTCTTGTCCTGACTATGCATTTAATTTGCTACTGGGCATTAAACAGCCATCCAGTATTCATCATCATCCTGTTTTAACACGTGAAAATTGTACTGATTTAGATATTTAGAAACAAGAGTACAATATAACATGGTTGGTGCCTTCAAACATGTTAAACCTCGCCATATTCTTTACAAAATGTATGTGCCTGTCCAAAGTCAGGAGTCAGTAGTTCAGGGGTTGTTGTTGATTTATGTCTGTCGTATTGTTTTTTTACGACCTCAAAAAAATTTTGCGTCGTATATTGGTATGACGTTGGTGTCGCCGTCCGAAGACACATTGGTTTTCGCACTATAACTTTAGTTTAAGTGAATGGATCTCTATGAAATTTTACCATAAGGTTCAATACCACAAAAGGAAGGTTGGGATTGATTGTGGGGGTTATGGTACCAACAGTTAAGGAATTAGGGGCCAAAAAAGGGCCCAAATAAGCATTTTTCTAGTTTCCAGACAATAACTTGTGGAACAGTGTATAAATCTCTCTGAAATTATACCACAAGTTTCCATACCACAAAGGGATGGATAGGTTTGACTTTGGGGGTTATGGCTCAAACCAAAGCTCAAGGAATTAGGGGCAAAAAAGGGGGAAAAACAAGGGTTTCTTGGTTAATGGACAATTTAAAAGTAGTGTAAGGGAGGTAATCCAAATACATTTAAAGTATTAAAAAATTTGGATTACCTCCCTTACATTGCTTTTAAATTATGTATAAAGATGTTGTATTGTCTTGAGGTGATTAGCTGTCAATTAATTTTTAGAAGTTACTATTAAAGGAATATTAATTTTAGCCATGATTATGTATGTCATTTTCTATTTTAAGACTTTTATTTGATTGATTGATTTTTGGTGTTTTAACGCCACTTTGAAGCACTGCTTTTGGGCTATTTCGTGGCGGCCAGTTTTTATTGGTGGAGGAAGCCGGAGTGCCCGGAGAAAACCACCGACCTTCGATAGGAAAACTGACAATCCTAGTCAATTAAGATTGGAGTCGCGTGCACCCGCACGAGCGGGGTTCAAACTCGCAACCTCAGTGTTGACTTTAAGACTTTTATGATGTATTTAAATTGGTAATTATGGTTGCAAACTCCATTGGAAATTTGAATTGAGATTATGACCATATCTTGAGGGAAAGAATTTTTTTTTTGGAAAAAGGGGGGGAGGTGAAAAAAAAATTGGGGAAGGGGGCAATTTTTCTCATTTCAGATTTTAGAAATTAAAAAGAAAATTTCTTCAAATATTTTTTTTTTTTTTTTTTGCAAAATTAAGGGGGGGGGGAGTCAATATGCAACAGCATGGTGTGTGCACAAAAGCAAAAAATTGAATATAAATTCAAATCATATAACCAATTCTTAGTTCTTTGCCTACAGTTATTCTGTGTCAGAAACCTATTATGTGTCAAATATTTAATAACAATCCAAATTCAGACCTGTATCAAGCGGGAATATTGTGTCCATTTTTGCCCCAACTGTTCAGGGTTGGACCTCTGCGATCGTATCCAGCTGCGCTCAGCGAAGCATTTTATTTGTAAATTGTTTTGTTATAAGTTAGACTGTTAGTTTTCTCAGTTGAATTGTTTCGCACCTTTCATGTCGGGGTCTTTTAAAGCAGACTAAACGGTTGGGTTTTTCTCATTATTGAAGGCCATATGGTTGCCTATAATTGCTTATATCAACTTCCTTTGAACTTTGGTGGATAGTTATGACATAAAAATAAATGCACTTTAAACAGACTTTATTATTGATGCATCTAGTGAACCAACACCTTCTAACAGTACAAGCTGGTAGAGTAATCAGGATGGATACCCAGAAGTATGTTGCTGTTGTCTTAAAACCTCAGGAAAATAATGATACACAAAGACAACAGCATCCTAGATTACTGCAAGGAAATTCTTTATTCTGGTCTACATAATACTGAAGTACATAAAATGCGGTGCATATGGGGTTACAAAGGTTAACAAGATGGTACGTCACAATAATAGGTTTGACAACGTCAAAATGAAAGTGAAAATGAAAGTTAATAATGAATTGTCAGTATCTTTTCCAAAATGGATAACACCTCACAGGACATTCAGTACCATTCGAAAGGCTTCACTCGGAAAGAGGTACTACTTCCAATTGGGTCGGAAATATTGTAAGATGTATGGTAGTCACACATGTAGGGCATGGTGGAAGTTGTGGTGTATTTGTTACATTTGGAGGTTGTGGTACATTATCCATGTTTCAAGTTCATTTAAACAATAAAATCGTGCGGTCCTTTATTATTGTTTTAATGTGTGAAAGTTACTTTTGAAAATGTTTATTTGAAATAATGAGTTTGTGAATCACTTTTTTTTATGAGTTTGAATTTAATGTTATTTTGCAGAAGGGAAATGGGAAATCTAGACAAATTCAGAGAGCAACAGAAGGTGATGGAGGAAGTAAACAAGCAAAGAAAAGCATTGTTATCTAAAACTTTGTCTGAAAGGTAAATTATTTGTTCAGGTACCTGACTAATTAATTTAATTTATATACAGGTATACATGTATCACAAATAAGAGAAGTAAATTTTACAGTTTACCTCCTCTCTCTTACTTAGTGGATAAAAAATATATTTAATTAAGAGCAGTAAAACTTCAGTTTCTGGACAAACTAAAATCTTATATGGTCAAGTGCTATGTATAAACTGTTAAAATTTAAATACATAATTAGGCTTTCTTTCTTATTTCTGTGTTTGCATAATTCATATTAACTGTTTTAGAAAGGAATACAAATAAAATATTAATTAAATGAAATCTATGAATCTCAAGAGTGTGATACATTGTACTTGCATTTTTGATTGGTCAATATGAATAGAATGAGTACGTTTACAAATGTACCACCAAAAACTTTAAAAGGCAATTTCCTTGATATTGACTGGAGAGAAAATGCAATTTAAAAAGGTATTGCTATTCACATCAGATAGATTGTAATATAGCTGTGAAATTGTGTGTAATTTGCATCATTTGGGTACCATGTATTTTATAATAGAACAGCCCTAAAGCAAAACATACATTTTACAGCTAAATCAAATGTCAGAGTTCTATATGTAATACCTACAAGAAAAAAAAGTTTTCTTATTTGTTAAGTGAACTATAAATTCTTGATTTACTTTAAAAAAATGAAGAAAAGAAACTGGTTCTACAGGCATCCTTATTTTGCCTACTCTGTAATTCAATTTGCTAGTATTGACATTTGTTCATGCCAGTAGTGAACAGTTATGACCTATAGTTGCTTAAATCCTCTATTGATAGTTGCATCATTGGTAATAATACCACACTCATTATTTCTTATAGTTAATTTCATGGTTCAAATTAAAATGTAGGAGTATATTTATATGTTGCATAAAGATCTGGTGAAACATAACAGTAACACAAAAATCTGGTTTCAATTAGTTAAGGTTAATCTATTGTTTTTAATACACACTCAGATATTTGTCAACATATATCTTTTTGAAACTTTTCATTTTAATGAGGCATGATAGTACAAACAAACAATATAAACAAACATAATGCAGGTATATTACAATAAAAATCTTTAATTTAATTTGTTTTTGAGTTATCTCCCTTACATCATGAGGCAGAATACTAGACTTGGACGACAAAAATCGTTTTTTTAGGAAGAGGGTACAAATAAATATAAATTTTAGGTCATATACGAATTAAATTTATATGTCAATGTCATATTTCATGTATAGATATCATTTTTAAACTTTAAAAAAATTGTAAATTAAGCAAAAGAACTAAACAATAACAGTCAACATCAATCAGACACCAGTATTACCCATACCAAAAATTTGACTGTAGTCTGCACTATTTTCTGTTGTGCCTATAGATTTGGAGCAGAGTTTTGCTTTATAAGTATATAATTGTGAGTTCCAAATCAAGTTGTTTCTTTATGGATCATATACATTTCATGGAAATACAGCCCTTGGACTAAAGAATTTGATAAAAATTGTTTTTGTTTGAACTTTATTCAGTTTGCCTGTAGATATAATTGAAATGAGTTTTGGGTCATAAATGTATGGACTACTCAGGCAGATGAATGTCATGTCATCCATACACAATCAGTGTGATATGACATTTTAAAAAAGTGAAAAATGATCTAAATTTTTATGGTCATTTGTGTTATGGCAAAAACAAACATTTTAATGTTAGGCCTTTAAACAAAATTCTTGATAACCATATCTTGTATTGTGTAATAGGACAGTAACTGCAATACATTATAGTAGTTTATAAGTTCAATATGATAAAAGTTGGAAAAGTGTAATTAGATGGAAATAACTAAATTTTTGTGTTATATTTTTTCAGGCAAAAGAAAGCACAAGAGGAAGCTAGAAAACTGGCACATATACAGCGAGAATTGATGATCTTAGATAACCTGTTAACAGCAGATGTTAATGTGATACGAAGTCGTATTGAAATTGCCAGTAGAGAGTTTCTGGATGCACAGTTAGTATTTTTACAAACAAATATATCTTAAGGTTGGGATAAGCCTGCCTTGTGTTGTGTTAAGCTAAATATTGACTTTAATTGGTTTAAGATAGGAAAGAAAAGTTGCACTTAAAGTAGCTGCCACTTTTTTCTGCTATCGGTCGATATAGAAATAAGAATTGGAGATGTGTTATGATTGCAATGAAACAATAATCCATAAGAGACCAAAGGAAATGTTAAAAGGGGAAAAAAAAAACCAGCCTAATATTTGTTAAAAACAATAATCCCCCCCACCCAAAAAAAACAGCCTGATATTTGTTCAAATAATAATCCCCCCACCTGATAAAAATGAACATGAAAGGCAACAACCAACATGATCCACTTGTTAGCAGGCTTTTAACATGTGACAGGCACAAATACCACTGATCTCAGAAGCTGGCAGTTTACTGATAACTATAAAACCCTAATTTTAACTAATGAATGAATCAGGTTTCCTTAGAATAGAATATCAATAAGTTAACCTCTAACTGAGATATTGAGTGATTTTCTGGTTTTGATAAATATGTATTGTTAAGTTCAGGTAAATTCCATATTAAAAGTAATTTTGCTAAGGCTGTTCCAAAATTTATCAGGTGGGGAGATAGGAAGCACTCAAATTAATTAAATATGGGCAGTTGAATTTTCCTTAAAATTTTTTAAGAATTTAAAGTAAAATGAAAATTTTTATTTATGAGTGGTCTGAGGTCTTTTAAAGGTGCCTCCCATCCCCCCACTACCACCATGTGTTCAATTTGGGAACAGCCTTTACTTCAATTAATTGTAGTCCTGATAACTTACATTTGTTGGAGATATCATTATTATGCTATATTAACTTATTTGTACATCTTGCGATTAATTTGCAGCCAAATCATCATAATTGACCTATTTTATTTTACAGAAAAAGATATGAAAGAGCAGAAAAAGAGTTTGTGGATTCTAAAGTTGATCTTCAGAAGAAATCTGAACAGAAAGAATCATTGACGGAACATCTTTACACAATTATACATCAAAATGAACTTAGAAAGTCTAATAAATTATCAGAACTGATGAAGGAACTAGAAATGGAACAAAATAATGAATCTCAGGTTCTCCCCAATTTACCCCCTCTGTCGTCATTTAATACAATGTCATCCGGAGATACCATACACTCCCCAAAGTCACCCCCACAGTCAACAACTACAACAAACCAGCCATCGGAAAATGTGAATCAAGACCACGTATGTTCAACAAATCTTTCTCCACAAAATGTGAATCTGTCTGCAGCAACTGAAAATGTGAATACATTGAAAGATGTGAAGGAAAGGGAAAATGTACAATCTAGTCATGAAAATCTGGAGCAAAATTTTCAGAGTGACAAAAAAACTGTTGATGTTTCGATAAACAATGAAAAAGTGAATGAAAGACAGACTGCACAGTGCTTACCTACAAATGAACTGTCAGAAAAGGACATGAGAAGGATAAAAGTGCAATATTGACAACCAATGAAAAAATTCAGAGTAGTGATACTCCAATAAACCTTACTGATTCTTCTAAAGACTCAGATAAAAATACTGCCCAGAATCTCATATCTATATCACCTATAAATATTGGTGGTGTGACTGACAGTCAAAACAGGGAAGACTTACCTGGTACCTGGTCATTAGATGTTGTACAAAAAGACAGTGGGCATTGAAACCTGGTACCAGGTTATTAGATGTAATCATGTTGTAAGGGCATTGAAATGTAATCGTCGTTTAGGTTGTTTTATTGCTGGTTATTTTATATAACAAATAGAGGGTTTGATAACTGTTGAGTATTATAATGTTTTTAATAGAATAGATACTTTATATAGCAAATATATAAATGAATTCTTAGTTGGATATGTCTTATGAAAACTCATTTACCAGATAAAGGATTTATTTACTATCACATTTTTAAAGAAGTAACGATTTGTCCACCGACAGTTTTATTAAGGGCTCTGATACAATATTTTAATTAAAATTCTATAAGATTTATCCTTGACAAATGAGTTAAAAAAAAACAGTCGTGCTTATGGAAGCCCGACTGAACCTAATTATTGAGAGCCGGACAAAGAGGTTCAAACTAGACAATTTTCTTTGTCAGTTGAAGCAGTTGATTGTCAAGTTAGAATTAAGGTGATACCAAACACCTTGACTAAAATTAATTTGGCTCGTTTAATTTTCATAAAATTTCGACAAAATATTTACTTTGACCCTTTGACAAAAATATAAAAATTTCCAAAAGCTTGAACCACACACTTTATCGGAAAAATTTCATTGGATATATAGCAGTTTGACAAACACTAATTTTGATCATTGAGAAGCTTTATATTTCCTTAACAAAAGAATGTGATTAAAACGTTCAGCTGATTTTGAAAGAGTTATCTCCCTGTAGTGTTATGTACCACCTTAAAGGTACAAATGTATATTGGGTGAATGTGCACTGGAAGTGTTTTTCACTGTAATACATTACCCTTCACAGAGTGTTGTAGCTTGTTTTATAATGTTCTTTGCATTTCTGAGGGCATTTTATTTTCTGAACAAAGAATTTGATATAGAAGTTTTTTAGAACTTCTGTTATAAAAAAGTGAGAATGATAACTGCAAACCAACCAATTGTCGCAACTTTCATGCTAGAAAAATTAAAATCTTTGTGAATATGATAAATTTGGGTCTTCTCTCATATAAATATATCAAGTAAATTAGAAAATCACGAAAGCAAATTTCTGTGAATTAGGCTGGATAGGACTAAACAAGAAATAAAGTATTGGGAAAATAAGTTGGTGTACAGCATTTCTAAAAATTTTGTCATCTTACATGATGAAATATTTCTGGAAGGATAGCGTATACATATCCTTCAGGAATTAGACCAACATAAGTATATAGTTTCAAGCAGATGGCCAATAACTTACAAATGTATAACGCTCATTTTCAGATTATCTTACATGATCATGAAAAAAAGAATTTTAAAGTTGTTAATCACATGAACTGACTATTAAATTTCAGGTCCTGAATTTTATATAAAACAACATGTTTGCAATATTCCTAAAACGTTTGGCCATATTGTTTTCATTGTTGCTGACTGTCAAATATATGTATGACTAATTTTCATTGTAGGTCATATTAAACATAAAAATGAAAATGACAGCATGGCCATAGTCAAATTTCTTAATGCTATGAGGTTTATTGATATATATATATCAATAAACCTCATAACATTAAGAAATTTATATATTATGTGATTGTTTTGATTTATTTATTCTTTATCTGACTTTAGTCATATACTTACATTATATTGATAATTTTACTGTACAAGGTTCTAGAAAATAAAATATTTAAATTTTTAGTTGGTACCAATAAGTTTTACCTTATTCATCAGTTAGATTATCTTATGATTTTTTTCTGTACTTTTTGTGTAAAGATTGCATGAAATGCAATCAAAACCCTGTGGTACTGATTTGATATCCATGTCTTCCAAGGTTTATCACAACCTTTGATAGTTCAAACAAAATAGTGCAGTGAAGTGATCATTACTTAGCTCCTATCCAGTCTATGTCATGCAATTTATTGATGATATATTATACTTTGATATGCAAGTTACAATGTATTCCCATACTTGTCAAGAAAACACTTTAATTGAAAATATCATAAGTAATGCATGGTGTATGAATCTGTTATAAAAATGAGTTCAACTACAAATGTACAATCATGAACAAAGGAAGATAACTCCAACTCAAATTTTAATTTGCCTAGCAAAATAAATTCAATGTTTTATTTAAAAATTCACAAAATAGACTAAAGGATTTGTAAAGCAAAGCAAAGACTGGTTTGTGTGGGAGTCGGGTAGATGGAGAGAAATTTGTGAAAGCATGAATAGTAAACATAATAAGATCTACAAATATGTCAACATGGATGAAATTGTCAATGGAATCCCTATAGGAGATATTGTCCTAACAAATGTTTACCCATTTTTGTATGAACTATAGTGGATATAGAGAAACTGTGAATAGCAAAAATGTTCATCAAAACTAGATCTACAAATAAGTCACATTGCCAAAAATCGTCAGTTGACCCCTTATAAGAGTATTGTTCTTGGAAGATGGTTTTTGGCATTGTAGCAAAAATAATCATAGATACAGAGGAATTATAGATAGGTGAAGATATAAAGCACTTTAAGATCTACACAGAGTTCTCGAAAAGTGGTGGGCTAAAGGTTTTGACCACCAAAATTTTGCAAAGGACTGACACAGTTCTGGTATTTTGCAATAGAAATAATGGTAAGGACCAGCAGATTTTCTTCAAGGACCACCAGGGAAAAAATTTTTTCAAGAACTCTGCCTACAAATAAGGCAATCAAATTAAAATATTGATCTCTTATTTCGTTATCCTCATTCTTATATATACAGCACCCAAGTTAAGATAGATCTAAATTTTATTCAGATTGCAAAAAAGGCAACATGGCCGAAAGTGTCAACCGACTCCTTATTGGAATTGTTGCCCCTGAATGACCTTTTTCACCCTTTCTATTTTATAATCAGAAACTATGCTTGATAGAGAACAACAATAAATAGCAAAGTATGATCCTCAAATAAATGACCCCTTAGAAGAGTTAGTGCTCTTGAAAGACGATTATTTTTCTCATTTTGCGGATTATAATAGAGATGGACAACCAACTCTTTAAGAGCTATTTCACCTGAATGGTGATTTTAACTCAATATTTTTTATTTTTGTCAAAAACTATTGTGCATAGAGAGAAACTTTAAAACGCAAAAAATATCAGCTTAATTATATCTTTAAGTATTCATTGGCCTTTTGTGTGATTTTTTTTTTCAAATCCTATACTTTTGACAATTTCCAAAAATGTAATCTGCCAGTTAGATCTACAAAATGTCCCTAAATAAGATTTACAAATAAGCAAACATAACTGATTGCAAAAAAACAAGTAGAATATATATAAAAATTGCATATTTTTCAGGTGTGCGATCCAGGCTCTATGCCATTTTTCCCATGATGAGAAGTGATTAAAGGTCCAGGTTAGGTAACTGTGTTATGAGAAAAGGTTGTGACTTCAGATCTTGTACAATAAAATGATAGATACACCCAAAACTTGTTGACTATTTTCTCGTGATCAGATAAACCTTGGTTAATATGATATAATGTCCTAGGTCAAAAGTAAAGATGTCCTCGTAACGTTACGGGGAAACGCCCATAAATTTTGTAATGTTAAAAGATGCTCTTGACATCATGAGAGATAATCTATCAACTCTTCCACCGGTAAGAAATTCAAGATGACTGCCAGAATTGATATGTTTCTGGTTACATTAGAAATGTCTTCCACAATACGCTTGTTCTCGTGTTTCAAATAAATCATGATATGCTGACCAAGATGATCACTCAAAGCAGAGATTGCAGAATCCTTTGAGTCAATAGTATCATATATGGAGGGGGAAATCATCTTGAAGTGGATAAACAAACAGGAAATGACATCCACTGAAACTATATCTAAAAGTTTAGTAGAGACACTTGGGTAAATATATGATGCAGTACATACTTATATATTCATCAACCACTGTCCATTGCGTTGCGCAAACAACAATCAATCAATGTGTTGTATTCACCAATACCAAAAGTAAGAATGGTGGTCAGTATTCCATCGTCAGAGAGTTGTGTGTCAGGCCATACATTCTGACTACCCTAACAGTTGTCATAAAACCGAAGGTGTGGATCAACCCTAGTGACAATTAGAGATGCTGGAACGATTTCTGATAACTGCTTTAATGTAACACTATGTTGGTATGAAAACGCCCCAAGTCATCAAAAGCTAATGAGCTGTTCTTTAACTTGAACCAATAGATGTATAATTCCCAGATAAGAATAAGGAACTTTTATTAGAAATATGAAATGTAGCACACAAAATAGTTAAGAACAACCGTGCAACATGCTCATATGAAAATTATGAGGTTATAGTATGGATAAGCAAAATATAGAGTAATTTCGAACAATTCTTATTCATCAAGGAGTCTACCAACATATTGGAAGATGTCTTTGCTAGAACAGTTCAACAAAAAAATCAGAAAAACTGGAAATCCCTTTTGCTTTCGATGAGATCAACTTAAAAAGCTACCCTCTCTTTCCATTACATTGACTACTTTTAATTAGAAAGTGTGTGTCATCTTCAATTTCATTTAGAAATCAATTTTTGCATAATTCTTCATTTAAGTGACTATGGTACATGTTGTTGCATATTAATCTGCTCCATTTAACTAAAAGAAAATAGAATTCTCAAATTCAAAATTAGTCATCAGAAATAAATATCACTTCAAAAGTTTATAGCCGTCAACATTTGCATGGGTAATCGTCGAGCTCCCGACCAGACCCTCAGCTAGGATGATTTGATGTAACATGCATATAAATACTGATTAAGTGTTGTACACAAACTAATGATAAAAGTGAAATGTTTGTGTAAATGTAAACAAAAATTGAAATTCACTGTATAGAGCATCATAAATAAATAACGAACAATAGACAACTTTCATCGTTACACAGAAGCAATAATTGTACAAGTGGCTGTAGTTTTTTGTTACCATGGCAACGCAATTTTACTAGTATCATCAACATTCTGTGCTCTATTATGGAGGATATATTTACACATCATTTTGTACTCGGATGCGGATTACATTTTACAAGGCTCTTCGATGGGTAAGGATTTCGAGTTTTTTTATATTTGTGATTGTATATTGTTTTATATAGATGAAACAAATTTGAATGATATAATGCTGTAGAGATTTTTGAATCAGCATGATCCATTCCTTTGATGTGTGCCATTTATCAGGTTGATGATAGCGTGTACATTATCTTCACATTTTAATATAACTTGGCACATTAGATTGCGGTAATATATTGGGCACGTCCTTGTCTATCATACTGTGAACTGATGAAATGTTCTTATAGTATTTTCATGATTTACATTTTAAACTTTATTCAACATCGATGAAAAATGTCACCCTGAGTGCATGACTCCCCCCTCTAAAAATGTAGGGTCGAATAAAAGGAAATGTATAGGTTGAACGTCATGTAGACAGACTTCAATCCAACGACGTTTTCTAGGGATTTAATGTGATCGTGTTCATGCAATCCTGAATTTTCATGGGTAAAACTCATAACCTAAACCGCAATAACAATCGTTACCCAGAGTCATATTCAATTACACGTTTCGCACCTTCAGTTTTCAGTTTGCAATTATTATTTTGCACTATAATGACAAATATGAAGGATAAAATAATGAAAAATATGTAGTTCTGATTAAGGTCAATCCAACTATAGAATTTCTAGATCCCAGCTGTTTTCTTGAAAATGTCTGAAAATTATTTGGTTAATACAATTTTCAGAAGTGATTTATTGTTTTCTTCAACATTGTTGATAGTATGGTACAATGAGTTTTATCTAATTAATACTGGTAAATATTTTAACATTGTATCCTATTTAGACCATGGAAGTTTTATAGTGACATATTTTACTTCCATGTTTAGGCAGAATATTTTGTTCCATGTGTATATATATGGACCTTTTGAGCCTGAAATAAAGATTATGTTATCTTGTTTGTTTTGACCATAGATGTAAAAGCAATAGGGTTTATACATCAATGGCTTTGACAAAGGAGACTCCTTCTCATACAATCTCCTTGTTTTAACCTGGGACTATTATACTATATTAATTTATCAATGGCGGATCCAGAAGGGGGCACTGACTGCCATAAGAGGGGGCCCGCTCCAGTCATGCTTCAGTGGTCCCTGAATAATCAACCAATTTTTTCCCACGAAAAGGGGGGGCGGGGGACATTCGCCTCTGTTTTTGTCCACGTTTTGACAGCGTTATAGTTTCTGTATTAATGGGGAAAATCTTTTTTTTCTTGAGAATATTTTGTCCGTTAAGGACAAAATTTAATCCTTGTAAAATGTGTCGTAAAATGCATTTATTCATCCCATTCCAATTACTCAATGGTGTATTTTCATATTTATATCCCCCCTTTTTTCCCGCCTAAATGGCAAATTAATGGTTACCATATGGCTGATTTTGAAATTGATTTACCAGTTATGACAATGATTAGCTGTATGGTAATCAGCTGACCCAGGATGATGTGTTGACTGTTTATCTTCGGTAATATTAATCAAGCAGACAAATGTAAACATTATGTTGGGATTATGCAATTAATGTAAACAAAGTTGATGATGCTAAATTCATTCTTAAGTGGGTCATAATTAACACGAAGAGCCTGGAGAGTGATAGGAATTCTATCTACACAGCTAGACATTCCAAATACCCCCAAAACACGTTTCATTTTACATCCTTCTAAATTGTTTTTGTTCTTTGATTACATGAGGGTGTGGATGGGGATTACCCGTGATGGGTAGCATGACATTAACACATATCAATACATTATGATTTTGATAACATTTTTAAATTGAAATGAAATAATAAATGTTCATATATATCATCATTGTTGAGAGAGAAAAATCAGGATTTTGTGCCCGATCTCCATATGCATATTCATTGGACCCCTTATATTGTATTGTCTATTCCTACATATCTGCCGTGCGACCATAATTATATTGTTCAATCTCTTAAAATGATTAGAATTATTGAAAATACCTTGATGAAATTTTCCTCTTTTTAATTTCAGACTACAGAAAGAATGTTTGAGGGTCACCTGTACTTTTACTTTGAACTAAGTATGTATGATTAAAACATGTATACATGTAATCATGAGCCGCTGAACAGGGAAAGGGTCTCTTTATTCAGCCTTCGGTTTAAGTCGGTTAAAAAGTATATGTGTCATGTTATGGCCGTAAATTTGAATAATTGGGAAATTGCGGTATTTTTCCTGCCTGTCTTGTCCCATCCCTAACTACACCCCTTCCAAAAATTGAATTCCACTGCCATGCAAACGTTTCTTTTCCGGTGTAAAAAAAAACTATGCTTAATACATAAAAATAACCAATATATCGCTTATATAATATTGCTGTAGAAGTTACAACATTCCTATATATATACGACAAATTCCCGAAATTGGTGTTAATTTCCTATGCAATCAATGTACCAATTACTTTAGTCATTAGATCACAGCTTAAATTAACATATATTTTCCATTTTAATTAAGTATTAATAAGATTTAGTTCTGGTTCGTGGCTGTACATTCCAATGACACATTCAGCCTTAATTTAGTAGGTTCGTATTATAAAATGATTGTACAAAATGAGACGAGATCTCGTCGAGTGATTAATCTAATCTTCTTTTCAAGCTAAATATATTTCTGATATCCATTTATCTGTTGAAAAGTAAATAAACGTGTTTACTTATATTATCTAGTGGTGCATATGAACAATACACAAGTAAACAAGTTTATCTGTTTCCGTGTATCCAACTTTGTGTGAGGCTATAAAGATTTAATCTAGTGTCAAATTCAAATGACATTTTGAATGTTACTCATATCTGAAGGGTAAATAATACAGCCATTGGCCGAACTTATATTGGTAAAATTGTCCTTTCAAATGTAAATCTCCGTTTAAAAAAGTCGTTTTGTCAAATTAACGTTAGTTTAAGATTCCTTTATGTTCGTACGTTTGCCAGAAAAGTTGGAATATTGTTATTGTCCCAGTCTATTCATCCTTACTGGTGCACATATAGCGAAGTTTTATGATCGTCTTTCTTAAAGTGTAATTAATTTTCATTTCAAGTTGTGTAATGTACATACATGATTTCTTAATCATTTGTAGATTGCCTCCAAGTTTGAAATTTTATTGATTTATTTTTACAAATTTTTAACGTATAAATTAGCAAACATAAATACAACTATGTGGTTGCACAGGGAAAACTGTCATTCCCAATAGCAGTTTAAGATTACATCTACTTGCATCTGCTAAATCTTGCATTGGTTACAGTGCTATTTTTCTGCGATATATACAAAACAAGTATACATATGAGATATATGTACATTTTCGGGAAATATCCAATTTTCTTGTTTCGTAGCGAGTACAAAAAATTTGGTATTTTCAGTTTTTATCCTGCAAATTACGCCCGACACTATAAGGTTAAGTTATTTAAATCCAAATAGTTGACTCTGATTTTTTTTTATAGAAAACGACATAGTTTAAACGCGGACCGCGTAGAGGACCCTAAAATGAACTCTTTCTATGTTGTGATGTTACACTATTGTTTCAGATAAGGGTGAAGGTTTGGTACCATTACAACGTTTAAACCCGCTGCAATTGTTTGCACCTGTCCTAAGTCAGGAATCTTATGTTCAGTAGTTGTCGTTTGTTCATGTGGTTCATAAGTGTTTCTCGTTTTTCGTTTTTTATATGGATTAGACCGTTGGTTTTCCCGTTTGAATGGTTTTACACTAGTAATTTTTGGGGCCCTTTATAGCTTGCTGTTCGGTGTGAGCCAAGGCTCCGTGTTGAAGACGTACTTTGACCTATAATGGTTTACTTTTATAAATTTTGACTTGGATGGAGAGTTGTCTCATTGGCACTCATACCACATCTTCTTATATCATGTTACACAAAAAGAAATGTCATTACAGTTTACTCAATATGGAAGCGGAGTAACAGTAGACATTTAATAAGCAAAATTTTATTTGTGTACCTATCATTTGTATAATAGTTGGCTGATTGCAGGATAAAAAATAACGAATCTAGACGGAAAACTTTAAAAAGTGACTTATTCCGTTTAAGATCTAAATGACGATCATAGATCCCTACGTGAAATCATCGAGATAAAATATTTCATTTTATATGATAGTCTGATCAGAACATTTTTGCTGGTAATTCTACCCGTTTTCCGTTATCATGAATTTGTTTTCATTTAATTAGTGAATGTTATCAGTCTATAAATCCTTTCTTGCTACCATCATCGTTTCTTATCACCTATAAATGTAGATCGTGTTAACGATCAGATTCTCGTTATCCCCTGGGATCTCCTTAGATATTAACGATGTTAAAACCATTATCACGGCGGACGTTGTAGAAGATCATAGAAGTGTTGAGTTGATGAGGACGTGCGCGTAACACCTTCTCATACTGTGACTGCTATGTACTATCAATATACAATGGTTACAGTCCGACTTTGGCGGTGGGTGATTTATGCATAGCAAAAGACGATATCCTGGTCTCGCTCCTTTTGGAGTTCATGCGATTCCCTAAGCAGAGGCGGATTTAGAGGGTTTTTCAGGGGGCCCGAGCCCCCCCTTTTGTGGCAAAAATTTGGTTGATTATATAGGGAATCACTGAAGCATGACTGGAGCGGGCCCCCTCTTAGGCAGTCAGTGGGCCCCCACTTATGAAAATTTCTGGATCCGCCACTGCTGAGTTTTTGTTTTAATGTTCTTCATCGATTTATGAGATTTGAACATCGGTATACTTTTGTTGTCTCAATTTGTCTACTTCTTTTGAAGCGTTCCATGCTTATACATTCCTTGTGAATTTACCTCGAAAGTTGGTGAAATATCAAGAGAACGGTACAGAATCTGATTCATTGTTTGTAAACTTGACCAACAACATCCTTACTTCGAGAAATTGTGTGCATCAGTCCAAGAAAGTTTCAATGCTACAAATAAGGATAAGGAACTGTAAATATAGGTACTAAAAAGTAACACCCCATTGTGTAGGCCAAGCTATATATGTAACCCCCTCAACATTTCCTTGTTGAAAAAAAAACATCTAGGTGTTATTTCAAGCCCCCAAAAAAATCGTCCCCAGGGAGTGAAGCGCACGAGACTGGTATTAGGGGTCAATAGTTCAGTGCCATTTTTCACGCAATATAAAATACCTGAAGTATACGTTAATTGATTTTGAACACATTGTATGTAGAATGTCTCGCTCTTTTCTCCATCCCAGCTGATGTGTCATATTGACTTGTATAGTAAAATCCTATGATTTGTCGTTGTCTTTTGTTATCCGATTATACAGTAAGTATATATACCTATAAATCGATGTATTAACAGGTGTTGCATTGCATCGGGTTTCCTTGGTAAAATCGATTTAAATGTAGATTTTTTTTTCATTGAGTAATATATAATGTATAGTAGTAAGTTGACAGGGAAGTAACAGATCTATATCAAGCTCATTAAGCAGCATCTTTTGCCATGTAATGGGCGATCGCTGATTGTACCATTAGATCTTAGTTGCTTAGAGAAATATAACTCGATGAGAATATTTTTTGCCAGTGAAAAATGGCAAACGACTCGGACATTTAGTATAAAGTAATGAATCAAACGAACATGTATGACACACCTGAATACTATTGACTTCGGATAATTGAATTATTTTGTTTTATAAGAGAGTTGTCCTTTACTTACTTCATCGATGAAAAACCGAAGGATGAATCAGTAGAAAGCATAGCCGAAATACGAAACTTGAATACTGGCATTATATGAATGATTGTTTTATTCCTATCCGATTCTTCGCACGTGTTATGCATGTGAGGTGCACATAGATAACAAAGGAACGATAATAGATGTGACAACTAATGATATACTTTTTCATTAACGTATGAGTCATAAATATAAGTTATGCGAACATTAACATTTCGATAGGGTAACAGGGCGACACTGGCATAAACGTATTCTGTTTGATAACGGATATAAACATTTATTATTCACTGAAAAAAAAAATCAATTACATTTGCAACCGGATTAAACCTAGGATTAATACATGGAAAAGACATACAGATAGAAAATGGAAATTTCAATTGTCATCTGATACATTTCGAATTTCGATGTCAACAGGTGCGCATAATTTTATAATTTCGCCTCCTTCCAACTGCAAGTACGGACAAATTACTGATAACGCCTCCTTCCAAATGCAATTAAGGATACTTCTCCTCCTACCAACCGCGAGTTCTCTTCATTTTCGATACCCTGTGGTCAAATAAACATGTGGCAGTTCACATTTGGAGCTGAAAAATACTGACCATTTTTATGAAGAGAAAATATACAGATGATCATATTTATTAGATAGATTGGAATATCGGTATCCATAAATAATAATGGGCTGTTAATTGGTTACCGTAAATGTTATTATAGTGACAAAAGACATTAAATGAAATTACGGATAGGTCAGTGAGGTGACAAATTGTAAACAAATTACTGTAATTGTATACAAAACGTCAATATTTCTATACAGAATGTTTATATGTTAATTACACGGGAGATTTAAAGTCCAAAAATATTCGACATGCGACACGCCCAATGATCCGTAGAAGATTACGCCACATGACTGCAGTACACCTTTATGATTGGTCATTTATTGATTTAGGAATTTCACCGTGAGCTAAATTTGTCGTCTATACAGTTGTGTGGGATTTACCTGTGTGTTTTTGTTTACCTGTAAAAAGTAAAAATGGCGACACATCAAAAATAACCTTCAGATTTATGAATTATGCTCACAATATGGATTATTTATGATTGTGAAAAATTAAGGAATAATTGTTATGGATTTTCATTTATGAAAGGTAAAGTAAACAAAACACCTGTTCGACATACCGCTAAATTCAGGTAGCCTTTATCATCTATGGAAGGCTCTGGATCGCTTCCGGACGGGGCATTTGAAAGATTTGTTACTTCAGCCCTCGCAGCTATAATAACTATCGTGTTCTCCTGGCGACTTCTAGCAGAAGGTCAGGAATTGACAGACGGAGATACCCGCACAAGATTCCCCAGAGCATTAGAAGGGGTAAGATCACACAATTCTGACGATAAAGAAAAACAAGAATCTGCTGAATTACCCATTGATGAAAATATAAGCTCAGTAGAAAATAGCGGATTGACCTGTTCTCAAAAATATGCTACTCTAGACAGTGAAATAAATTTAAAGAAAGATGAAGACGAAATTCCCACATGGGGAGACTATAGTTGGGAGGAAGATATGTATGATACAGTTCACACTCGACGAACTGTAAAAGATTTTACATTAAAAAGAACTTCAGACTCCTCGTCGTCTGACGATATGGATCCCGATATTCAGTTAAGTCCTATACCCGCATCCCACGAAATGCTTGAGAAATTGTATATGAATCAAGAATACCGAAGTATAGTCGACGACGGACAAACCGATAGCAGTAGTAGTTCCGACGAAGATGAAATGATCGAAGGTATTTACGAGCCACCTAATACAGAAGAGGATATGTTTTATTCCAGTGGTGGGTTAGAACCTATAATGGAAGAGGATTCAGACGATTTTAGTGACGATGAAAAGGATGATATTGTTGAAAATGAAAACATAACGTTTGAGGTTCCTACCGACAATGAGCCCGAAGGAACAAGACAAGATCTTGTCAAACATCAAAGTGATAAAAATTTAACTTGTACAAGTGACATATTATGTCAAGCTGATTTAACAGACGATCATCAAACTTTACTGGATAATTACATAGATGAATGTTTCGATCAGTGTGACGAAGAAAATGTCGACGATTATGATTCGGATAAAAGTTCCGACAGTACTGACAGTTTGCCACCATCGCCGATTATTCGAACTCGTGCTATTGATGAAGAATATGCAAATTTATCCGACGAGTCTTGTAGTAGTGGGTCTGTTATTACCGTTGTAAGCGTAAAATCTTATTCGAGCGACACCCCTGAAATTCAGGTGGTCGAGGAATCAAACAAGCCGACGTCTTTCATCTATTCCGACAACGATACGAGTATATCCGACAATCTGAACGGAAAAGATATAATCGCTTTTATACATGGAAGTGATGAAAACCCAACAAATAATTATGATCTTAATAAAACACCAGAAAATGACGTATTGGAAAAAGAAATTGAAAGTTCGAATACACCAACAAATTTGAATTACGAGGATTTTATAAAAGACATAAAAGCTGTGAGCGAAACTAACATTGAAAACGATCAAGAGACACATGCCGATGAGCGAAAATATGAAACAGACGCTATAATATCAGAGCAAGTACCAAATCATGTCGTGGAAGAATTAATTTATCAAACCACATTTGCAAATCAAAAAACAGAATTGCATATTTCTGATAACAGTCAGTTTAATCAAACATCAGATAAAAAATTCGAAGATAAATTCGATGATGACGTCGGACCACGTGAATACAATCCATACGAAGATGATTTTGCAGAATTTGATTATTGTGATTCAGATGACGATTCGTTTTATCTTGTTGTTGGTGAAACAAACAATTTGCCTGATTTCACGACATTCAACAAAGCAGATAACGGTAACTTGCGTAATTTCGATACATTTGAAAATCTGGACTCTATCGGATTAGCTTCTCCTTCACTCCAAAGTCCTTGTGAATCTGGCTTATCAGATGACGGCAGATTTATATTTTCACGAACAGAAGAAATTGGTACCGAATACAGAACGCGAGTATACGTTAAAGAAAGGAACCTGGGCCGATTACAAGTAACAATACCTCACACGAGGCGGAGGCGAATATTAAAGATGTGCGAGTTGTAGATTCTGAGGTAGAAAATAAAACTCTTATAACGAAAGCAAATTACGAAATCACGAAGACTTTACTGACAGTGATCCTATAATTTCAGATTTAGAGAATATAGAACTCTTCATAGACGAGAGTAATTTTACGGAAAATTGCAGCTTGGAAAACTGAACAGAAACTTATTGATTCGAAAGAGGATACACAACCAAATGAAACTTTATCTTTTGATTCAAGTTCTGACATTAATAATTCACAGTCTCACTTACTGAATGAAGCCTGTGGAATCGATTCATCAATAAATTCGGGTCTCATATCAAATAACGTTTCATTAAAGAATGAAGCAAAAGATATAAACGGAAACAGTAGAATGGAAAGTGAACAACAGTTTAACGAGGCCGGTAAAGAAAATAGCGAACGTTCTGAGTTAATAACTGTAAGTCAGTATCCAGAGACGAACGCTACACCAGATCAAGATGTTGTAGTTAATAGTTTAGTAAATGATAAATTAGAAAATGACAAATTGCAAGAAAAGAGAATTTGAAAAATCGTTGGAGCCTTGCATAGAAATTTTATCCAGAGCACACGATTCAGGGATTGATTTAGACTCAGAACAGAGTAAATCTAATAGCACAGAAGAATGTAACAAAAGTCCTATACAAAACAACAAATTTCAAATTTTTGACCTTTTACATTCCGTTAAAGGACAAATTGACAGATCATCGGCTGTAAAACCGTCTTTTTTCAAAGGAGGAACCAAAGCTAAAATTCAACAACAAAAGCAACGAAGCAAATCATATGTGTCTGTTTTACAGCAGCCAATGTCACCGGAAGATACTCGAAGCGTAGCGGTTGTGCTTCCGGAAAAAGCGTTAAAATTGCCGAAGTCAAGACAGCAAATTATTGCTTCTAGACAAAAATTTCTTAGTGAACAGAATCTGTTTTCAGATAAAACGCAAGAACAATTTCACCAACATAAAACTTCATTTGAGGAAGTCGCACAACGGAAACCGCGATACGTAAGAAGGAAACAGTCTGCCAAGGTCATCAAGAACCCATAAAAGTTATGACAAAAGCCGACGTCTTTCATCTATTCCGACAACGATACGAGTATATCCGACAATCTGAACGGAAAAGATATAATCGCTTTTATACATGGAAGTGATGAAAACCCAACAAATAATTATGATCTTAATAAAACACCAGAAAATGACGTATTGGAAAAAGAAATTGAAAGTTCGAATACACCAACAAATTTGAATTACGAGGATTTTATAAAAGACATAAAAGCTGTGAGCGAAACTAACATTGAAAACGATCAAGAGACACATGCCGATGAGCGAAAATATGAAACAGACGCTATAATATCAGAGCAAGTACCAAATCATGTCGTGGAAGAATTAATTTATCAAACCACATTTGCAAATCAAAAAACAGAATTGCATATTTCTGATAACAGTCAGTTTAATCAAACATCAGATAAAAAATTCGAAGATAAATTCGATGATGACGTCGGACCACGTGAATACAATCCATACGAAGATGATTTTGCAGAATTTGATTATTGTGATTCAGATGACGATTCGTTTTATCTTGTTGTTGGTGAAACAAACAATTTGCCTGATTTCACGACATTCAACAAAGCAGATAACGGTAACTTGCGTAATTTCGATACATTTGAAAATCTGGACTCTATCGGATTAGCTTCTCCTTCACTCCAAAGTCCTTGTGAATCTGGCTTATCAGATGACGGCAGATTTATATTTTCACGAACAGAAGAAATTGGTACCGAATACAGAACGCGAGTATACGTTAAAGAAAGGGAACCTGGGCCGATTACAAGTAACAATACCTCACACGAGGCGGAGGCGAATATTAAAGATGTGCGAGTTGTAGATTCTGAGGTAGAAAATAAAAACTCTTATAACGAAAGCAAATTACGAAATCACGAAGACTTTACTGACAGTGATCCTATAATTTCAGATTTAGAGAATATAGAACTCTTCATAGACGAGAGTAATTTTACGGAAAATTGCAGCTTGGAGAAAACTGAACAGAAACTTATTGATTCGAAAGAGGATACACAACCAAATGAAACTTTACCTTTTGATTCAAGTTCTGACATTAATAATTCACAGTCTCATTTACTGAATGAAGCCTGTGGAATCGATTCATCAATAAATTCGGGTCTCATATCAAATAACGTTTCATTAAAGAATGAAGCAAAAGATATAAACGGAAACAGTAGAATGGAAATTGAACAAAAGTTTAACGAGGCCGGTCAAGAAAATAGCGAACGTTCTGAGTTAATAACTGTAAGTCAGTATCCAGAGACGAACGCTACACCAGATCAAGATGTTATAGTTAATAGTTTAGTAAATGATAAATTAGAAAATGACAAATTGCAAGAAAAAGAGGAATTTGAAAAATCGTTGGAGCCTTGCATAGAAATTTTATCCAGAGCACACGATTCAGGGATTGATTTAGACTCAGAACAGAGTAAATCTAATAGCACAGAAGAATGTAACAAAAGTCCTATACAAAACAACAAATTTCAAATTTTTGACCTTTTACATTCCGTTAAAGGACAAATTGACAGATCATCGGCTGTAAAACCGTCTTTTTTCAAAGGAGGAACCAAAGCTAAAATTCAACAACAAAAGCAACGAAGCAAATCATATGTGTCTGTTTTACAGCAGCCAATGTCACCGGAAGATACTCGAAGCGTAGCGGTTGTGCTTCCGGAAAAAGCGTTAAAATTGCCGAAGTCAAGACAGCAAATTATTGCTTCTAGACAAAAATTTCTTAGTGAACAGAATCTGTTTTCAGATAAAACGCAAGAACAATTTCACCAACATAAAACTTCATTTGAGGAAGTCGCACAACGGAAACCGCGATACGTAAGAAGGGGAAATAGTCTGCCAAGGTCATCAAGAACCCATAAAAGTTATGACAAACTAGACTTTAACTCATTAAATTCTTCTAGGAGTTCTGTAGAAAAACCTGATATTTGTGCATTACATGAAAATTGCATGTTTACTCCCCAAAAGCATAAAGAAATTTTGGATCGGACACTCTCCATTGATAATTTAGAATCAAGTTTAATGAGTTATGGATCTGTTACTTCTCTCGTTGAAACTGATATTGACTCGGGTGAAACAACTGAATATCAAATATTTACTGATTTTGAACATGATTTTGAATTTCAGTTCCCGTTGCAGAGAACAGCAAGCATGAGTGAGTTAGGATCATTATCAAAGACAAAGACCAAGAAAGAAATAAAAAGTCGTTTTAGTGATCGTAACGTCCCAAAATCAAAAAGTTTATGTACTCTAGAGACTAATATTGACGATGTGAACGATGAAACCCCGCGACCGGGAACACTTGGACGTGTTCCGTCAGTACACGAATTACGAGTTACAAAATCTTTGCAAAAGCTAAATATCCCCGACTGGTATAAGAAATCGAGCGTCTCAAGAAGCGGAAGTACATGGAGCTTGTATAGTTCGCCGCGCAAAGATTCGATTTCGTCATCATCATATGCATACCCGCCTAGTATTACCTCGTCACCCTGCCCGTCAGTAAGCTTTGGTTCAAATTCTGTCGTTATCAGAACTCGCGTTACGCCTTCAAGCGCTAAATTATTTCGAACGCCGAAATTACAAACCACTCCAGAAAAATCGCCAACACCGATAAGTGTTCAATTACCAAGTGAAAAACTAAGGCAAAAAGACAAGCCTAAGGATCTGATGCCAATACCGATTGTGCCTTTTTCAAAACTGCGTCTTATGTTTGAAGAAAGTTCACGAAAAAGATTGCCTACAGCGCTAGCAACTAGCCCGTCGCCAACATCCACTACTGCAAAAAGTATCGAGTCTCCGACAACTCCGATAACTCCGATATCGCCGTCTTCTGTTACTCCTATTACTTCGCAAATAAAATCAACAATAGCGCCTGAAATATTTGCTTCGAAACCAATTATTCCCGCGAAACCAATACTGAAGAAGACGACAGAAAATAAAAACGTCGGACGCGTCGAACCCGAACCACGCCAGACAGTACCAGTAAGTGTTCAGCCGATGTCGACGTCACCTCGCAGTGGACGACGCGTAGAGACAACTTTCAATGGAACTGTCGGACAAGCGGAGGTACGTAAATCGAAAGAAACGACATTTGAAGGGGACAAACCAGTCCAAGTCGTAAGACCGAAAGTACAGGATCAAAAAGTAACCCCTCAAATATCAAATACAGCAGAAAATCAAACTGAGCATAATTCAAAATCTGGCAGGTATAGTAGTCTATCGAAGAGCCTAAAATCAGCATTTCGACGACCTCAGAAACCCTCAACTGTAGAACCTGGTGGAAGCAAAGTCGGTAAGACCTTTAAAATCTAATATTATCCCACGACTACTGCCATCATAACATGTCTGCATGTTTATAATATTGGTAAAACTAACACTGGATTACATTCATGTAGCATGCCAAGATATTTACAATATTTAGGTTCAGTTTGTGGTTAAATATTATTTTTAAACATCAATAACTAAATGTCAAACCTTCATGAAGTTTGGACAGAAGTTTAAGACCAAAAGACCGTATGATGAGCAAAATTTAACAAGATATATTTTTTTAGTCCTTTTTTATCTGTATTTTACTGATAAATGGACTGTTATCTGCTCTTTGGTCGGGTTGTTGTCTCTTTGACATATTCCCCATTTCCATTCTCAATTTTATTGGTTTTGAAGTTAACATTAAACTATAGTATAAGGTTAAAGTTTTTAGTCATCAATAACTTTGTCAAACCTCCGTGGAATTTTAGATACATTGGACAGAAGCTTTTTTATGAACAAAGCGAAAATATTTTTCTCGTTTTCCGTATTTTACTGACAAATCGACTTTCTGGCAGTTAACATGTAAATACATGTACTGTCTGGGGTTAAAGTTGAGAGAGGTTTTTGACCAAAGACAATGCACGTGAGAGTTTTTTTCCCCAAAGACAATGCACGTGAGAGTTTTTTTCCCCAAAGAAAATGCACGTGAGAGTTTTTTTCCCCAAAGAAAATGCACGTGAGAGGTTTTTCTCAGAGACAATGCACGTGAGTTTTCCTCAAAGAAAATGCACGTGAAAGTTTTTTATTCCAAAGACAATGCATGTAAATGTATACAGCGTGTCAACTTCATTTGTCAAAACTTTCGTTTTTGCGATTTCATAAACTCAGTCTCCCGGCGTCTCAGTGCTGGGTGTCAGACGCAAATTAGAAAACTTGTGAACTTTTTTTCATTCTATTCCATGTATTTGTAACTTTTAAGTAAAAAGTCAAATGGGTTTTAAATGGATCCAAGTCCTGGGACCTGTGCTATCTGGGGTAATTTACTGCGTTAGATTAATATTACTTTAAGGGGGGAATCTAGAATAACAGTTTTCTGTTAAAGAGAGCAAAATTGATACTTGTAAACACGGAGGCCATTCGAAAATTTTTTTTTAATAGATTAAAAAGTCATAGATACTGATAATTTTCCAGTTGAATGGTGTCGTTTAAAGTTTTCAGTTTGAGGCGTCACAAGAATTCCGATTTAAAGAGTTCGGGGTAAAAGTTACATTTGTACAATAAATTACCGTCAGTAAGCTTTGGTTCAAATTCTGTCGTTATCAGAACTCGCGTTACGCCTTCAAGCGCTAAATTATTTCGAACGCCGAAATTACAAACCACTCCAGAAAAATCGCCAACACCGATAAGTGTTCAATTACCAAGTGAAAAACTAAGGCAAAAAGACAAGCCTAAGGATCTGATGCCAATACCGATTGTGCCTTTTCAAAACTGCGTCTTATGTTTGAAGAAAGTTCACGAAAAGATTGCCTACAGCGCTAGCAACCAGCCCGTCGCCAACATCCACTACTGCAAAAGTATCGAGTCTCCGACAACCCGATAACCGATATCGCCGTCTTCTGTTACTCCTATTACTTCGCAAATAAAATCAACAATAGCGCCTGAAATATTTGCTTCGAAACCAATTATTCCCGCGAAACCAATACTGAAGAAGACGACAGAAAATAAAAACGTCGGACGCGTCGAACCCGAACCACGCCAGACAGTACACAGTAAGTGTTCAGCCGATGTCGACGTCACCTCGCAGTGGACGACGCGTAGAGACAACTTTCAATGGAACTGTCGGACAAGCGGAGGTACGTAAATCGAAAGAAACGACATTTGAAGGGACAAACCAGTCCAAGTCGTAAGACCGAAAGTACAGGATCAAAAGTAACCCTCAAATATCAAATACAGCAGAAAATCAAACTGAGCATAATTCAAAATCTGGCAGGTATAGTAGTCTATCGAAGAGCCTAAAATCAGCATTTCGACGACCTCAGAAACCCTCAACTGTAGAACCTGGTGGAAGCAAAGTCGGTAAGACCTTTAAAATCTAATATTATCCCACGACTACTGCCATCATAACATGTCTGCATGTTTATAATATTGGTAAAACTAACACTGGATTACATTCATGTAGCATGGCAAGATATTTACAATATTTAGGTTCAGTCTGTGGTTAAATATTATTTTAAACATCAATAACTAAATGTCAAACCTTCATGAAGTTTATGACCAAAAGACCGTATGAAGAGCAAAATTTAACAAGATAATAAGATCTATTTTTAATCCTTTTTATCTGTATTTTACTGATAAATGGACTGTTGTCTGCTCTTTGGTCGGGTTATTGTCTCTTTGACATATTCCCCATTTCCATTCTCAATTTTATTGGTTTTGAAGTTAACATTAATTATAGTCTAAGTTAAAGTTTTAGTCATCAATAACTTTGTCAAACCTCCGTGGAATTTTAGATACATTGGACAGAAGCTTTTTATGAACAAAGCAAAAATATTTTTCTCGTTTTCCGTATTTTACTGACAAATCGACTTTCTGGCAGTTAACATGTAAATACATGTACTGTCTGGGGTTAAAGTTGAGAGAGGTTTTTGACCAAAGACAATGCACGTGAGAGTTTTTTTCCCCAAAGACAATGCACGTGAGAGTTTTTTTCCCCAAAGAAAATGCACGTGAGAGTTTTTTTCCCCAAAGAAAATGCACGTGAGAGGTTTTTTCCTCAAAGAAAATGCACGTGAAAGTTTTTTATTCCAAAGACAATGCATGTAAATGTATACAGCGTGTCAACTTCATTTGTCAAAACTTTCGTTTTTGCGATTTCATAAACTCAGTCGTCCGGCGTCTCAGTGCTGGGTGTCAGACGCAAATTAGAAAACTTGTGAACTTTTTTTCATTCTATTCCATGTATTTGTAACTTTTAAGTAAAAAGTCAAATGGGTTTTAAATGGATCCAAGTCCTGGGACCTGTGCTATCTGGGGTAATTTACTGCGTTAGATTAATATTACTTTAAGGGGGGAATCTAGAATAACAGTTTTCTGTTAAAGAGAGCAAAATTGATACTTGTAAACACGGAGGCCATTCGAAAATTTTTTTTTAATAGATTAAAAAGTCATAGATACTGATAATTTTCCAGTTGAATGGTGTCGTTTAAAGTTTTCAGTATGAGGCGTCACAAGAATTCCGATTTAAAGAGTTCGGGGGTAAAAAGTTACATTTGTACAATAAATTATATACAATCTTCAACAATGGGCCATTATACAAATACTGAATCTCTATAAAGAATTAAAGATAAATGTTCTTAAGTTACAGAAATAACTATAGCTGAACTACGTTGAACGGGATAAATATGTCTAATATGTTTGTACTTAGACGACTAATGTGCCATTATAAACTGTACGAAGAAAAGCTGAAATCAATGATACGAAAACATTGACATGTATTCCGATTAAAAAGGATCGCCAAACCTACCCTTTAACAGTCATTGCATGCTAGTTTTATATCTGAAACATCACATATGCCTTAAACAACACATACATCTGAAACATCACATACATCTGAAATAACACACATGTCTGAAAAATCACATTTGTCTGAAAAATATCCCCACTTATTATTGCAAAATATCAAATTTTAGTTTTAAAATAGGTTACCATGACACTTTTTATAAATGTTCCTTAATATGTAAAGTTAAAAGTTTATTATGAATGTTAAACAGCATGTATTGATTAATTATTGGTTGCTCTACGTGCAGTGGCAAATATTTCATGCATGTTCAGGACTATAAACTGCATGGATGACAAAGTCAAAGAATTATTAATGATGGCAACAGTTTGTCGGTCCTATTGTTTTTCTGATTTCGTTTATTAGACTATATTCCCACAACTAAAATAAACTCATCAAAGATGTCAAAACAACCACTATCATTTTAAAAAAACAACCGAAATGATGACGAGAGTCGTTCGTTTGGCTATGCGCTTTATATACTATAGCTTACTGTTCGGTGTGAGCCTAGGCTCCGTGTTGAAGACCGTACTTTGACCTATAATGGTTTACATTTATAAATTTTGACTTGGATGGAGAGTTGTCTCATTGGCACTCATACCACATCTTCTTATATCTATATATACACGGACTCACGTCTGGTTAAAAATAGGACGTTTATCCCAATGCCTTGAGTATTTGGAGTGTTCATGATCCCTACTCCAAAAAAACCCAACCTTTAAATAACTTCAATGATTCCGTTTCGAGTCAAACTTTTCCAAGTGGCAGTCGATTCATTTTCCATGCACTCTTCATTCCGGTCAACCAACTTTGTAGAACATTCGTAGTTGATTTTTTGGTTTACTTTTTGCTTATCCAAATAATTTATGAAATATTTGCCACTGGGAGTTAAGCAAACTACACTATCTCAATCGGTCATAAAAGTTTTGATTGGCAAAACAAAGTCGATTTGTGTTATCGTTATCCATGGGCGAAAAATATTCAAATTATTATTTTAAAAAGTAGGATAGTCAATGAAACAAACAGCCAGAGTAGCAAAACAAAATCAGAGAAAAAAAATCATTCAGACACCCCCTTTTCCCCCCCAAAAAAAATTAAAAACAATTATCTGACATACCCGTTTGACGATTATAATCATTGTTAATTTTAGTTTAGATAGCTGTACAGGATACTAGCAGGGGCGGATCCAGGATTTTGAAAGGGGGCGTAATTCCATGAGAATGAAGTAATAAAGCCGATTGTGACGAGGCCAAAAAAAATTTGGACGATTTTATGTTAAAAATTATATAATTTCCAATCAAAAGGAAGAGGGGCGTACGCCTTCTACGCTCCCCCGCCCAGAATCCGCCACTGACAAGTAATAAACAGGCACTTGTCTCTGAAAAAATACCAATATACCTTGTTATTAAGGTACAAATGTATATTACATCCAACTGAACCGTGCTGTTGATGAACAGTTTTAAAGGAAGATCTATAAGTTTTCACCGAAATTGTTATACATTTTGTTACATTTTGTTATTTTTTCAGAAACCACAGTATAACAGGAGTTTTGATGATGTTGTAAGTGAAATAGTGAAAGAATGTCCCATTTTCACCGTTAGTTCTCAACATTCCGATATGGTACAAAACCTGCTTACAGTGCCCAATAAAAATTGTCATAAAACATACACTGGAATACACAATGAAAGAGACAACGAAAGTTTACATAAGAAATGTAAATCCTTAGAGGATGTTATAGATGGATTATTAGCCATAGAGAAGAGGTCTAGATCCTCGGACGATATATTATCTAGACGGAATAGTGTCCCGTATTCACGAGAACTGGACCATGATTCAGAAATATACAAGAAACATAATACATTTAGTTCTAACTCTCATAATGAAAACAAACAATTGGTTAAGAATAATGATCATTTCAACATTGTCCGACATACAGTACTTTGTGAAAACTGCCGGGAAGTGACTTATCTACAAGATGCTAAGGACTATTACATAACTTGTCATTTTTGTTCAACATACTACTGTAGTCGCCTTTGTCGAGGAGAGGATTGGTATATTCACAAGTGTTCATGCATATACAGAAGGATATCGGATTTGTGTAAGCGAGTTATTAAATTTTGCAACAAAAATCCAGATATGCAGTTTCACCTCTCTCAAATAGCGCGAAAAGGATTCTCGGAAAAAGGAAAAGGTTGTGTAAAATTGACGTTCCGTGAAAGTTGGTCAGGTGAAAGTTTTTGTAACTTTGGACATTCATACTTACAAGAGCAACCTACTTATATAACTCAACAATGTTTTAGAGACGACGAACATGTTAGTCAGTCTTTCGCAGAATTGAATACAGCCGTGGAAAACTATAATCCTAATCTAAAGTATATCATACTCGTAGCAGTTTCCAATCCGACACAAAGTTTGTTTAATAAAAGTGGAAATTATTCCTCCGTTCAAAGATGTGCCAAATTGAGACTTTGTCCAATTATTATTCATCCCAAGCCGGAAACGGATATACAGTCTGTTTTAATCTTACATTTTGTAACGACAGTCAATGGATATTCATCTTCAAGTCAAATAGACGATAGACATGCCCGTGAGACATGCTTCATAAACATTCAAAGAATATTGCGTGAGAGGGGGGTCATTTTGCGTCATTGTTATCCGAAAATTTATAGAAAACTGATTGATTTTGTTGCAGACGGTAAACGTTTTTCTCCGATAACATTTTATCCTTTTGATACAAAGAAGAAAAAACATTATGTATGTATTATTATACCAGAATCGGACCCGGAAATAGAGTGGGTTCGGGATCAATATTTATGCAGTGAAAATGGTGTGATGGAGACGTTACATGAAGATTTTATTTATAATAGAAATGATACTTAGAATTAACTGTTTACCTCCTTGTTGAGTATACATATTAGTGCCAATATAAGTTTTGTAAGAGATGCAATTTTTCCACATTATTGTATGTTTTATTTCATTTGTCTTCTTGAAATATTTGAGACGAAATGTTAACTTTTTTTTATCATACTTTCCATGCTTTCCTGCATTGACACAAATATTTATTGAGGATGCACAGACTCTAAAATTCAAATATTTCCAATGAGAGATAGGAGGTAACTGTTTGATTTTTACATTCTAATATGGAAAAAAAACATGAAAAATGAAAACATATTTTATAGTCCCGATTATAATAATAAATTCTTTAAAGAAAATAGAGAATCCACAGTTAGGTAATTTAAAAGTAACTTATTCTCCCCCGAGGACTATGACAGAGAGAGTTTGTGACGCCCCCTGCGTCCTATCTATAAAAAAAACCAATAACATTATGGGTTTAAAACTTATCAACACAATAATTTCTTATATTTTTATTTGGATCGTCATATCATAATAACTCATGTTTGAAATGAGCCCAATTTTCTTCTCAGCAATTTTGTACTGCAGTGTTACAGCTTTTATTGTTGTCTTCCCTTTAAGTGCAATCAAGATGCCACCTTAAAAACATTAAGATTTTATGAAATGTACATTGAACATTTTACATGAACATTGTATTTTATTTGATAAAAAAGGCAGAAAATATATTTTAAGATGTTTGAACTGACTATTTTTCTATAATTATACAGTAACATAATTGGTAACGTTAGTTACGTACATGTAGATTCACCATTACTCTTATTTATTTGTTTTAAAAGGGAGACAATTTTATTACATTTATTTATTAAATAATAGATATGGACATGGTCCTTGTATACTTTATTTATTACAAATCTTACAACATTTATATTGCCTTTAAACTTTTGCAATGATGTACGTATAGCTGGGACAACTTATTATGTTCAATAAGAGTTTCTTGGTTTATCAATCAATGAGGCCCTTGTCGAGCTTTGAGTACCAAATTTTAAGGCTTATTGCTTCAAGATTATTTGATTATTTTCCAAAATATTGTACGTAACGGGGATTCCATTATAAAGTTCACTTTAGGCTTGTTTATTACCAAGATATACCACAAGTTGGTTGCTTAAGGGAGTATTTAAAGACTTTACGTATATTTTTATTAAATTGTATTGTACAGCAAGAGTTATAAGTTTGTGATTACTAGTTAGGGGCCTTATCATCAGTGAAATGTACTTTATTATAAAGGAACTGGATATATATAATCTGGGGAAAACAAGGAGACCGAAATCAAAAATTTACTTAACATCTTAATGCAACTACATGTAATAACAACATTATTTTTTACTTATTCTGTATAATAAAAGCTGACAAAAATATATAGAATCTGTCTGATTATATCTTGCAAAAATATATTGATTCTGTTTGATTAAATCTGATAAATATATATTGAATCTGATATAAATATCGGATAATTACTGTACACGTGTTCAGTTTTAAATTTCAGGTAAAACTTGTTAAATTGTGTTTTGTACTTTTTTGCATATTGTGCTTGTGTTGTTCAAAATCTCTTTCAAAGAGATACCTACGTTAGTATTATTACCCCTTAAATATGCAAGTTCAGCATTTTGCTCAGTTGTGAAAGAAATAGGCTAAATGGTATATTTGTATCATGTATGTATATATTTCAAGTAAACAATATTTATTTTCTGTAATGAAAACATTTATATGTTCCATTGTTTTAAAAGAAATACCGTAAAACTGATCATATTCTAAATAAATTGTTACATACGTGAACTGTTGTTAACGCATCAAAGCTTTTGCACACCCAACACATGATGTTTGAAAGCTTCAGTCTGTCCCTATCGGTCTTGTCTTTCCAAGCACACACCTAACGCCTTCATGAAATGATGAAGATTATAACAACCTTTGACCTGAAAATATAAATAAAAGGAACTTTGGGGTACACGTCAAAGAGACAGCAACACAAGTACAAAGTTTAAAAAAAGGCATCTTAATTCTACAGAGCAAAGCATAGTCTTCAACAAAAACAGTTGTATGCTAATGCCTGCGTGTGGAGTTAGATTAAGTTATGCCTCAGTTTTTGACATTATAATAATAATTTTATTAATTGTCATTAAACATTTACAATATTTGTGGCAATACAAGTTTAAACATACAATAAACAACAAAATAATATACGAAAGTTAATCAAATGTATACACAAAAACATAAGTGATAAATTTATAATATTGCAATATTCAATATCCATGTTACAGTAAGACCTCTGTCCTCAGTTCTAATGACCTTTTAATAAAGAAGCTAATAATTCTAACATGTCTCAGGGAAGTGGGGTTTAATATATAAAATAATTTTTGATCATCAGGGAAATGAATAAAATGTTCATCATCTAATTATACATGTTATATATCATTATATAAATTTTGTCTGATATTTTTGTTTACCTTGCAATTGAGAATAAAATGAAATTCATCTTCGATGACTTTGCAGGTTTTACACAGTCTTTGTTCTCGAGGAATTTTAATATAATGACCATTTTCAATTTCAAGACCATGGTCACTTATACGAAGTTTAGTAAAAAATTCCTGATAGAAAAATAATTAAACAATAAGTAAAAATTTGCTTCAAGTGAAGGTTTTAAGTTTTTATACAGAAAAAGTTTACTACTTTCGTCAATTTTTTCTATTTTACTTTTATATAAATCTTTATAATAGTCATTTATTTCATTTTTAATTTCTGATTTTAAATGGGTTACATCTGTAATATTCTTACAATTGGCCGCTTTGTCTTGGAGGCTATTGTCTGGTAAGACATTTTTAGCATATGTTTACCAAGAATATACACCTTGTAAATCAAAGGATTTTGAAAGTTCAGAGGCCTCTTTCAATAATGGGTTACAATTATCAATATTTAGTCTAGCAAGGTATAAAATAGAGTGGGTTGTAATAAAATTTTCAACTGGAAGTCTACCTAGTTCCAATCTCACTCCTATATTTGATGAGGTTTTCTTGGTTCCAAGAACAGGGGCGTAGCTAGGTATCCAAAAAACTGAGGCAAAAATAGCGGCAGGGGGTCTGGGGGCCACTCAAGGCCCCCAGCAGGTCCAGGGCTCTGCCCTGGTTAGGGGTCAAGGGGGGATTCGCCCCCCGACGGAAAACGGTTTTTAGCATTTTAGTTGCAAAATTATGTGTACAAAAAAACATGAAAACTGGTCGTTTTATCATGATAATATACATGAAAAAAATTTCGAAGAAATTATAATATACATAATTTTACAATTACATCTGACTGATGAATTAACCGGCAATTCAATCGGAAATATATAAAAACAATATTTACAATATGCATTGCCCAGCGTGGATCAGCGTAGCCCTTCATTAAGCAGCACAACCTGTTTAGTATTTTCATTTCTATTCCTTTCTGAATGAGGATAATTGATATATACGTCAATTGATAGTACAAATTGACGATCCTACATTTAAAAGAAACCTTCACCGTCCCCTGGCTACACAAACACATACACACACAGTCGATGCCTCATGCAGAAGTTCTGTTCTCCCATACTATCGAACAAAATTCAAGAAATTCATATTTCCTTATATCCTGTACTGTAAAATCCCTACCTGCTAAGGAATTTGAATAATTATGGTCATTACACGTAGATCTGAGAGTACTCGAAGTTACTGAAAGCTAGTTGATTGATTGATTGATTGCTAAACGTCGTGTGGCAAATAGTTCATGCATGTTCAGGATAAAAACAAATTTACAATAAATACAACAGGTAGCTAGGTCCTGCATGTAATAGGGGTCGTCCAGGACGAAGGTCTAGAAATTTGGAAACGCCACTCATTGGAAAATTAGGACTTATTGGATAGGAACAGAAAGTTTGCCTTTCAGTAGACCACCCACGAACCCCTCAAAAAGTTGTTGCAAGTTTTTTAACGTGCAGAGAGCGTGGCATTCTCTCTACACTAGGCATCGGATTTAACGTCCCCATTCTGACCAGACGTGACTGCGTATTTATACATCCTGCACAGCCAAACGGACGCCCAACTTTGGAAGGGTTTTATTGTAGGTCGGATGAAGACCAAGTGGAAAGCTAATTGAAAGCCAACAACAACTAAAGGACGGACGGACAGACCAGTAAACATAATGCCCATAAATGGGGCATAAAATAGTAAGACTTGTTACATACCTGCCAACTTTTGAAATTTCCCATGGGGTTTTTAGTGTGCGACAACAATTTTAAAGACCAAGTGGAAAGCTAATTGAAAGCCAACAACAACTAATTAAAAAAATCACGTGTCTAAGTTGAGGTTCATTCAAGTATTTGTTGATAGAAGTGAAATGATCTGAACCAAAGTTCTAATTTATAGTTTCTATATAAGTGGGAATATAATGACATACAATTCTATCCAATACTCCATTCACTAAGGATGATAGACTAGTGTACACATGACATTCGATAATTATAGAGTTTTTGCGACTTCACTGGCGTGCATCTACAGATAACGTTTATTATTTTTCACTAAGGATGATAGACTAGTGTACACATGACATTCGATAATTATAGAGTTTTGCGACTTCACTGGCAATAAAAAAAAAAAAAATATTTGTGAAAAAATTATGTGTAGGCACGTGCCTAACGGCAGCTACACTCCCGAAGAAGGTATTTACAAAATGATAGATGGATTTTTCAAAAGGTGTTTTATCAATAAAGTTGAGATTGTCAATGTCACAATTTCTATGGGCGGCTCTATGCTTTGTCATATGGTACACAAGGAAATAATCCATAAAGGATATTTCAGAGTTGTAAGTCAAAATGGGCTTGACCAATTTATCAAAGAGATTTTTTGACACCGAAATAGGTAAAGAGCCCAGAGAGGCTGTCTTTGCTCTAAGGGAAAATAAAACTTTCCTGGCCTTCTTTGCCAGCTCTTCGAGACTATGTTTGAGGTTACCATTACACTTTAATAAGCAACCTAAAGATTTATATTCAGTTACATTCTGTATTATGTTATCTTTAAGTTTTATAAAAGGGGGAATTATCCTAGTGTGTTGTTGGATAACCATAGTTTTTGTCTTTTTAATATTGAAGGTTAGACGCCAATCATCACAAAAATTGTTGTTTATCAAGACTGTTTTGTAGCCTTCCTTACTTTCAGACATAATTAGAAGGTTAACGGTATCTGCAAAAGAAAGTGAACCAATATTATAGTTTAGTAATTTTGCAGGTCTACACTCTTCAGTGTTAAAGCTTGGGCTTAGGTCATTAATAAAGATATTAAATAGGGTGGGGCTTATGGAATCCCCTTGTTTTACCCCTCTTAGTATTTTAAAATATTCTGAGTGTTTATGGTCAATCTTAAGAGCTATTTCTGTTTTAGAAAGCATATTTTTAATAGCATTATATAAATATTTTCCTACACCGATATTAGCTAACTTGTAGAGCAAACCATCTCTCCGTACTGAGTCGAAAGCTTTTTGGAAATCAACAAAGCATATATATAATTTCTTTTTGTTTTTGTCGAGCCTGCGACTTTTGTCGCAGAAAGCTCGACATAGGGATAGTGATCCGGCGGCGGCGGCGGCGGCGTTAGCTAACTTCTTAAAAGCTTTATATTTTAGAAGGTGGAAGACCTGGATGATTCATACTTTGTATATAGATGCCTTATGTCACATGTCCATTGTCCTTGACCTCATTTTCATGGTTCATTGACTACTTGAAAAAAAAGTTAAGATTTTTGTAATGTTAATTTCTTTCTTATTATGAGTAATAGGATAACTATATTTGGTATGTGCGTATCTTGCAAGGTCCTCATGCCCGTCAGACAGTTTTCACTTGACCTCGACCTCGTTTCATGGATCAGTGAACAAGGTTAAGTTTTGGTGGTCAAGTCCATATCTCAGATACTAGAAGCAATAGGTCTAGCATATTCGGTGTATGGAAGGACTGTAAGGTGTACATGTCCAACTGGCAGGTGTCATCTGACCTTGACCTCATTTTCATGGTTCAGTGGTTATAGTTAAGTTTTTGTGTTTTGGTCTGTTTTTCTTATACTGTATGCAATAGGTCTACAGTATTTGGTGTATGGAATGATTTTATGATGTACATGTCAGTCATGCAGGTTTTATTTGACCTTGACCTCATTTTCACGGTTCATTGCTCAGTGTTAAGTTTTTGTGGTTTGGTCTGTTTTTCAAATACTATAAACAATAGGTTTTATTTGTTGTATGGAAGGATTGCAAGCTGAGCATGTCTGTCTGGCATGGTTCATCTGACCTTGACCTCATTTTCATGGTTCACTGGTCAATGTTTAGTTTTCTTGGTTAAGTCTGTATCTTAGAAACTATATGCAATATGTCAACTATATTTAATGTATTGAATGATTGAAAGGTGTACATGTATTTCTTGTTTGGTTTATATGACCTTGACCTCATTTTCTTGGATCATGTTAAGTTTATGTGATAGTTGTAGTAAAGCTTTATATTTAGGACTATCAACATATCAATGATTATTAAAGAAGGCGAGACATTTCAGCGTGTGCACTCTTGTTATGAAGATATAGAAGTAATTAGTTTTAACCCTGCCAAGTATATCTTTACATGATCTTATGATACATGTTCAGTAGAAGATGAATATTTTGATGGCATGTCGATGTGGTGGTCGAATCTGTCTTTCAGTTATGCCACCACCACGAATAGTCTTGCATGAAACTTTACAATTTAGTAGATAATAATTTGTAGAAATTCATAAACTTTTATGGAGGTACGACTTGGTAAGCTGGTAAGCGTTCAGTCACTGTGTAACTAGCGGAGTAGATAAGTGTTCAGACTCTGTGTAACTAGCGGAACAAGTGAGCGTTCAGTCTCTGCAACTAGCAGAGCAGGTAAAAAGCGTTCAGTCTCTATTTAACTAGCGGAGCAGGTAAAAAGCGTCCAGTCTCTGTGTAACTAGCGGAGAATAAACGTTCAGTCACTGTTTATTTAGCGGAGCAGGTAAAAAGCGTTTAGTCTCTGTGTAACTAGCGGAGCAGGTAAGTGTTCAGTCTCTGTAAAATAACGGAGCAGCTAAAAGCGTTCACTATCGGTGCAGGTAAACCTTCATTCACTGTATCTAGCGGAGCAGGTAAGCGTTCAGACTGCAATTAGCGGAACAGGTGAGTGTTCAGTCTCTGTGTAACTAGCGGAGCAGGTAAAAAGCGTTAAATCTCTGAGTAATAAGCGAAGCAAGTAAAAAGCTTCCAGTCTCTGTGTAATTAGCAGAGCAGGTAAAAGCGTTCAGTCTCTTGAACTAGCGGAGCAGGTAAACGTTCAGTCCCTGTGTAAGTAGCGGGATCAGGTAAGCGTTCAGTCCCTGTGTAATTAGCGGATCAGGTAAAAAGTGTTCAGTCTGTGTAACTAGCGGTGAAGTTAGGCGTTCTGTCTGTGTAACTAGTGGAGCATGAAACCGTCCATTCTCATTGTAACTAGCGGGGCAGGTAAGCGTTCAGTCATTGTGTAACTATCGGAGCAAGTAAGCGTTCAGTTTCATTATAACTAGCGGAGCAGGTACTGCTGACTTTTGCGGAACACATCAGTTTACCCACGGGTTTCGTGTTGCTCAATCTTTAGTTTTCTTCGAAGTGTTTTGTGGACTTAATTTACTGTTATTATTTTTTCCTTTGGTTATGGTGTTTGTTATATATCTGTCTTAATGCAACCTATTGTGGATTCATTTATTTTCGTGGATACCAATTTTCGTGGATTGAAGGAAAATTGTATTTTTGTTAATATTTGATTTCGCGGTTTTGCAGAAGTCACAAGCCTGTAGAAAATTTGTACTTTGCTGAACATTTAAATTCGTGGTTCACCTGTACACACGAAAACAACGAAAATTGGTATCCCACGAATAATAACGATCACAGTTTATGATCTCTGATAACTCCATGTATCCTCCATACAACAAAATGAATAAAACCGTAAACTTTTTATGCTTAAATTATTTTCGAAAAATAAAATATTGCATCGTCGTTTTTATCTTGGAATGCTCGTTGAAATTTGCATCTCGATGCATATAAGCCAGTACTTGCAAGATGAGTTATTCGGTCTCTTTGGCCTTCTTTCATGCAAACTGCGCTATCGTAAAGAACTGACATCTAATACATACCTTAACAGTGATAAATACAGAAAAGAAGTGAGTGCCACAAAGCGAAAATAAAAAAAATATTGAAAAAGATGACTGAAGTGTTTAAGTGCCACAAACATATTTGCATCAACATAAGGGGAGATAACCCCTACTTATCCGACAGGCAGGTGTCCTGAAGACGAATATCTCATGTTGATACACAACAACAAAAGCATACATCAGGTACACCTTAAGACGAGAAAAAATTCGCTTCGCGGTGTCCGATTTAGAGGAGTTACCTCCTCTTATGGTGAAGAATGGATAAATAACTAATCATCAGTACACATTAATATATCTGAAATGTAAACATTACTGTAAACAAGACATTGATTTAAACAAAAGATAATGGAAGTTAAGTCAGAGAAACTAAAAAAACAATAGCTAACATAATAGCACACGCGTGATATAGTCCCGTCATTTCTAATAGCGGTATTTTTTTTTTAATTATCAATCTTGAACCAAAGTTGTCTAAATAAGAAAAGTAAATATTTTCTAGCTAGTTGAGTGCGGCATATGTTTATAGATACAGCTTTTGCAAGGTATGTTGGTGATCATACAGCCATAGTACCTGATTTCAAGATTCAAGACACATTTAACCGTGCAAGATGAGGTCAAGTATCAGTGGCGGATCCAGAGGGGGGTTCCGGGGGTTGGAACCCCCCTTTTTTTCTTGACGATCAATGCATTTGAATGGGGACATATAGTTGGAACCCCTCCCCCTTTTAAAAATGGCTGGATCCGCCCCTGAGTATATAATATAATATATAAGCAACACGACAGAAGAACAAGAACACATTTAAGTCAATACATAAAGCTCTAAAAATCAAACTGGAAATTAAAATGATGATAATAGTTGCATTACATATATGGATCAATATGACACAAATCAAAGGAATACAAAAACCTATCGTAAGAACAATATTTTGTATAGTTGAAAATTACAAATGGATAAAAACCATTGTTGCAAATGTCAGCATTAATCGATTAATGTATTGATGGTTGTTGAACGTCAGTGGCAAATAGTTCATGAATATTCAAGACGAAAACAAATAAAGCCATAGACCAAATTTAGAGGTTTTGTCGGAAAAGGGAATGGAGCTGGATGAAGACGGAGCAGTTAAATGCCAATTGAAAAGGAAGGCATTTAGGATAGGATAAGAAATTTAGCATTGTGATAGACCATCTACGGACAATGCAATCAGTTGTTACAAGTAAAGGCCCTTGGAATGTAGAGAGCGTGACACTCTCGATAACACGAGGCATCGGAATAAACGAAACTATGGGTGTTAAAAAAGTCTTTACAATTTAGTAATTTTTAGGGTTCCCGTTTTAGTGTAAGAGTTTAAAAACTTGACCACTAGTAATTTGCTTCAGTCATGTTCGTTCGAAAGTAAAGTGGGTATAGTAAATATTATTTGTATATACATATGCACATTCATGGCTCTACAATCTGTCGATACCTGTATCTTGGCATTGCACAAGGTCAAGTTTTTCCCGGGCTGTTAATGACGTCTTTACACTAAATCCATTGGATTTTGGATGTGTACTGATTGGTATTTTAGTCTTAGATGCATGATTTTTTTTAGAAGCTGTTATTGGCTTTGAACTAGCTGTCAGTAACTGCGAGTACTCTCATATCTGTATTTAGTGTCTTTTTGTTGTGGGGTTGTATAAGTACCCTGCAACGTCCACTCTGTGTTTTTGTTAGATAAAATTGAGATTGGAAATGGGGAATATGTCAAAGAGACAACAACCCGACCAAAGAGCAGACAACAGCCGAAGGCAACCAATGGGTCTTCAACGCAGCGAGAAAATCCCGCACCCATAGGTGGTCCTCAGCTGGCCCCTAAATAAAATTGTGTACTAGTTCAGTGAAAATGGACGTCACACTAAACTCCAAAACATATAAATGAACTAAAATTAAAAAACATACAAGACTAACAAATGTTTTTCTGCTTTGTATCTATCTGATGAGTTAAGCCCTTTTCAACTGATTTTTACAGTTTGTTCTTATTTTGTTCTGTTACATCATTGTCCCAGGTTAGGGGAGGGTTGGCGCCTTCAAACTAGTTTAACCCCGCCACATTCTGCATGTGCCTGTCCCAAGTCAGGAGACTGTAATTCAGTGGTTCAGTGTCGTTTGTTGCTGTATATCATATTTGTTTTTCGCTCATTATTTTGTACATAAATCAGGCCGTTAGTTTTCTCGTTTAATTGTTTTACATTTGCCATTTCGGGGCCTTTTATAGCTGACTATGCGGTATGGGTTTCACTCATTGTTGAAGGCCGTACGGTGACTTATAGTTGTTTATTTCTGTGTCATTTGCTCTCTTGTGGGGAGTTGTCTCATTGGCAATCGTACTACATCTTCATATTTTTAAAGTTACCAGGGATTTAGACAATTATTTTCATTGGGTAAAAATCGATCCAGTATTTTAACATCTTTTATTTAAGAACAAGTAAAGAAGTGGTTAAATTTGGAATAAGTTAATGAACAGAATGTATAGGAAGTCAATCACGTTCAAAGCGAAGACCGACAAACATATATTTAAAAACAAACATTGTCCGAGGAAAGATTATAATTTACATTGAATACCAGAAGAAATGATCCAAACCAGACTGAAAACTGCAACATGTTTTGATTTTGATACTGTATTTACAGATCATTATGTTTTAAAAGGCAATACACAATTAGAATAACAATAGCAATAAATAATACCAACACATCATAGTAATAATAATTTAAAACTAAACTGAAAACCCTAGACAGAAAACCTTGTTAAAAATGTCATTATATATAAGTAAATAACACAAATGTATATACTTAGTATATATATTATATTTATGAAAAATACGGCTAAAAACGTTAGCATCAACAGCCTCACATATTCATTCCTGCTATCGATTATGGTTTCTGAAGCTGTAATCTAAAAGCGCATGCGTACCTAAATATTTAGAATTGTAATAGCATTATAAAGAAACATGGTATGTGTAGAGTAAAAGACAAAGGAGGAAAAACAAGCAAATGTGAGTATTTAATATTTTTTTATTCGGTAAAGAAGAATCATATTTCAATATTGCAGTGTCAAGCCTCCATGAACTAGGGAGTCATATATATACCATACGTCTACACTAGCATACGCAGTAAGATTGATACTACAAGTTCCAACCAAAACAAATTCGATTTGGGATAGAGCCAAGAAAATTATAAAGTTTACTTATAAATGAGATATGAGTTGCGTTGTCAGGTCATTTTGTAGAGGTCCTGCAACATTGTGCTACTGTAATTACATATCGTTCAGAATCCTACGTTACAGAATATAGTATGTTACAGTATAGTATTACCGTTTATTTTGTTGCATAGGAAGAATTTAAACTGAATGAATGTATAAAACTGTGTCTGCTTTGTCCATTTTTATACGACCGCAAAAAATTTTTTGTGGTCGTATATTGGTATGACGTTGGCGTCGTCGTCGTCGTCGTCGTCGTCCGGCGTCGTCGTCGTCGTCCGAAGACACATTGGTTTTCGCACTCTAACTTTAGTTTAAGTAAATGGATCTCTAGGAAATTTTACCATAAGGTTCAATACCACAAAAGGAAGGTTGGGATTGATTTTGGGGGTTATGGTACCAACAGTTAAGGAATTAGGGGCCAAAAGGGCCAAAATAAGCATTTTGTAACTTCCAGACAATAACTTGTGTGTAAGTGTATGGATCTCTGACATTGTACCACAAGGTTCCATATCACAAAGGGAATGCTGGGATTGATTTTGGGGTAATTGCCTCAAAATTTTAGGAATTAGGGACCAAAAAGGGCAAAAACAAGCATTTTTCTAGTTTCAGGACAATAACTTGTGTGTAAGTTTATGGATCTTTCTGAAATTGTACTTCAAGGTTCCATATCACAAAGGGAGCGCTGGAATTGAGTTTGGGGTAATTGCCTAAACGTTTAGGAATTAGGGGCCAAAAGGGGTCAAAATAAGCATTTTTCTAGTTTCCATGCAGACAATAACTTGTGTTTAAGTGTATGGATCTCTCTGAAATTGTACTGCAAGGTACCATACCTCATTGAAGGCTGGGATTGAGTTTGGGGGTGATGAATCATAAGGGGGTTCAAAAAATGGGGGATTTTTTTCCCTTTTTCTTCCTTTTTTTCCTTTTTTTTTTTTCTTTAAAATTTTCCATTTTAAGTTGGTTATTTCTGATTTATATTTAAAAGCAAATAATAATGATATGGCAGGAGATACACACCAAACAGGATATGTTAATTATTATATAATAAGTATTGTGCAATAGCAAGAAATTTTCAATTGCACAGTATTGCGCAATAGCAAGAAATCTTCAATTGCACAGTATTGCGCAATAGCAAGAAATATCCAATAGCACAATATTGCACAATAGGAAGAAATTGTCAATTGTACAGTATTGCACAATAGCAAGAAATATTCAATTTCACAGTATTGCGCAATTGCAAGAAATATTTAATTGCACAGTATTGTGCAAAAGAAGATTCTTTGTATAAATTGCTTATTTCTTGACCAATTTCAATGGGGTTTTATTCTTGAATTCTTGGGGTTCTTTAATATGCTGAATCTAACCGTGTATTAAGTTTTTGGATTTTGGGCCCTGTTTTTAAATTGGTCCACATTGAGGTCCAAAGGGTCCAAAATTAAACTTTGTTTGATTTCATCAAAAGTTGAATTATTGGGGTTCTTTGATATGCCGAATCTAACCGTGTATTTAGATTCTTAATTTTTGGTCCTGTTTTCAAATTGGTCTACATTAAGGTCCAAAGGGTCCAAAATTAAACTAAGTTTGATTTTAACAAAAATTGAATTCTTAGGGTTCTTTGATATGCTGAATCTAATCATGTATTTAGATTTTTGATTATGGGCCCAGTTTTCAAGTTGGTCCAAATTGGGGTCCAAAAATTAAACTTTGTTTGATTTCAACAAAATTGAATATATGGGGTTCTTTGATATGCTGAATCTAACCATGTATTTAGATTCTTAATTTTGGTCCTGTTTTCAAATTGGTCTACATTAAGGTCCAAAGGGTCCAAAATTAAACTTAATTTGATTTTAACAAAATTGAATTCTTAGGGTTCTTTGATATGCTGAATCTAAACATGTCTTTCAATTTTTGATTATGGGCCCAGTTTTCAGGTTGGTCCAAATCGGGGTCCAAAATTAAACTTTGTTTGATTTCAACAAAATTGAATTTATTGGGTTCTTTGATATGCTGAATCTAACCATGTATTTAGATTTTTGATTTTTGGGCCCCATTATCAACTTTGTCCACATTGAGGTCAAAAGGGTCCAAAATTAAACTTTGTTTGATTTCAACAAAATTGAATATATGGGGTTCTTTGATATGCTGAATCTAACCGTGTATTTAGATTCTTAATTTTTGGTCCTGTTTTCAAATTGGTATACATTAAGGTCCAAAGGGTCCAAAATTAAACTTAGTTTGATTTTAACAAAATTGAATTCTTAGGGTTCTTTGATATGCTGAATCTAATCATGTATTTAGATTTTTGATTTATGGGCCCAGTTTTCAAGTTGGTCCAAATTGGGGTCCAAAATTAAACTTTGTTTGATTTCAACAAAAATTGAATATATGGGGTTCTTTGATATGCTGAATCTAACCATGTATTTAGATTCTTAATTTTTGGTCCTGTTTTCAAATTGGTCTACATTAAGGTCCAAAGGGTCCAAAATTAAACTTAATTTGATTTTAACAAAAATTGAATTCTTAGGGTTCTTTGATATGCTGAGTCTAAACATGTCTTTAAATTTTTGATTATGGGCCCAGTTTTCAAGTTGGTCCAAATCGGGGTCCAAAATTAAACTTTGTTTGATTTCAACAAAAATTGAATATATGGGGTTCTTTGATATGCTGAATCTAACCATGTATTTAGATTTTTGATTTTGGGCCCCGTTATCAACTTTGTCCACATTGAGGTCAAAAGGGTCCAAAATTAAACTTTGTTTGATTTCAACAAAATTGAATATATGGGGTTCTTTGATATGCTGAATCTAACCATGTATTTAGATTTTTGATTTTTGGGCCCCGTTATCAACTTTGTCCACATTGAGGTCAAAAGGGTCCAAAATTAAACTTTGTTTGATTTCATCAAAAATTGAACTCTTAGGGTTCTTTGATATGCTGAATCTAACCATGTATTTAGATTTTGGATATTGGACCATAATAGGTGAATGTCCAATTTAAAATTTTTAAGTTCTTAGACCACATTCATTCTGTGTCAGAAACCTATGCTGTGTCAAATAGTCAATCACAATCCAAATTCAGAGCTGTATCAAGCTTGAATGTTGTGTCCATACTTGCCCCAACTGTTCAGGGTTCGACCTCTGCGGTTGTATCAAGCTGCGCCTGCGGAGCATTTTATTGTATGATTTGCAAATAAAGTTATTCAAAGTTAATCTGTGTACCCCACTTTTCTCGTTAACATTGATGAATTAGGGTTTTAATTTCTGCTAATTCTATTTTCGGAAGATTAATTTGTTATAATTGATGTATACAAGCATTGTCTGCATAGACATTTGGTGTCTGTTCAATAGCACTAAAGTTTGTATGTTCAAATCAAACTAAGAATTTAGCCATCTGTAATGGCTACTACTGTCATGAAAAAGGTGTTAATCCTAATGGATTGGACGAAATATTCTGTAATAGTATTTCCCCTAGAACAAATATTACAATATTTGTTTCTAAGAGAATAAAAGCTAATAGAATATTTGTTCCAACAGGAACAGATATTATGGCATTGTTTATAACAAGGTTTCCAGTTTTTGTCAGACGGAACAAATATACGTTGACACCACCACTGCAATTAGCAATTAATCACATTTTATGATTTAGAAATATAGACAAAGCTTTTAGCTTTTCCTGCTTTCCACCTAAATACATGTTAGCAGTTAGATGTTAGTCTTTTTCCTGTAACCACCGAATTTATTAACATGTTGACAGCTAAATTTCAATGTTTTTAACATAAGTTCATACGGTCAATAAAAAATATCACCCTGTCAAAAAACTAATTTCGCGTTTACATGAATTCCCCTTAAGCGACATATCGTAGACATGAAACATTTTATCATAAGGTAGTTTTCATTTAGTTGCATGGACTAGCGGTTTTGAAAGGTAGGCTTAAATATCTTTTTTAGGTAAAAACAAAAAAATAGACACAAAGGACACAAAGAAACTTTGACGTGACTGATAGGTTATTGATCAAAGACAGACAACTCTGGTGTATTACCAAAAAAGGAGCTAGTTCGTATGACAGGTGTTTTATGAGGTTTCCCGTAAAAGAGGGTAAGGCAATGAATATACAGATCTGGTAAGATCTGAAACAAATCTTGTCAGTGACGGGATGTGAATTAAGATTGTACCCTATAAAATGCGTGAAATAATTGCGTACAAAAGAGAAAATAAAATTTTCGCGCGGCTGTGCCAAGCGAAATAAAACTTCCGGCTTAGCGAAAATCAAAAAATCCTCCCGGTCCTCCAACCATCGGGGTACAGGCTCCTGGCTTGGAACATGTATATCAAGAATATGAATGGAGCAAGTATGTTTGTGACACAGGGACTTGGTTAGCAGATTAAAATTTTTGTTAGGATTTTTCAGTATACGGATATGGATACAAGTAGTAAACTGCACATTGCTAGAAAACAAAGAAATATTGATGCCAACGTAAAAAACGTTAATAATGTAATACAAATAGACAGGAAATACGAAAAAAAAAATTGCAAAACATTGTTTTACAAAATTTTAATCTGCTAACCGAGTCCCTGTGGATTAGAACTGCAAAATTGTTGAAAAGGGTCTGGCGCATGATATCAATAGAAATTATATGTGAAAAAAACCCAAAGTATAACGAAAATTTCAAAAGACACAAAATACCGATCCAACAGCACTTTTTACATTTTGGTCATTTCCCAAGCTAGAAACTTGATCTCAGGTGGCTGCCATTGCCATATTTAATTTCACATAAATCTCACGTGAAATGAACCCCAAACGAGGTTATACGTGAAACTCACGTGAATTTCACGTGATTTGAGATTCACATTAATCTCACTTGAATTTCACGTGAACTTTACACATTTTTTATGATTTTAATTAAATTTGAAAATATTTGATGTTATTTTGAAAATTCACGTGAAGTTCACATGAAAAAAATTTCATGTGATTTTCACGTATAAGCTCGTTTGAGGTGAAATTCACGTGCATTGAGATGTTCACCTCAAACGAGCTTATACGTGAATTTCACGTGAAAATCACGATTTCTTTTTTTCACGTGAAATTCCCGTGAGTGAAATTTCGCTGTGTACTTTTAGTATACCTCATTACATTACTTGCCAAAATATAACAATTGTTTACTAGAAAACAGTTTTTAAACAAATACCATTGTTTTACTACTTCAAATCTCTGTTATCTATTTACTGTTATCATTTCAGATGCTATCAATGGAGGAGATTAACTTTGCCATTAACTATACTGAAAGCGATGACTTATCCATCGATGCCACCCCCGAAATAGGAGACAAAGACACTCTGTTGATTATAATGGACTGTTTAGTAAATGTATTTGTTCTACTGCTAAATATCTCTCTTGCAGTATTAATACTCTGTCACTCAAAGATACGACAACAATTATTCTATTGGCGGGTTTTAAATTTATGTTTGTCTGACCTTGTCGTTGGAGTATTAGTACTGCCGTTCGGAATAAGTTACACGCATAATTATGCTTGGCTACATGGTCATGTACTTTGTCAAACGTATGTTATCCTCGATGTAACACATTTTGGTTTTTCATCTTTAGTCATTACAACGATGTGCGCGGACAGATTCTTGTCTAAACTTTTGGAACTGTATCCGGATAAGCTACAGATTATAAAATATTTGCAACTGTTTCTGTTCATCATGCCGTGGCTTTTCACATTATGTGTTTTCTTGCCGTTACTTTTATCTAGCGTAAAGACGATGGGTGTTGTGTTTCGCCATACTTGTGGCTTTATATTACATGACGATATGCTAGTTCCTACAGCCATTGTTGCATACTTGATACCAAATTTACTCTTAATCTTGACAACTGTTATCATGTTGATTATTTACAAAGTAAAACGCCCTGTTTGGTATAGAATGGACGAAACGGAGACTCCTGGGAGTCACATCACTCCACATCTCAGATCATCAACCATTGCTACATTAATTGTTAGTTGTATTACTATGTTGTTTTGGTTCCCTTATTTGGTCAATATGTTCATAATGGTAACCTGTAGATCACACCGGTGCTTTCCAGGTTTAGAGGTCTTTAAAGCAACATTGATACTGTGCACGCTGACATCATTATTTACACCTTGCCTCTGGTTAAGTGACGAGGAGATTAGAACCGCTGCGAAACAGTCTGTTCGGAGGATACGGGCGTTTTGTCTGAAACCATTGGTTGTGCGGGAACAACAGTACAATGAACATATAAACGAAGAAGATTTATAATCGTCTAATGTGTTTTTGCTCTGACAGTATATATATGTATCTTAAAATAAGCTTTAAAAGTCAAAATGTCTATACATAAGAAAGCTGTTTTTCGACTTTTACCAGATTATGTTTAAACTAATTATAAATGTAAGCAAGTGCTTAATAAAATGTAAATTGTTGCCATTAATTCTGTTTTAATTTTACAAAAATAAATCTTTCCGGTTTATAGTTAAGTGGTAATTTTTTTTTTTTAGTTTCTGACTGAATATGTAATTGTTTTTTTTTTTATTAATCTACAATCTAAACAATAGGATTGTTACTAAATAGCAACAAAATATGATATCTACATAAACAATACAACCATGTGACATGGACAAAAATAACAACAATTCTAATGGTGACAATTATATCTACTGTGGTAACATCTCCATCTGACAATTATATCTAAGGTGGTAACATCTCCATCTGACAATTATATCTAAGGTGGTAACATCTCCATCTGACAATTATATCTAAGGTGGTAACATCTCCTTAAGACAATTATATCCAAGGTAGCAACTCTATCAGACAAAGATATCTAAGTTAGCAACTCCGTCAGACAAAGATATCTAAGGTATCAACTACTTCAGACAAAGATATCTAAGTTAGCAACTCCATCAGACAAAGATATTTAAGATAGCAACTCAAGCTGACAATTAAATATAAGGTAGAAACTCTATGAGGGAAAGATATCTTAGATAGCAACTTCGTCAGACAAATATATCTAGGTAGCAACTCTATGAGACAAAGATATATAAAGTAGCTCCAAAATCAGACAATTCTATCTTAGGTGGAAACTCCATCAGACAATGTTTCTAAGGGGGCAACTTCATCAGACAAAGATATCAAAGGTAACAAATCCATCACACAAAGAAATCTAAGATAGCAACTCCAGCAGACAAATATATATAAGGTAGTAACTCCTCCAGACAAATATATCTAAGGTAGTAACTCCATCAGACGTAGATATTTAATGTGGTAACTCAATCAGACAAAGATAGCGTACGTAGCAAATTCGTCAGACAAGGATATCTAAGGTAACAACTCCATCAGATAAAGATATCTAAGGTATCAACTTCTTCAGACAAAGATATCTAAGTTAACAACTCCATCAGACAAAGATATCTAAGATAGCAACTCAAGCTGACAATTATATATAAGGTAGAAACTCGATCAGACACAGATATCTAAGATAGCAACTTCATCAGACAAATATATCTAGGTAGAAACTCTATGAGACAAAGATAATTTTTTTATATAAAGTAGCTCCAAAATCAGACAATTCTATCTTAGGTGGAAACTCCATCAGACAATGTTTCTCAGGGGGCAACTTCATCAGACAATGTTTCTCAGGGGGCAACTTCATCAGACAAAGATATCTAAGGTAACAACTCCATCACTCAAGGAAATCTAAGATAGCAACTCCAGCAGGCAAATATATCTAAGGTAGATAATGTATGTAGCAAATTCATCAGACATAGATATCAAAGATAGCAATTCCATCAGACAAAGATATCTAAGGTAGTAACTCCTTCAGACAAAGATATTTAAGGTAGCAAATCCTTCAGACAAAGATATCTAAGGTAGTAACTTCATCAGACGTAGATAACTAATGTGGCAACTCCATCAGACAAAGATAGCGTATGTAGCAAATTCGTCAGACAAAGATATCTAAGGTGGTAGAAACTTCAGCAGATAAACACGACCGTGGACGGTTTTATTTTGAATGTTCTCGATATACACGTAGGTCTTTCGTGACACTGATTGCCCAAACGTTTCACTTATTTTGTTACCTGACCTTTGGGAGGGTTTCTTATCGTCGAGTTGCAAGTTCCAAGTTGAAAAGGCCGAGTTGGGAGTTACAAAAGTCGAGTTACGAAAGTCGAGTCGCGAGTTACGAAAGTCGAGTTGCGAGTTACAATAGTCGAGTTGCGAGTTACGAAGGTCAAGTTGCAAGTTACAAAAATATTATGTTTCACTAATTTCTTAAGAATTATATATATATAAACGGTCGTATATATAAACGGTCGTGTCGTCTGATTTTTTAAACAGAATTTTCAGGTTTACTTCGCATTTAATAAACAAAGCATACATGTACCCGAACTTAGTTATACACTGCATGAGGAAGGGTCCCGGTATTTTGATTGCAGGATTTGAAGGAGTTATGTGATACTTATTTATAAGAGTCTATATGTTGTAAAGTCACGCACGCTTAAATTTCTTTCATGAGAGCGACTTCCATATTTTGGAGAGGCGTAGGTTTTTTTTAATGAATTGTTTGATTCTGAATTCCTTGACAAAAAAATTGTCTAGAATGGAAGTGAATAAATTTAAAGATTATTTCCACTGAAAATAAGGAGAAAATATATACTTAGTAGTATATTGACATTAAGTTTCTAATAAATTGTTCGGATTTTAATGAAAACAAAACACAATATACACTAGATCAAGAAAATGGGCACCATTCTATGCTCCGAAACATATAGATGAACCAAAATTAAAAAATATACAAGACCAACAAAGGCTAGAGGTTCCTGACTTAGGACAGACGCAAAAATGCGGTAGGGTTAAACAGGTTTTATGAGCGCTCAACCTTCCCCCTTCACCTCTAGCCAATATAGACATATATAACTTAAACGTCCACAATTTTGAGTGTCACTGCCAAAGAATAAGTTTTGGGGTCCCTAACAAATATTGCCTCTGCAGCTGCCCCAAAGAGCCCACTCTTAACGAAATCTGCAGAAGGGGTCTTTTACATATATGTACTAAAGTTTAGTTTCTATCTCCCTTTACGTTTAATATGACAGTGCTAGATATGAAATTTAATAATAATTAAACTACAAGCCATCCGCTGTATTTCAAAAGGCTATCTGTTTCTTCAGAAAATAACCATACTTTGCGTAGTGATTATGTAAGCAATCCATTCATTTTTTTACACGACACTCAGATGAAGTGCAAATAACAAAAAGAATCAACAATACTGTTTACAATTCTATAAGCAATCATCATTCAAAAATGTTAAAGAGGTACACCAAAAAATTAAAATAGTTTTCCCCATTTTCACGCAAATTTTGTAACTCGCAACTCGACTTTTGTAACTCACAACTCGACCTTCGTATCTCACAACTCGACTTTTGTAACTCGCAACTCAACTTTCGTAACTCGCAACTCGACTTTCTTTACTCGCGACTCGACTTTTATAACTCGCAACTCAATACTCGACAACAAGTGAATCTCGACCTTTGGTCTGCAGCGTATCTTGGAAACATGTGTATTAAACAAAAAAATCCATATCAGGTATAAATCTATTGCATTTCAATTTTGTATATCGTCAACGTTGGTCAAACAAATATACATCGGAATAGTAACTTACTATAATGACACATTCATACAAAAATGAACAAAACATCAATTTTTTTCCAGAATATTGCTCTCCCACATTGTTACAGGTTTAAATTTACTGTCCATTGCTATGGAAATTAATTGAAATATTTCAGGGGAAAGGGGGTTCATCAGAACTTAAGATCATCATTCTTAAACTTTTATGGCTTCGACTGGACTGATCTTCACCAGGAAGTTCGAACATTGGCAAATTTAAAAGATGTATAAGGGGCCTGCCATTCATCTATTGTGAGAGGCATTGACTTTCTAAATAAATTGTCGAAACTAATTTTTTTCTGAAAAAAAATATAATTTGTTGCAGAAGGAAAGTGAAAAAAAAACAATGGTTTGTTTCCATTGAAGCTTAGGGGGAAAAGGGATTCAACATAGAGTTGGAAAAAATATTCTTAAAATCTTCTTCCTGTATGTTTTTGATGTTTGTTTTTGATTAAAGTCGAAAAAATTAATTGTCCCGGTGCAAAAATACATATGGAGCTGAAAAGCTAAAAGGAATCTACTTTGCAGAGCCTATCATTGCATTCATTTTTAATTGTTCTAGTCCTGAATATTCAGGAAATATTTACCATTGAACGTAAAGGCAACTTGAACAACAAACAAACACTATACAAAAAAAAAAGAGAGAAGATACTACTGAGGGGATCAAAAACCATAGATCGTAGAAAAACAGTTAATACCACAACAAAAATCAAATGTCGAATATACAAAAACTCTGTCACAAAACATTCCATACTCGTTATTTGTTCTATTTAGATATAGTTGTCTCATTTTAGATACCAAGTCTCTTGATTTTTATACGGCAAATAACTAAAGATTGAACAACACAAACCAAACCAAATATCGAGGGTCAACAGTTCATGCTCCACTGGTGATACCCGTCGTGTTACTCCTGTAAACATGTGTTGACGAGTCAGTTACAGGAGGACCAGAATAGCGCGAATACTATATGTACTTCATTCGTCAATACTATATGTACTTCATTCGTCAATACTATATGTACTTCATTCGTCAATACTATATGTACTTCATTCGTCAATACTATATGTACTTCATTCGTCATTGTTCTGTAAATGACAATAGTTATATTATTTTAAACAACTATTTTGTCTATGTGATGGCTCTTTTGTCTGACTTTTAACTATAAAATTTACATATCGACTATAGCGAAAAAGACAAACCCCATGAATAATTTCTTGAGAAGAAACTTAAAAGGCACTGCCCTCAGTTACTAGTATATGCAAGAAAACAGCATTATTTCCTTACTAATCCATGATCAACTATGGAGTATGGCGCAATAGTATTGGACACATACCGGTATCACAAGCTAAAAAGGATGCAACGACAAGCAAGATGATGGCTATGAATCAAGAGTGGATGGATGTATCTCAAACATGCTTACAAACTGGAACTTCGAGAACACAAGTCGGGGTGAACGAAGCAGGTTTGGGTCAAAAACTAATATTTTGTACAAGGTGGTCGAGGGGCTGGTTCTTGCTATTCCGGATTCAGATTATTGGCCAGCAAGACCAAAGAGAGTAATAACAGCTAAACTGTTTGACAGCTATCAAGTAACACATATTATAGAGATAGAAGTACGCAATATCACAAGATGCTTTGACAACTATCAAGCAACACATATTATAGAGATAGAAGTACGCAATATCACAAGATGCTTTGACAACTATCAAGCAACACATATTATAGAGATAGAAGTACGCAATATCACAAGATGCTTTGACATTCGAGGATAACGCGCATGACACAACAGTATTCCAAATAATTCTTTGTAAATCGTCGGACTACACGGTGGCCGCCCTATTCTAGGTTTAAAAGGCCAGTATTAGTGAGTTATTATAGTTGCAAGGTAGTTTAATGGCCCCCAGAATTATGTTTTTTTTTAATATAATTTGTTGTATATGAACTTTGTTTAAATTTAGAGAGAAATTCTATGTTCCGTTTTATATTACATCATTTAGTTCATGAATATTTAAAAAAAAAAATCTTGTTTTAAAGGTTAATAAACTTGACCTGATCACAGTCTACTTGTCTACATAACCAATGCCCTGACCGATGAGAAAAAAAGCAAATTACTTTTTTAGTTCTCAATTTTCATTTTCATTGTTGTTACAAATAAATTCTTTTCGAAATAAAGAAAGTTATTTGCATTTTTCTATCATCAGCCCATTTGTGTAATCAAATATCGAAATTTTTAAATGCAAATTTCGATATTTGATTTTATATTTATTAATTAAATTATATGTTCCAAATCTGAAGTCAATCCTTCAAAAAGAAAACAAAGTTATTTATTTTCGATCGATTTGAAGCTGGGACTATTATACTCATATTATGTCCCAGTTTGAAGTCAATCATTTATTTGCATTTTTTATCAGCCTGTGGAAATGCGCCATAGACGTAATGCAGGTCACCTGGAAGAAGAAGAGGAATGAATACAGGGCATTGGTCAGGACACTGCAAAAGTCAGTGTGTATTGGTCATGACATTTGTCAGGGCATTAGTGTGAGGGCATTAGTGTAACCCGGATTCCGGGAAGGTTTCCGCTATATATCAATTTGTACCGGAAGTCTCAGAAATTGGCAATTCGGCATTGCGAATGATGGCATCAACAAGCAGAGGGTAAGAAACATTTTGTTTACGACAATAACTACTAACACACCAGTTCTAGAAGACTGACTCTCTCTTTTTTCCTAGAAAAATTGAAATATCCTCCTTTGGACCTGTCACCTATGAGGGAGGTCTAAATCACCCTACGACTTAGTCCGAGATTACTCTGACGTCCAACGGCTGTTTTGCCAGACAAGCTGGGGCCGTGGGACGTCAGAGCTCGTCCCATACCAAAAAGTGGATATTTGCCCGTCCAAAATAGATGCGCTGCTTCGTCGCTTCTGGTGCCAAAGGACGGCCTTGGAATTATATAAATCGGGTATCAATTTGTTCATTTTTCATTTATCTCTTCATTTATGTAAGTTTCACCTACCTGCCACCCTTTATTTTCTCATATTTAGACAGTTTTCACAGTGACCCACCGATTCTGGCATTTTAACTTTCATTTTGAAAGATTGTCATGTGATCACGAGAAAAAAGTAAGGCACAATGGACTATGGGAAATGATGTTTGCATATGACCCTAGGTCAATATGAATATATAATCTAACACCTCGCTCATTTACGGTGCAAGCAATGTAAATATCCGACAGCTTCCGAATGTTCTCGTGGTTGGCACTAAATGCTTAATACCGATCTCTTGTAAAGGAGGTGAAAAATCGTGGTTGGCTACTAAATGTTAAATATCGATCTCCTATAAAGGAGGTGTAAAAAGTATAAATATTTGCATATTTGAGTCTCGAGGTCTCGTAACTTGACGTCTATTTGAAAATAAAAGTAAAAATGTCTGAATCGATGGGTCACTGTGAAAACTGTCTAAATATGAGAAAATAAAGGGTGGCAGGTAGGTGAAACTTACATAAATGAAGAGATAAATGAAAAATGAACAAATTGATACCCGATTTATATAATTCCAAGGCCGTCCTTTGGCACCAGAAGCGACGAAGCAGCGCATCTATTTTGGACGGCAAATATCCACTTTTGATATGGGACGAGCTCTGACGTCCCACGGCCCCAGCTTGTCTGGCAAAACAGCCGTTGGACGTCAGAGTAATCTCGGACTACCTACGACTACGTTCACCCCCTTATAATTTGAGTTGGTTTTGAATCTTTGATGGTAGTAATAGTACGTTCTTAGTCCAAATAATTATGACGTCTTGAAAGGCTATTTTAACTTTTTGGTGTGACGCTTTGCTACGACGTCATAACGCTGAAGTATTTTTTGTTCGTCTGGACTTTGAGAGAGAATTTTCCTCTCCACTTTGAGACCCAATTATGCCATGAAATCTTCTTTGAGGTATAGAAATCTTTGCATGTATACAAATTCTTACCTTTTGTTTGCTTGTCAGTGCAAAATATTTCTCCAAAAGTAATGATAAAATTTGTAAAAATTCCATCCGAGATGCACTCACAGTCACATGTACAAATCTTGCCCGATTTTTATCAAATATATATATACACAAATGTAAGAATGTGGGACAACTCGGACCATCTATAAAGTCAACTCTGACCATCTATAAAATCAAGTCTGACGGTCTTGAAAGTCAAATCGAACTGTTTGTAATGTCTTAATGATAACTCTGACAAAGTATTTAAAGAGGACATGAACTGCGCTCTCATGTGTTCAATTCTTGCCAGATTTTTATGAAACTTATATCATAGGTTTATTTCAGCAATGTCTTTGAAGAGTTTGAAAATCAATGCCAATCAATTATTTTTAAAAGAGTTATGCCCTTTGGAAACATTAATTATATGGAAAATTGCATCGTTAGCGCTCTCATGTGTTCAATTCTTACCAGATTTTTATGAAACTCATATCATAGGTTTATATTAGCAATGTCTTTTACCAGTTTGAAAATCAGTGACGATCAATGTGTAATTTTTAAAAGAGTTATGCCCCTTTGAAATATCAATTATATGGAAAATTGCCTTATGAGCACTCTAATGTATACAGTTCTTGCCAGATATTTATGAAATTTATATTATAGATTTATATCATCAATGTCATTGACGAGTTCAAAAATCAGTGCTGATCAATTAATTTTAAAAGAGTTTTTCCCCTTGGAAATATTGATTATATGGAAAATTGCATTGTTTATAGCGCTCTCATATGTTCAATTCTTGCCAGAATTTTATGAAACTTATGTCATAGTTTAAAGATGTACATTTTTGTACCTTGGATAGATAAAATATGTGCAATGCGGGGAACATTGGAACTCTGTTCTTTTATATATTATTTGTTTAACATAAAGTCTGTCAATAAGTCAACCCGTCTTTTTAAAGTCAACTGGACCGTCTATAATGCCAACTCTAACAAAGTATAGACATAGAGTTTGGGCTATTTATATGATAAAATCTTATAATTAACATTAACTTATCCTTTATACCTTGCTGCATCTGCAAATGAAGTGATGTGTGATATTTGTTTTTTCAAATGTTAATTATAATTTCTACTTTACGATGGTGCTTCTATATTTTGAATACAATCTTCATTAATTCATTAAACAAACTTAATTTATCAGTTAATTGAGTTCGTTATTTTTAATGTTTTTTTCTTATAATCTCATTTAATTTTATCTAACATGTGTCTACAGTCATAAAAATTAAATTGAATGAAATTAACGGTCAGGGTTGTCTTTTTCGACATATTTATAGCAAAACCGGCGTCAATACTCTCCCTTTATTCTTTGACTCATAGACAGTCAAACTTCTCTCAGACACAGTCTTTCTCGTCGAAGACACTCATTAATCATTTATATGGTCAAAACTCTCCTTTTAAACATTGTACCTTGTCTGAAATGGCATGATAGACGGTCCGAGTTGACTTATAGATGGTCCAAGTTGTCTTCATAGACTGTCCGAATTGTCTTGTTTTGTAGACAGTCCGAGTTGTCTCGCACCCAAATGTAAAAGCAATGTCTCGGGACTTCAAAAATCAGTGCTGATCAACTTCTTTAAAAAGAGTTATGCCCTTGGAAGTAATAAATTATGTGCAGGGTTTTCACTAAGGACTTTTGAAGGCGAGTAAGGTGACTTGTAATTTTAGGCCATGGCAAGTCCAACACAGAGAAAATGAATATATATATCCGACACATTTGAAAATCAGTGCCAATCAACTATGTTTAAAAGGTTATCATGTATGCTCCTTGAAAATATTAATGATAAGGAAAATTGCTTTGGAGGAACTCTCAAGCCTACATTTCTCTAAGATATTTATAAATAGTTTTATTAGTTAATAGTTATATATTGCCTTTGGACAAATAAAATATGTGGAACACATGGGACATTAGAACTTTGTTTAAATATCTACATGTACAATAATAGAGCGTTTCATTTTAATGTTTAACCTCAATGTCTGCCTGATATTCCAGTTCATGCAGTTGGGTACCAATCTTAAAAATGATTCATTTATTTGACAACATTTTGAATTATAGTCTAGTTACCCCAACCATTACCATTCAAAATTGCTGCTGCATCATCGCTGCATGAAACATACATTTTACATAAAATTTTATCGAAAGTAACACAATAGACCTCTTTCGAGTTTGTTGCATTTCCGTTGAAAACTTGGATTTAGTGAACATCATTCTTGCGTTTAAGGGCATCGTCACTTCCTTCCCATGTTTAGCGAGCGGTTGAAAAAATATAATGCTATATTGCACGAATTTTTCGGCAAATTAAATTCTTATAATTGATAATCAGCACTGCTGTCATTAGGGAATTGTGATTAAGTACCTAGGGAACAACAATTATCTCTAGTTTATCCTGCATAATGACAATCACGAAGCCTTGAGGCCTGATGAACTTTAATAGTGCAGGGATACAGGCGATCCCCTCTATCTGGTAAATGACGTCATAAAGGCACGCATAATTGACGAACTTTTCCGGTGAAGGACATAAATCAAAAGTGGTCTATTGCTAATTACTATGTTAAGTAGACTGTTCGTTATGCTAAGCTTTATAGGACTCAGAAAAATATTTATTATATATGTTTCAGACCAAAGACAAAACAGATATGCTGTCCAGAACATCCTTATGCTAACTTAATAGAAGATTACCATGCTGGAGACATGATCTGTCCTGAATGTGGACTTGTGGTTGGAGATCGGTAAAGTTTCTGATTGTTGTAATATTGTTGTAATTATTATTATTGTACCCTTCCTTTGAGAGTACTCAGAGTACTGCATTTTGGATTAGATCTGTCTGTGTTTCCTTCACACTTTTCTTTGGATTTTCCCCAGCAACTACAAATACAGGGGTCTTAATTGATGGAATTGATGTCTGTGTTTCCTTCACACTTTTCATTGGACTTTCCTCAGCAACTTACAAATACAGGGGTCTTAATTGATGGAATTGATGTCTGTGTTTCCTTCACACTTTTCATTGGACTTTCCTCAGCAACTACAAATACAGGGTCTTAATTGATGGAATTGATGTCTGTGTTTAATGTGACTTTCAGTACAGTCTTGACTATATCATGGTTTTTATTCAGAATCACAACCTCAGGGTTGAGTAGCTAGAGACAAATTTACACATCGAAACATCTGTAAATCAAACATTACTACAAGGTGTGGACATTTACATGTACATTTACAAAATGTGAGATAAGTTCAATTGAATTCTGTTTTGTTGTGAGGTTCAGAAGTCTCAGAGACTGAATTGATATTAGCTAATTAGTATAACATAGTATAATTGTATGTATAATTTTGTTTTCAGTGTTGTAGATGTTGGGACAGAGTGGAGAACTTTTAGTAATGAGAAAAGTACCGGTAACAAGGATCCATCTCGTGTTGGAGCTGCAGAGGTAAGATTCTAAAAAAAAATATAACAGAATCAATGTGATGTAGATCAAATACCAGAAGATATGCATAAATTGACCTAATTTTCTTGCACTGACTTTAGCTTTCTACAATGTATGTATTGTTTTGTGGACTATACAAATGTTTTAAACTATATATTGCTTAATTGATTGATTGTTATTTTCTGAACATCCTGTACTTCATATGAATAAATGGAGATGTGGGGGTCAATGTAACAGTAACATAATAACACATTATAAACCCATCAGCCATCTAATGGTCAACATACAGCCAGGATAACATCAATAGACATGTTTCCTTTCAATAATTTAAGCTCTCAATCTTCCAGAGTCTGAAAAAAACAGATATGGCTGATTTGTATAATTCTTTTCATAAACATCATCTGTTTTATATTATCATACATGATACAGTGTATATGTTGATACTGTAAATTCAGAAATTATTGCGTGCATTTATTATTGCGATTTTGTCATTTTAGACTAAAATGCGATTTTAATTTTTGCGATATTGAGAAAAATCCTGTTTAATTCATATAAAAAATTCAAAATGCGAGTTTAAATTATTGCGATTATAACCCTGTCGCATTTTTTGCAATAATACAAACATCGCAATAATTTCTGAATTTACAGTAGTTACCGTAATCAGCCTTGTAAAGTCTGCACTGGTTGGTACATTGTCCGCACCCCTCTTTTTCGCCACGAGAATTCAGGAAAACAAACTTTTTGTAACTGCTCGAAAACATCTAATTAACTCCAGTAATTTCAAATCGTGTGTGATGGTTTGCAGTATTTTCATGGAAAAACCTGTTTTCCGTCAGAAAGTAGAAGTTGAAAATGCTTGTAAATGATTCTAGAACACTCCATGAGTGTTAAAATAAGTCAAAATCACAAGTAAACAATTGGGGAAAGTTGTTTTTCTACGACCGCAAAAAATTTTGCGGTTGTATATTGGTATCACGTAGTCGTCGTCTTTGTCCGAAGACATTTGGTTTTCTCACAATAACTTTAGTATAAGTAAATAGAAATCTATGAAATTTAAATACAAGGTTTATGACCACAAAAAGAAGGTTGGGATTGATTTTGGGGGTTATGGTCCCAACAGTTTAGGAATTAGGGGCCAAAAAGGGCCAAAATAAGCATTTTTCTAGTTTCCAGACAATAACTTGTGGAATGGTGTTTGTATCTCTCTGAAATTGTACCACAAGTTTCCATACCACAAAGGGATGGTAAAAATTGGCTTTGGGGGGTTTTGGCTCAAACCGTTTAGGAATTAGGAACAAAAAGGGGAAAACAAGGGTGTCCTAGACTAGGACTCCTAGTTAATGGACAATTACTTAAGTACAAAACATAATTTAAAAGCAGTGTAAGGGAAGTAATTCAAACACAACATTTTGAATTACCTCCCTTACACTGCTTGAGATTATGACCATATCTTGAGGTTTTTTTAAAAGCAAAAAAAAATTGGGGGTGGGGACTCCATTGGAAATTTGAATTGAGATTATGACCATATCAATTCACAACAGCATAGTGTATTGCACAAAAGCAAAAAAAATGAATATAAATTCAAATCACATAACCAATTCAAGTTCTTTGACTACAACTATTCTGTATCAGAAACCTATTATGTGTCAAATATTTAATTACAATCCAAATTCAGACCTGTATCAAGTGCGAATATTGTGTCCATCTTTGCCCCAACTGTTCAGGGTTGGACCTCTGCAGTCGTATCAAGCTGCGCTCGGCGAAGCAATTTATTCATATAAACCGGAAGTTCATATAGCATGTGTAAATCGAAAATAATTATCCATAACATAAATGTTTGAATGATCTACAGCTAAAACAAAATGCATGCGTCAGTATGAAACACCCAACATGGAATGAATAACAGATTTTTGTAGTTTATACATTGTAATGCATAAGCTGGTTTCCAGCTGATTTATATACTTTTTTCATTCCGGTAAATACAAGCAGATTCTTATGTTATGCAATGCTATGAAAAGAAAAGAGCCATTTGTAATGAAGCATTTAATTTTAATATTTATCAGTTAATATTGGATTTTGAATTGAAATTCCATATTAATATGGATTAGGTAAATTGTTAGTTTTGAAAATTATAAGGGCACCCTCTACATTTTCAGTAACAGACATGTCAGAACGTAAATAAACCTCACGAAAGTGTTTTTTAACCTGAAAACTAAAATTGTATAAAAAAGGGGGTAGTATTATACAGTATGTAGACACAATTAATTCTTATTTTATATTGCTATGTATTTTATCTAAATCAATAAATTATCAAAAACTTATTTTGAGCTCATTCTCCAATTTTTCATGAAATTTTCACAATTCTCAAAAAAATTTGCTTAAGTTCCTTATGGCTATTGTCAAATTATTTTTGAATTTTAAATATGATTTTCAAGAGTTCATGTTGTAATGCAAACTTAAGTTTTGATGTAAAAATATTACTTCATGCGTAAAAACATATAGTAACTTTTGAAGTCAAAAAATTATGTTCATGTTTAACTTATGAAATCTGAAAAAAATAGATTTAAACAAAATTATGAACATTTATATAGAAAACTACAAACATTTCTGAGTTAATGATGAAAATTTCAGGAAAAACGGTTGTGAAATGGGTTCAAAGTTTGTTTTTTTCAATTTACAAATTGTATTGAATAAAAGAATTGCAGTTTTCAAAATGTCTTGAATTGCATATTTTAACAAAATGTGTTTGTTTGGTTAAATATATTACATTGTACCACATTTTGTTTTTTACAGAATCCATTATTAGATGGAGGAGACTTGAGTACAATGATAGCAACAGATCCAACCAGTATGTCATATGATGAACATGGAAAACCAATGTATAAAAACAGACGAACGGTAAGTAATATATCTATTGAGTACAATGATAGCAACAGACCCGACCAGTATGTCGTATGATGAACATGGAAATCCAATGTATAAAAACAGACGAACGGTAAGTTATATATCTATTGAGTACAATGATAGCAACAGACCCGACCAGTATGTCGTATGATGAACATGAAAATCCAATGTATAAAAACAGACGAACGGTAAGTTATATATCTATTGAGTACAATGATAGCAACAGACCGGACCAGTATGTCATATGATGAACATGGAAATCCAATGTATAAAAACAGATGAACAGTAAGTAATATATCTATTGAGTACAATGATAGCAACAGACCCGACCAGTATGTCGTATGATGAACATGGAAATCCAGTGTATAAAACAGACGAACGGTAAGTAATATATCTACTGAGTATAATGATAGCAACAGACCCGACCAGTATGTGGTATGATGAACAATGTATAAAAACAGACGAACGGTAAGTAATATATCTATTGAGTACAATGATAGCAACAGACCCGACCAGTATGTCGTATGATGAACATGGAAATCCAATGTATAAAAACAGACGAACAGTAAGTAATATATGTATTGAGTACAATGATAGCAACAGACCCGACCAGTATGTGGTATGATGAACATGGAAATCCAATGTATAAAAACAGACAAACGGTAAATAATATCTCATTAAAAAAAAAATTTGTCTCAATTGTAGCACCATCAAGTCCATTAATTTCATATTTAATTCTTGGTGAAAATGATATATCGCTAGACTCTTTTGAAATAAAACTCCGAACCTTGAGTATCAGCAATTTTGACTTGATGATTTCTGTAACAGCAAAGTTGTGTTCTATTTTAATGAAGTTATTTGTATTTTCTAGATTAGCAGCGCTGACAGAGCTTTGATAAATGCCTTCAGAGAAATAGGAAACATGGGAGACAGACTTAACCTCCCTAAAATGATAGCAGTAAGTTTGAAAGGACATAAATATCATTCTTTTAAGATTTTATGTGTATAAATTAATGTAAATCTTTTAGAAACTCTTTTCAGAAAAAAGTTGGAAGGGGTTTCCCATATATGGCTGGTGCATTCATTCAATAAAATTGCAGAATGTTGTCTGAGCTATTTTAAAACTTAACACCTTAAGGAGGGTTATAGCTAAATTTGGTTTCCATTTTGACAAAATGGTAAAAGGTGGCAAAGTAATGAGTAAAACTCACATAGGTACATTTGGTCAGGTACGTTTTCAACATGCCATGATAAAAATAAGAATTAACATTTCCATCAATAATTTAACTGCACATAAAAACTTATTTATTATATTGAAATAAAGTAAAATTTAATGTTTGTTTTGTAGGATAGAGCTAACAATTTATTTAAACAAGTTAATGATGGAAAAGCTCTGAAAGGCAGAAGTAATGATGCTATAGCAGCAGCCTGTATGTACATAGCTTGTCGACAAGAAGGTGTTCCCAGGACATTCAAAGGTAAATAGCTTGTATGTACATAGCTTGTCCACAAAAAGGTGTTCCCATGACATTCAAAGGTAAATAACCTGTATGTACATAGCTTGGCTACAAGAAGGTGTTCCAAGGACATTCAAAGTTAAATAGCCTGTATGTACATAGCTTGTAGACAGGAAGGTGTTCCTAGGACATTCAAAGGTAAATATCTTTTATGTACATAGCTTGTTGACAAGAAAGTGTTCCTAGGACATTCAAAGGTAAATAACCTGTAAATGTACATAGCTTGTCAACAAGAAGGTGTTCCAAGGACATTCAAAGGAAATAGCAAAAAAATGTATATTTATAGCTAATTTTATATCCAGTCAAAATAAGAATGAAAGAACACAGATTATCTTGATAATGGGTTCCTCAGAACCTTTTTACAAGAATATCTTATTTGACATGATTGAATTTGCTATCTTAACTATTCAAGGCAACTTAAAGCTATTGTGAATTAAATTTTTACTTAAATACATACTGGAGTAATGTTTTTTTTTTTTAATTTAATAAAATTTTAATTTGTACTTTTTTTGCAGAAATATGTGCTGTGTCCAAGATATCTAAGAAAGAGATTGGTAGAGTGTTTAAACTGATCTTGAAGAATCTCGAGACAAATGTGGAGCTGATTACTACAGGAGATTTTATGGTAAGATTTGATCAGTTCTGTTTTTGAATAAAATTAGAAGGCTCATAGATGTCTTAAGTTTCTAGTTGTGCAACTTAACTTTTATTCTTGTGATTAAACTCATTTTTGGGAAGATATTGCATTTTAATGAATGTCTATAGTCACCGACTGGTTAGCTTGTTCAGCAATGTTCTTGTTTCTTTGGAGTACACACTACAAAGTGCAGTGTGGGGAATTTTTTTTTAGATCATTTCAATGCCAAGCAATAACAGATGGTTAATTTACATTTTGTATGTGCATTACCATTTTATTAAAAAGAAGTGGATGGTGAATGAATCTACCTGATCTGATATGGACAATGGGAGATAACTCTATTTAAAATATTGTCATGTTTGTTAGCTTTTAAATATTCTAATACATGTACAATGTAATGTTGAATTGTATTAAAGTTTACAATGCACAATAAGAGCAATCTTTACCATGTTAGTGCTACAAGCACCTTAATTTCATTGAATAAAATATTTAAGTATGTAAAATTTACTGTAAGTTGAAATCAAAATAGAATAATTAAAGGATATCATGCAAGGTTTTATGTTTATAGAAATAATTGAAATTATAATTTTTATTAAACAAATTGCACGAGAGATCTTGTTTCCCTACATTAAGTGAATTTATAATTTTTTATTAAACAAATTGCACGAGAGATCTTGTTTCCCTACATTAAGTGTGTATAGAAATATTGTTTTGTCTTATGGACTGTCTGTATGTCACAAGAGGCTGTCAGAGCAAAAATGACAATCAGAATATCAACAAAACAAAAAACAAAAATGTAAATTGCAAAAATAATGCCTGTTAATATTAAGGATTATTAATACAAATTCATTTGAAATAAATTAATATACATTGGTTTTAAAGTCATATTGTGTAAAGTATAACTGAAGCTTAGAATCATCACTTATAGATCCTGGAACTATGCAATGAAAATAAAGAGAAAATTATGGTTAAAAACGACTGAACTAAGCATTTATTACTGTTCCTGGGCCAGAAAAGATATATTGTGTATCAATGTTAAAAGCGAGCTATGTTATTATTAATTTCAGTCCAGATTCTGTTCAAATTTGGGTTTACCAACATCAGTACAGAAAGCAGCCACACATATAGCTAGGAAAGCCGTAGACATGGATCTTGTTGCAGGGTAGGTAGAATTAATCAATATAGAAAATAACCACAGATAAAGCTAGGAAAGCTGTAGACATGGATCTTGTTGCAGGGTAGGTAGAATTAATCAGTACAGAAAGCAGCCACACATATAGCTAGGAAAGCTGTAGACATGGATCTTGTTGCAGGGTAGGTAGAATTAATCAATATAGAAAATAACCACACATATAGCTAGGAAAGCTGTAGACATGGATCTTGTTGCAGGGTAGGTAGAATTAATCAATATAGAAAATAACCACACATATAGCTAGGAAAGCTGTAGACATGGATCTTGTTGCAGGGTAGGTAGAATTAATCAGTACAGAAAGCAGCCACACATATAGCTAGGAAAGCTGTAGACATGGATCTTGTTGCAGGGTAGGTAGAATTAATCAGTACAGAAAGCAGCCACACATATAGCTAGGAAAGCTGTAGACATGGATCTTGTTGCAGGGTAGGTAGAATTAATCAATATAGAAAATAAACACACATATAGCTAGGAAAGCTGTAGACATGGATCTTGTTGCAGGGTAGGTAGAATTAATCAATATAGAAAATAACCACACATATAGCTAGGAAAGCTGTAGACATGGATCTTGTTGCAGGGTAGGTAGAATTAATCAGTACAGAAAGCAGCCACACATATAGCTAGGAAAGCTGTAGACATGGATCTTGTTGCAGGGTAGGTAGAATTAATCAGTACAGAAAATAAACACACATATAGCTAGGAAAGCTGTAGACATGGATCTTGTTGCAGGGTAGGTAGAATTAATCAATATAGAAAATAAACACACATATAGCTAGGAAAGCTGTAGACATGGATCTTGTTGCAGGGTAGGTAGAATTAATCATTATAGAAAATAAACACACATATAGCTAGGAAAGCTGTAGACATGGATCTTGTTGCAGGTGCGAGAATTAATCAATATAGAAAAAACACACATATAGCTAGGAAAGCTGTAGACATGGATCTTGTTGCAGGGTAGGTAGAATTAATCAGTACAGAAAGCAGCCACACATATAGCTAGGAAAGCTGTAGACATGGATCTTGTTGCAGGGTAGGTAGAATTAATCATTATAGAAAATAAACACACATATAGCTAGGAAAGCTGTAGACATGGATCTTGTTGCAGGGTAGGTAGAATTAATCAATATAGAAAATAACCACACATATAGCTAGGAAAGCTGTAGACATGGATCTTGTTGCAGGGTAGGTAGAATTAATCAATATAGAAAATAAACACACATATAGCTAGGAAAGCTGTAGAAATGGATCTAGTCACCATGGTCACAGGGTAGGTAGAATTAGTCAATAGTAAGATAACCAGGACAGCTTTTGACCTTGACCTACTGAGTAACACAAATCCTAATTAACTCTCAGTCAAATTATGGCATCAGTATAGCAGTCATTTAAAATCAATTTAAAATAAATATTTGTTTATGCATTAAGAACAGATATTCAAGATGTGACCATTACAAAATTATGACAAAGACAGCTTTTTTACTTTTTCCAGTCTAGAACAGACAGATGAAAATTGTAATTGAGTTTACATTTATCAAATTTTCAATACAGGTGTATGTGTGGGAAGCTAAGGAACATGTTTCAGATTATCTCCCCTTAATGTGTTATGTTGACTAGCATGTAGATTAAATTATACTCCTAAACTTCTGACTGAAAGTAAGTGTCAACAATTTACTGGATATTGCTGTTAAATAAGGTTAATCCGTTCACAGGATACCTGAAATAATTTTTGATATAGGTGAAGTGGAACACTGGCATATATTTCTACAGAGAAATTAACATTCAATGGCAAGTTAATCACAATATCTATTGGTATAATGAGGATGTACATATAACTGATTCTGTTTTGTAGGAGGAGTCCTATCTCTGTTGCTGCATCAGCTATTTATATGGCTTCTCAGGCCTCAGCAGACAAAAAGAATCAAAAAGGTAACACAAGAAGATCCAATTATGAGATAAATAATTAGTGATTCACTGTTATGGTTTATGAAAAATTATTTAAAATGCTTTAAAAACAATTAACTGTAATCATACCATAATGAGCTTGGTTGTGTATTATATAGGGATTCAGACTTCCGTTGGTGACCAACTCAAAAGTAATCAATCGGCGTCTTTAATCTTTTCACATTCTCTTTTGCAGAAAAAGATTGAAATAAAAGAAAATGAAAAAAAATCTAAATTTTCTAAAATCATTTGTATACAAGAATGAACAATTTTGTCAACTTTAAATAATGCTAAGATTGATTGGAAATTTCTCTCTCGGCTAAAAACCACACGAAAAAATTGTGACTGTACAAGGAAATAAATGAGACGAAAACATAAAATGTTATTATAATAATAAAAGACAATAACATACAAATACATCGATCTGAGACCAGAATATCGACCCCCTACCCATATTCATCCGGATTTATTTAATCTTTACCAAGCTAAGCAAGTGTTGTGTCCCTTGGTCCGTCAAACTTCTTATTTTTGTTTGAGTTGAACTACGGGTGTCTCGAAATATTTCTCTGGTTCGGCTTACTTTGAGATTACGGACGTCGACTGTGTTTCAAATTTCACTTGAATGTTAAATTTTTATTATAATTCTGATTAAAAGAAGGAATGATAAGGCCCTTTTTGGTCCCTTGAATTTAAAATTAGAAAGTGTTATAAATCTATGAGAGAAGATCCTTCAGATGTTCATAAGACATTAGGCTATCAGAAAGTATTTATATTTTTAACATTTTGTCTTACATATTGGCTTAGGGCTTCAAAATTCTTACATTTAGTGCAAAACAGCAAAAACTTCCAAAATAGCCTCTTTTTGAACTCTTCTCATAAATATTTAGATATGAGCATTACTGAAAAGGTATTTTGCTACAAAATGTATTTTTCAAAGATGTTAATGTGTGTAAAATATATTTTTGTGTAAGCTCTTGCTTATATATATTTTTATGCCCAGCCGTAGCGGAGGGAGCATTAAGTTTTACCCTTGTCCGTCTGTACGTCCCAAAGTTGGTTTCCATTCTCTAAATTTAGTTTGCCTCAACCAAATGTTATGAAACTTATACACAATGCTTATTACCACAAAACACAGATCAAATTTGAATTTTGGTGGCGTCACTTTTACGTTTCTTGAGTTATGCCCCTTTATAAACATAAAAGTTGCTGAATTTTTTGTTTCTGTTCTTTAACTTTATTTTGCCATAACCAAATGTTATGAAACTTATACACAATGCTAATTACCACATAATACAGATCAAGTTTGAAATTGGGAGGGGGTCACTTTTATGGTTCTTGAGTTATGCCCCTTTATAAACATAAAAATTGCTGAATTTTTGGTTTCCGTTCTCTTAACTTAAATTGGCTCAGCCAAATGTTATGAAACTAATACACAATGCTTATTACCACAAAATACAGATCAAGTTTGAATTTTGGTGGTGTCACTTGTACCGTTCTAGAGTTGTGCCCATTTTCAAATGGAAAAATTGAATTTTTCGTTTCTGTTCTCTAACTTACATGTAAATTAGCCTCAACCAAATGTTATGAGACTTATACACAATACTTATTACCACAAAACTCAGATCAAGTACAAATTTGGGTAGCGTCACTTTTACCGTTCTTCAGTTATGTCCCTTTATAACTTTATATAATATGCAAGCGGGGGCATCATCTGTGTCCCATGGACACATTCCCCATTTATTTTGGGTAAGCTCTTGCTTATAAATATTTTTTTGGGTAAGCTCTTGCTTATATATATTTTTTTGGGTAAGCTCTTGCTTATATATATTTTTTAGGGTAAGCTCTTGCTTATAAATATTTTTTTGGGTAAACTCTTGCTTATATATATTTTGACCATAAAGTATGGGTGAAATTACAATTTTAGGTCAAATAAATAAATTTGACATGTTTATGACCTCATATAGACATCACAGTTAACCTTTCTGCATTAAAGCTTCCAGATTAGATACCGTATAGCGGGTTATTTTCGCGGGGTGTTTATTTTTGCTTATTTTGGTGGATAAAGGAAAATCGCGAAAATAAATTCCGCTTAAATTTATGCATAAGTATGATACTTTCTAATAGCTGGAGCGTTTTGTAAACGATGTATTTTTCCGTTCGGCAGGTCAATAACGGTTAATGTTAGTTTTAACAACATAAATGCCAAAGGGCATTAACCGTAGTATTACATATATTTTATAAAATGGCTAATAGGTGTTAATTAGTTTATTAGTGTCAAATAATATAAGTGTAAGGTACTCTGTCAGATATTTACCCTTATCAATTAGTGTCAAATTATATTTAAGAGTTGCAAGTCACTCTTGGTTATTTTAATACTAATTAGTACATCAAAGGTCCGATCAATTTTGTAACTAATCAACCGTAATATTTACAGGAAATGTGTACACCTGTATTCTATTGATTAACTGTATCAATATATAATCAATAAATAAGGCGCCATGCCGGCAAAACAATCATTTAACATTAACAATAGACACTTTACAACTTTTAGCTACAACCATTTCAGTATCCGCCAAAATATTAATTGGTATTTAAGAATCACCAAAATAAAAACCGCCAAAATTTTTCGTATACTTTGTTGCCCTTAAATCACGAAATTTTACACCCACGAAAAAACCCGCTATACGGTAACTGGTTCATTTATCAATAAAATTAATATAATTTGAAAGGCTTGAATATATTTACATTTTTTGCAATTACAGGGGAAAATAACTTTAACACAAAGTTTTTACAGAGCTGTGATTAAATGAAAATTTAAAATTTGTATTTTACCTCTTACTTAAAATACAAAAACAGGAAAGAAGAGATGGGGCCTAACATTGCCCTAAAATTAACGGATAGATAACACAATCTGAATTTTCTATTTTATTTATGAGAGGAAAACATATTTGGTTGTCTTGCAAGTAAAGAATTGCAATCGCTGAATTTACATGAACAAAGTTTACAAAAAAAAAGATAGTTAATAATAAATTCTGCTTAAAGTTTTTGATGTCATAGTGAAGGTTGCAATGTGAATTAGTGGAATTGTCCAAATATTAATTATGGAAAATTTCGTATTTCATTCTTTATGAGGTTGGTTTTTTCGTTTCAAAATGCTTGCATGAAGATATTGTTGTTGACTTTCAAAATGAGTGCCAGAATTAAAATAAATATTGATGGTTGATTTATATTACAGAGATTGGTGACATTGCTGGTGTAGCAGAAGTAACAATCCGACAGGCCTACAAACAGATGTATCCCAGAGCACATGACTTATTCCCTGCCGACTATAAGTTCCACACACCAGTAGAACAATTACCAACACAGTGAGCCAACCATAGCCAGAATGATGTGGATAGAGTTGACTTCCGTGGGAACCAGATTGTTATCTGGTGTGTAACAGGAAGATTTTTTTACATCTATCTGTGATAGTTGTAACAGAGCAAACATTTTAAACAAATGTAAAATCCTGTCGATCAGAGATTTTTTTCATCATTAAGATCGATTCTGTTACACTATTAGCATACAGAATATCAGCCATTTTAGTGTAATTTGTGTTGTTTAGTATCTGAAAATATGATTGATTGCTCTCAGTTTTGATAATATCATACTGACAGTGAAACAAAGAATCTAGGATAAAGTGTATGGTAGAAATTTATGATCATAAAAATACACCCTGAATGAAATATTTTTAATAATATGCTTCATAAAAGAGCATATACATTCATTATTCAATATTTTGTCATCACTTGATATCTGTAATCATACTACATCCATAACATAATTTAGGCTCTTGTTCTAGCATAGCAAATTATATAAATTAACTCATTTTCAAGAGCATATTTTTTCATGACTTGTGGAGTTGAATATTAAACTTCTCATATAAAAATAAATCGCCACAAAGTCAGCAAAAGGCTAAACAGAAAAAAGTGTGAAACAGATATTGGGATTACAGTCATACATTCATTGTCCTCCACGCGTTGTGGAGGACTTAGAAATACCGGGCATCTGTCAAGTTCGAAAATCAGTGCCGATCAATTATTTTCAAAAGAGTTATGCCCCTTGGAAATATTAGTTATATGGAAAATTGCATTGTAAGCTCTCTCACATGTACAATTTTTGCCATATTTTTATCAAAATTATATCGAAGGTTTATATCAGCTATGTCTTGGACACTTTCGAAAATCAGTGCCGATCAAATATATTTATACGACCACAAAAATTAAAAATTTTTTGGTCGTATATTGGTATCACGTCGTCGTCAGCGTCATCCGAAAACAGATGGTTTCCGAATAATAACTTTAGTATAAGTAAATAGAAATCAATAAAATTTTTAACAAGGTTTATAACCACAAAAGGAAGGTTGGGATTGATTTTGGGAGTTATGGTCCCAAAGGTTTAGGAATTAGGGGCCAACAAAGGGGCCCAATTAAGCAGTTTTGCAGTTTCCAGACAATAACTTGTGTTTAAGTGTATGAATCTCTCTGAAATTATACCACAAGTTTCCATACAACAAAGGGATGGTTATGGGGGGTTATGGCTCAAACCATTTAGCAATTAGGGTAAAAAAAGGGGGAAAAACAATGGTTTTTATGGTTAAAGGACAATTTAGATAATTTAAAAGCAGTGTAAGGGAGGTAATCCAATCCATTTAATGAATACTTACGCATATATGTTTGATTACCTCCCTTACACTGCTTGTAAATTATGTATTAAGAAATGATGATTGTATTGAGATGATTAGCTGTAAATTTATTTTTAGAAGTTTCTATTAATTAATATTAACCATGACTGTATGTCATTTTATATTTTAATATTTTATGATGTATTTAAATGAGTAGTTATGGTTGCAAACAACATTAGAAATTTGAATTGAGATTATTTTGGAATAAGGGAAAGGGGAGTTGAAAAATTTGGGGGTAAATAAGAATTTGTGGAGAGGCTACAATTTTTCTCATTTCAGATTTCAGAAATTAAATATAAAATTTCTTCAAATATTTTTTTTTTTGGGGGAGTTAATATTCAACAGCATAGTGTATTGCACAAAAGCAAAAAAACGGGTACATTTTTTTGGGGGGGTCAGGGCAATTCGCAACAGCATAGTGTATTGCACAAAAGCAAAAAATTGAATATAAATTCAAATCATATAACCAATTTTCAGGGATGGACATCTCAGACCTGTATCAAGCGAATCCAGCTGCAACTTTTCAGGGATGGACATCTCCGGTCGTATCCAGCTGCGCTCAGCGAAGCAATTTATCCATAGAGTTATGCCCTTGGAAATATTAATTCTATCGGAAATTGCATAGCATTTGCTCTGAAGCTTTTATTTCTCTAACATATTTATAAAAATTTAAAGAACAAAAAAAAAGTTATTGACGTTGGACAGATAAAATATGTGCAACGGGGGGGACATTGGAACTCTGTTCTTTTATTGAAATGGACTCATTGAAAATTTAAAAATAAAGCATATGGTTGTCAACATTTATATGAGCTTGAACTGGGATGGAAATGAAAAATAAAATGAAGTAGACTAATATACTTTATATTATTGAGTTTTATTATGTTATATTATCTGTAGTATTTAATGTGTTGTGTTGCATATTTTTCGTGATAATTGTAGTACGGTTAAACATTTTTCTATATACATATGTATGTCTTAATATATATATGTCTGTCAGATTATGTTAACATGGAAATGTTTTTAGAAATACTCCGTTACAGTTCATGAAATGCTTAAAATTCTGCAAATATACTTCTTCTGATTTCACACTAAACAGGAAATTTTGAGAAAAATGTAAAAAATGTAGTGTTTTGTAGACTGTTGTTTTTTGCCATGATTTGTCAGTCTCTCTACGAGTTTTGATTCTCCTTTTTGTGTCTGCCACCACTTTTTACCTTCATATAATCCTAAACGAACCGGAACATTTTTTTCTGAATTGATCAGATAAGATGAGGGAGAACATTTTTTATTTCATGGATTTTAGAAATTTTAGCGGATCTATTTTCTACTATAAATGCAAATTGAGCAAAGGCATGCAATTAAATACAGACTTTAATGTATGGTCACCCAATGTGTTGGAAAAATAGAGAGGAGGGTTATAGGTCAATAAGACAGGAACCCTAAACACAATAAATTTAGAAAAGACATTATGAGGGCAACAACCATTTTTCAACAACGATAAAGTTTCTATACCATATAGGTCATGCTTTAAACATCCCAAGTCTTTGCCTGTAACACTAAAAGCACCAAAAATGTATGTTTTTAACTTATTTTCTACAGTACTTCATATTTCATATTTTTTTGTTGTTGCTGGGAAGCAAGGTTTTGTATTTATAGTAAGCGGTAAGATTAAAAATTTAGCTCGTAAAAATTTTGGTAGTATACATAGATATTATTACCAAACAAATATTTGTTTGGTAGCTTCAACACTTTATGTAATTTTTGAAATTATTTTTTATGGAAAATAAAACAGTTGTTTTGTTATATCTTGTTTTTATTACAGTCAAACCTCTTTAACCATCTGCATTTAGTGATGAACTGCTGTATGGAACCTCTTTTAATCCCCCTTATAGATTTCCCTATATATTTTGACAGTATTAAGTGACCACCTAATTAATGCGACCACTTAAAATTGTTTGAAACGACCATCAGCACTGCCTTAAACCACCACATATTACTTGGAAGGATCAAAGACTATTGAAAAAGTCTATTTTGAAATTTAAAAAAAAAATAATGAAACATCTTTGAATACAAGAGGATCTATATGACTGACAGTGACCTAACAAGAATAACCAAATCGATCTCTGGTCTGAGGGAGTTAGAACCTTAGTTTATTTTATTTTAAAAAAATTTCAAGGGAGAAAATTAAACTCACGAAAAAAAACAGATAAACGGTAATTTAGGCCCGTCCTTTTTCAACACTGACCTCACTCATAAAAAGTAAAATAAAAAAAATAACGAACTCCAAGGAAAATTCAAAACGAAAAGTCCCTTATCAAAGGGCAAAATCAAAAGCTCTAACACATCAAACGAATGGAAAACATCACATTCCTGACTTGGTTCAGGCATTTCCTTATGTAGAAAATGGTGGATTAAACCTGGTTTAATAAGACATAATACAAACAATGATAAATTCCAAATACAAAAAAAAAGGAATTGGTTGTGTACAATGGTATTACATAATGATTATGTAGCCTATAATTTACAATGACAATACCCAAATAGTGAAATACAGAAATGAACAAGGTCAATGTGCTGTCACAGAAAACGGAAGATATTTATTCTGAATAATTCCATATTAGATGTTATTTGGATGGAGAGTTGTCTCATTGGCACTCACACCACATCTTCCTATATCTAAGGTCAATTTTCTTTGAAATCCAATCATTTTCTTTGAAATTCAATCACGTGGAAGAATTTTGAATTGTGTATGTGGCTGAGTGATTGAAAGTGAAGATAACTTATTGCTACAGTTGGTATGATATAAAACTTTAATATTGATTCATTCAATAAATCTTAATTTTACAGTAGCCTAAAATTGTGTTGGAAGCAACTGACTCTTATATATATCTTTATTTCTCAACTAACCAAACTCATTGGTATAGAGATACACACAATAAATATTACATAATGTATATGTACAGACATACAAAAGTTATACGAAAGCAAGACAGAGGCAAACATCATAAATTACAGTATACATATTAAACTAAATGGTATCAAGTACATGATTGACCCAGGAGAGCCTACATGCATATTGATTAGTCTTATAAATTTACACAAGTTGTTAAGATCAGAAAGATTTTTACTATTCATCAGTTCATTAAATTTCAATGAATTGGGTTGATTTTTATATCGTTTTCTCAATAACTGTTTACGACCATCATTAAATACAACTAGTAAAAATATAATGAAATTCATCTCCGATGTCTTCAGAGTTACAAAGTAAGCATTTTCTATTTTCTCTTGCAATATTTTGCCATTTACCAGTCTCAACAGGAAATCATAGATTTCCTGTTCTCAACCTACATAATGTAATTATATTTCTATCATCTAAATTTTCAAAATAATATTCAAATTCACAGTTTTCTTTATACATACGATTGGTTAAAGCTTTTGCCGATTCTAGCATGTTAGTGTGCCATTTTTGTTTAAATAGATCAACAAGATTTTGTTTAACAATAGTATATAGCCATGTATCACTTACAAATTTTGGGTATCCCACACAAATGACAAACCAAATTCATCAAGAATGGATTTAACATTTTTTAACTAAGTTATATCATTTTTATATTTATACAATGAGTACTTATAAAGAATTGCAGGAAGTTTTTCTTTTTTTCCAGACAATAATTTTGTCCGGTAGTTAATTATACGGAGTGTAATATCGATTTCCAATGGATATCTGCCCGATTCTCCATATATCATAAAATCTGGTGTAGACTGTTTAACCTTAAGCAAAAGTTTGCAGAATTTCATATGTACCCTTCCTATACTGACCGAATTATTACCAACACCCCAGACTTCACTAAATTAAAATAGGTTTAACAATCTTGTCAAATTGAATTATTTGACATTCAATGGAAAGATTGTGCAATATTCCTTTTTTGATAACGTCGTACATAGCACATATTGCTTTATTTGCTTGTGCTTTTTTAGCCTTTGAAAAACTTCCCGTTCTACTGAATAATAGGTATTTTTTCATCCTCAGGATTGGAAGAATTAAGACTCTTTAAAAATTCGTAAAGAAAATCAACAGAAACATTAGCTAGTTTTACCCCCTGTTTGTATTCAAGATCTTCCAAAATTCTTTCGTGTTACTGTTTTTTAATGTGTTCATCTTCTTCCTGATTTCTTTTGAACTAGATTGTTTAGAATAACTACCGTTCATCAACTTACTGTTTACCGAATATCTGTATACTCTACACATAATGGCCATGTATGAAATTTTCGTCATGGTTTTTCTCACCAAGTACAAATCAGAGCTCCTTGAAATTTTATATCAAGCTTCATATGATAATGTTATACAGTGTAAAAGAACCTACTGGTCTACAAAATTCTTAAAAGAAGTAAAATGTGCCTTATAAAAATAAGCTGGTTCAAATCTGTATTGAAACAAAGGTACTTGCCTTTTTTCTAATAAATAAAGTTAGTATTTCATTTTTAACTCACCTGGCCATTTGAGCTATCTCCATTGCTTTGGTTCCATTGTCCTTGTCTTTTCTCCGATAATTTTCAAAAAATCTTCTTTGAAACAATCCAGTATAATGTTACCAAACATTACCTGAATGTTCCTTACGGAATCTAGTTTCCAGGGATTTGTTTCATCAACAAACATTGCCGCTGTTTTAAAAAATAGAACACAGGGGAAAGTTGCAAATTTTGCTTATATCTCAAAAACTGAAGCAGTTAGAGCACAACTGATATGGGGGAACAATGATTAGCAGATCAAGTTCTATCTACCATAAAATATTCAGTAAAACTCATTTTTTGCCAAATTTCAGTTTTTGGTTATCTTGATAACTGTTATAGATAGACACTTTAATAGTAAAAAATACCAGAACAATTAGATCTGATTAATCCTGGTATGTATCACTAGTCTATGATGAGTTTGTTTATCTACTTATAGGTCAACCTCATTGTTGAAATCGTTAATCGACAGCTTTTATATGTTATTTCCCTTGAAAGAGTTTTTTTCTTCATTTTTATGGCATTTTTTAAAGGAATTATAATAGAGAGAATCTGTAAATAGCAAAAAGGTTCAGCAAAATAAGATTAACATAAAATTCAACAGGGCCAAAACGGTCAACTGACCCCTTATAGGAGTTTTTGTCCTTGAAATCGTCAGACTCCTTATAGTATTTATTGCTCTTAATTAAATGAAAATTGTTTACTAATTTGTATCATATTGCCAATTATCTCGAGAATTTAATAGATATGTATAGTAAAAACAGTGAAAATGATCATCATTATAAGATCTGCAAAAATATCATTAAATAAGATATACATAGAAGAGAACATAACTGATTGGAATAAAGGTATAAACACAAATATCATAACTAACATTTTTCAAAAGGAGCGATTCGAGCTCTTGGGAGCTACTGGTTTTTTGTTCAACGAGTATTAAAAAGAAGATGTGGTATGATTGCCAATGAGACAACTGTCCACAAGAGACCAAAATGACACAGAAATTAACAACTATAGGTCACCGTACGGCCTTCAACAATGAGCAAAGCCCATACCGCATAGTCAGCTATAAAAGGCCCCGAAATGACAATGTAAAACAATTCAAACGACAAAAACTAACGGCCTTATTTATGTACAAAAAATGAACGAAAAACAAATATGTAACACATAAACAAACGGCAACCACTGAACTACAGGCTCCTGACTTGGGACAGGCACATACATACATAATGTGGCGGGGTTAAACATGTTAGCGGGATCCCAACCCTCCCCCTAACCTGGGACAGTGATATAACAGTACAACATAAAAACGAACTATAAAAATCAGTTGAAAAAGGCTTAACTCATCAGATGGACAAACATACAAGTGGACGTGGCAGGGTACTTGTACATCCAAACAACAAAAGACACTAGGAACAGATCTGAGAGTACTCGCAGTTATCTGACAGCTAGTTCAAAGCCACTAACAACTAATAAAAAATCATGCATCTAAGACTAAATTATCAATCCGTACACATCCAACATCCAATGGATTTAGTGTAAAGACCTCATAAACAGTCAGAGAAAAACATGACCTTGTGCAATGCCAAGATACAGGTATCGACAGATTGTAGATCAATGAAAGTGTATATGTATAAAACATACTAGTAATATTTAGTTTGCTTTTAATTTACTGATAACAAAATCAATATTTATACCAATAAAACAATATTCAATGATCTTATTACAGTGTTGAATTGGTAACCTTTAGAATAAGTTTATTTAAAGGAGCGATAAGTTTACAAGGATCATTTCTAAATTTCCGGGCACGGTTAACAACATTTCCGTAAAAATGAGGATGTGCTATCCCGTTTGAAATAAGTTTTCTACAGGTACAACCAAACTTCAAAACCAAATCTTTATATCTATGGATAAATTTAGTAAAGGTTTTAAGTAATTTATGGTAACGATATCCCTGGTTTAATAATTTACCAGTAATACATAGATTACGTTCGTTAAAATAAAAAACGTCACAACAGACATGGGAATAGCGAACGAGCTGTGAAATATTAACACCGTAAGATAGTGCCAAAGGAACATCACCATCTAAAATGGAAAATTAACAATAGGGAACGAAAAATCGTCCCTTTGTCGTAAATTTTAGTGTGGAGTTTCCGTTTAAAACCGAAATATCTAAATCTAGGAAAGGACAGTTATTACCGTTTAAATTTGATTTATTTAAAGTAAGTTCCTTGGGGTAAATTTCAGCAGTATATTGAGAAAATTCTTGATTATTTAACGAAAATATCATCAAGATAACGGTAAGTGTTGTTGAATTTATCAATTAAATGCAATTTCGACGGGTCTTTACTGAGTTTAGTCATAAACTGTGATTCGTAACAGTACAAAAACAAGTCTGCTATTAAAGGGGCACAATTAGTGCCCATAGGGATACCTACAACCTGTCGATAAACTTTGTTGCCGAAACGTACATAAATATTATCAAGGAGAAATTTAACAGCTTCAATCATCTCATCACACCTCCAGTAAGTATATCTAGCATATTTACCTTTCTCATTAGAGAAGAAGGCTTTAAATGAGTTGCAGCAAATATATTTGCATTCAGCTTTACCAAACGACCATTTAATTAAATAGGAAAACTTTTGTTTGATAAGATAGTGTGGGAGTGTAGTGTAAAGAGTAGAAAATCAAAACTGTCAACAGAATCAAAAGGACCATCAAAAGCATGTAATTTATCTAAAACATCCAAAGAATTTTTTACACTCCAAAAATAGTTTATACCACTATGTTCATATATTTTATTACAATAGTTTATGATAAGCTCTTTAATAGTAGTTAATGAACTTGTTAAAAGCACTGAAAGATTAGTTGTAGAACACTTACTAGAGGCCGAGATGAAACGATATTTAAATGGTTTTTTGTGTAGTTTAGGTAGCCAATACATAGTAGGGACCTTCAAATGTTCAGAAGAAGCCTTAAGCTTTGATGTGGTTGTGATATGTTTGTTTACTATATGACTCTCTGTGGAGCGGATGGACTTGAATGTAGATGAATTTAAAATTTCATTCTTAAGAACGTCCGTGTAGTATTTACGGCATACCACCACCACATTGTTGGCTGCTTTGTCGGCCGGTACAAACACAAACCGCTTTGAAAGTTCTTGAAGTTTATTTCTTATTCTGGAAATAGGTGTATTATGTACTCTATTATTTACTTCTAAATTATTTTCAAAATGTGATATTCTCTTATCTACCACAATCATACATTTATTTAAATAAGAATCAAGAGATTTTTTATCAGATTTTTCCCGTTTACACCACTTTTTTTCGAAACGAGGAAAGAGCATCTTTGGTGACTTGACGTCGCTCTTTCCAATCTATTTTAGTTGGAGGACGATATTTTGATCCTTTTTTCAAAAAGTTTTTAACCTCTCTGTCCTGGACGATATTGAGGTCCCCTGTAATAACATGGCCATAGGGAACATATCTAAACTTCGACGATTCACAATTTCAAGTTAAGGGAGTATTATTATCTACATTCACGTCTAATGTTACCGACGTATACATAATTAAAAATTAGACTTCTGCTGGGTTTTTTGTATGTGTATGAAATTATAGGTGGTTCTATGTTATCAAAATAGGGAGGTATAAAGTTTTGAACGGTAGAGTCATTAAATATACTAGGTAAGTTGATAAAATCAATACCTCTGCTAATATATTTAATTTTCAGAAAATGACGTTTATGATCTTCATTTTTGTCGATACGCGGGAACAGCCTATGGTGGCAAAAAGCTGTAATTATACGCGAATATTCATACAGTGGGCTAAAGAAAGAGATGGTGTCACACTCCTTTGAAAATATCGTGTAATTTACTAATGGGTATTTGACCCAGTTTACATAATAATTGATGCCTACCATTGTTTTTAAATATAGATAGGAGATTACCAAGTGTATAATTTATACGATGTTTAACTCGTTGATTTCGATTGATACGTTTGCCATGAGACCTATTATTTCGTTGTCTTATATCAATAATATTCATGATATCAATAGAAGAAGTAGTAGATATGTTCCTTGTCCAAGTATATTATCATTTAGACCCAGGGATAAGCTGTTTGAAGTCGTTTAATCCAAGACAGTTCGAAACTTTACGGGAATCTTCAAATTGTTTATGCGATTGCCCTTGTTGTTTCTGGACCGTTTCGAGCGGTTGAAATCTAATAAATTTAATATTGTGGTTGTGTTTACCTAATTGTTGATAAATTATACTTTTGAATTTCTTAGGTTTTCGGAAGCGGTATAAATGTTCCTGTGTTCGTTTAAAAAACTCCCGTCCTGTTTGTCCTACATATTGTATACCACACTTTGGCTTTGTTCATGTAACCAGATAAATGAGGCTTTGGGTTTTTCATGTAATGTCACAGGAAAAGGAAAGCGAAAAAGCTCTCCGTTCACTGTTGACCTTACGGTATTATCAGAAGATAATCTAGAACAGGTTTGCCATTTTCTGGCATTGCACGGAAATATTTGTGGATATCCACGTGCATTTTATTGAATAATCTAGCTGCAGCAGCATTGCCACCTTTAACACAATTATAAAAGCGCTAAATTTAGATGGGGAATTTCGATTGACGGCGGTTGAATTAATATTTGGAATGAGGTTTTAGAGCACGTGAATATCCTTGAAGGATTGGTGTTTAGTGTTTTCTTTCCATTTCGTAAAATCATGATTAATCAAAGGGTTATGAGAAGGTAAAATGAGGCCGAAAGTCATAACATTGAATTAAGAGTTACAATAACGGAATATATAAACAAATTATAAAACAGTCGAAGAATTCTTATAAAAACTATATTGAACAGCCCGACAAAATGACGTCAGTAAAACAAGACAGACATGAAACAAATATTGGTCCGAGAAAACAGTTATGACGTAGCGAATTTATCTATATCAGAAAACAACAAAATATTTTAAAAAATTAGCACCTGCTCGATCCAAAAAATATTTTTACAGTGTAGTGTATTAATTTTGGGACACATCATAATTTATGACCTTTTCAAACTGGACCAGATCACTAATTTATCTTAACGTAAAAATTACTATAAAGCATTTATCACCACCAAGTAACATTTATAGTACTAGCGGTCGTGTAATAAAAGTTAAGGAAATATTTGTGCCGATTTTCAACAAACTAAATTTGCTTGTATTAACTGGTTAAGAAAATCCATTTTCACAACCGAGTACTGTCCAGTCGTATGAAAAAAAAGATAATATGTAAACATGTCAGATTTTTATTTTACACATGACTTATAAAAAAATACTGTCTTCATTATTTGCGTAGACATAAATAACTATTACGATTACAGAAAACATTATTTTGCATGTACTTCAACAATGTTCTCTTAAATTAATCTTCATTAAAAATAACAGTAAACAGAATGGCGCACCTGAAAATTGAATAATTGTTACATATAGGTTAACTGACCAACTTTTCTTTCATGTATATATTCGTGGTCTTAAACATACGTTTACGTTTGTTGCTGTATATCATATTTGTTTTTCGTTCATTGTTTTGTACATAAATCAGGCTGTTAGTTTTCTCGTTTGAATTGTTTTACATTTGTCATTTCGAGGCCTTTTATAGCTGACAATGTGGTATGTGTTTTGCTCATTGTTGAAGGCCGTACGGTGACGTATAGTTGTTAACTTCTATGTCATCTGGTCTCGGGTGGAGATTTGTCGCATTGGCAATCATACCACATCTTCTTATTTTTATATTTGACTGTATTTGAAATGAGTTAAAGTTGGGGAAAAGTAACAAGGCACAGAATTATGAATTTGGTTGGGTTTTGACTTGAATTTATATTTCGCTTCTACGGTGTGGAATATCAGGTATTTTGGAGTACCCAGACATCTGCATCCAGTACCAGTTTGAAATATAACTTGGTGCAAAGACGCATCTCGAGAAAAGAATTTGTTCCAAAAAGATCACTTCACCCATATTTTATTCCGTCTAGAAATAATGGAGTTGAGTTGACGTCCTATTTGTTCTTGGATTAATCAATGTGCATCCGGGAATTTATGTTGCTATAAGTAATAATGCGAAAATGTAAGGCAATGTTTCCACACAGAAAAAAAAATGTTAATTATCTTTACAATAATTGTTGTCTGATTTAGAATCAATGGCCCAAATTGTGCACATGGATTTGGTTTAGGAACTCTGTATGAAGGTATGTGACAGCATCTAACCAAAAGTAAACTCGTCAATTGCCCAATTAAACTTCATGTTCAATTATCTAATTTGGTGTAGAGCATACACTTATTAACGCAGGAAAGGACAACATTACATTGACATTTATGACGTTTGTAATGATTTAAAACATGAATTTTGTAATGATTTAAAACATGAATTCACTCCCTTATCTACATACTACGAGCAACCCGCTAGTGCAGATATAATTTGTTTTATAAGGACTCTTGGAAACTGTTAAATTACGTATACACTCATTTATGGCAACATGCAAACATATCTACTAGTTATGGAGAGCAAAGGGTTACAGTTTTCTGTTACAATGAACATTATAACATATGTTTTCTTTGGATACTTTAGTATCAATTTGATATTTTTAAAGCTTATGCTTATACACATATAAATCTTATTTTGAAAATATAATGTCGATAAGAAAGCAAATAAGTTTTAGCGCTGTCCTTTTGATCCTTCTTGTACGCAATGTAAATTCTATGACAAAGATTATACTTTCTGGTTTTATACTATTGATGTTAAAATTTTGCGCCTGGTATTTTGCTTTGGCACTCATACACTGTTGTAATTTTTGCCACGTGGAAAACAAAAATAGATTGGCTGCATATATAAACCTCTTTTATTGTAATATTGTATGGATAAGACAAGAACACATTTTAAATGTAAAATTTGTTGAGTTGCTGTTTTATATTGACATTTACCCAATATCTCATTTTATTGCATGCCTATTACTCTAAAATGGCTTATTCTCTGAATCCTTCTATTTTTTTTTATTCTTATTCTTTGAAGAATTGTTTTCCCCGTAAGTCGGCCCTGGTGATAAGAACAAGGGAAATCATTATATTTATTATTTATAAATTGCATAAGGTTACTCCCATTGTCGGAAAATGAGAGGTCATGTATGAAGAAAACACCTACTTGATCCTGTTCGTTCCTCACTTCACAGCATATGGCATAACACTACATGTTATATTGTTTTATTGTCAGTTGTCATCTTTTGCAAGGTTGGCGAATATATCAACGGTTAATAAAAAATAAATCATCAGTTCACAACATACCGGTGTGTGGAGGTTCAGTCATGGATGTTAAATTTGTGGTAAGTTGTTAGTAAAAAAAGATTCAGACTTTATTGTGATATTTTGATGATTTTGAAATTAAGTTTAACAACTATTGATTCAAACAAAATTTGGTCCTCGAATAGCTGTTTATGGAAAATAAAAAAATAAATAAAAAATCGATGTAAATTTCATAGAATACTATCTTTTTTTTTTGGCTCTTCAATTTTCAAGACTCGATGTTATAATTTTCTTCTTTCTTCTGGAAGTGACTAATGTCTTAAAACATTGAGATCAAACATGCTTTTAAACAGTACGACTTGTTTTCCGCTTTATTATTATAGATGAAATGAAAAAGAAATTCCAAAATCGTTCCGAAATAAACACATCACTTTCTACATTAAGATTCTTCTAAATTAAGATGTTCGAATGTAAAATTTCAGATTGAAACTAGAATTATAATTGAAAACAAATAAAAACAGTTATGATAAAAACGTGAGTTATTTTTATACAAAAATATTAAAGTTGGTCCAGATAAAGAATTTAACTTTATGTACCACGATTTTATTATCAGAATGTGTTTCACCAAACTCCGTATAAGAAACAACAACCTTCAAATTGAAGCAAGTAGATATTTTAAAATCCCTATAGAAGATAAGCTTTGCAACCCTATATAGCTATAGCAAATGAAAGGCAGAAAATCCGCTTCTAAAAACAAACCCTCTTTTCCAGGGGCAGCCTTATTTTTCCCGTCCTTCATCCTGGTCGTCCCATTTTACAGAACCTATAGATACATATTGGATTATTTGTAAATTTGTCCTCATTCTAAATATGCATGAAATATTAGCCACTGGACGTTAAGCTGACATCAATTGATTCAAAACTCCAATGAAACATTGTTGCGGTCAATGCTGAGAATTTTAATTAAATTGGTAAATGTCAATTTGACAGACCAAAGAGACTTCTGTTCTCGATTCCGTTTAATTTAATCATTTGTTCAATTGGATGTAGCCTGTTTAACGCCCATTGGCAATAATTTCGAGAACAACTACACAATTAATAAAACAAAATAGGTTCTGAAAGGTAGGAATACAGGGATGAAAGGCGGGAAAGACTGCCACTGGACAGTGAGGTATGTTGGAGAGGGGCAGAAATTTTGCCTTGCAAACGGCTACCGTCAACGAACTCCTTAGAGAGTTGATTCAATGTTTTTTAACGTGCAGAGCGTGGCACTCACCCTACACGGGGTATAGACTGTAATATTCCCAATCCGATTGGACAAGGCTGCGTATTTATACATATCGCACAGCAAATTTGACGCATAATATTAGCGAGAGTTGAACTTCCGAACGGGAGAAGTCAAGGAATGATCACATTACTATTACCCACTCATCCCTTGTGAATTTTAGCGTTTTTAAAATAGCAATGGTTAATAATGGCTATAGTAATATTTTGTAGAAGAATATTCATCCTTCATTTCTGAGACAGTACAATGAACATTATATTGTCATTGAGGGGGATGGTAATTGTGTGTCAATAATATCTCATGATAACGGTCGAAATTGTTCCTGTCATAACCTGAGGGGTTGCCAGGAATGAAGGGATGATACACGAGACAGCAGTTAAAATAGGAACAACGTTATTAACATTGGACGCGTTTATTGCTTTTTCTATCTTAATAATTGCTTGAAGGCTAAAGAACTCACACCTAGCGTCCGGGTCAAGAAGACCACTGGGGTCGATTTAAACTTGAAACTACTACATATCTTTTTGTACTCGAAATGTATATTACGTAAGTAAATTACAGTTACAAGTAGTGGGTTCTATATTGTCATTAAACTAGTAACTGAAATATGCTTATACTTTTTTTTATTGTAAATAAATTATTGTATTTCATTCACTGACCGACATATTAACATAAATATTACGGTAATGGACAAATCATGTGACAGGTAGTATGCTTGTAACGTCAATCACTGTCCGTCACACCTGTCACCTCCTCACTACAAAAAAGAAACGGTATTATCATACCAGGGGCTGGATTACTGATGTTTAATTAAAGAAACATCACGAAAGTTCGTATACAAGTATTACCTAAAACACCTTAAGCCCCAAAAAGAATAATTATTGTTTCGCCCTTAATTTGTCACCCACAGAGATAGACACAACTTGGTTAGATGATTAAATGTTGTATTTGTGCGAATTAGTATTAAATGATGCCTTATTTTTAGTACTAACGCTAGTAATAATATGTAAACGTCTTTTAATTATAAAAAAGTGTTCATATGGTGCTTAAAATTGTAAAATTTCATTCCATTTCAAGCAATGGTTGGTGAAAAATATCCCCTCTCGGTGTTTTCTCTCGAGAAATCTTTAAAACAACACTATTGATATATTTTTCTTTCCTTAAATCAAAAGAACTAAAATCATCTTACTTGGTTTGAATGTGGTGTGAATTTGCTCTCAATTGTTCTGAAAGCGCTGTGAATTTTCTGTGAATTGCTCTAAATGTGCTATGAGTTTTCTTAAATTGCTCTGAATGTACTTCTTTTTTACACACAGACAATGAATATTTTGAGAATTTTATTATTGTTTACCATTTGTTTGTTTTTATACATTTGTTTTACAAATTTATCCAAACAGTTTTGTAAATAATTGGGTTAAACGATTCATGATTAACATTTATGGTAGCTTTAGAACTAGTTAAATACATATATTTCTAACAACAACTTGAATGGTGGATTGTTTTTGTTGAAATGAGAATTGAAAAATAATTTTGTGAATTTTCACCGTCACTTTTTGGAATCCGTGCATTCTTTATAAGTTATCATCTACTTTAGATAAATAAAAGGAGATGTGAGATATACACCAAGAAGTCAGCAACCGTTTTTCTTCTGCTTCTGTCAGATGATGGCCACAATCAACGAACTGATTATCATGACTACCATGATTTTGGTTCGCATATTGAACCATCCCTTCTCCCAAAATATTTCAATTTAATTTACCCAATGATAGATATAACAAAAAAGAGCTATCAATGCATCGTATAAAAAAAAAAAGAAAAAATGCATTAATATTTTATTTGCAGTTTAAGTTCAACATGTCATATTACAAATCTGTAGAAATATGTATTGTAGCTCATTTACTATTCCTTTTAAACATTTCTCGGTATTCATTTTTTGTACTTTTACTATGAATACTCCTCTAACACATTTTCAAATAGCCTGCCTCATTATATTTGTTCATATACAGGTTTAAATAAATATTACACTTTAGGGAGCAACCATTTAACTTCAAAAGGGGGTGGGGTAGTGGTTATGGTTTCTTGTCTGAGTCAGAAATTTTTTTTTTAGTTTTTCGACGCTATCCATTAAATTATTTTTTTCAAAATTTAACACTATAAGGTATGGGGAAAATCTTGATTCATATTTTTTTTTGTCATCGGCTTGACCACAATATTTTTTTTTATCAAATTGGGGATCAGAATATTTTTTTAGGAAAAAAACATAACATACCCCCTTTGAAGTTAAATGGTCGTTCCCTTACATTGGTGCATACAAAGCGTTTTTATGGATTTTCCCCAATCAGAAACCGTTCAAAATCAAAAGTTTGAAAGTTAAGAAAACGAATACTTCAGGAGCTACATGACCCAAAAGAGACCTTCAATGAACAGCCAAATAAAATACATCTAATTTCAAATTTGCCTGGCGGAATTGAAACCTTAGTATCTTAATAGTTTGAAATTTTTATGCAAATAATGGAATGTGAGTTATATATAACGGGATGCACCATACCCGTTATATCCTATTATTCTTTTCTGGTTTGTACCTGAAAGACTTTGATAGGTGTATTGTAAAAGTTTTATTTTACTTTTTTTCAGATATGGTCGTACGTCCTTTGCTGTTTAGCAAACATTGTGAAATCCTTTCACTCTAATTCCATGAACAGATTTAGACCAATGGGGCAGATGAAACAACCACCTCCAGGTGTGTTCCATGTTGGCCCATTACCACAACACCGACAAAATCAAGGCAGAGTTCACGTGTTCACAAATCCTCGTAAGTTATTGCTCATTTCCAAAACATACACGTGAAATGAAGAAATTTTTATTTCTTTCCCCCGAACAAACTAGGTTTAGTTTTGTATTTTTGTTTTGTTTTGTTTTTTGTTTTTTTGTTTGTTTTTTATTTTTGTTTGTGGGGGGGGAGGAGACATTTTTAATTTTGGAAAGGACCAGGAGACAACAATAGTGCCATACTTTTCCATCAAAATATTACAAAATTATCTTGATTTCCCCCAGAGAAATTTTATTAGTAGAACCTTTAAAAAAAAGAAGATTTCTATGGCAAGCCGTTCTCGTCAAAACTATGTTTAAACCATTTTTTCGAAAAAATTACACACTGAGATTTAAGAACCTTAAATAACACACTGAGAAATTGAAATTACACACTGAGAAATCGAAATTACACACTGAGATTTTATAATTACACACTGAGATTTATAATTACACACTGAGATTTAAAATATGAAAACACACACTGAGATTTTAAAAGACACACTGAGATGAAATAAATTGAAAACACACACTGAGAATTGTTAATTACACAATGAGATTTCAAAATACACACTGAGATTAATATGCAAATTACTAATGAATATTCATGAGATGAATAATTCATCAGATTAATATCTTGGTCTCCCGAACTCTTGCCATTATAATGAAATGCGGTTCCTACAACCAACATTCGTAATAAATTTCAAGACTTAACAAATTTTTGCTAACTCGTATTCATAAGTTTTTGCCTATAATTCAGATTATTACTAACAGTATATCGATTTCTGCTTGAAACTGTTTAAGCATGGTCCTTTTCAAAAGTCTTTCAACTGTTACCCTGATTTCGCAAGGTAATCTTTTATATTTTGTCACGTATTAATAATAGGCACTTGGGGAAAAATTCACTGCTTTGTTTGTATTTTTGCAGATTGTTCCAATGTTTTCTTATAATTTTAACAAAGTTTTTCACCATTTGGTTATATTTTGTAATGAGAGTAAGTGGGTATTTTTCTTGTTCTATTGGTCTTTAATGACGTAGTTTTTCTATTAGTTGTATTTTAATGTTTTTATAAAACATTTAGCGCCAAATTGAAGGACTAACGAGTTCTGTCCCTAGTTGTTTTAAGTTTGTAATAGATTCAGATTAATTATGCTAATTAGATATGTGCGCATAAAAGTGCGCACAAATCTCAGTGTGTAATTTCAAATTCTCAGTGTGTGTTTTCAGTTTATTTCATCTCAGTGTGTCTTTTTGAAATCTCATTGTGTAATTTTCAATTCTCAGTGTGTGTTTTTCATTTTTGGTAATCTCAGTGCGTATTTATGAAATCTCAGTGTGTAATTTTTAATTCTCAGTGTGTGTTTTTAGGTTTTTTAATCTCAGTGTGTTTTTTTTTAATTCTCAGTGTGTAAATTTTTCGAAAAATGGTTTAAACATAGTTTTGACGAGAACGGCTTGCCATAGATTTCTACATTCTTAATGTATACACTCTAAATATGATTATCAGACAATATTGAAATAAGCGATACACTTCAGATTTTTCTCCTTCAACTGTTTTATGTATTATTGGATTTAACAACAATTTTATAACCATCTTGAGTTGTAACATAAGTGCTAGAAGGCTAACATAATATATATGTTATTTGTGTCAAATTTAAACATGAGAGAAAACCAAAATAATTATAATAATTAATGACACTTCCATAGACTAAGATCATGTCTACGAGCATCTATTGCCACAGTTTATATTGAAGTTTGAAAGTTCGTTATTTTTGTTGTGTATTTTCTGTGTTTATGTAGCTGTATAAGCCGTTTAATCTCAGTCAGTTTCTTATTCTATATGACCTATAAAACCTTTGATCAAATTTCGTTTATTGATAAAACTCCATTTGAAAAGGTTGTCATTTTAATTTTTGTAATTTTTTGCTTGGCACTAGAAAAATAGCTTCAAATATAGCAGAACTAGTAAGAATCTCCGTTGAACATCTATCACAGTCTCTATCTTACCTAGCAAGACTGAATTCTGAAAATATAAATGCTTTACTTGAAGAAACATTTATATTGTCAAAACAGCTGGACTCCCATGGTACTTATTCTTGGTATACATATGCCGAGAATATTTCACCCAACCCAGACCTCTTAGATAAAGTTAGTAATTATAGGCACTTGAATGAAGTAAACTCTTTAAAACCATTGATTAAAAATGAATTCAAAGAAAAATATATGAATATTTTTGAAAATAGAATAAATAGCTATGATCAAAATAGTAAACTATTACTTTATAAAAATATAAAACTTAGCTTGGAAAGAGAATTTTATTTAGCTTCCAATAACTATTCTATAAGAAAATGCTTTACTAAAGGAGAGGCGAAATATACCAAAGGGACATCAAAACTCATGAGTCGAAAAATGTAAGTTGAGAATTAGTGACCATAAGTTAGAAATAGAAAAAGGTCGCTATTATTAAATTCCAAGAAAGGATAGAATATGTTAACTGTGCCACTTGCTGTAGGATGAAAAACACTTCCTCCTTGAAAGTAAAATTTACAAAAAACTAAGGGATAATCTTTTTGAAAATTGTTTGCCTTCACAAAATTTTATATCTCCTACCCAAGAACAAAAAGTAAAAGAAATGCTATGTTAAAAATATTGGCTCCTTTATAAAGCAGTCATAAGAACTGAGGGCAGAAATCCTATATTTTTTTGTTCATGTGATCATTTATTATAGAATTGTTATTTCTTTGCTATCTAATGTTTGTTTTTGTTTTTTTTTTGTCACAAACTAAATATGTTTATATGACAATAAAGATATTATCATATGATGATAAAGTTAATCTTAATTTTGTAAAATACACCCTTAAGGACCAAGCAATAACACAACAATTTTAACATTTATCATGAAATTGTCGACAGGGCTCCTACACCCTCAGTTCAAAAAACTTTTCAACGAAGACTTCAATGTGACAAACAAGTTCAAGGGTAGGCCGACTAATTTATTTTTTGGATAAGGACAATGAACGATTTTCTATAACTGGTTGGACAAATACAAGATTTTATTGTTGGTCGATTGCCATAGCTGTGACTAAACCACTAAATTTTATGTTTTCCATTAGATAGTCAGGCCCACAGCTTTTCCCTTATTTAAAAAATAAATCAGATACGTGAAATGGACCGTAAAATGGACTATCAGTACAACACTTATGTTCTAATGTTCTAATTACATTTGTTTTGGAAAACATTAAACATGCACTCACTCTAATAAATGCAGTTTAGAAGACCATTAAAAAGAATGAATTTAACTGACTCTTGAATATATTCTAACTCGTGTCATGTATCTGTGGACCAGTAACACTTAATATTGTGAAAGTGCCGCATGATTATATTTATCAATTCTATATATGCTTCTTTGCAGTGTTATTATACTTTTAAGTATTGTACCTTTTAAAAAAAGGCAATCGCTCATGGCGCAAAGCACTAATTGTTTTTCTTTTCTTTTAGCAATACCAACTACCCATGCACCACCGTTGACAACAACTCCGGTTCCAGTTCCCATAGCAACAACAACACCAATACCAACAACAACAAAACCGTATGACTGGGGAATGTATTTTGCAACTACATATCCTTCTACAAAAAAAGGAATGTGTCCCAATTTTGATGCGGTACATGCCAATTGCTATGGACGTTGTCATAGAGACGATGATTGCTTTTATGAACGTAAATGTTGTCGAGACGGATATGGATTTGGATGTTGTATAGACCCCGTTCAACCTGGAATGTTCGACAACTTTTTTGGAGGTGGTCCTACAACTAATGGTTTCTTTTGGAAGAAGAAATAAATATATTGAATAGTGTGTGTGTGTGTGTGTGTCCTTTCTACAAATACTCAAAGCAGCTTGCAAGGAACAAAATGTCACAAATTGTTTAACATTGGTTTCCGAAAGGAAAAACGAACAACGATTGAACATCTGGTGAAGCCTTGTTAAGAATACGTTTAGTTAAGCATGTTGCTAGCATTCTAACGTCGGCTCCAGTTCCTAAAGCAAGAATACAGTTTGTAAACTTCCACAGAAACCTTTTATTGAGATGTTTAGTCGTTTAATTGTTTTTAATGATAACCTTACATGAATTGTCAGTTCTTTTATTTCGCAGTTAATAATAGACCTCTTCAATATGAAGTTTCAAGCATATAAAAAATAAACTAACTTTTTCCATATTTAGAGCAATAATGTTGTTCAAATGTTCCCATTAAAAGAAAAAAGGACGGAAATACGTATAATGATGTATTTGTTCATAGTTTTATTTGCAATTGTGTTCCATTTAATGTATTCATAACATGTTGTAGCATTCAATAATCCAACAAAATATCCACATTGTTATATAAATCTTAGTTAAAGAGCTCGAACAGTTCATAATATGAGTTAAACATCTAGCATACAAAATAGGAATGTACTGATTTTGTGTCATGGATGGATACCCCATATCCTTTTTTCTTCTATTATATGGATTGATTTCTCAAATATTAGTTCATATACACATTGCTTACATTATATAGAACTGTTAACTTTGTAGTCAATCATCCTATATGAAATTTGGTTGTTTTTTTTCATCAGTAATTAAAAATCGTAAAAGTTTGTGTTCAATTGTATTGATTACTCAGGAATACAAGGTGTTCAATTGTATTGATTACAAGGTGTTCAATTGTATTGATTACAAGGTGTTCAATTGTATTGATTACTCAGGAATACAAGGTGTTCAATTGTATTGATTACTCAGGAATACAAGGTGTTCAATTGTATTGATTACTCAGGAATACAAGGTGTTCAATTGTATTGATTACTCAGGAATACAAGGTGTTCAATTGTATTGATTACTCAGGAATACAAGGTGATCAAGCTTTTTTTTATGTGTTTTAATTTTTCTGCTTGTTAAGATTTTTTGCATAAAAATTAACCTGGAATTTCCTCACAATTTTGATTTTGCTGCACCTTATGTCCAGTAAATAATCAATACATCACATAAATAAGCAATACATTGCAGAAATAATACATACATCATTGCATACAAAGTTTTCTTATCTTTCCATCCCTAATTTTCCTATCTTTCCATCCGTAGTTTTCCTATCCTTTCATCCCTACTAAAGCAGTTTGAATGATCTTTCCTTTAATACAGTCTTTTAAGTATTTGCTGCATAGTTTCATAGTATGAGAAATATGAAATTGTCAGGGGTTTTCCTCCGATCAGATTGAAATGAGAACTATATATTATGAGGGACATTCCCACCATTATTTATTTTAAGTTTGGTATAGATTGGCCATGGAATAACAGAAAAGAACACAAAACTGTGATTTAGCTTATGGTCGAATGAGGAACCTATAAAGCATCATGTGATTCTATCAAGAAGAATGATATTTTTAACTAAGCGTATGAATGAATGCGCCAATGTACATGCATATATATACTCAAATCAAAACATGTTCTTCCATCATAAATTATGAATCTTCATTATACCCAGATCTTCACGAATCTGTTTGGAGGTGTACGTCCATAATCTATGAAAAAATTTCTGGTATGTACACGTTTTTCCGTTTACAAATCTGCCTCTGTGAATCCTTACTTTAGAATAGTAATACGGAGAAATTTCTCTGAAAAAAAAATTATTATCTGGTAGGCTATATACTAAAGAGGCCCCTCATGGGGTAGTCCAAGTAATCACATAATCACAAATGTTTTGCCAATATAAGCACATAATCATTAATTATTTTTTTAAACAAGGTAATCGAATAATCAAAAATACAGTCCTAGATTATCAAATAATCTAATAATGAAATATTTGGTCTGGTAATCAAATAATCACTATAAAAACGGCCAAGTAATCACATAATAAAAAAACCATGAGGGGGCTTACTAAAAATTTCAACTGCATTAGCGGGACAAATTTAAAAGAAGATACATTAAATATTCATTGCTTTCCAGCTTCCTGTCTAAATCATCCTGTCTAAATCATTGTTCTGTTTGTCAAGCAAGCATACTTTGATATGCTCAACAGTATTATTCTGCCATTTTAACCTACGTACAGTTTGGAAATATTATCCCTTGTCTGTCAATCCCGTCATTCTCTATTCTGTCTCTCAACTAAACTTCTGTTTCTATTGTCGCTTTTTTAATTTGTTTACTTTTCTGTCCTTGCAATCTCTATTCCATTTGTCACCGAAATTAACCTTTTATCAGTCATTTACAAAGGATGTTAATCATTACAATTTCTGTCCTGTGTGACACCGTCTCTGTCCTGACTAACACAGTATCCGTCCTGACATACAACGTCTTTGTCAGATGGTTAAATTTAACCACAGAATGAACAACAGAAAATAACCAAGGGTTATGATATTTAACCCTTGGTTAAAATCTAACTAAGAGATGAACAAACGGGTCCTGACTTACACCGTCTTTGTCCTGACTCACACCATCTCTCTCCTAATTTACACCTTCTCTGTCCTGTTTCTTGACGTCCGAAAATATATACGATGTGGCAAGTTTGCTGTTGGTGTCTCATTTTACAATGTCTATATTTTAGCCAGCTAGTTTTCTTTGTAAGGTTCCCAGCATTATTATTTGTCTTAAAAAATATAAATCGGCGAACGTATAATTGAGAGTTTTATCCTGGGAACAAAAACAACATACCTGATAGCTATATGGTGAACTGAACAGTTGGTCCATTCCTTTATAGCTTCTAATGATTTAAGAAGAACCAAGTTACCACTGTCTCCTCCTAGAGTTCTTTCTGTTGTTACATACGCTAAAATATCTACATTGTTAGAAAATTCTTCTATATGTTTCCCATCAATATTGCAGACTTCATCCTTGAGAGTTTGTGTCAACTGCTCGGGAGGTTTATAAAAACCAATAAAACCAACAAAATTGATATTATCTAAAGAAATATTTCTCAGCCCATCTTGACCCTGTGGTAAAACTAATCTGATGCATCGACCATTCGTTAATTTGGAATATATTCCTGTCCTTATTGTGTCCTCATATGTAGTGTTTGTTTCTAAGTATTGTTTTAGATATGATTTAATATTTAACAGAAAATTAAAGTCATGTTCAAAATTAAGAATATCATAGGACATGTTTAGTGTTAATTTTTTATAAATAATATGCCATGTGATTTATATAGATTATTTCTTTCTTACACGTATTTATGACCAAAAAAAATCGATACTCTGGTCTACAAACAGATTGCAATTGGACACAACGGCACAAAGGAAATATAATATTTGTTTTGTTTTTAAACTATATCAATGACCATGACTTATTAAATATAAGTTATTTATACACAAAATAAAGCACCATGCTTTACTCTTAATTATGTCACCCGATCGACAATGTCGGGTGACATATTGCTTTCCTCCGTTTCTTTTTATTATTATTATTATTCTTCCACCTAATTTTGTCCCGCAGTTTTTTTGGAGCCAATGGAACCAATGTTAATGATAGTTAACTATAATGAGGAACACAAAATTTCGGGTTGCAGTAGGTCTTAAGAGCATAAAAAATGGCTGCCGTTACCATGGAAACGGAACAAATGTGAAAAAATCCAGTTTTTGGTTTTCATGAATTATTTGGATATGCTTAAACTCAGAATCATTATATTTTGATACAATGTAGGTGGCGCGCATATACTGGTTTTGGATGATTTTGGCAATCATTGGAACTACTATGTCGCCATGGAAACTACACCAAAAATTTCCAAAAATATCAAAATGCTCCAAAGTTTTTGAAACTTCACAGTAACGATGAGCAACATTGGTTGATGTGGAATTTGCGTTGGAATTTCCAAATTGTCTGCCGTTACCATGGAAACAATGCAAAACAAGTCAAAATGCTCCAAATCTTTAGGGTTTGGTGAATAATTTTGGTATGCTTTAACTTAGAATCATCAAACTTTCATACAATATAGTGGTCCACTTTATACAGGTTTTGAATGATTTTGACAATCCTTGGAACTACTATGTTACCATGGATACAGCAGCAAAAATTTCAAAAAACTCAAAATGCCTCAAACTTAATCAAACTTCACAATAATGTTGACTGTCATGTGTGGAAACAACAATTGGCGTTGGAATTTCCAAAATGGCTGCCGTTGCCATGGAAACATCAAAAATTTCAAAATTTCAAATTCTTCAAATGTTCTGAAAATTTGTAGAAAGATGAATTGCCATGCATATACGTGCAATCACTGTTTAAAATTTTTGAAATGGCTGCCACTTAGTGGCAATGGGGAAGGGTGACATCCGCTATTGCTTGCAATGGCAAATCTAGTTAACATTGCGATTTGTTTAAATTTATTGATTGGTGTTTGCTTTAGGTCGCCTAAGCACAAAAAGTCTATATATCGCGGCAAGTAAATTTTTATGACAAAGTGTTTATTCGTGTATATGTTATATAAAGGGAGTTGTGTGTTCTATGTCAGAGACAGAGAAACCCACCAGCACAAGAATACCACAATGACATCATACGGTCTTCTACAAGAGACACGCATATATCATGTGAACCTCGAGTTGAGAAAAAAATAATCAATCAAATTCTATGTAGACATCTCATTAAATGGACTAATACAGCAACGCAGAAGAATCAATCAAGGACGAAAAAGTCTTTGCTGTTAATGTTCTAGTTTGCATAAAAGGGGTGAAAGATACCAAACTAGAGGCTCTAAAGAGCCTGTGTCGCTCACCTATCTATGTGCATAAGTAGTGGAGAAACCAGAGTTCTGGCGACCTTTGTCTAAGGTTAACCCTATGGGGAAAAGGTAGCCTCCCGAGAGGTAGCCTCCCGATGTGAGGCTATTTCTATGACGACATTTTTAGGTATTTAGAGACTAATCAATAGGTTTTATTGATAAACGATGCACCGGTGTTTATTATTGTGTGCGTTTGTGTTTGTGTGTGTGTGTTTGTGTGTATCGATTCAAGGTTTAATCCATACAAATATGAGCAAGGAATTGTCCAATATGATTCTGGTTTTGTGTGATTGTATTCCTATTTTATTTTTTTAATTTTTTTTTTTTTTTTTTAAGCTTCTGCTTCTCGGTACCACACTAGTAATGATAACAACAATAATTTGTACAATATTTAATATCCCCGTCAATTCAGACAGACATGGGTCGGGGAGCCATCCACATGTTGTCTTTACAATATATATAAAGAATAAAATTATCTATAATTATTTTATACATCGAGATAAAAAGAAATAGAGTTGCATATCACTCAACAGTATCTCTAACCTCACGAAAGGGCCAACAGTATGCTATCTTTCGTGCAGGGGTGTAAACTGTCGAGACTTGAAGTTAGTCTTTCCGGGATAGTTAACTCTCTCAAATATCAGATAAATCGCGAGCTTTAATCCAAGAGTTGAATTTCTTTGGCCAGTGTAACCATTTAACATAATATTGCTTGTTGGGTCCTTTGCCTTTTGTTTTGAGGATGTTTTCAACTTTCCATATATCGTCTTCCCGAACATCCACTTTCTGCACTTCTGATTGGTAGAAGGTTCCTGAAATTTCTTCGTCTTGAAAATCAATAAGTCGATAAACTGGAAGCCCACCACGTAATATTCTTTGAGATATTCTAAATATCTCTCCGCTCCATTTCTCATCGTATTCCCTGGTAAAAGGATTTCTTATGTATGTAATCCGAACTTTATCGCCGATTTTGAAACGGAAAGGTTTTCGTACATTCTTTGTCTTAGGTTGTAATCGTTTTGGCCAATACATTTTCCACCACAGGTTTGTCTCTTTCGATAGGGTGACTTTATCTGGTGCCATGCCAATCGTTCTATGGAAGGTCTTGTTGTAGCTGTTAGCAAAATTCTGTAAGTTATCCACATAGTCATATGACTGCTTACTGGTGATAAATCTCATAATTTTTGATTTAATAGTCTTGATCACTCTTTCAACGTAATTAGCTTTGATTTCCGTATTTTGTGCAAATAGATGTTGAATATTTCTCTGTTTAAGGAGAGATTCTACTAATCGTGATCTGAATTCTTGTCCTTTATCTGTTCTTATTCTGTTTGGAGATCTTCCTTGTGATAAAACATGTTTCAAAGCATTCGCCACGGATTCACCTTTCTTATTCTTTAAAGGTCTTAGCCATACATATTTGGAAAATATGTCAATCACCACCAATATGAAATTAAATCCACTGTTAAATTTCGAAAATTTAGACATGTCCATTAAATCGACATCCCATTGGTCGTCTATTCCAATTACGATAACTCTGTTCCGCTTAAACGACCTTTTTAAGGGTCTTTGTAAACTGTATGGTTCCTGTCGTTGTAGCCATTTTCGTATTCTATATTTACTGAGAACGAATTTTCCATCTGATCGAACAAATCTGTAAAGTTTATCAGGCCCTGCAAAACTCGCTGGGTTAGCTGGATTGTAATAAATATTTCTCAAGTACTTTTCCCAAGAGACCATCTTTACACATGGGATGATGACTATAGAATGATATAGAGTAAAACGTTCTCATATTTATATAATTGAGCTTTCATCGTCTACATCCTCTTCATCCTCCTCTTCCCCCTCTTCCTCTTCATCATCATCAATGCTATCTTCGCTTTCAGAATCATCATCATTTGTTTCGTTATCAATAGCTTCATCTAGATAAATTTCCAACAAAGGTTTATATTTCCTGATGGCTAATTTAATGGCTTTCTCATAGTCCATGTCATCGTTAATTAGTTTTGTAATCATTTTCATGACTTTGCCGTGCAATTTGCCATTTTGTAGTTGTAGTAGATACTCAACCAAACTACTATATCTGGACAAAAACTGATCCATATCCTCGTCTTTTAGTTTCCGATTGGCCTTACGTCTTGCATGGTCTTCACTCATGTTACCATCCATGTATTTATCAACTTTTCTTCCCATATATCTTCATTTGCCTCCCTCGCAAGTTCAGCTAATTTTATAAAAGCCGTATCTTCTCCATCTTCAATATCAATTTCGTTTACACGAGACTTCTTTATGGGAATGCCTTCATCCTCATTCCCCCTTTTTCTTTTTAAATCATTATTTTCCGGGCACCACCTATTCATGTGTCTAGCTAAATCAGGGACGCTTTCAAAGACTACACCACAATCATCACATGAAGGCATGATTTCTTTCTTGTCTGGTAAATACGTCTGCTCACTTTGAAATGATTCTTCAAACTGAGGTGGTTCTAGTTCTTTTCTGCTAATATACTCTTCAGAAACACCTTCACCAATCATGTTCTTGTTTTCAAATATATTAAGTTTTAGTCTGCCTTCTTCCGGTGTATTCTGTTTCAGATCAATGAATAGGCTCCCATATGGTCGATATGTCCCCTCTTTGTACTTATTCATGATTTTTTTTTGGATTATTAGGATACATCTGTCTAGCAAATATGGCTGGTCCAACGTCCAACTTGATCACGTGGGTTTTTGAAGAGGACTATATAATGGCTATTGATGCTCATGGTTCACCTTTCTTTTCCCTTCTAGAACGCATTTTGCATTATACAAGCTACACTTAGGTTCCTGTGACGGCTGCTCTCCACAAAAAGTTCGCAAACATCCTTACTATTGGTGGCGTCTCTCATAAAATCGTCTACGATGATTAAACTTGGAAATCTAGAGTCTATGAATAAATCATCATTCAAATTTTCAGGTAAACCTTGAACGAACAAAATGTTTTTAATGGTTTGTTGCATTTCACTAAATAATGGCTGCCATCGTTTATAACACCATATAATCCTCTCAGGTTATGGTTTTATCATAGTCCGTGCTCGCTTCAATAATGTTTTCATCCAAAACGTCCTACCTGAACCAGTAGGTCCAGCCAACATCATAGTGAATGGATGATGAAGTACCACATTCTGTGGCGGCGGCGGCGGTGGCGGCGGTGGCGGCGGTGGCGGCGGTGGCGGCGGCGGTGGTGGTGGTGGTGGTGGTGGTGGTGGTGGCGGCGGAGGTGGTGGTGGCGGCGGCGGCGGAGGTGGTTGCGGCGGTGGATATGCATCATTGCTCTGCGGATATGGTTGACTAATTCTGTGTTTGTTTCTTTGGTGTCGTAACATAACGTCTTTTCTTGAATATTCTGAACCACAATCTGGACAAGTAGTAGACATCTTTGAGAGCTCTTAAAACACGTCCACTTTCTTCGAATGACAGATGTAAAGTGATTAAAATATTGACATACATTATAATTATATCCTCCAATGTCCATAGGCTAAACTTTTTATCCCATCAACTAGTAAGTATCTTTTGTCATCATAAGGAGATAAGCCAAGTTTTTTTATGGATATATTATATAACTTGTGGTCGTATGAACGGATCTGTGTCATGGTAGACATGTGGATCTCTTTATTGAATAAACATTGTTTATAATGTTCGTGTCTTGTGTCATGTTTGATCACACTCTTCTTTATACCCTTCGCTGTCTTCTTTTCGCAGAGTGTTTCATTCTCCTCATATATCAATGAGTACATCTTTGACTTAAGACCAACAAATTCTTGTATGGGAATACCATGTGTTTCGTCTTTCATCTTCCCTAGCACCTTTTTATTTAATGTGCTGTGAAGCTGATGTTCATGGTTATATTCTGACGTATCAAACAAGTGTTTGTCCTCCATCATATCTTGATATATATCATCAGTGTTGATGTTGTAGCATAGTGAGTCTGTGTCCGTAAACAAGAGTGTTACTCTAGATCCATATTTATCCTTCATGTAATTATAATGGAAATCGTACATAAGTGTCTTTGACAAATCGAGTATAGTGAATCCCACGTAGATGGGTCTGTTTAAGTATAGTCGTTGCTTCAGCATGTGAACAGCCACCAAGTCATCGTTGAATATTTTGAAGGCATGAAATGTTGGTTTGCTGATTAATTTTCTGGCTTTTGATTGGTCATTCAAAAGCTTTATATCTGTTCTCTTCCTTAAATTTTCCATCGTCTTTCCAAAGACAGCATTATTCATGAGTTTTTTTTGCAAACTTTCTCTCTCTGTGTTGAAATCAATATATGTCTTTAACCAGGGTCGTTGTTCAAATGTCATGACTCTATGGATCTTTGTTAGTCTCATTCCAAGTGATAAGTAGAGTTTTAAATTTCTGTAATGTACCACGTATTTTTCCTTTGGATATAAATTTGGTATCAATTTTCTGTCGATGTTCCTTTTAAGTTTAAATCGTCCAATAGCTTTTCCGCATAGGGCGATAACATATCATTTGTAACCTTCAATTTTTCTGGAGCGAGTGGATATTCGTTGTGGTCGTCGTGTAGTTCCCTAGGATATTCTAAGTCAACCTCTAATATATAACCATTTTTACTGCCATCTGCAACGTCACTTATGTTTAGGTTCTCAATTTCACAATCGTTGAGCCATCTGAAACCTTCAACTGGAAGTGCCTGTGACATAGCCCATCCGTATAAGTTGTTGGCATCTAGGTACATCACGTGATTAATGGGTTGATTTGGATCGTAGTTTGGTACATGTCTATTGTTAGCTTTGGCATGACGCTAGGATATCATTGATATTCCACCTCTTAAACCTTTCTCTATAAACAAATGCATGTCTACGTCAGTTAGTAATTCCAGCTTGACACCTGTCATTTTCAAGGCAGCCTGCCAGGCTAAACCGGGTGATGTATAAAAATGTGCAGCATCCAGTCCATAGTAGTTGAGACAGATCTCCCTGAAATTTTCAAAGACGTCGGCTAATGCAAGGACATCTGATAGAACGTATAGATCGTGGTACTGTCCGAGATTTTGTATGTTAAACAATTGCCGTACTTGTTGTGCATGGGCATAATCCTGTGTGGTTATACCTTCTCCCGATAGTGCACTGTAAAATTTTCAATCGATGGTAGTTGAGATTCTAAAATTTTGCCTCAGAATCAAAATACTCGTAAGGGTATACTTGTTTTCGCAGAAGCAGGCTTATCTGTTCTTCTCCAAAGTGGTTTGTCATGTGTCTAAATATACTCGAACCTTCTTTTGCAAGGTTTTCCACGAGTTTTGTAATGAGGAAGACATGAACTGGAGCGAGTCTATAAAATCCATACAACCCAATGAAAAGAAATATACTTTTCCATATTATTAGCGATACAATTCAGCTGCTTTCCTTCAACTTTTCCAATAGCTTGCATAATCAAATGACTATCATATCCCTAAGGTTATGAAAGACAACTGGAATTCGACCTGTAAACCTGTAGTTAATATTACAGTCGTTATGAGCCGGCCTCGAAATTTTCCGGTCACGTGACAATGATCTCGAACTCTATTGTCTGCTAGTTCTTTTTTACATATGTGACAAAGAGTTGCCTTCTTAAACGATTGCCAATCACTCCCAGTCATGATCATTGGCTCGCAATGTTTAAATCTTTGTTCTATTTCTTCCTGTTCCTTTACCATACACTCCACAAATTTATCGACAGCATCTGCACCCCGATATACTACTGGTTCATTTGACGTTTCAGGTGTCAGACCAACCACTTTGTATGCAAAGCCACATGGTATGTGTTTTGTAGTCTTTTTCGTCTTCTGATCAAACTCGTTGCTATCAACAATTGGTTCTTGAAGACATTCAAAATCTGCATAAATAACGTATGGCACCTTAAGCTGTTTACGAATGTCTTTATAATGTAACCACTTATTGTCTTCAGTGGGGAGTTCAATTTTCTGCGGTCCATGGGTTTGGCAGTTTGGTAAATGATTGTTCAAGAGTCCTTCTTTGGTAAATCCGTGTAAACAATAAGGACAATAATAATACCTATTGTGATCTTTATTCTGGTCACTCAATAGCCTATTTACATCCTTAATCCAGCAGAAATGTGACTTCTTGTTGTTCGATATCATGAGTAGATTAACATGTTGTTTAAATCGATGTTTCGAAATATGTATAGGGAATACTTCGCCTTTGTTAAACCCAAACACGTTAATCGATATTTCATTCTGCTTTTCAAACTTTGGTATGTCGGCTAATTTCACAGGAAACATTATGTTTTCAAAGTTCAAGCTGGATACGTGTTCCTTGTATTTCCAAACCCGCTCTCCGTCACGTTTCGCTGGGTGAATTGCTGCCAAAATCGACCACATGAAACATTTGCTGTCTTTGTTTTCACATTGATAATGGCATGTTTTGATCTGAGTTTGATTGGAAGTGGAATATAACTTGAGCCTTTTAAGGGTCTGTACCGTGCCATGTGTATGGTAAGATCTACCACTTTATCCACCGTCCAATTACTCCTTGTCGCTGATATTCAATGAAAGATGTATACATCTTTTTGATAGATTCCTTCAGTCCGGCATCTATATCCTCCAATTTTAAACTGGTCTGGCATTTTCCCCGGAAATGCGGCTCTGCAGTTTCTATGGCATCTTCTTTTCGTCTGCTCATTTTAACCTTCATGGATAGATACCACTTCAATCCACCTCTTTCTTTAATTTTACGCTTGATGACATCTTTAACATCATCATACTGGCTTTTCAGGAATGACATTGGATCGAATTTATTTAATCCTTTTGCATCGATAGTATGTGTTTCAACGGTTCCATTGAGCGCTTTGAAGTTGCATGGATCCGTCTTTTCATGTGTGTCTGTACTAGTCATGGTAACACCACCACCTTTTTGGACTGGTTGTTTATCATGGTTTCGCTTATGACGTTGGAAGTTGTCTTTCTTGAAAATACCACATCGCAGGTGGCGCAATGCCATTTCGTTCCAGTATGAACCGATCTCTTATGGCGCATTAAACTCTCTTTATGGGAAAACGATTTTCCGCATACACCACATTTGATTGGAGATTTTGCCATCTTGATTTTTTCGACGCTGGTTCCATCTTTTTCTGAAAAGTGAAGGTGTGCTCAATATTGTTAAAGCATTTTATTTTTATTTTTATTATTTATCATAACATGATACGGACAACCAGTCATTATTCATACCAAAGGAGCCTATCGCCACTGGTACTCGCCCACGGGTCGGAAAACGACTCCTCAGTCTACCGACCGTATGGGTTCCCAGTCTTGATACTGATATGAATAACGATCTGATTGATATTCAAGAATGTTTGAGTAAAGCTTTCGCCAAAGTAGTCACCGCCCGTCAACATTTCCATCACTGGAAACAGAGCTGCTCTCGCAGTTAAGCAAGACTGCAAAGGTTTTAGTCGGAGAGGTCTTCCTGACTATAGCGGGGCATGTCACATGACACTTCCTCTCCATTGTAAGCTAAATGACACTGCCCTAAGTCAGTACACCTTACCAGTGCAGGAGACTACTTCAAACTTTCGAGAACTTAAAATTGAAATAAAGCCTCCCCCTCCTTTTTTTCCCCATTACTTTGAAAATAAGCATATGTCTATTCCATTTATTTATAATTGGTCGTAAAATAAGTTGGTAATTTATTCAAAGAAAAAAAAAATAAGCAAGATGATTATTTTTGTAGCAATGCGAACCTTTACTAAATGTGTAAAGTCGTTTAAAAATTGATAATCAAGCTTACATAATGATACAATACCTTTATTTTACTTTAGAAGATTAAGATAATATTTTGTGTAACTTTTCCTTTTAATAGTCGCGATAACAATGGTAAATGATTAGATTTTCAGTGTTTTATAGCTAACTGTCGATACCTTGTGGAAATCCCCAATTAACGTAATATGATTGGTTAATTTCGAATCCGGCAAATTTTTCGATTGATAATCAGTTCAGTCTAATTTACCTGTTGTAGCGATCAGACGTTATTTTCTTTGCTAGCAAGGCTAATTTATTTTGCAGTCTGATCCTGATGTAATACAAAGTAACTTGAAATAAAAGCATTTATTAATGAATAAATTTATCAAAATGAATATAACCTTAAAGGTTCAGTACAGCCTGATAAAAAGAGTAGAAATAATCATTATTTGATAAGAATGACTTGACATGTTTACATTAATGGTCACTCACCCATGTACTTAATCACACCAGGTTATTGAGGTCAACAGAAAGTGTTGAAATGTCTGGCATTTTATAGTAAAAGGATTTCAGTTTAAAAGTGAATATGATCGAGGAAATAATAAAATAAGTTTTCAATTTATACAATACATTATATGATTAACGAAGGGATGATAGTTGGATATTAAACAAAAGACAATTGTATTATAACAGTATGTATCATCGAACACATTAAAATTAAATACTTGATAAATCTCATCTTTAGATATATTATACTATTTAATTTCATTAATACAACGATTTACTTATTTTAAAATTACTGACGCCTTTTATTTGTTATATTTTCAACATGACGTCTCATCAAACATATTAAAGGTCACTACGTATGGCAAGCCAAAGTGGACAAAAGAGCTTTTTCTAATATTAGAAAATCATTTTCTTATATTAGAAAATAATTTTCTTATATTAGAAAATCATTTTTAATATTAGAAAATCATTTTCTAATATAAGAAAATCATTTTCTAATATAAGAAAATCATTTTCTAATATTAAAAAGAAAACACTATTTCTTAATATTAGAAATGAATTTTTAATATTAGAAAATGAATTTCAAATATTAGAAAATGTATTTCTAATATTAGAAAATGAGTTTCTAATATTAGAAAATGAATTTCTAATATTAAAAATGATTTTTAATATTAGAAAATCATTTTCAAATATTAAGAAATCATTTCTAATATTAAAAGTATCGTATTTTTAATATTAGAAAATGATTTTCTAATATTAGAAAATGATTTTCTAATATTATAAAATGTATTTCTAATATTAGAAAATGTATTTCTAATATTAGAAAATGTATTTCTAATATAAGAAAATGTATTTCTAATATTAGAAAATGTATTTCTAATATTAGGAAATGATTTTCTTATATTAAGAAGTATCATATTTTTAATATTAGAAAATAATGATTTCTAATATTAGAAAATGTATTTCTAATATTAGAAAAGATTTTTAATATTAGAAAATGATTTTTAATATTAGAAAATGATTTTCTAATGTTAGAAAATGATTTTCAAATATTAGAAAATGATTTTCTAATATTAGAAAATGATTTTTAATATTAGTAAATAGCTCTTTTGTCTGCTTTGGCTTGCCATACACTACGTACAACAAAGACAAGTTAGCGCACGCTTTCAGTGATTTGGCAATTATATTATAAAATTCGAGATAAAATACCTTTCAAAATTTCACCCAGAAATATTTAGATGTAAAATACTATTTTGTTCAATTAATGTAACGATTTACTTATATTAAAATGACCAACGCGATCATGTTTACAATTATATTTTCAATATTGCGGATTATTGTCACGTCTAAACATGTTAAAGGTCACTACGTACAATAAGTATTAGATACAATACAAAGGTAACAAAGAACAGGCCGGTAACAACCGTTGCCGGATAGTTTTTCTGCACGAGTAGTCAGGTCAAGGTCCGAGGCGCTAGCCGAGGACCTTGACCTGACTACAAGTGCAGACAAACTATACGGCAGGTTGTTTCCGGCCTATTTTTTGTTACCTTTGTTTTGTATCTGACTTGTACGACGTTTCAGGAAGGAAGTAGTACATTTTGCATTTAGAAAAGGTAGCAAAACTAAACATATTAGAAACTTCAATGGCCATATACCAGTTAATGTAAGTTACAGTTTAAACACATTTTTTTCACTTCCTTAAGCCGAGAATTTTTTCTAAAACAATTTCAAGAATTTAATAACTTTATAAAAAGAACCATTTCAAGGAAAAGATGAATGTTGTTTACATTTGAGACTTGTTAGAATGCAACTTCGCTAGTAAGTAATTCATAAAAAAAAACACAGAGCTACCATTTGATTTTTTTATTGTGGAAAACGGAAGGAAAAGGGGGTTTAATCCATTTAAAATAAACAGAACTGATATTAAGTAAATGAAATGTTATGAAAAACTGGATTTTGTCTTGTTATTTGATATATATATATATATAGGCATATATTTTGGATTTTTTTAATAGTTCATACATATAGGTTTTTTATATGTCTCTGATAGTGTTGATCAGGATTTAACACGTGTCACTATATGATCCAATCGCAGCTACCGTTCAAAATTGATGACATTAGTTGAATGATTTTTCTTCACGATTTGCTGCATATTTGAACATGTATTACATGGACACTTTTATTTATAGGATCAATCGTGCATTGGTGAGTTGATAGGATTTTATCTTTTGATTAGATTTGATTTTTTTATATATATTTCCTGTCTTTTTTATTGAAATATAAACGTTGTTACCAGCATTTCTTTACTTTCAGCATTGTCCAGAATACTATTCATGTCCATATGTTGAAGGAAAAAAAACACTTACGGACCGACCATTTAGCTTCAAAAGGGGGTATCTTCTTTTCTCAGTAAGAACATTATTTATTTTTCAACGCTATCACCCAACTATTTTCATTTTTTTCGAAATTAGACGATTATATACGGTATACGGAAAATCGGGAATCAGAACATTATTTTGTCATCTGCTTGACCACAATATATTTTTTCTCATAAAATTGGGTATCAAAATATTTTTTTAGAAAAAAGACATACCCCCCTTTTTTTTAAGTTAAATGGTCAATCCCTTAGTCGGTACTGATATGAATAGTAATTTACTGGAATTGTTTGAAATATAGGTATTGATGCTAACGTAAATATTTTAATCAAATAGACAGGAAATATGTCGGTGAAACAAAAGTTCAAATCTGATTGAAATTTAAAGTGCCCATGAACTCTCTGATCATGCACGAGTGATTCTATTCATAAAAGTGTCCGTGTAACAACTAAAAGTGTCCGTGTAACACCCGTTAATGTACTGTTTTTCTATAGCTCTGCTGGGGTAAAGTCGTACAACGACAAGTTAAAACACGCTTTCAATATTGATTTAACGATTATATTATTTATATAATAACGTGTACGTCTTATTCTCACAGCCGTAGGTGAATAGATATGTAAACAAACAAATATATATTTGATACACACTTAGATGGGTTTACCTGTATATCTATTAATAGACTGGGGATTTTCATATATCAAATTAAAAATAAAAATAAAAATCATATACTTACAAACGTAATTAGTAACACTTTATAATGAGTTTATCCTCCAAAGAAGATAATTAATTTAATTAATTAATGTCATTATACCTAAAATGTCGTCATAGAAATAGCCTCACATCGGGAGGCTACCTTTTCCCATAGGGTTAACCTTAGACAAAGGTCGCCAGAACTCTGGTTTTCTCCACTACTTGCATATTCAACAAAGGACACTCTCCAACATTGAAGACGAGAATAGAATTCATGACAAAAATCTGTTTTGTCGATCTTGTATTGCTGATCATTTAGTCTGTTTAGTTTCTCTCTATCTTCTTTAGTTTTTGCTCAAAAGACAAAAGAGGGTAAACAATAATCCTCATTTAAGGGCAATCACTCCTATAAAAAGTGACAGTCTACTAACTATATCGGCAAAGTTTGACTTGTTAGTAGAGCTTGACTTGCTGATCATTTTTGGGATTTAAAGTGTCTATTTATCTATTATAATTTTTATCATATATGGCAAAACGCCAAAAGTTGTGAAAATCGTCATTAAAGGGCAATAACTCCAACAAGGAGTCGTCAGACGATTTCCTCTATATTGTCTTAATTGTAGATCTTGTCTTGCTAATCATTTTTGCTTATTTAAGTTTCTATCTATCTATTATAATGTTTAAGGTATAAGGCAAAAACGCAAAAAAATGGTAAAAATCGTCATCAAAGGGCAATAACTCTAATAAGGAGTCGACTGACATTTCGACCATGCAGACTTATTTGTAGAACTTGTCTTGCTGATCATGTTTGCAATTTAAAGTTTCTCTTTATCTATTATAGTTTTCAAGATAGTATGTAAAAATGAAAAAATTGTAAAATTTGTAATTTAAGGGCAATAATTCCTACTAGAAGTCGTCGGAGAGTTTTGACGTATATGAACAATTGGTAGAGCTGAACATTTTTGCTCCGGTCAGATTTTCTCTATTTATAACGGTTTTCAAAATAATAGACAAAACTTGCATTTTACCCCTATGTTCTATTTTTAGCCATGTCGACCATCTTGGTTGGCAGGCGGGGACATCGGACATATTTTAAAAACTAAATACCCCAATGATGATTGTGGCCAAGATTGGTTAAATTTGGCCCAGTAGTTTCAGAGGAGAAGATTTTAGTAAAAGTTAAAAGACGACGACGGACGACGGACGACGGACGCCAAATGATGAGAAAAGCTCACCTGGTCCTTGGGCCAGGTGAGCTAAAAAGGGGCAATAAAATCGTATGTCGAAGAAATACTCGTAAGACCATGACATAAGAATAAAGACGGAAAGACAAACAGTCAACAAAACCTAAAAAAAACCACTACAGTTTAAGCACAATAAACCCACCAAAAATCGTGGGTGAACTCATGTGATATGTAAAGGTAATCATGTTCTTGTTTCACTTGTGGCACCTGTCGCTAATAAACAGTGAAAAGTCGTCATAAAGGAAGAAAGGAGAACATGGATTATGGATACGACATATAATACGTAAAGGTAAACATATGGCAAGCCGTTTTACTATTTATTCTAACTTCAAGATATCTAATAAACTTTACAAGATATCTGATATAGTTTATAAGATATCTGATATAGTTTATAAGAGTATATAAGATATCTTAAATAAATTATAAGATATCTCATATAATTTTCTTTATAAGATATCTTATATAATCTTATAAAGTATATGCGATATCTTATAAAGTATATAAGATATCTTATATATGAGATATCTTATATATTATATGAGATATCATGAAGTTAGAATAAATAGTAAAACTGCTTGCCATTCGTGTTGCTTGTCGTATTTGACGATGTTATAAAGAAGAATGGAGAACGGGGATTGTGGCTACGACAAATGGAACAACCCCCTACCTCATCATATGATCTGTGAACGTAAACAGGTTCTTGCACCACTAGTGGCACCTTTCGCTTTTAAACAGTGATAAGTCGCATTTGACGATGTTATAAAGAAGAATGGAGAACAGGGATTGTGGCTACGACAAATGGAACAATCATGTCCATGTGACACACGTATTCAATGAAGGAAAAAAGTTATAAACAAAGTATTAAAAAAAGAATCTGATATCTTTAACAATATAACTGAACAGATGGACGTGCATAGCTACAATTCGTGTTTGATAAATTAAGAATTTTTATTTAATCCAAACTTTCACACATCTATTTGTAGGCGTGATTCCATAATCTAGAAACAATGTCTGGTCTGGAATAAATTTGCCATTTTGAATTCGACCTCTGTGGATCCTTACCCGTGTGTAATATAGTGGAGAAATTTCTCTGAAAATAATAAAAAAAAAAAACAACATTAATTTATCTTTAAGATATATACAAATACAATTATTAACCGTCTTTCATACATCCATCTGGTTGACACGTTATTTTTTATAAGACACTTGCCCCAGGATTTCGTTATAAAAATGCAAACAAATTAAAAGTCAATGATCTTCATTGGCCTCGTTTTCGAGCTACAGTATTTTGAACTTTTTTTATTGAAGAATTTAACAAACTTAAATGAAAGTGGTTTTTTATCTGAATAATTTTCATCACAACAAAGGAAAACGAATGACCAGGAATGACCAGGCTGGCACAACAACTATTTATCTTGACAAGGAATGACCAGGCTGGCACAACAACTATTTATCTTGACAAGGAATGACCAGGCTGGCACAACAACTATTTATCTTGCTTAAAAAATATTGGCGAACAGTTTTATAGTGAGAAATACATGAAATAGAAATATACATATCCGAAGAGGTCTTGATTGCTAAAAGTACAAATTTCATCAAGGAACATTTTATTTTGACTTGACAATAATATGTAAAATCCAATTTTGTTATTGATGTAAATGTGGTCACGTGTCATTCTTTAATCTACAAGAAAATATCCATCCGTCATCATAATGATAATGCCCGTTGAGCGTTCGCATTATTATATAAATGACCACTCATGATTTTAGGGTAATATAAAAATAAGGAATATGATATGATTGCCAGAGTTCAAATGACGTGGATGTGAGCAACTATAGGTCAACATACTCACTACTGCCTTCAACAATGAACATAACCCACACTGTAAATTCAGCTATAAAATGCCCCCACGTGACTAAATGTGAAACAAAATTCAAACGAGAAAACTACGACAAAACAATAAACGAAAAACAGATTAGGACAAGACAGCAACCAACGACAACCACTAATTAAGTTACAAGCTCCTGACTTACTAGTATGTCCCTTTTTGTCTAAAATGAAACGCTTTTTATTTCTTCAATGAAATGTTAAATCAGAATCATGGGTACAAATGGGTCCAAATGGGAATAAAAACAATAATACACCTTCATCAGTTGAATCAGAAGCCTGGGTACAAACAGACCAAAATGGAAATTAACAAGTACTATCTTTGAAAAAAGATATCTGACGCATTCAGATGTGAGCATAGAGTTTAAAACAAACCATGAATCTTTATGGTAGCACGGTAGTATTTGTATTCCGGAATTTAGGTTGCTCTTTGTGTACCCTACTTAAGTCAATGTATCTGAACAGTGTGATTGGACAAAAATACAGTATCAACTGAACATACTTTCCCAAACTGAGGGATGAATCAGGTGTAGAAAATATGAAAGAATTTTACATACAGGTGAAAATGAATTTTGAGATTTTTTTTATTTTGTATTCACTGCATGATAAAAGACCTAAAAGCACTAGTGGCCTTAGGTTTTTAAAATAGCAAAAAGTAAACGGTCATGATACATATTCAAATTTATTTCTGATTAGTATAATGAAAGTACTTCAGTTAACTGTGTATGTAGAATTTTTCGCAGTGTTAGAAAGTGGTGAAAATCCTAAAAGGCTATCATTATCCCTTGTGGGCCAGGAAATACTACCGTGCCACCTTATCAGGCGTTTTTTTTATCATAGTTAAAAAAAAATTGCACACAATTTGACGGCAAAATGGTGACGATTCTGAAAGTTGAGTATATGCGCTTTTTTCTAAACAATTAAAATATATACTGCCTGGTACTTAACTAAATGTATGTATATAGGTATTTTCAGAGATAATGAAGTACACATGTACCTATATATATATGTATAGCTGTGAAATAGACATAAACATAAGATATTAGTAGGTTGAAATCTGTAATAAATAACAAACTTGAAACAGTTTAGATCCACGAAGAAATGTCAATTATAACTATATATATATATATGTGTGTCAAAAATAACATACAATCTAATTTCAGTGTGTATATCAGGGACGGACGGACGCCAAAGGGAGATGATCTATATAATACAGCTTTTGACAAGTAATTAAATTTGCGATGTATGCATTTTGACATTCTTTATTTCAAGTATAATATTTTGTACTCTTTGAGATTATTATTACGCCTTGGAAGCTTTAGTCGATAAGATATATTTATAGCACTCGAGCTATTTTAATAGCCAAATGTCCTGGTAGATCTAAGATCATCTAATGAACAGTCTGTAGTATTTACCTACTCATGTATTTTAAAAATGCTGAATTTATATTTATTTATCTGGATAATTTTATTTTTAAGTTTGATTTTATGTTCGTAATGTTTTCCTTTTATTGTAGAATATATCGTTTTTGCTGTTGTTTTTTGTTCAATTCCGTTATTTCGTCCAATCAGAGTAAAGATTTGTGACATCATGCATGCAGTTACCATAGTGAAGCGTCCTTTATAAATAGGTCACAAACCGAAATTATTACTGAATGTGTCAGTAAAAAAAATAATAGACCTACGTTAGTTGAATCAAGAGCCTGAGTACAGGTTAGAACGGGAATTAGACTTCATGGCTTGAATCAGAAGCTTGGGTACAAACAGACCAAAATGGAAATGAAAACCATCATATACCTACGTCAGTTAAATCAGAAGCAGGGCTGGGTACGAACAGGTCAAAACGGGAATTGAACTGCACGAGTTGAATCAGAAGCCTGGGTACAAACAGACCAAAATATAACTAGTTGCAGACTGATGACAGTATAATATAAAAGTAGTGGAATAATAGTATCTGTTTGTCAACCGGTTTGGAGAAACAAGATTTACACTTTAGCTTTGAATGTTATTAACTGATAGTATTTAGAGTATGAAAACTCATTTATCTTATATCTTTAACTTGGAACACCGACAAATAGATCATTAGTGATTAACATACCTGACAGCTGTATGATGAACTGGACAGTCCCTCCATTTTTCAATGGCATCAAATGATTTAAGAAGTACCAAGTTACCCCATTCTCCACCTATGGATCGTTCAGCAGACACGTACGCAATAATATCTTCATGGTTAGAAAATTCCTCAACTAGTTTCCCATCAATATCCCACACTTTATCCCTGAGAGTTTCCGACACTTGCTCTGATGGTTTGTTAAAACCAATAAAGCCAACAAAATTTATGTAATTTTCAAGAGAGACACTTCTAAGCACATCACAACCATGAGGTAGTACTAATCTGATGCCACGACCGTCCACTAATTTGGAATATATCCCCTTACTTATTCCGTCTTCGACATTTTTCGAAACATTTGTTTCTACATATTCTTTCAAATATGATTTAAGCTCCATGAGAAAATTGAAATCGTTTGCAAAATCTTTAAGGTCACACATGCTTATATATAGTCATAGGTGCACTTATAACTTATAACATAGGTTGACCTGTTTTTCTTTTTTATCTCGAACCTAAGTGTTATCAATACAACAGTAACATGAGTAAACGGAAAATAACATACATATATAAATAGCAATACCATATCCGTTAATAAATGCGATAAACTAGTTAAAACCGTTAAAATATTTGTTGAATCTAAGCAGGCAAATATATATGAGGTTGTTGTAGAATTAAATTCCTATTGATACTGGTTAATTGGTTGTGTTGTTATATTGTAACATAGAAACTGTACTTTGTTATTTTTGTAACGCAAATTTTACAGGTAATACTATGTCTTTGATAAACACTTTAGCTTACTTTATACTGTTTATAATGTGATACAGTGCTCGATCCGTAAATGGACCATTCAGTTAAAAGAATCATAGAAAAAAAACTTAAATCAAATTTCAGGACATTCAGAATTCGAATTATGGAGGTCTTGAACAAGTAGAGATGTGAGCTATTGCTCCCTTATGATACCCCCGCTTTAAGATTTCTGGAATCAGATGTTGTAGAGAAATAAATCTGAAAACGCATTACATGGTAAAGCATGTTCACATGAAGCCTGATTAAAAATTTCAAGAACTCTTATTTCTAGTTCCCAAGAAAAATTCCGCGTCAAACTGAATATCCTACATGGCCTTTATGTGTCAAGGTAATGTATTCAGTAAACAAGAAGAACAAAGCGTGATAACAAATTTCAGGCTATTATTTGTACCATCTTAGTAAATGCATCGAATATTTCATATGACCATTAATATGTTTAGAAATTATATGCATTCGGTAAACGGGCTGATTTTAGCGATGAATCTGAAACACGCAACACAGTATTAAGTAATGCTGACAAGAAGTCATATAACCGTTGAAATCTCAGGATGTTATTTCGTAGGTCCCTAGAAAAATGCGACGATAATTTCATACATAGCCATTGTGTTTAGAATATATATGTATTCGGTAAACAGGAAGTTGATGAACAATGAATCTAAAACCAAGTCATGTCATACGGTATAGCATGCTGATATGAAACCATAAGACAAATTTCCGGAAACTCAATTTGTAGTTCCCTAGGAAAATGCAACTTACATTTCTACATAGCCATTATGTCTAGAATACATGTAAGTATTCGGCGAACAGGAAGTTGATGAGGTATAAATCTGAAACCGCGTCACACGGTAAAGTATTCTATCAAGAAGCCATACAACAAATTTCAAAAAGCTCTGATATGTAGTTCCTGACAAAAATGCGACGAAATTTCATGGGACGGACGGACATACGAACGGAGAGACTGAGGTAAAACATCATACCCATGCTCCGAATGATTACCTGAAATGGAATTATGGCGGTCCTGAAATATTTCAGAATATCATAAAAAGAAACAGTGGAGGTCCTGAATTTGAATTTTGAGGTCATCAATAGCCAAACCTACAGGGGCAATACACATATCAGTCAGTGTGGATTTATCCACGCTAAACTGAATATGTATCCACCTCAGCAGCATGATAAAGGAACATACAATGAAAACACTAAAGTCTTGATAATTGTAATCGCAATCATATACAACATCCACATATCCATCATGCCCACATTAATGTAATGTAAGGAAACCAAGCCGGTTACCACTGTACATCTAAGATGCATACTAAAACTAGCCCTATTAATAGCAGGAGACATCCGACAAAATTCTGTGGTCCCAAAAACCAAAAAAACAGTCCTGTCACAATGTCATGCGAAAGTGTGTCCTGTAATGACTGTAATGTGTGGCTTCACAGCTCTGTAGTCAGGACTATGAACTACTCCATAGATCGAATGTGGCTTCACAGCTCTGTAGTCAGGACTATGAACTACTCCATAGATCGAATGTGGCTTCACAGCTCTGTAGTCTATGAACTACTCCATAGATCGAATGTGCCTTCACAGCTCTGTAGTCTATGAACTACTCCATAGATCGAATGTGGCTTCACAGCTCTGTAGTCAGGACTATGAACTACTCCATAGATCGAATGTGCCTTCACAGCTCTGTAGTCAGGACTATGAACTACTCCATAGATCGAATGTGGCTTCACAGCTCTGTAGTCAGGACTATGAACTACTCCATAGATCGAATGTGGCTTCACAGCTCTGTAGTCAGGACTATGAACTACTCCATAGATCGAATGTGGCTTCACAGCTCTGTAGTCAGGACTATGAACTACTCCATAGATCGAATGTGGCTTCACAGCTCTGTAGTCAGGACTATGAACTACTCCATAGATTGAATGTGGCTTCACAGCTCTGTAGTCAGGACTACTCTATATATCGAATGTGGCTTCACAGCTCTGTAGTCAGGACTATGAACTACTCCATAGATCGAATGTGGCTTCACAGCTCTGTAGTCAGGACTATGAACTACTCCATAGATCGAATGTGGCTTCACAGCTCTGTAGTCAGGACTATGAACTACTCCATAGATCGAATGTGGCTTCACAGCTCTGTAGTCAGGACTACTCCATATATCGAATGTGCCTTCACAGCTCTGTAGTCAGGACTACTCCATAGATCGAATGTGGCTTCACAGCTCTGTAGTCAGGACTATGAACTACTCCATAGATCGAATGTGGCTTCACAGCTCTGTAGTCAGGACTATGAACTACTCCATAGATCGAATGTGGCTTCACAGCTCTGTAGTCAGGACTATGAACTACTCCATAGATCGAATGTGGCTTCACAGCTCTGTAGTCAGGACTATGAACTACTCCATAGATCGAATGTGCCTTCACAGCTCTGTAGTCAGGACTACTCCATAGATCGAATGTGCCTTCACAGCTCTGTAGTCAGGACTACTCCATAGATCGAATGTGGCTTCACAGCTCTGTAGTCAGGACTATGAACTACTCCATAGATCGAATGTGGCTTCACAGCTCTGTAGTCAGGACTATGAACTACTCCATAGATCGAATGTGGCTTCACAGCTCTGTAGTCTATGAACTACTCCATAGATCGAATGTGGCTTCACAGCTCTGTAGTCTATGAACTACTCCATAGATCGAATGTGGCTTCACAGCTCTGTAGTCTATGAACTACTCCATAGATCGAATGTGGCTTCACAGCTCTGTAGTCTATGAACTACTCCATAGATCGAATGTGGCTTCACAGCTCTGTAGTCTATGAACTACTCCATAGATCGAATGTGGCTTCACAGCTCTGTAGTGAGGACTATGAACTACTCCATAGATCGAATGTGGCTTCACAGCTCTGTAGTCAGGACTATTAACTACTCCATAGATCGAATGTGCGGTGGATGTGTTGTTAATGTAAATCCATAAATGTTGACACGTTTACCACCTCAGTCTTTATACAACCTGTTCTCATGTTGACACGTTTACCACCTCAGTCTTTATACAACCTGTTCTCATGTTGACACGTTTACCACCTCAGTCTTTATACAACCTGTTCTCATGTTGACACGTTTACCACCTCAGTCTTTATACAACCTGTTCTCATGTTGACACGTTTACCACCTCAGTCTTTATACAACCTGTTCTCATGTTGACACGTTTACCACCTCAGTCTTTATACAACCTGTTCTCAGGTTGACACGTTCTCCACCTCAGTCTTTATACAACCTGTTCTCATGTTGACACGTTTACCACCTCAGTCTTTATACAACCTGTTCTCATGTTGACACGTTTACCACCTCAGTCTTTATACAACCTGTTCTCAGGTTGACACGTTCTCCACCTCAGTCTTTATACAACGTGTTCTCATGTTGACACGTTTACCACCTCAGTCTTTATACAACCTGTTCTCATGTTGACACGTTTACCACCTCAGTCTTTATACAACCTGTTCTCATGTTGACACGTTTACAACCTCAGTTTTGAACTTTATACAACCTGTTCTCAATACTCTCAAAAACTGATTTTTCAATAGATAGTGCTTTCAAGTCATCCGTTTTCAGGCTGGTATACACTAGTAGCCATTGAATGGAGTAGATACAGAAGAACCAGGAAAAAGAGCAGAAACCTAACACAAAGAACAAACCCCACCAATGCAAATGCATTTAAATTGCCACCCACAGGTAACCTGGGTATAGTGACGGTAAACTGCCGAAGTATCATAGACAAATAAGCTGAACTATTTGCTTCCATTACCTACATCAAAACAGACATCATATGTGGTACTGAATCTTGGCTCAAAGAAATAAAATCAGGGAAACCAATGACGGAGACGCTTTGAAATCATCTGAAAATTTTCTAGAAAACTATAAAATCTACAGAAATGACAGAGGCACTCTTCCGAGTATATTTTTATAGGAATATAAAAAGATCAATTGAATTCATCAGCGTCACAGATTGTGAAATCGAATGGTCAAAAATCAAGATAACAGCTAAGAGCTTTACATCGTATCATATTATGTGCTTTATAGGAATATGAAAGACTAAACCTGAAACTTTCTCTAGAAAAGGTAACAAAAGGAAAAACTAAACACATTACTATTACTGGTGATTTGAACGGCCCAGACTTTGATTGGACACATATTGAAATAAAAATAGGAGCATCAGACAAAAATATACACCAGGACCTATCAAAATTCCAAATTCACAACAAACAAGAGAAGGGAAACTGATAGATCTTATATTCACAAACAACCCGTCCCTTATTTAATCAACTGAAAATCCACCGGGAATTTTGGACCACGATACCGTCATTATTCCTCGATAAAAACCATAAGCAACGACCACAAAAGCGATACATCTCTAGTAGATCAAATTGGGATCAGATAAAAACTGACATAAATAAAATAACAAAGGTCATTTGTAGAAGATAGGAGAAAGATACCAAAAGGGACATTCAAACTCATAAGTCAAAAATAAACTGACAACATGGTAATTATATAAATGAGATGCCAATAGACAAAGCCTGGCAAACCTTCAAGAATGGAGTACAAACATCAATCGATCTAAATGTACCATTCAAACTGATCTAGAAAAGGCAGAAGAACTCGCAGCTTGCCTCAACACCATGTTCCAAAAAGCAATACCGGTTGATAGCGACAACCTACCAGAAGATTGTGCAGACATAGCTCTAGTATTTACGAAGGGAGAGACATCCTCGCAGTAGAAAACTAGACCAGTCTAAACACATACTAATACACATCCAAAAGCACAGAATACTGACATAACCAAATCATGCATTCAGATCAGGTTTCTCCTGCACAATATAGCTCTTAGTTAAAACAGAAGATCTACTAAAGAGTTTTGACAATAACATTCAACTTCACATGGCCAAAATAGACTTTTCAAAGACATCCGATACCGTACTACAAGACAAACTCATGACAAAGCTTAACAACTAAGGACATAAAGTCATTATAGATACCGGAATTAAAATTGTATACGCCAGACGCACGTTTCGTCTACAAAAAACTCTTCAGTAACTCGAATAAAAACAATTAAAAATGCCAAGGTGAAGAGCATTGAGGACACAAAATTCCGAAAGGTTTAGCCAAATACAGCTAAGGTAATATACTCCTTGGGTAGAAAATCCTTAGTATTTCGAAAAATTTAAAGTTTTGTAATCCGTTATTTTATAAATTTATAATATAATTATAGATGGACATCTGATCGAATGGTTAGTGTTATTCCTACAAAGAAGATCTGTGCGACTTTGTGTTGAAGGTGAACACTTAAGATATGCCCACGTAGATTCTGGGTTACCACAAGGCACAGTACCTGACCGCTGCTTTTTCTCTGTCCCATCAACGACGACTTACCGGAATGTGTAAAATCCCAAGTTCGGCTCTTTGCAGACGACTGCCTACTGTATTGAGAAGTACTAGTCAAAACCACGAAAAACCACTTTATTCTCCACGAAGATCTGAAAGCTCTGGAAGTATGGGCAACAAACTGGGGAATTAAATTTAACGCTAAAAAATGTTACATAAAATGAGCATTGAATTAAAATCAACACACTTCTATCAGCTAGATAACCATGTATTAGAGCAAGTTAAAAACAAACCCAAACCTAGGTTTAAATATCTCAGATGATCTAAAGTGGACCAATCATATAGGGAAAATAACAAGCAAACAAGCACAGCAAGCTGTACGCTATGTTTCATGAGGAGAAACTTACGTCAATGCCCCCAAGAGTGCATAAAAAAACCAAAACAAACAAACTAGCCTACAAAGCCATGGTAAGATCGGCATTAGATAAGGCGCTGTCATTTGTGACCCATTTACAATCGGGGAAACAAAGAAGATTGAAAGCATACGGAAGAGTGGCACGCTTCGTCCTGTACGATTAAAATCCAGAGAAACAGGATGTGTAACAGCGATGCTTTCAAAGCTAGAACTGGCACCTCTCCAGGAACGGAGAAAACATCTGAGGTTCATTATGTTCTTTAATGCAAAGAAGTTGAGGGATTGGTGCCGGCTATTGAACCGAAAACTATATAACACCAATAAAAAATAAACGTCAAGTCAAGGCAAAAGACTTTAGTGATTTCCAACATTCAAACATTGTGGAAAGACGAAAAAACTAAAAATAGCAAATCATGTAAATTAATAAATTATAAGGCAGACATGTGGAAGAACTGTTTTGACCGAAAACAATAGTGCAGTGGAATCATCTGGAAGAGAACATCGCATGCTCGAAGACAGATGAGGGTTTCACGGCTGTCCTCTAACAGTTGGACAAACCAATCAGCTCCCCTTCCAGTGCATATATGACCGCGATCGGATCCTGCACTGTGTAATATACAAATACAGATGTCCTGAAATATTTCAGGAGGTCCCTAACTCTTTATGAAAAAGCTATATAGTCTTAATTATGGAATTATTGAGGTCCTGAAATATGTAAGGATATCCTGAAATAATTGTGGATCTCCTGAAATATATGTGGATCCATATATATATAAAGAGATCATGCCTTGAAATCGTAATGTGGATCTCCTGAAATAATTGTGGAACTCCATCAATATTTAAGAATATCATGAAAAAGATCGAATTGTGGTGGTCCTGAAATAATTGTGGAGCTGCATATACATGTATATATAGGGATATCTGAATTATATAATTATGGAGTTCCATCAATATTAACGATATCAGGAAATATTTAAGGACCTCCTGAAATAAACAATCTTGGTCGATTATTTTATTGGTCCTGGAATATTTCAGGACACCCTGAAATCGAATTATGGAGGTCTCAAAATGTTGCATGTTACTCTGAAATCGAATTATAGAGTTCCTGAAATATTTTAGTACGTTCTTAAAAACAACAATTTTGACTTAATCAGAGGCTCATATCAAACACATCATGTAGAAAAGTGCCGTGTACCAACTCTGGGACAGTCGCGGAATCTTCAAGTTGTTCCAATGATAATGACACAAAAATTTTCTCGGAAATTGGATGTATACATTGGTTTGTTTTGTACCTTGAAGTTTTATTCATTTGGTATTCCTTATTCTGAACACATGCCTAAGAATTAAAATTCAGTTAAACCTGTGTCTTTTGTGGATTCCTTTTACATAAATCATTACCTGCCATACTTTGAGAATCTTCAATTTTCAGTTACAGTACCATTTATAGCAGACATGGGAAAACAAACACGATTATAAAGCCCAACTGTCAATCAAAATTTAAAACAAATTATAAATTCATGAAAAAGTGCAAAGTTGTGTGATGTTTTCATTTTTGTCAATTCAACTCAGGCAGTTAATATATGCATCACATGTGATGTACATTTATAATATAAGCTTTCACATGACTCTGGGATCACCACAGGCTATTTAAGAGTGGTGCTATTTCATTCAGGTTGAATTTTTAGCCGACACTTGGATTTCAAGCACCACTACTATTTCCTCAGCATAAACCTTCCATTTTGTGATATTATATGAATTTTGGATAATTATTCTTAAGCAGTATAAATTTGAAAATCTATAATAAAGTTAAAATTAAAATTAAGATACTACATGAATACATTTATTTTGTTTGCACATAATTTATGTATTTAAGATTAATGCAATAGGCATACAATTTAGAAATATTTTTCAACAGTTAAATTTTATGTTCTAAATGTTGTCCTCTTTTCCTTGAATGTGACATCCCTGAATAAGATAATCACTGAATTTGTACTTTCATGAGCAAACACAAGAGCTGCCACAAGTGGAGGAGGATCTGCTTACACTTTGGAGCACATGAGCTCACTCTTGTTTTTTAAGGGTTCCTGTTGTTTAGCCTTTAGTTTTCTAGGTTGTGTTTTGTTGAATTTTTTTAAACGCCCGTCAAAATTTTGACGGGACGTATTATGATATACAAATGTCCGTCTTCCACATGTTGCACCGTAACTTGAGAACGACTCATCCAAATTGCATGAAACTTAACATAGTTGTTTCTTATGATGGTCAAACGATCTATATACTTTTTGGTGAAAATAAGATTAAAACTTTTTGAGTTACTAGACTTTGTAACTAAAACAGGGGGGTGTTTTTTTCACGTCGTGCCGTATCTCAAAAACGATTTATGATTATTGCTTAAAATTTTACACACTTCTTAGTTATATTAAACTAAAGATCTGTATACTTTTTGGTGATGATTCAAAATTTTATTTTAGAGTTATTGAGTTTTTTGTAAAAAAAGGGGGGTTTCACATGTCGCGCCGTATCTCAAAAACGATTTATGATTATTGCTTAAAACTTTACACACTTCTTAATTATATTAATCTAAAGCTCTGTATACTTTTTGGTAATGATTCAAAATTTTATTTTAGAGTTATTGATTTTTTTATAAAAAAAGGGGGGTTTTCACATGTCAGGCCATATCTCAGAAACGATTTATGATTATTGCATAAAACCTCACACATAAGACGACGGGCGTATCATGCAGTGGCGGATCAAGAGTGGGGGTTCCGGGGGTTGGAACCCCCCTTTTTTTTTTGACGATCAATGCATTTGAATGGAAACATATAGATGGAACCCCCCCTTTATCCTGGGTTAGGAATCCCCTCCTTTTATAAATGGCTGGATCAGCCCCTGTCATGCGCTCGTGGCACAGCTGTTTATTGTTTTTGTCTTTTGGTCGTTTTTGTGCCACGGCTTTGTCAGTTTGTCTTCGACTTATGAGTTTAATATTCCCTATTGGTATCTTCTATCTCTCTGTCAATGTGATCTTGACCTTTGAATTGAATTTTATCATTTTTTTAGAATGAAATGATAAATATCATTGATACACTGAAATGTATCAATATAAAAAACAAGATGTGGTATGATCGCCAATGAAACAGCTTTTCATCAGAGACCAAATAATGTAGAAGTTAAAAACTACAGATCATCGTACTGCCTTGAACAATGACCAAAACCCATACTACATGGCAAGGTATAAAAAGGTCCCGAAATGACAACTGTAAAACATTTACAATGAGAAAACTAATATAGACCTACATATGTAACATAACCAAAGATGCAAAAGTATAACAGGCAGGAGTTATGTAATGTTGAGCACTACTCAGTTATCATTGTTTTCCATGCAGAGCTTCTGTGATAACCAGGCACTCCAACACTAAATACCCATGTTGTCAAAATGTGAAATCTTTGTGTATGTGAATGAGTGTTTTGGATTTGAATCAGCAGATGAAATACAAAAATAAAAGTGCTATTCTTTGCCTTTGGGTTTCGTTTAGTGTATGCAAGGATTTTCTTTCATAAATTAAAACATTACATCCTTTCTTTACCATAATAATTTATGTCATAATACTAAGGATCAATGTGCTTAACATTTCTGAAGGATTGAAATAATTTGTTAATAACAGTAGATATTGATATGGTATATGTCAATGAGACAGCTAACAACAAGACTAGACCAACACAGTGGGAACTAAAAATTAAACATTTTATTGTATTAACAATCAGAAGGCAATACTGTGAAGCGGAGACATATTCATTGTAGTGGGTTCAACTACAATTATTAGTATTAGATACATGACTCTTTTACTAGTTGTTATTGGCTTTGAACTAGTTTTCAGTAACTGTGAGTACTCTCAGATCGGTAATTTGTGTCTTTCAGTAACTGTGAGTACTCTCAGATCGGTAATTTGTGTCTTTCAGTAACTGTGAGTACTCTCAGATCGGTAATTTGTGTCTTTCAGTAACTGTGAGTACTCTCAGATCGGTAATTTGTGTCTTTCAGTAACTGTGAGTACTCTCAGATCTGTACTTTGTATCTTACAGTAACTGTGAGTACTCTCAGATCGGTGATTTGTGTCTTTCAGTAACTGTGAGTACTCTCAGATCTGTACTTTGTGTCTTTCAGTAACTGTGAGTACTCTCAGATCAGTAATTTGTGTCTTTAAGTAACTGTGAGTACTCTCAGATCTGTACTTTGTGTCTTTCAGAAACTGTGAGTACTCTCAGATCTGCACTTTGTGTCTTTTGTGTTTTTGTGCTGTATATTGATCTGATGAGTTAAGCCTTTTCAATGTGCACCACTGTCCAGGTTAGGGGAGGGTTGGGTGCCCACAAAGATTTTAACCCCACCATATTCTGTATGTGTCTGTTCCAAGTCAGGAAGGAACCTGTAATTCAGCGGTTGTTTTTCGTTTATTGTTTTGAATATAAATCAGGTTGTTAGTTTTCTTGTTTGAATTGTTTTACATTTGTCATTGTTGGGCCTTTTACAAAAGCTTGCTATGTTAGTATGGATTTTGCTCATTGTTGAAGGCCATAACATGACCTATAGTTGCTAAGTTCTGTGTGATTTGGTCTCTGGTAGAGAGTTGTCTCATTGAAAGTCATACCACATCTTCTTTTTTTTTTATAAAGAAAGATAACTCAAATTTTAAATATTACTTTAACAATGACATAACTGATAATTTTAGAACAGGTACTAGGTTCTGCATATACACATTATTTTGTAACTTGAATATTTGAGTATATACATGTATATTTCATTGATAAAGATCATAAATAGGATGTATAGAATGTTGTGCTTAATGCACTAATTTTTTTATTATCTCAAAAGTAGTGATAAAGTACAGTCTGGAAAATTAATAAGTATCAAGCCAGCCTATAAGGGTTTTGATTGAATGAATGCAATCTATATCCCAAAACCACATGAACAGGACAGGTTAGTTATAGATAAATTAATTCTATAACTCACTGCATTTAGCTAACATATAACTTCATGTTATCTGTTTTTTATGAAACCTCTTACACGAAATGCAATTTCTTTGAAAGTCAAATACAAAAACAGAAACCATGCTTTATTATTGTTTCAAGATAAAAGTATCAAACTTTATCTTATAACTATATATCTAGGTCAATTTTTTCATTTCAGAATGCTCATTGGGCAAGATTCAACAAATATTAATTTCATGTGGATACAATAATGAGTTTTTGGTGTACTGTAATTCCCTCTGTACTGACTGTAATACTTGTCATCCTTCCTCTTGTTTTCTTTTCAATCTGTTGGTGTACAGCTGTACACTTTTATCTAAGTCTGCTTTCCTTTTTTGGAATATTTGATAACGTTCACATTTCTTAACATCTGTAATCTCTGGTGATTCTGGCTGAACAAGTCCATCTGATATCTTATAATACACTGTTGTTGTATCTGGTTCACAAATAGCCAAAGTTAACCTGGAAAATAAATATTTGATTCAAATATGCTAACCTTCAGACTTCTTTTTCACAGATCTCTCATATTTATATATTTATAGATGTTTGTTGGGATTTTCTCTGTTACATGTAGTTTCAACACATACATAACTAAAGTAGCTACAAGGGCAAAAAATAACTTTGGACAAGAATCAAATAAACCTCAACGATGGATAATAAACATAATAGTCTTCAAAATCAGGAAATGTCATATATTCCAACAAAAAAAGAAGAATATTTCACATATTCATTTGCCGTCTTCCTGATTTTAATATAAATAAATATTGTTTTTATTAGTGGTTTGCCACAATTGACAATTTCCTGAAGTTATTTTATTTTGACAGTTTCATTGTTTGGTTGCTGTCTCATTGATGTTCACCAGGCATCCATGATCTTTGTTAATTTATTCTGTGTGAGATCCTCATGGGTAGTCAAGGAGGTGGTTAATCACTTTTCAAACCCTTTTTCATCATATTTATCTATACCAAAACGTTATATTGGCATACAGGGGTAAATTCAGATTTTTCTATGTTTTGATTACTACAGAAAAGTGTGATATTTTATGAGCAGTGTTGCATACACAGGTAAATTTTGCTCACGTGAATTTCACATTAATCTCACATGAAATTCATGTGAAAAATTTGATGTCAAATTCACCTCAAACAAGCTTATACATGAAACTCATGTGCCCCGAGAACACAGTTATTTCGTAGTGCATTTTTTTTAGACAATAAATTCAAATTAAAAAAATCGCACCAGCTCTATCTCAAAAAGATTTTTACAGTGTAGTGTACTACTATTGGGACAAATAATATCAAAATTATAGAAAAGTCTACCAGCTTTAACTCAAAATGTTGACAATTCTATGTTAAGGGGGTCTAAAATTCAGTTTGACAGCTTCAGACATACTAGTTTTTGACCTTTTTGAACTGGACCAAATCACTACTTAACATAAAGATTCAGCACCCAAACTTTTTTAACATGCAATTTCATCCTTTTACTTAATATTTCATGCATAAAATATAAAGAAATAAATTCAGAAAGTGTATGAAAAAAATTTGCAAGTTATACACTGTCCACACTAGGGACTATAATTGTAGACAACGAAAATCTAAGGACGATAACTGTGTCCTCGGACCTAATAGTATAGAAAGACTAGTCTAATTCTATTAAAACTTTGTATGACCTAAGCTTAGGGAATTATAAGATAGTTGGCTAAGTTTCATGGCCATAGGATAAATATCATAGAAACTATGCCTATTTTAATATTGAAATTTGGATGTTTAATTTTGACATTTAAATCAAATAATTTCAACTCTCAAGATTTGGGCTTGAAAAATTTAAATATTGCAAAAATCTGCTTTTAAAATGCTCTTAAATATAATATATTAAGTATTAAAAGCAACTGAACACTCATTTGATTTATCAGATTTATTATAATTATTCAAAAGTCAAATTTATATGAGCCTGTGCCTGAAAATTGAGATTTTCAAATTAAGGGGAGCCTTACATAAACATGCATTTTTTTCAACCAATTTGAAGTTTTTGAAGTTGTTTTACAATAAATTATTCTTCCATATATATTAAATGTACTTTAAATGGAAAGAAAAATTACAAAAAGCATACCACATGAGTATAAAATGGTCTTTGCCATGTAAGACTGAACATTATTTAGAGTCAGTTTAGGCCGTAGCACATATTTACATATAAAATTGCATACAGAAGCTATAAGAAATGGAAATTTGTTACTTTTTGCTCATTTCTATGCTAAGATGTCATGATACAAGAAGTCTAATTGCAAAAGGACTCTTGCATTCAACTTTTTTTGCAGACAGTATGATCTGATGCACAGTTTTTTCACTTTTCAATGGAAAACTTGCATGTAGTTTTAGTCTCAACTGGCATATATTTGAACCACATGCTATCCTACAGAAGAAAATAAATGTAGTATATGAAATGGATGAGGTGCACAGATCATTGTCAAGTGCTTTTTTTACAGATTTAGTGAAATAATTATGATGGACTACAAATTTTATGTACAAAGCTCTTCACATTTCACATACACCAAACAGGCCGTTCGACCAGGGCCTAAATACAACACATTTTGCACATTTTTTCTGTGATAATCTACTTTTCTCTACATTCAGAGTTCACAAATGGTTAATAGAATTTGAATTAATCATAGAAACACAAATATCAAAGCATGGAAAGCTGTCAGATAGAAAGTCAGCATGCCTCTTAGGCTAACTATAAATAAATAGGTCAAGACTACCAGAATGATCTACAATATCCAATGACTACTGGATGTTCTTTTGTACTAAATAAATAGGTCAAGACTATTTGAATGATCTACAATATCCAATGACTACTGGCTGTTCTTTTGTACATATAAATAAAGACTACCTGAATGATTTAACGTATTCTAAGTAATGTGATTTTTGTCTTGCAATTACATTTTTCTAAATCAAGAATATAGACTACTAGTATCCTTTTCAAACCAAATGATTATGAAGAGCCTGTTGTTAGCAAGCTCTTATACCCCACATACTCATTAAATAAGTTACTAGTGACCTAGTTATTTCTGTTACTTGAAGCAAATTATATTTCTGTAGATTCAGACAATAGTATAATATTGTTTTACTAGTTTTATTTCACCTTGAAGATTAGACAAATAGGATACTCCTTTGATTTTTATTTCATGTCAGTCAGGTCACTTTATATGAAACTTGAAACCACTTCTCTGCCATATTGTTATTTCATAACAACTCTGCCCTTGACCATGTTGACCCATGTAATTGATATTTATTCTTTAACCATATATCATAGTCAGTTAGTTTTGATTTTGCACTCCCACACCACCTTTCAGGTCAAATGTCTGTCTCCATTTAAGTTAATGACATTGAACAATCATGGTATTAAACACAATTTCAATAGTGATAATGCTGTTCTAGTAGGTCACCATATATTCAACTTGGGTAGCATTCCAGTTATTGAAATTTGTGTCAGATTAGAACAATTATCTAGACCTTTAGGAATGGATCTTACAATTTAATATGGAGCCATTGTATGGGACCCTACACGGTAACAAAAAAAAACAAGCTTGAAAGGATACAACGTCAAGGGGCAAAATCTATCACCAGAAATTACAAGTCAAGAGAGGATGGATGGGATACGTCTCTAAAATGCTTGCCTAACTGGAACTACAAGAAGATCTCCAGACAAGACGAACAAGGAGTTGAAGCCAGAAGTTAATATTTATGTAAAAAGTAGTTGAGGGGCTGATTCCCGCTATTGAACCATACTGTCATTCTATAATATTATTAAGTAAGTATTTCTGTATTGTCCTTGTTATTGGTCCGTCTTGGTGTATTGGTCTGAGGCAAAGCCGAAGGCCAATACTGCTGGCCGAGGACCAACAATGAGGCCAATACAGAAATACATGTAATAGTATCTTTATCAATTAACTACAGTGTTACAATATTTTTTTATTTCATTTCACAAGAGATAAACATTTTTACCTTGAAGTGGAACTATCCAAATCTCAGTTTCTTTTTATAAGATGCAATATCTAATGATTTGGTGCCGTTTCCATGTATCTTCAGCCTTTTCTCATCTGATGAATTTTTCTACCCTTTCCAGTCACTATAAAGTGTTACAACTTTAATTTAGACACAACACATAAATAGTAATTGAAAGGTACTGCCATTGCATGTGTAATGCAAATATATTTAAAAAAAAATAATGTAAGAGTTGAAATTGATACAACTATCCATAAGCCAATTGACCAAAGAACTAAGATTTGCGCAATTACAGAATGCATATGCCTGGTTGGTTTAAAATAAAAGACCGTTTACAAAACATGAGAAGCGAAAGTAAACAGTAAAAATCTATTTGTACCATCGACATGATGAAATTATGAGGTCGTCAAGAAATGAACTTTGTGATAATTTACTTGTTCCCCAAACCTGAAATTATTCCATCATCTACTTTCAAAATGCTTTTCAAATGAATGGGACCGTCTTTAACCTAAAATATATGCCATACTGAACGTTTCAGCTTGCTTGTTTATGGTGAGTAAATAAAAACTGCGTCGTACAAACAACTGTTTACTTTCAGTTTGAGTTTATCTTGACTTACGATCTAAAAAGTACAGTAGAGACGTTCCGAAATCCTGTTTTGGCCGGATCAGAACTCGGTCAATACGTAAAAAAATCTGTATTGGCCGAGTTGACATCTTATATTGCATATGCAGTTTTCATCATATTAAGTACAATAACAGTGTAGTTAATTAATAATGATAAAGTTACAGACTCTGCTGCTATAACTTTGTAAACAAAGATTCATACGCACCGCGTGGGTATAACCATATTACTAATTTCCGATTATTAAAATCTTCGTAAATCTGGATAAAGACCAGTTTCTATCCAATGGATATCAAAATGATTCCGATTATTACTTTTTTAATGATTGTAAAGTTGAAATGGCATGAAAGGCTGACATTATTTAGGAGAACTATTTTGTCTAGCGATTGCTGATCATTGGAGGGTAAAAAGTCCAACACCATAACAAAACGGATCTATTTATCATGTGTACATACCGATTGTTTACGATTGTAAGACATGTGCATAAAAGTGAAAGCTCGAATAAATATGAAAAATATAACAAAGGGATAGCTCCAAATACCATTTAATAACAAAAAACATATGTACAGGTCAAGATATCTTTTAGGTAAATAAAATAAAGTATGTAAACTGGTTCCGGTCCGACCACAAAACTTTGTTCGAGTGTAGCGAATACAAGCAGATTCCAGTTAGTATGTAAAATAGTAAATATGAAACCGAAAAGCGAAATGGAAACTGCTTTAAAATGCTTATTTTAGTCGATAATGCCAAAATGGGACATTTTAACAGAATTTCTTTCAAATAAAGATTTAAATCCTTTATTTTTATTAAGTTTGACAAATTGAAACCAGTAAACCATTCAGGGAAGTTGCCAAAGTACAGAATCTACATTTCCTGAATTCATCTTTCAGGCCCAAGAACACAGTTATTTCGTAGTGCATTTCTTTTAGACAATAAATTCAAATTAAAACAAGCATTCTGAGAGTAGTGCATGGCAATACATAGTCCCCTACCAGGTAAAAATTCATTAGACTGGAACAAAATGCTAACTTGTTATATAACTTGCCATGGTGTAAACAAAAAGTAAATATCATGCCAATATCTTCAAGCATGACTACAAACAGTGTGGAAAACTGATTATAAGAGTGAATTTTTCAAGTCCAAGGACCATAACTCTGCACAAAATTATTAGACCGAAACAAAAATTTGAACTTGATCTGTAACTTGTCATGATAAAACTATATACCAATTATCAATCAATATCGTATAAGCATGATGAAACAAGAATGTGTCCCCAGTACACGGATGCCCCATCCGCACTATCATTTTCTATGTTCAGTGGACTGTGAAAATGGGGAAAATCTAATTTGGCATTAAAATTAGAAAGATCATATCATAGGAACATGTATTCTAAGTTTCAAGTTGATTGGACTTCAACTTCATCAAAAACTACCTCGACCGAAACTTTAACCTGAAGCAGGACGAACGGACGGACAAACAGACGAACGAGCGTCACGGACAGACGGACGCACAGACCAGAAAACATAATGGCCATAAATGAGGCATAAAAATGGGGCATAATTAAAACATTAGATATGATTAATAGTTCTCTAAAATTAGATATGATGTAATACAGTGTATATCTATTTTCAAATTATAATCAAATATAATTATTAATAGTTCCAAATATTTTTCTTTCATTTGTCACAAACTAATATAGATTTGTAACTTATCTATAAAATGTCAACAACTTTTATCTACACAATGTAATGTATTGAAATATATACATAATAAAAATAGATTATTATCTAATTAAAGGATTTCTCTTCATAATTTTTTTATATATATAGCATTCAGAAAATTAGTTTATACTATACTAAAAACTAAAAACCTGCCAAAAATTCTTGAAATAATTGAACAAAGAATGTCTTTTAAAAATTAGTTATCTCCTTTGTACAGAAATATGGTTTAACATTATAGTGAGTACTAACATTAGATATGGTCCAGAGTTATGGTCCATAACTCTGGATTAAATCATCAGACCGGAACAAAATTTGAACTTGATCTATAACTTGTCATGATAAAACTATATACCAAATATCAAATCAATATCTTCAAGAACGAAGAAAAAAAGTGTGGAAAGCTGATTTGCCGGACTGACAGAAGGACAGACGGACGGAGTGCAAACCTAAAGTCCCCTTCGACTTCGTCGGTAGGGGACTAAAAATCGCACCTGCTCTATCTCAAAAAGATTTTTACAGTGTAGTGTACTACTATTGGGACAAATAATATCAAAATTATAGAAAAGTCTACCAGCTCTAACTCAAAATATTGACAATTCTATGTTAAGGGGGTCTAAAATTCAGTTTGACAGCTTCAGACATACTAGTTTTTGACCTTTTTGAACTGGACCAAATCTAACATAAAGATTCAGCACCCAAACTTTTTTAACATGTAATTTCATCCCTTTACTTAATATTTCATGCATAAAATATAAAGAAATAAATTCGGAAAGTGTATGAAAAAAATTTGCAAGTTATACAATGTCCACACTAGGGACTATATTTGTAGACAACGAAAATCTAAGGATGATAACTGTGTCCTCGGGCCATGTGAATTGAGATTTTCTCGTGTGAATTTCATGTAAACTTTACAAAATGATATTTTTTATGATTTTAATTTAATTTGAAAATTAAGATGTTATTTGAATAACTTTATTTTGAAAATTCAAGTGAATTTTATATAAAAAAAAATTCATGTGAGTTTCACATGAGAATCATGTGAAACTCGTGTGAAAATACTTTACGTGAGTTTCACGTATAAGCTCGTTTATGTGAATTTTCCGTGTGTAAATTAGAACTTAGAATTGTAATTCTGATAGTGTTATTTCTGTGCAGCAATTCATGAAATTGTCCATTGTTTATCAATCCCATTCATTTATGCACATCATAATTTCAGAATTCAAAGTTTTTCTTAGCAACATCTTTTTGCTTTTTTCACCTGATCCGGGAAATATTTCAATGCTTTCTCTAATCAAATGATGAAGTCAACCCTTACCCATCTGTTTTATAATCTTCCAATTTAATTGTATGAATATACTGCTGAAGTTGCATGGGTGATACCATCTGATGGCTGGATATGGGTAAAACAAGTTGTCTAGGTTCATGTCTGTTTGGATGTCCTGATATAAATGCTTCATCTGCTTTGTTGTGAATTGTTACATTCCACCATCCTCTTGCTAGGGATGAAAAATAAAGGTAAAACTACATTACATTATCTTTTTTTTTAATTAAGAAAAATAGATAACAGACTCTCTGGTAGATGGATTGTCTCTTGCTATTTTATGCATCAAATACCGTAAAGGGGGTTATTTTCGCGGGTGTTTATTTTTGTTTATTTTGGCAGCTAAAAGAAAATCGTGAAAATTCTGCGAAAATTTATGCATACATTTGGTACTTTCTAATAGCTAAAGCATTTTGTATACAATCTAAATCTTCCAGTTGACGGGCCAATAAAGGTTTATGTTAGTTTAAACAACATAAATGCCAAAGGCATTATTCACATATATATTTTATAAAATGACTGTCAGGTGTTAATTCCCCTAAGTCACAAAATTTTACACCCACAAAACTAACCAGTTTTACAGTATTCTTAATCCTTTATTCAATAAGGAAAAAATAAATGTGGATTGTGTCCACATGTGGACTTAGATGATGCCCCCGCTTGCATATCATATAGTTATAAAGGGACATAACTCTAGAACAGTAAAAGTGACGCTACCCAAATTTGAACTTGATCTGAGTTTTGTGGTAATAAGCATTGTGTGTAAGTCTCATAACATTTGGTTGAGGCAAACTTAAGTTAGAGAACGGAAACTAAAAATTTTGCAATTTTTCCATTTATAAATGGGCATTACTCTAGAACGGTTACAGTGACGCCACCAAAATTCAAACTTGATCTGTGTTTTGTGGTAATAAGCATTGTGTATAAGTTTCATAACATTTGGTTGAGGCAAACTTAAGTTAGAGAGCGGAAATTAAAGTTTTGCAATTTTTCCATTTATAAAGGGGCATTACTCTAGAACAGTTTGAGTGATGCCACCAAAATTCACCCTTGATCTGTATTTTGTGATAATAAGCATTGTGTATAAGTTTCATAACATTTGGTTGAGGCAAACTTAAATTAGAGAACAGAAACTAAAAATTTAGCAATTTTTCCATTATAAAGGGACATTACTCTAGAACAGTTTGAGTGACGCCATCAAATTTCAAACTTGATCTGTGTTTGTGGTTATAAGCATTGTGTGTAAGTTTCATAACATTTGGTTGAGGCAAACTCAAGTTAGAATTTTTCCATTTATAAAGGGCGGAAACCAATTTTGGGACGTGTGTACAGACGGACAAGGGAAAAACTTAATGCCCCGTACTGTGGGACTTAATGCCCTTCCACTACTGGGGCATAAAAATACAGAATTATTTCTTCTATTGAAATGATATTGTAGAATATTTCTTCTGTTTGGAACTAATATTATAAACTTCCATTACAGTCTCCTGTTCTTTTAAATGATTTTTTATATATTGTTCATTACTTCCAATACACTTATTCCAACTCTCCTCATGTATCCCATCCATTTCAGATGCAGTTTAAGCAAGCAGTTCAAAGATAGTCTTCAACATTCAAGCAACAATTGGACAATTATCAAACTTTTTTATTACATCTATGCAATAAAATATTGTTACTTGTTAAATTGGTCACAGAAACCAAGAATTTGATAACTACTTCACTGTTAGAACAACCATATATGAATGTTTTCATTTCATGTACATAATTGGTTGTACATTCTGCCTGTAGGTTATTTTGCAAGTGCAGTTTCAGACTGGGATGCACCAGGCGCCCCCTCTAAAAAAGAAAAATTGTTATAAAGGTAAAATTACTCCCTATTGGATCTGCATCTGTTTTGATATTGCCTCTTTACACATCTTTCAAGGTATGATTTTTTCTGTGCAATCTGCTTTTAGGATGGGGCATCATATACATAGCAGCATGCCATAAATATTTTCGGAGACCTTAATGATTAACTGTAGTATTCCCATTTAATTTTTAATTATCAGTTGTGTGAGGACTTCCAATTGTCTAAATAACAAATTAACAAACACTATATTTTGGGAAGCAATTTGGCATTGTGATGTAAATCATGTGTTTCTCCAAAACATGCAACCTCAACACCAAACCTATAAATTAAGATATAAGTTTTACATAATGTAAAACAAAAGCATAAATTTCAAATAAATATTAAGGCCATGAAAGCAAGTCTTCAAGGCTTTGGGGCTTTTAAAATCATTAAAATAAAATTGAGAATGGGAATGTGTCAAAGAGACAAAAACCCGACCAAAGAGCAGAATACAGCCAAAGGCCACCAATGGGTCTTCAACACAGCGAGAAAATCCCACACCCAGAGGCGGGCTTCAGCTGGCCCCTAAAACAAAAATGTGTTCTAGTTCAATGAAAATGGACGACACACTAAACTCCAAACCATATAAATGAACTAAAATTAAATAAAAACTGGCAAAATTTGACCTTCTTTGTAGAATGATAATTTTTCCATACAATTATTAGCTACATGTACAAACTTATAAGAGAAATGTTACATTCATTGGTCCTCAAATCAATTTTCTTATTGACTGCTATATAGATTTGAAGTTCTTTTTATGAAAACAGTCAATTGTTTTAATTGTTTTTTTTTTGAGCTGTCAGTAAGTAAATTAAATTCTCTTATAGATGCTGTACTCACTCAGTAGCTAGATTTGTAGAAAGTTTCATTTACATTCTAAGTGCATCATTCATATCAATAATTTCAGAGTGTTCAAAATAGAGATTATTTCATACTGAAATAAGTCCATCAATAAATGATTTTTTGATTTTTACCTTCGCATAGATCTAAATATACTCTAGACACAAGACTGGACTCTACATCCATTGCTTTCTTTGTTTGTTCCATCTAAAAGAAAAGAATCAAAAATTCATTGAAGAATAAAGTAAGAACTAAACAAGAATATGTGTTCTTTTGACACCATGCTCAGCATGGCACTATCACATTACCATGTTCAGTGAATCCTGAAACTTGATCAAAACCCTTATTTGGCATTTAAAAAAAGTTCACATATAACAATTATGTGAACTTAGTTTCATGTAACTGCAACTTTACGATAAACAACTGGTACGTACTAAAACAAAAACATCCTACTTGATTTGGAAAAGAATAAAGGAGACATGAGCACCTAGAATGAAAAACATAATGCCCCTACTATTTTAGGTAGGACATAAAAATAACTTTATATCTGAATATTTGCTGATAAAAATCTGTCATTTTACTTAGTCAGTATGAAAGGGAAAGTGAAATGGAAAGACAAATTTGCAGCAATAAAATCTGAGATTAAAATTACCCAGTATGGAAGCACTGTGAATATTGGTATTCAATTACCAATGCACATTAAAATTTTATATGTTTTAATTGATTTCTGATCTGAAAGAGCAGAAATGGTTCCCTTGGTCTACCATGGCAATTTTTGACAATTTCAAGCATTATCCCAATTTGTTCTCTCCCAATGACTGAGCAGTTATTAATTTGAGAGAGTTCAATATTGATGAGTTGCAGCACAAATTCATTTGTCTTTCTTCTCTCTTTACCTCCACTATGGATCTTGAGCATAGACACCCAATTTTCTTAAAATACATGTGTTTATAAAGATATCTTCAATAAAATTGAGAACATATATTGGTTGTTGAGGTGAATTAAATAATTTTTTTTATTGTTTTGCCCGATTAATTATGAATGACAAATGAAACATATGATACCGTGGATTCATCTATTTATTAGTGGATACCAATTTTCATGGATTGAGGGAAAATTGTAGTTTCATGGATATTTGATTTTGTTATTTTGTTGAAATCTGCATACAAACCTATAATTAATTTGTACTTTGTTGAAAATTTAAATTCATGGTTTAACTTTACCCACGAAAAATGGTATCTCATGAATAATAAATGGGGAATGTGTCCATGGGACACAGATGATGCCCCCACTTGCATATAACATTATAAAGGGACATAACTCAAGAACGGTAAAAGTAACACTACCCAAATTCGTACTTGATCTGAGTTTTGTGATAAAAAGCATTGTGAATAAGTTTCATAACATTTTGGTTGAGACAAACTTAAGGTAGAGAACAGAAACGAAAAATTCAGCAATATTTCCATTTGTAAAGGAACATAACTCAAGAACGGTAAAAGTGACGCCACCAAAATTCAAACTTGATCTGTGTTTTGTGGTAATAAGAATTTTGTATAAGATTCATAACAGTTGGTTGAGGCAAACTTAAGTTAGAAAATGGAAACGTAAAATTCAGCAATTTTTCCATTTGTAAAGGGCATAACTCTAGAAAAGTAAAAGTGATGCCACCCAAATTCAAACTTGATCTGTGTTTTGTGGTAATAAGCATTGTGTATAAGTTTCATAACATTTGGTTGAGGCAAACTAAAGTTAGAGAACGGAAACCAATTTCGGGATGTATGTACGGATGGACAGATGTACAAACGGACAAGAGAAAAACTTAATGCCCCCTTTGCTACAGTGGGGGCGTAATAATGAATCCACAGTAATTGAAATATACATGTATCGGTACTTATGATTAGAGGCTACTTAATTGGTCCAACTCTAGATTCTAGGATTGGATGTTACATAGTTATCAATATAATAAAACAGTAAATTAAACCAAAAATGGATGTATGGTTTCTTTCCTCTGAAAATATAATGCTATCTTAAGTTAAATTTTTTAAGATACTGGATGTTTAAATATAAAACTTTCATAATTTCAAGGCTTTTTATAGTTTACTATGCAGTATGGGTTTTGCTCATTGCCGAAGACCGGAAATTGACATATAGTTGATCTCTGGTTGAGAGTTGTCTGATAGGCAATCATACCACATCTTCTTATTTTATATAAATATGAATTGACACATGTATGAATAAATAACAGCTAATCATTTGTTTTTTGAGAATAATTGAGTTTGTCCACTGGGATTAGGATCACAAGATTCTTGATGTTAGGGGGTGGTGCTTCTGAGAACTGAGAATTAGAGGACCTTATTTTGACACAAAAGTGGCCTTAATTTCACTTTTATTACATTTTAAAAGAAAATTTAGCGGGTAGGGGCAAATGTCTGCCTGGTAAATACAAATACTATAATGGAATGATAAAAATAGTAAATGAAACATAAGTAATGCAAATCGTCTCAATTGTCTTTTCCAACTCAAGGTGTAATACCACCAAATCATAGTACGTCACATCCGGTTGCATATGAAAAAAGGGTTGTAAAAATCCCTTTAATTTGACAGTTGTATGAAATTAATCCTATATTCCATTGCAGTAAAAAATTTCTGAGTCATAAACATACATCTTGGGTGTTTCAAAGCACCATTCCTTTTTTATTTGGTGTTTCTATAGAATATTTTGAAAACTTGAGGTTACATGGTTACAAAAGCTTGTAAACAGGAAAAAAGGGGTAAAAATTTGATTGGTTAACTTCTAGTGATGGTTATTATCTTATATGCAAAGAAATGTTATGTGAAATTTTGTCTGTAGTACTGGACAGGATAAAACTTTACTCATGCCAAGTATTTCTTTATTTGAAACAAAGATAAATTGTGCACAATTTTTTGAAAAGTGCAAATTTAACAAAGACTAATAGGGGAAAAACAATGGTGGTATTACAACTATTATGGGAAGCTGCGCATGAACCTTTGACCTTGTATGTACTCTCATTTGTTAAAATTTCATGCTATTTCAGTGAAATATTGCAAAAATGAAATATTCAGAGTGGATTTTGCTATAATAGAAAACTTTTTCCTAAGTAATTCTTTAATAAATATACAGTTATAGGTACCGGTAAATGAAACTATTTTTGAAGCAGTAACAACAAATTTTTCACTAAAAGGGAAGCATTTTGTGTCCCTCTCTGGAACACGACGTAAATTTAAGTTTTAAGTAAGGACTTATTGAAACCTCCATGGAGCCAGTAAACTTTTATATGGATAGTTCATTCAGCTTGAATACTTCAGTTACTCATTTATTATCACATTTCTTGCATAGATGTGAGAAAGTTACCCCAAAATTTTGATTTATTGGCCTAAAAAGTTGAAATTTTGAGGAAAATGAGAGGTATAAATGGACCAAAAGAGACCTTATAATGAAGACAAAGAGGTCCAATAGTGGTATTTATCATCCAAGAGTCATATTTTGTATCATATTCAACTGTTTGTAGGCAGATGAGATAAATATTTGATCATTTATTGGTCCACACTATATTCTATCATGATGTGGCTTGGTTTGGATTTTTCAAAGAAATTTTACTCGAAACGCTGTAGATGTCGTCTTACATTATACTAGATTTTTCTCAAACTATTGAACTGATTATGACAAAACTTGACAGTAATGCTTGAAATAACAAATATTACATATGAAAATAAAATGCTTCGCTGAGCACAGCCTGATACGACCACAGAGATCGAACTCTGAACAGTTGGGGCAAATTTGGACACAATATTCAAGCTTGATACTGTCTGAATTTGGATTGTGATCAAATTTTTGACACAATATAGGTTTCTGACACAAAATAAATGTGGTCAAAGATCTTATAAATCCATTGCGCAATACTGTGCAATTGAAGATTTCTTCTTGAAACTTTTCAAAAATTCGAAATTTTAAAAATTTTGAAAAAAAAATGAATTTCTTTAAAATTGGGAAAAAATTCCCCAACCTTTTGCAACCCCATTGGAGCAATAACCCCAAAACTCAATCCCAGCCTATCCTTTGTAGTATGGAACCTTGTAGTACAATTTCAGAGAGATCCATACACTTACACACAAGTTATTGTCTGGAAACTAGAAAAATGCTTGTTTTTGGCCCTTTTTTGGCCCCTAATTCCTACATGTTTGGGGCAATTAACCCTAAACTCAATCACAGCCTTCCCTTTGTTATATAGAACCTTGTGGTACAATGTCAGAGAGATCCATACACTTACACACAAGTTATTGTCTGGAAACTAGAAAAATGCTTGTTTTTGGCCCTTAATTCCTAAACTGTTGGCCCCATAACCCCTAAAATGAATCCCAACCTTCTACTTGTAGTTTTAAACATTGTGGTACAATTTCAGAGCAATCAAAATACTTATACACAAGTTATTATCCTGAAACTAGAAAAATGCTTGTTTTAGACCCCTTTTTGGGCCCCTAATTCCTAAATGATTGGGACCATCATCCCCAAAGTCAATCCCAACCTTCCTTTTGTGGTATTGAACCTTCTTAAAAAATTTCATAGAGATCCATTAACTTAAACTAAAGTTATTGTCCGGAAACCAATGTGTCTTCAGACGACGACAACGACGACATCATACCATTATACGATCTCAAAAATTTTTTTGCAGTCATATAAAAATCAGATTCAGTTAATTCAACAAAAAAGTCTTCTTTATGATTATATAAGCCAAACGAATATAATTTTTTTTAGGCACTGGCTACAATTCCCAGCAAAATAACAATAAGAATGAATTATTGTTCCTTCAAAGACTGACTGATTGCTGAAATGTTTTTCGGGACAGGGACTGGATTTCATATGGAAATTGCAATAACAATAATATAATTTGTTATTGTTACTTGCAGTTATTGTTACCTGTAAAATGTTACATAAAATTTACAAATGATGTCTTTTTTGTGTGTAGAATCTTGATACTTTCTACTGTCTTTGTGTCATTGACCTGTATAGTTGTTTAACATATTTAAACAAATTTATATGAATAGAAAATTATTTATTGAACATATGAATGATAAATGGAAAGCACAATTATGCATATTTAGAATTCTTTTAGCTTTTTATTTTGGTGGCACTACCGGCACATTCAGTAATCTTTAGGCTTAGGTAGCATTTTGAGGCCAACACATTTCAGGTATTACCACTTCAGACACCTGTCACAAACTATAGATCCATGTCTATACAGCAGCAGACTTAACAGCTAATTTTTAGGTCCTTTTTCATCATACGCACTGTAGCCCTCCAACTGTTTCATTTCTTATACATCATCGACTTTCAAATATTCTGCTTTGAGCGTTCCTGATGAAGGTAAATCCAGAAAAGCACTTCAGGAGTATGAAATTTATATATATAAGGTGAAGTTTTCATTTTTTCCCATTCTGTTATATCCTTCAGCCATATCTTGTTTTTTTACAAGAACTTCTTCCGTATAACTGCAAAAAGTTTGCATCTTTGAGCTGTTGAAGTTTATCATTAAGATCTTGAAAGGATATAAACTTTTCACCGACCACAAATTGGACATCTTGCTCATTCATATCTGTACTTAGAAAAGTGTGTTGTTTTAATCAACCCCTATGGTAAAAGTAAACATCATATGGGTCAATACATGTACATCTGGAAGTTTAATCATGTAATTGTTTAAATATTTCACAGAATATTTGCAAATCAAACATTTTTAGATCGGTGCCTGGCTGAATATATTTTGCAGGTAACAATTATAAGTTGAATAACTGCAGGTAACAATAAACTAGAGGCTCTAAAGAGCCTGTGTCGCTCACCTTGGTCTATGTGCATATCAAACAAAGGACACTCTCCAACATTGAAGACGAGAATAGACCATGACAAAAAATCTCTATTTTGTTGATCTTGTATTACTTATCTTTTAGTCTGTTTAGTTTCTCTCTATCTTCTTTAGTTTTTGCTCAAAACACAAAAGAGGGTAAAAAAAATCCCTGTTTAAGGGCAATCACTCCTATGAAGAGAGACAGTCTGCTAACTATATCGGCAAAATTTGACTTTTTAATAGATCTTGCCTTGCTGATCATTTTGTGATTTAAAGATTTTATTTATCCATTATAATTTAAATCATATAAGGCATAATGGAAAATAAATGTGGATAGTGTCCACATGTGAACACGGATGATGCCCCGCTTGCATATCATATAGTTATTAAGGGACATAACTGAAGAACGGTAAAAGTGACGCTACCCAAATTTAAACTTGATCTGAGTTTTGTGGTAATAAGCATTGTGTGTAAGTCTCATAACATTTGGTTGAGGCTAACTTAAGTAGAAAACAGAAACTAAAAATTCTGCAATTTTTCTATTTGTAAACATGCATAACTCTAGAACGGTTGTGTATAAGTTTTATAACATTTGGTTGAGACAAACTAAAAAATTCAGCAGTTTTTATGTTTATAAAGGGACATAACTCAAGAATGGTAAAAGTGTCACCACCAAATTTCGTACTTAATCTGTATTATGTAGTAATAAGCATTGTGTATAAGTTTCATAACATTTGGTTGAGGCAAACTAAAGTTAGAAAACGGAAACAAAAAATTTGTACTTGATCTTAGTTTTGTGGTAATGAATATTGTGTATAGGTTTCATGTTTGGTTGGGGCAAACTTAAGTTACAGAATGGAAACTAAAAATTTTGCAATCTTTCGATTTATAACAATGTATAAAGGGCCATAACTCAATAATGGTTAAAGTGACACTACCAAAATTCAACTTGATCTGTGTTTTATCAGTGGAAGTCAAAATTAAACATTGCATTGTATACAGCATTGATTGTAGTTGATTTATGTTTATAAAGGGACATAACTCACATAAACTGATGGACGGACGTACAGACGGACAAGGGTAAAACTTAATGCCCCCTCCGCTACGGCAGGGGCATAAAAATGTTTTTTCTCTAAATATCATAGTTGTCATGATAAAAGGCAAAATGAAACTAGAGGCTCTCAAGAGCCTGTGTCACTCACCTGTATTTACTGATGCTTTGGAAATCATGTAAAATAAGATTAAAATCATAATTAATAGTATTAGATATTAGATATTATAATGATATCTAAGATAATAACAAACTAGAGGCTCTAAAGAGCCTGTGTCGCTCACCTTGGTCTATGTGCATATTAAACAAAGGACACAGATGGATTCATGACAAAATTGTGTTTTGGTGATGGTGATGTGTTTGTAGATCTTACTTTACTGAACATTCTTGATGCTTCCAATTATCTCTATCTATAATGAACTTGGCCCAGTAGTTACAGTGGAAAATATTTTGTAAAAATTTACAAAAATTTACAAAATTTATGAAAATTGTAAAAAAATGACTATAAAGGGCAATAACTCCTTCAGGGGTCAATTGACAATTTTGGTCATGTTGACTTATTTGTAGATCTTACTTTGCTGTACATAATTGCTGTTTACAGTTTATCTCTATCTATAATAATATTCAAGATAATAACCAAAAGCTGCAAAATTTTCTTAAAATTACTAATTCAGGGGCAGCAACCCAACAACGTGTTGCCTGATTGGTCTGAAAATTTAAGGGCAGATAAATCTTGACCTAATGAACAATTTTATCCTCGTCAGATTTGCTCTAAATGCTTTGGTTTCAGAGATATGAGCCAAAAACTGCATTTTACCCTATGTACTATTTTTTAACCATGTCGGCCATCTTGGTTCATGGGGGGGTCATCGGACACATTTTTAAACTATATACCCTAATGATGATTGTGGACAAGTTTGGTTAATTTTGTCTTAGTAGTTTCAGAGGAGAAGATTTTTGTAAAGATTACAAAATTTACAAAAATGGTTAAAATTGACTATAAAGGGCAATAACTCCTTAAGGGTCAACTGACCATTTTGGTCAAGTTGACTTATTTGTAGATCTTACTTTGCTGAACATTATTGCTGTTTACAGTTTATCTCTATCTATAATAATATTCAAGATAATAACCAAAAGCTTCAAAATTTTCTTAAAATTACCAATTTAGTGGCAGCAACCCAACAACAGGTTCTCCGATTCATCTGAAAATTTCAGGGCAGATAGATCTTGACCTAATAAACAATTTTATCCCATGTCAGATTTGCTCTAAATGCTTTGGTTTCAGAGTTATAAGCCAAAATATACATTTTACCCTATGTTCTATTTTTAGCCATGGCGGCCATCTTGGTTGGTTTGGCAGGTCACGGACACAATTTTTAAACTAGATACCCCAATGATGATTGTGGCCAAGTTTGGTTAAATTTGGCCCAGTAGTTTCAGAGGAGAAGATTTTTGTAAAAGTTAACGACGACGGACGACGGACGCCAAGTGATGAGAAAAGCTCACTTGGCCCTTCGGGCCAGGTGAGCTAAAAACTGCAAAATTTCTGTAAAATTACTAACTCAGGGGCAGCAACCCAACAACGGGTTTTCAGATTCGTCTGAAAATTTCAGGGCAGAAAAATCTAAATCTGATGAACATTTTTGCCACCGTCAGATTTGCTGTAAATGCTTTAGTTTCAGAGATATAAACCAAAAACTGCATTTTACCCCTATGTTCTATTTTTAACCATGTCGGCCATGATGGTTGGAATTCGGGGTCATCAGACAAATTTTTTAAACTAGATACCCTAATAATGATTAAGGCCAAGTATGGTTAAATTTGTCTTAGTAGTTTCAGAGAAGAAGATTTTTGTAAAAGATTACAAAAATTTACGAAAAATTGTTAAAAATTGACTATAAAGGGCAATAACTCCTAAAGGGGACGACTGACAATTTTGGTCATGACGACTTATTTGTAGATCTTACTTTGCTGAACATTATTGTTGTTTACAGTTTATCTCTATCTATAATAATATTCAAGATAATAACCAAAAACCGCAAAATTTCCTTAAAATTACCAATTCAGGGGCAGCAACCCAACAACGGGTTTTCGGATTCGTCTGAAAATTTCAGGGCAGAAAAATCTAAATCTGATGAACATTTTTGCCACCGTCAGATTTGCTGTAAATGCTTTAGTTTCAGAGATATAAACCAAAAACTGCATTTTACCCCTATGTTCTATTTTTAACCATGTCGGCCATGATGGTTGGAATTCCGGGTCATCAGACAAATTTTTTAAACTAGATACCCTTATAATGATTAAGGCCAAGTATGGTTAAATTTGTCTAAGTAGTTTCAGAGAAGAAGATTTTTGTAAAAGATTACAAAAATTTACGAAAAATTGCTAAAAATTGACTATAAAGGGCAATAACTCCTAAAGGGGTCGACTGACAATTTTGGTCATGACGACTTATTTGTAGATCTTACTTTGCTGAACATTATTGTTGTTTACAGTTTATCTCTATCTATAATAATATTCAAGATAATAACCAAAAACCGCAAAATTTCCTTAAAATTACCAATTCAGGGCAGCAACCCAACAACAGGTTGTTAGATTTGTCTGAAAATTTCAGGGCAGATAGATCTTGACCTGATAATCAGTTTTATCTGTGTCAGATATACTCTAAATGCTTTGGTTTCAGAGATATAAGCTAAAATCTACATTTTACCCCTATGTTCTATTTTTAGCCATGGCGGCCATCTTGGTTGGTTGGCAGGGTCATCGGACACATTTTTAAAACTAGACACCCTAATGATGATTGTGGCCAAGTTTGGCCTAGTGGTTTCAGAAGAGAAGATTTTTGTAACAGCTAACGATGACGAGGGACGACGGACGCTAAGTGATGAGAAAAGCTCACTTGGCCCTTCGGGCCTGGTGAGCTAAAAAATGGTAAAATTGTCATTTATGGGCAATAACTCATATAAGAGTTTGTCTAACAGTTTTGACATTTATGGACAATTGGTAGAGCTCATTTTGAACATTTTTGCTCCTGACAGATTTTCTCTATTTATAACAGTTCAAATAAACTGCTCCGCTGGGCGCAGCTTGATACGACCGCAGAGGTCGAACCCTGAACAGTTGGGGCAAGTATGGACACAACATTCAAGCTTGATACAGCACTGGATTTGGATTGTGATTAAATATTTGACACAGAATGAATGTGGTCTAAGAACTTAAAAATTTTTAATTTACCTATTCAAACCATATCATTATTATTTGCTTTTATATATAAATCAGAAATAACCAATTTAAAATGGAAAATTTTAAAGAAAAAAAATGAAAAAAAAATCCCCCCTCAAATTTTTTGAACCCCCTTATAATTCATCACCCCCAAACTCAATCCCAGCCTTCCCTTTGTGGTATGGTACCTTGCAGTACAACTTCAGAGAGATCCGTACACTTGAACACAAGTTATTGTCTGGAAACTAGAAAAAAAATGCTTGTTTTTTGGTCCCTTTTTGGCCCCAAATTCCTAAACGTTTAGGGCAATTACCCCCAAACTCAAACCAAGCTTTCCCTTTGTGATATGGAACCCTGTAGTACAATTTCATAAAGATCCATACACTTACAAACAAGTTATTGTCCTGAAACTAGAAAAATGCTTGTTTTTGGCCCCTTATTTCTAAAATTTTGAGGCAATTACCCCAAAATCAATCCCAGCCTTCCCTTTGTGGTATGGTACCTTGCAGTACAATTTCAGAGAGATCCATGCACCTGAACACAAGTTATTGTCTGGAAATTAGAAAAATGCTTATTTTTGGCCCCTTATTCCTAAACGTTTTGGGCAATTACCCCCAAACTCAATTCCAGCTTTCCCTTTGTGATATGGAACCTTGTATTACAATTTCAGAAAGATCCATACACTTACACACAAGTTATTGTCATGAAACTAGAAAAATGCTTGTTTTTGCCCTTTTTGGCCCCTAATTCCTAAAATTTGGAGGCAATTACCCCCAAAATCAATCCCAGCATTCCCTTTGAGATATGGAACCTTGTGGTACAATGTCAGAGAGATCCATACACTAACACACAAGTTATGTCTGGAAGTTACAAAAATGCTTATTTTTGGCCCATTTTTTGGCCCCTAATTCCTTAACTGTTGGTACCATAACCCCCAAAATCAATCCCAACCTTCCTTTTGTGGTATTGAACCTTATGGTAAAATTTCATAGAGATCCATTCACTTAAACTAAAGTTAGAGTGCGAAAACCAATGTGTCTTCGGACGACGACGCCAACGTCATACCAATATACGACCGCAAATTTTTTTGCGGTCGTATGAAAACAATAGACAAAACTTGCATTTTACCCCTATGTTCTATTTTTAGCCATGGTCATCGGACACATTTTATAAACAAGATACCCTAATGATGATTGTGGCCAAGTTTGGTTAAATTTGTCTCAGTCAGGGATCACCACAGAATTTATTTTAAGGGTGGTGTTCACTAAAACAAAAATTATATTGAAATTACAATCACACAAGATCTTTATTGTAGATCATAACCTGTTAATTAAGAAAAAGAAAAAGATAAACAAATTAAAGCCATTGTAAAAAAAATTGTAATTCAGGGCATGAATTTATACTTTTGAAGTAAAAATTGTCAAATAATTTACCTTTTCATCACATTTTTCAAAAATTCAAGGGTGGTGCTGAGAAATTCAAGAGTGGTGCTGGAGATTTAAGGGTGGAGCTGAAAATTTAAGGGTGGAGGAGCTCCACCCTTAAATAGCCTGTGGTGATCCCTGTCAGTAGTTTCAGAGGAGAAGATTTTTGTAAAAGATTACAAAAATTTACAAAAAATTGTTAAAAATTGACTATAAAGGGCAATAACTCCTTAAGGGGTCAATTGACCATTTTGGTTATGTTGATTTATTTGTAGATCTTAATTTGCTGAACATTATTGCTGTTTACAGTTTATCTCTATCTATAATAAATTGCTTTGCCGAGCTCAGCTGGATATGACCGCCGAGGTCCAACCCTGAACAGTTGGGGCAAAAATAGACACAATATTCGCGCTTGATACAGGTCTGAATTTGGATTGTAATTCAATATTTGACACAAAATAGGTTTCTGACACAGAATAACTGTATTCAAAGAACTTAGAATTGGTTATATGATTTGAATTTATATTCAATTTTTTGTTTTTGTGCAATACATTATGCTGTTGCGAATTGACCCCCCCCCAAAAAAAAACAAAAAAATTACCCCTGTTTTTTTATGTTTTTGTGCAATCTTTGTGCAATCGTTATGCTGTTGCGAATTGACCTCCCCAAATTTTTTTACCCTCCCCCCTTTTTTCCGTTAAAAAAAATATATTTGAGGAAATTTTCTTTTGATTTCTTAATTTCTTGGGAGAAAAATTTGCCCCCTTTTCCAAAAAAAATTCTTTCCCTCAAGATATGGTCATAATCTCAATTCAAATTTCCAATGGAGTTTGCAACCATAATAACCCATTTAAATACATCATAAAACAGCATTTTTAAAATTATTAAAATGGTAACTTCTAACAATAAATTGACAGCTAATCACCTCAAGACAATACAACATTTCTTTATACATAATAAAAGCAGTGTAAGGGAGGTAATTCACAACATTGTACTTAAGTAATTGTCCATTAACCAGGACACCCTTGTTTTTTCTCACTTTTTGCCATTAATTCCTAAATGGTTTGAGCCATAACCCCTCAAAGCCAATCCTAACCGTCCCTTTGTGGTATTGAAACTTCTTGGACAATTTCAGAGAGATCCATACACCGTTCCACAAGTTATTGTCATGAAACTAGAAAAATGCTTATTTGGGCCCCTTTTTGGCCCCTTATTCCTAAACTGTTGGGACCATAACCCCCAAAATCAATCCCAACCTTCCTTTAGTGGTTATAAACCTTGTGTTTAAATTTCATAGATTTCTATTTACTAATACTAAGTTAATGTCCAGAAACCAAATGTCCTCGGACGACGCTGAAAAGATGTGATACCAATATATGAACGAAATTTTTTTTGCAGTCGTATAATAATATTCAAGATAATAACCAAAAACTGCAAAATGTCCTTAAAGTTACCAATTCAGGGGCAGCAACCCAACTTAGGGTTGTCTGATTTGTCTGACAATTTCAGGGCAGATAGATCTTAACATGATGAACATTTTTACGGTACCTCTTGTCAGATTTGATCTGAATGCTTTAGTTTCAGAGATATAAGCCAAAATCTGCATTTTACCCCTATATTCTATTTTTAGCCATGGTGGCCATCTTGGTTGGTTGGCCGGGTCATCGGACACATTTTTAAAACTAGAGACCCTAATGATTATTGTGGCTAAGTTTGGTTACGGGTAAATTTGGCCCAGTAATTTCAGAGGAGAAGATTTTTGTAAAAGATTACAAAAATCTACATAAATTGTTAAAAATTGACTATAAAGGGCAATAACTCCTTAAGGGGTCAATTGACCATTTTGGTCATGTTGACTTATTTGTAGATCTTATTTTGCTGTACATTATTGCTGTTTACAGTTTATCTCTATCTATAATAATATTCAAGATAACCAAAAACTGCAAAATTTTCAATTAAGGGGCAGCAACCCAACAACAGGTTGTCTGATTTGTCTGAAAATTACAGAGCAGAAAGATCTTGACCTGATGAACAATTTTACCCGCTGCCAGATTTGCTCTAAATACTTTGGTTTCAGAGATATAAGCCAAAATCTACATTTTACCCCTATGTTCTATTTTTAACCATGGGGGCCATATTGGTTGGCGGGCCGGGTCATCGGACAAATTTTTAAAACTTAATACCCTAATGATGATGGTGGCCATGTTTGGTTAAATTTGGCCCATTAGTTTCATAGAAGATTTTTGTAAAAGTTAACAGACGACGACGGACGACGTATGCCAAGTGATGAGAAAAGCTCACTTGGCCATTTGGGCCAGGTTAGCTAAAAATGATATTATTGTTACATGTACCTGCAATTTTCGTATGAAATTTGGTCCCTGTTTGGATATACATCTTGTCAATTAGTCTCGGAATTAACAATAATTTTTATTGTATCTTTTTTTGCGGGTAATCGTAGCCAGCTGGCATCAACATTTCTTGAGAACTCCCAAAAACTCAATATGAACCGGAGAACCAATAGATATTACCCAAAAACTCTATTTTATATAGTATTTTACTGCTTGTATAGTTTATAAAGACTCTAATTTTGGCTATATATATATATAACTTTTACTCAATAAATGTACAATTAAACTTCAGGAATTTGATTTGTGTATCTTGTTGTATTCAATTATTCAAAAGGTAGATAACTTTCTTCTAGAAAAAAATATATATAAGTACTCAATCAATTTATTTAAATTTAAGTTCTTCAAATAATGTACATGTATTCACTTTCAAATAAATTTAACCAATGACGTATATATATGTTAAGGAAGCAGGACAAATCGCCCCACTGGCAAATCGCCCCACTTTTTCACCAACTCGCACTTTTAAAAAAATCGCCCCAAACTGGTTTACCAACTCACCCACTTGTGATAAACTGCACAGCTGGATACACCCGTAGAGGTCCAACCCTGAACAGTTGGGGCAAAAATGGACACAATATTCAAGCTTGATACAGGTCTGAATTTGGATTGTAATTAAATATTTGACATATTATAGGTTTCTGAATAAATGTAGTCAAAGAACTTAAAATTGGTTATATGAATTGAATTTATATTCAATTAAAGATTTCTTGCTGTTGTGCAATACACTGTGCTGTTGCGCAATACTTAGTAAATCTGTTGTCAGACTATAAACAAATAAAGTTCAATTTCTTCTCAATGTCATATTTGAAATTTATGAAAATCAATAGGGAGATTACATCAATAGCTATAAATAATTAACCAAAGTTTCATGAGAACTGCTGAAAGCATTTTTGAGTTATTGTCCAAAAACTGGAAAATCCCCTCTTTTTTAATGAATAAAACCCCACAACTCAGAAATGTAAAATCTAAAATTTATAAAATTCTAAAGGGAGCTTATATCAACAGATATAAACAATTCACCAAAGTTTCATGAGAACTGCTGAAAGCATTTTTTAGTTATTGTCCGAGAACTGGAAAACCCCCCTTTTTATATGAATAAAACCCTGTAACTCGTAATGTCAAATCTAAAATTTATAAAAATCCAAAAGGGAGCTCATGTCAATAGATATAAACAATTCACCAAAATTTCTTGCAAGTTGGTGAAAGCATTCTTGAGTTATTGTCGGAAAACTGGAAAATCCCCCCTTTTTTAATGAATAAAACCCCAAAACTCGGAAACGGTAAATCTGAAATTTATAAAAAATGAAAGGGAGCTCACGTCAATAGATATAAACAATTCACCAAAGTTTCATGCATATTGGTTAAAGCTTTTTTGAGTTAATGTCTGACATGTTGACGACGGAGGGACGGACAGACGGTCAACGGTATACCATAATACCTCCTGTAAACGGGCGTATAAAAAGGGTTAAAACCTGTTAATGTTTCTCCTGTTAACTCGCCCCACTTAATGAAAAAAGGTAAAATCTAGATGAATATATAATTTTCAGGTCTGCCAACTTACCCACTTAAAAACGAAAATTTATTAAATTATTTTTATTGACTATGAGGTGGCATGACTCAATTCATCAGGACTTTTCTATTTTTCATAAGTGGGGCGAGTTGGCAAGACTCAATTCATCAGGATTTCTCTAGTTTTCACAAGTGGGGCTAATTGGCATTCACGTCACAGAAATATTGATACTCTCTTCTATCTGCTTTATTTCAACAAAAAGAAAAGAACTACAAAATAGATATAAGAAGATGTGGTATGAGTGCCAATGAGACAACTCTCCATCCAAGTCACAATTTGTAAAAGTAAACCATTATAGGTGAAAGTACGATCTTCAACACAGAGCCTTGGCTCACACCGAACAGTAAGCTATTAAGGGCCCCAAAATGACTAGTGTAAAACCATTCAGTGGGAAAAGCATGTTTATCTAAGGTTTTCATAGGTATTGATTTTATTTATGAGTGGGACAGGAACATAGATACATTGGGATTGCATCTTTTGCATCAAGTGGGGCCAGTTGGCATTACTAAATGCATCAGGATTTATCTATTTTTCACAAGTTGGGCGAGTTGGCAGACCTTATTTTTGAGAAATTTTTACCCTTTTCACAAATGGTACAAGTTATGATATCCAACCTATTTTCAATGAGATTTTACCCTTTTTCATAAGTGGGGCGAGTTGGTAAACAAAAGTGGGGCGATTTTTCAGAAAGTGGGGCGAGTTGGTGAAAAAGTGGGGCGATTAGGTGTGGGGCGATTTGCCAGTGGGGGCGATTTGTCATGGGGACTATGTTAATTATACCTCTTTGATTTAACCATGGGTCATCATGTGGTGGTATTTTTAAACTAACTTTCATACCAATAATATGGTTTCATTTTAATCTATTATGAAAAGGACAAACTCAGAGTAATGCTTATTGGAATTCGTAGTTTATACATGTGTTTTACTGATTTTGCTGTCCAATCTAATAATTATTGGAACGCACTAAGAGAAGTTATCTCCCCCTTGCAAACTGTAAACCACTTTTAAAGTTTTTAACTTCTTCTCACCATATGAAAATTATTTACAGATATTTACGGTTTAATAATATTGTCAAATTTAGTTAAAACTACAAATGACCGAAAGAGTGGAATATTAACTTTTCTAAACGTGCATTATTGATGCAGCAGCATTTGCCATGATTTTGCCTTACTCTCTTGTTATAACCGGGGTATTAACAGCAAAAGGGGTTTTCCAAAAATTTAACTCTCGCAAAGTCACGAACAGAGCATACAACCAATCAACGGCCTTTAATCTATCGTCAATTCTATTTTTGGACTTTCACTTTACTAAAAATAAACAAAACGTTGGTTACAACCCAATTGTGCAATATCCAGATATAAAAATGTATTACACTAACATTTTAAGGCCATTTCTGCTATTGCCGTCGCATCGAGTGATTCACTATTAAAGAACCAAATGGAGACTTTAACATTGTCAGCCAAAGATTGCGCTTTTAGGACATTTCAATTCCAATTCCAGCCAAATCAATTCCAAGACCAAGTGCAGTGTCAGCAAAATTTAACTCCCGAAAATCGAAGAACACAAAACACAAGTACAGAAGGAGAGGCGAAGATGGCAGAAGGATCTAAAGATCTGGAGTTGGTCAAAACCAAGTTAAGAGTAAGTGACAGTAAAAACGATAAAAATGTAAACAAAGACAAAAGTGATCAACAATCATCCGACAACAATGATCCCAATGAAAAACCTAAAAAGAAGAAGAAATGGAAAAAACTACAACCATCTGAAATTGGATTTAACATTTCACTGTTTCCAAGACCAGTCCGAGATAACTGTGAAACTAACTGGGATGCTGATGCTTTGTGGACTAAAATTGAGAAAGAATGTGAAACTGTAGAAAAAATTATTGAACCATATCAGAAACTTATTGAATTAGAAGGAACCACTTCTAGAGATAAAAGATACATTCGAGTAGATAGGGACAGGAAAGTTATAAAAGCACATAAACAAGTAAAAACGAAATATTGCAGAAGTGTTCTGAACAATAAAGGACGCAAAGCAATATATGTGAATCATAGGGTGTATAAAATGATGGACCTTGACATTCAAAGACTATGCTATATGCCTAGTCCAAAGAAAGCAAAAAATGTACTTAAACGTGACATTGCTAGAGGAAAAGACAATTATTCTATAAACCAATCAACAAATAAACCGCACCAACCAAACCGAACATACCGCCCTACTCCAGTTCAGTGTCTGGCACATGCTATTCACAAAGACAATTTACCATCTGATATTGATGCTGCGTTAGCTAATTTGTTAATGAACTTACAGCATCGAGACTTGACACCTGAGGATTACGATATGTTATTGCGTCTTGATGAAGCTCGTGTTAAACCTAAAACTATGTCTGAAGATAAACTTAGTGCATTTAAAACTGAAACCGTTGAGAGCAATGATGAACTTGAAGTGTGCCCAATCTGCATGGACTTGTATGAAAAAGGGCAAATTAAGAAATTTTTACCTTGTCAACATGCTTTCCACATAGACTGTATAGATTCATGGTTAAAAAACTCTTCCATGAACTGTCCTATTGACAATTTACCTATTGAGTCATGACAAATGGATGCTTTAGGATTTTTTTTGACTTGTTAAATTTTGTTAACATACTAAAGGATTTGAGCCATTCCTGAACTTATATGAATACTTAAAAAATGTTTTTTTCAGAATAATACATGTATAAATCATGGATAAAGAATAAGTCAATCAATAAATTAAAAAAAAAACTTTGCATTTTAAAACATAACATTTTTTATATTGGAGGGGTTGGGTTTTTTGCTCAACAAAATACAAATTTTTAGGTTTTAGCTTTAAAATTGATGTGAAAATCATTGAATTTTTGGACTGTCATGTTTCTGTATAAGTTTGATGGAAAAGTCTTTAAGGTTGTATTTTGTAATTTAACTTGCTATCTTGCAATTTATTATTATGTAAGAATCTGTATAATGTAAATCTGGAAGAAATCAATAATTCAAATGTTTCTATAAGCATAGGATTTTGGCTCAAATCCAATATTTCAGATTGTTATTTATTAAAAAATAATATAAATTTTGTGTATGATGTGGCAAGCCAATTATTTTTTATCAAAGTTATCATCAGTGGAGAAGTACTTTTTTGATTGATTGTAGTTAATGTATCTCAATTGGCGGTATAAAGAAACCTATTATTCAGATAAATGATGTAGGTAGTTTTCTCTACTGTTGACCACCTCATTGCTGACGTTTAGCATAAATTGTAGAAAAATAGCACAGCTCTATAGTTGTACCCAACAGATTCAAATAAGATTATAGATTTTTGACCTGAATACCAGGTGTGCACTCTAAATATATCATGAAAATGGGATTTCTAATTGGTTAACAGCACTCTTTTGTGATATTGAGGAGAGGGTGACATGGGGTGCTCATTTCTCAAATCATTTTTCTACGACCGCAAAAAATTTTTGCGGTTGTATATTGGTATGACGTTGGCGTCGTCTTCGTCGAAGACACATTGGTTTTCGCACAATAACTTTAGTTTAAGTCAATGGATCTCTATGAAATTTTACCATAAGGTTCAATACCACAAAAAGAAGGTTGGGATTGATTTTTGGGCTTATGGTACCAACAGTTAAGGAATTAGAGGCCAAAAAAGGGCCCAAATAAGCATTTTTATACGCCCGTTTACGGGACGTATTATGGTATACTGTTGTCCGTCTGTCCGTCGTCAACATGTCGGACATTAACTCAAAAATGCTTTAACCAATTTGCATAAAACTTTGGTGAATTGTTTATATCTATTGACGTGAGCTCCCTTTCGTTTTTTATATAATTTAGATTTTACGTTTCCAAGTTATGGGGTTTTATTCATTAAAAAAAGGGGGATTTTCCAGTTTTCGGACAATAAGTCAAGAATGCTTTCACCAACTTGCAAGAAATTGTGGTGAATTGTTTATATCTATTGACATCATCTCCCTTTCGATTTTAATAAATTTTAGATTATACGTTTCTGAGTTACAGGGTTTTATTCATAAAAAAGGGGGGATTTTCCAGTTTTCGGACAAAAACTCCAAAATGCTTTCAGCAATTCTTATGAAACATTGGTGAATTGTTTGTATGTGATGTAAGCTCCCTTTAGCTCCCTTTAGAATTTTATAAATTTTACATTTTACATTTCTGAGTTATGGGGTTTTATTCATTAAAAAAAGGGGTGATTTTCCAGTTTTCAGACAATAACTCAAAAATGCTGTCACCAATTCTCATGAAACTTTGGAGAAATTGTTGGGGGCATTTTTTTTCTCATTTCAGATTTCAGAAATTAAAAAGAAAATATTTTTATACGATGCAAAATAAAGGGGGGGATCAATACGCAACAGCATGGTGTATTGCAGAAAGGCAAAAAATTGAATATAAATTCAAATCATATAACCAATTCTAAGTTCTTTGACTATAGTTATTCTGTGTCAGAAACCTATTATGTGTCAAATATTGAATTACAATCCAAATTCAGACCTGTATCAAGCGCGAATATTGTGTCCATTTTTGCCCCAACTGTTCAGGGTTGGACCTCTGCAGTCGTATCCAGCTGGGCTCAGGGAAGCATTTTATTTTATTTATTATTTTTCCCACTTCCCACAGATCCTACATTTTTAACTTCTATAACCCACATCTTTAAAGCATATCATCCCCTCATTCAGCTGTGATTTGATAAAGGTGTATATACAAACGAGTGCACACACTGAAATGTCTCACCTGCTGTACTTAGTTATCATGATTGAATTTATGTTTAAAGTCTAGTGTATGTGATACATTATCAAAGATCCATGTAAATGAGTTCAAGGTAAGATGAACACTGTCAGACAGACAGGTACACCTTACAATCATACCATACACCAAAAATAGTTAGCCTATTGCTTACAGTATGTGTGAAGAAGATTAAAAGTATTGAACATTGACCAATGAACCATAAAAATGAGGTCAAAGTCAGATGAACCCTGCCAGACAACATGTATAAAATGCAATCCCATACACCAAATATATCTGACATATTACGTGTAGTATCTAAGATAAAAGATACAACCAAGTACACTTAACATTGGGTAATGAATCATGAAAAATCAGGTCACGGTCAGATGAACCATGCCAGACAGACACCTTATAATCATTCCATACACCAAATATAGTGGCCTAAATGCTTTGAGTACCCGAGAAACAGACCACAAACAAAAAAAACTAAACATTGATCAATGAACCATGAAAATGAGGTCAAGGTCATATGAACCCTGTCAGACAGACATGTGCATCTTACAATCATTCCATTCACCAAATTTAGTTAACCTATTGCTTTAGTACATGTATCTCAGATATATACTTGACCACAAAAACTTAACCTTGATCACTGATCTGTGGAATGAGGTCAACATCAGGTGAACCCATATCTGTCAGACATGTAGACCTTGCAAGGACCCAATAAACCAAATATAGTTATCCTATTTCTCATTATAAGAGTATTTCAAATGACAAAAAAAACTAAAATTTCAAGCAAATGAGATCAGATACAATTGACATATGACCGATGGAAACCTCGTAACATAAGGTATCTGCATACAAGATATGAAGTATCCAGGTCTTCAACCTTCTAAAATATAAAGCTTTATACAAATAGTTAACTCCATTGCTGCTGTCGCAGCTGCTGCCACCGGCTGATTGTAATCCCTATGTCTACTATTCTGTGACTTTCCTTGCAGTCGAGAAAAAAACGGCATTCCTGCGTAACCCAGTACTATAGAACAAATCAGTGTATATAGGTCACTGTACAAATATCCCATCAATTATCAAAACTCATAAAATGAACCTTTGTATAAAGGGCACAAAAATCTCCAGTCTGTTGCTCTTTGTAGACAGGTTTGACTAATTATACATCCAGAAGTTACAGAATATTTATGAGTTTGATATGCTTGCCTTCCTTCTTTGGAGAGAAAAAATTCATTAGTTTTCTTCTCAGAACTTTTTATAAGGGGGGCTCGCTACAGTCATGCTTCAGTGATTCCCTATATAATCAACCAAATTTATCCCACGAAAGGGGGGCCCGGCCCCCAGGCCCCCCGCCCCCGGATTCGCCTATGCTTCTTCAATATGAGCTGACCTTACAGATGTTGAGTTTGATGAGTAGTAATTGATTCAAGTTTCTATTTTATTCTGGTTGATAAACATAACTTAACAAAGGTGCCCTTGCTGAAATATCTTGCCTGCTTAACTGATTATGATAGAAGTTTATGTTGAACGTCTTTAAGATTAAGGTCTAACTACAGGTATTACAGAAACTTGCCATTATCAATGATCCATGAAAATAAGGTCAAGATCATATCAACCCTGTCAGACGAGCATATACATGTTACATTATATATTCCAAATATAGTTGACCAGTTACTTATAGCATCAGAGAAACAGACAGTCACACAAATTTAACGTTTGAACCAAGAAAATGAGGTTAAAGTCAGTTGAACCTTATCAGACAGACATGCTAACCTACTATCTATTTTATATACCCAATATAGTAGATTAATTATATAAAGCATTTGAGAAAAAAACTTAATCATGTAAACTTAATGTTGATCACTGACGGACATGTATACCTTGCAAAGAATCTATATTACCAAACATAGTTTTATTACAACAGACATGTGCCAAAAGGAACATTACATCATGAGGTATCTGTATATGGACTATGCAGATCTTCCATCTTCTGATATATGATGCTTTAAACAAAGAGCTCATGCTGCTGCCGCCACCTGATTGGCATCTGTGTCACAGGCACTAGGTAATTTTTTTTCCAGAGACCAGTCCTTGTGATCAGTGTGTCTCACATTCTGAGACAGAAATTACCATTCCACTGTTGAATCTTATGTTTTAAATTTCTACTTCGTGATTTTTATTGGTATAATATCCTTGTTGACCAGCTATTTACAGGAAACTTGACAAAATTTTCAAAATTGAATTCCAAGGGAGGCATTTCACTTGGGGCTAAGTGTGGGCACATATGAGGTTAAATTTGATTTTATGTTTGTTTCTTGTCAGTGTCATTGATTAAATAGCATATAAACCTTAGGAAAAATACAATAAAAAGCATAAAATTCATTTGAAACTTTGTAACAATCTAAATCAAAATTGACAGAAATGGTCCTTCAACGAAACTTGCAAGAGCCTTTCAACAGTGATAACAGTAGTTATTTGAAATGTATTGTGTTTTGGGGGCTATACATCAAAATTTATAAAAAGTCAAATACATACAACATAACAAATTTAATTATCAATGTAAATAAACATGTGTATGCTTGTATTAAATTGAAAATGACAAAAAAATCTGCAAATATACACAGAATAAACCTTACAAGAACATTCTCTTATATACAAGATTCAAAATACAAAAATGTTGAGACAGAATGGTATGTACCAAAGCAAATATAATAATCTAAATTTATCCTCCCTTATTAATAGGATTAGAATAAATTTGTCATCAGTTAATACTTCCATTGTCCACAACATCTAGGTTGATCATATATATTTTGAGAACATCTTTATTTCTTGTAATCATATTTGTTAAAAAGATGGGTTATTACAAGTTTACACATGACAAATATTCAAATTTTTTTTTCTAACAAAATTCAGTCGACATAATTTCTTTAAGAAATCAAAATTCATTCTCCAATTTGGATTGAAACAAATTTGTCATACTTTGTTGACTTTTTTATCAGAAAAAAAAAGATTTTATTTCAGTTCAGGTAAATAAATCTTCACCCTGTTTTTTCATTGGAATTATTTCTTATGCAATATTTTATGTGTCAATCAGTAGGATTTTTATCTAAATTGTAAGAGGTTAGATTATCAATGTAAAAAAAAAAATCATGCTTCACCAATTTTTCAGCGAGTCAAATTACAATATGCGAAATGTTCTTCATAAAATTTCATCTAATTCATTAACAAATCCAGTGGTTTAGTCTTATACTAATTGTATCTTCACCAATTTCTGTGAAAGTTCGATGACATCTTTATAATTCAATGTCTTCTCTTTCCAAGTGTCTGGTATACCAGCTAGGCCATTCTTTAAAAAAAAAACAATACTGGTCAGTTATGACAGGGTTTATGTTCTAAAACAATTCTACGAAGATACTGTAAATTTAGTTACTGTAATTATACTTATTTTCGTGAATTGTGTATTTCAAACAAGTTCACAGGTATTTTCATGATTTTTCCCTAAAAATTAAATTAAAAAATCGTTTAACAGCTATAATTATTGTCTCTTGTGTCAATATGAACTGTATTAAAAGTAAATGCATAAATAGCCGTCGGGTAAACTGTTAGTAGTAAGATTATCTTCAGTATTACTGAACTGATTTCAATTTGAATTCATTTGTTTGTCATCCTTCATTTGTAATTCAATATGTTAAACGTTGGTTAATTCAGGAGAAGGACCAACCTCCTATTTCATCCGTATTTTTATAAAATCTAATTATAATTCCAATATTGTTTGTTATCAAATGATTACAGTACAGCTTTCAAAAACATTGTCTGCTACTATACACACGTTTGTAAATCAATCGATAACAACTACAATAGAAAAGTCGTATGGTTCAAGGTAATCTAGAGTCGTTATTGTTTCTTTGATCTTTAATTGGTTTCTACTTGTCACCTGTTGATATAAATCTAGTTTGTTAATTTAACGGATTTACAGGGTTGTAAACATGTCATGTCCTCTGTCTAAGGTCAAGTTTACATGCGTAGATGAACAGTAAGTTTCCAGTTGAAAGGTTGGATTTAAATTAGCGTGTGTTTATTTTCGCGATAATATACCAACCGCGAAATTCGTGAATATACATACACCGCAAAAATAAGTACAATTACAGTATTATCTATTTCAGCAATGATCAGTCAAAAGATTAACAACAATAAGATTAATCGCTGCATACAAATATTGTAACTAGTAAAATTTTTTTACCCTAACACATTAATCTGTATTTTCACCAATTGATATGAAACTTGGAAATTTGCTATTTTTTACAGTTACAAACCCACTCCATTAAAGGAGCTCTAGTGAAGCAGGATCTGCTTACCCTTCCAGAGCACATGATTTTATTCTGTGTGTTTGGTTGGGTTAATACTGTTTTGTAGACCTTGAGCCTTTTAGTCATGGTGTTGTCTGTTCATTTTTCATTTATTGTTTTGATTTCCCAGGTGTTATACCTTTACCTTATTCTAAGATAAAAAATAATCCTACCTGAGCAGCAAAACAAGCTCCAATAAAGCCTCCCCTAGAACAGGTGCACCCTCCAGACCTCATGGTTTCTTGTATGGAACCAGTATAACTGGAACCAGTCAGTAACTCATGAGTAGTTAACTGGAATGCACCAGGTATGGCTGAAAAATAGGTTCACATTGGTTACTCTAGATATCTTGTACGATGTGAAAAAATACATTTATTGCAATACCCTCAATCAAGGGTCAAGAAACAGTAATTTTTACCATACTGATTCTTAAAAATGGGGAATATGTCAAAGAGACACCAACCCGACCAAAGAGTCAACAGGGGCCACCAACGGGTCTAATCAGTAGAAAATCCGCACCTGGAGGTGGTCCTCAGCTGGCCCCTAAATAAAAACTAGTTCACACTAAACTCCAAAACATATAAATGAACTAAAATTAAAAACATACAAGACTAACAAAGGCCAGAGGCTCCTGACCTGGGACAGACGTGTGGCAGGAAACTTGTTTTGTGAGATCTCAACCTCCCCTATACCTCTAGCTAATGTAGAATAAAGAAACACATAGTAATACACACAGTAAAACTCATTTTAAAAGAAGTCCGAGTCCGATGTCAGAATAGGTAACAAAAGGAACCAAGCAAAATGACAATGATACATAAATGAACAAAGGCCTACTAGCAGTTACTGACATGCCAACTCAGACCTCAATTTAACTGATTGAAAGATTATGTCTTCATCATATGAAAATCAAGTACAATCCCTCCCGTTAGGGTTAAGTATCATACCATCATAAAATATATGAGAAGAACATAACCCGTATCATACCAACAACTGATTTTAGATTGTTGTGATCAGATTTTTAAAATGTTATGACATTGTCATCCTCATCCGAAGACGTTTGGTTTCCCAACAATAACTTGAGTATAATTGTATGGATCTCTATGAAATTGTACCACAAGGTTCCATACCAAAAAAGGAAGGTTGGGATTAGAAGGGAATTTATGGCCCTAACCGTTAAGGAAAAAGGGGCCAAAAACAATACTTTCTAATACTTTGTATGAATTGCTTATTTCTTGACCAATTTCAATGGGGTTTAATTCAAAGTCTTGACTTCTTGGGGTTCTTTAATATGCTGAATCTAACCATGCATTTAGATTTTGGATTTTGGGCCCCGTTTTAAATTGGTCCACATTGAGTTCCAATAGGTCCAAAATTAAACTTTGTTTGATTACATGAAAAATTGAATTATCTTGATTCTTTGATATGTTGAATCTCACAGTGTATTTTAGATTTTTGATTTGGGGCTGTTTACAAATTGATCCACATTAAGGTCCAAACTTTGTTTGATTTCAACAAAAATTGAAATCTTATGGTTCTTTGATATGTTGAATCTAACGCTGAATTTAGATTTTGGGCCCGGTTTTCAAATTGGTTCACATTAAGGTCCAAAGGGTCCAAGATTAATCTTGGTTGGATTTTAACAAAAATTGAATTCAAGAAGTTCTTTGATATGCTGAATCTAAACTTTATTTAGATTTTCGATTTAGCTGAATCTAAACATGTATTTAGATTTTCGATTTTTGATATGCTGCATGTAATCATGTAATAAGATTTTGGATAATTGGCCCTGAGTTTTCAAAGTTCCAAATCGGTCCAAAATTATACTTGGTTTGATTTCAACAAAAATTGAATATATTGGGTTCTTTGATATGCTGAATGTAATCGTGTAATAAGATTTTGGATATTTGGCCTGTTATCAATTGGTCCACACTGAGGTCCACAGGGTCCAAAATTAATGTTTGTTTGATTTCATCAAAAATTGAATTCTTGGGGTTCTTTGATATGCTGAATCTAACCAGGTATTTCATTATTGGACCATAATAGGTAAATGTCCAATTTCAAATTTTTAAGTTCTTAGACCACATTCATTGTGTCAGAAACCTATGTTGTGTTAAATATTTAATCACAATCCAAATTCAGAGCTGTATTGCACAATTAATAGAAATCGTAAGTAGATTCATAGTTAAAAATAGATACATCATCAAATTTTAATTTAAGAGAAGAAATTATGTATAAATATAGTTTGAAATTTACTGTTCATTATTAGATATTTTGAAAAATAATTAAAGGCAAGTTTTATAGAAATTTTAAAGACATTGTAGTAATGATGAAGTATATTTTGGAAATTATTTTTCATTTTTTTTGGTTATTTTTTTGAAGAATTTCGTGGTAGGTTTGTTTGTTATTCTGTATAAATTGCTAATATTGTCCATTAATAAATTAAATTCTTGGTGTACTTGGATAAGCTGCACCCAGTGGAGCATTTTATTAATCATTTTTCGCATTACTTTTTGTTTGAGTATGGATCCAACTCTAAATAGCACATAGCTGCGAAAACGTAGCTCTTAAGGTCCTTTTGATGATTTTGATATTTGCGGACCATAAAAAAATTCAAAGGACAATAGAGCTACGTTTTCGCAGCTAAATAGCACAGTATATAAAAGTAAGGAGATGAGGTTTGATTGCCAATGAGACAACTATCCACCAAAGTTCAAATGAAGTGGATGTAAGCAATTAAAGGCAACTGTACGGCCTTCAATGTCTATTTCCTAATATCTTTTTTTTTAATTTAATTTGTTTTACCTCAGTCAATCCTGAACTTCTTCGCTGCAGTTCTATGGTCAATATCTTTACATTGTAGAACCTCTCTCAACTGTCCAGCCAAAGCTTTATCTAAGTCCTGTGGATTGGATCTGTTAGGATTACTTAACTCTTCTATCACACACTCTATTGCATCTTCCTTTTTACCATACAATATATACTGCTCTAGTATTCTGTAAATTATACAATAAAGTAGAATAAAAAAAAACAAACATTGATGATAATAAAATGTTTTGTTAAGGCGATATATAAAAAATATTACTAGATTTTCTCCCCAACTGCACTTGCATTTCACTTATTCTTACATGACTCATCCTACTCATATATATTTTACTCTGCTAAAGATAGACTCATAGCTACAGATAAAACAGATTTTGTGTCATGCTGATCATTTTCTTAGGCATTTTCTTGCACATTTTACAATGCTGAAGCAAGATCTATGGCCACAATTCAAAATTGTAAGCAGTTCTATCAAAATTTCAGTTCAAACTGAAAATAATTTACCTTACTGAAGAAAGACTAATTAGCCACAGACTTGTACAAATTCTTTGTTATTCTAATCATTTATGTTGCTTTAATAGTCATAGATGTTTCTGAATAAGATGTCACCTTATGTGATTCAACTTTTATTAACTTGGCCTTTTCTGACATACTGTAAATTGGGAAATTTTGGCGTCGGGATACTTTGGCGGTTTTCTCTCGAAAGGCATGTGTTTTATTTTGGTGTGTGTAATTTTGGTGCTTCGTCCAATTAATATGTTTAATTTTGGAACAACAGTAGTGAACAAGCACATTCATATTTGCCTTTATTTACCCGTTTATTGACAAAATATCATTGAATTTCTGAAACTGGAAACACGACAAAGTTAACTTAATGAAGGAATTGGATACGGATGCAATTGCAAATACTTCCGTATATCGTGGTTCTAAGCTAAGAAAATATGAAATAAAATCTTAAACATTAAAATCACTTTTTAAATATATTATTTATTTTTTACAAATATGATATGAAATAAATTGATATCATCTCTATTGCAGTACATATTAATCTAATCACGATCAAGGATTTACATTTTAATCCTTATGCCTCTAGCAGTACATGTTAATTAATTGAAGATAAAGGATTAAAAGGAGTTTTTGTATTCTAAATACCAATAACAGCGTCTAATCAGAAATAGCCTGGCATATTTATGACATGTGTGAATAAAAACCCATTTTGTGTTTACTTAACAATTTCAGAAAATTGACAATTAAGTCTAAAGTTTATTTTATTTTTTTTTTTTGTACATACATCTTTATTCTCATCACCAAATACATAGGTACAGAGAAGACATGCATGTAATACAATACATTAAATACATAAACATAAATATACAATATATACAACAACAACAAAGACAAAAGAAATTATTCAGGAGGACACACTCGCTTGTTTAAAATTCGTATAAACTTACATAAATTTATGAGATCTGTCCTATTTGTAGACGACAAGTAAAATGATATAGTGTTGTTGTCAAATTATACCAGGTATTTATTTGCAGATTTGGCTATGTATAGAATTGTAGGAAATATACGGAAGATATAATAACATAAAATATTTTCCCCAACAATTAACATTACGATATTGTCGTACCGGTACACAATTTTGGCGTTTCAATTTTTAGTGTTTGCTTTATTTTCGTGTGTTTGATTTTGGCACTTTCACTGGAGGACAAAATAAACCAAAATAAAACTACAACCAAAATAACCCAATTTACGGTATGCTAGGTTAGTTCCCTCCCTAAAATATTTAGTATGCCTTCAGTATAGGTTAGTTCCCTCCCTAAAATATTCAGTATGCCTTCAGTATAGTTTAGTTCCCTCCCTAAAATATTCAGTATGCCTTCAGTATACTGTAATTGTCAGAATAATTGTGATGTTTCAATTATTGCGAAAATTGTGACAAAATATGTGTCCCAGAAATAAAAACTCGCATTTTAGCTTTGAATAGGATTATATGTATGCATCATTTCCTGAAATAACAATCATTAATCTTTCATATGTGCCACTGTTCAACAATTGTAACAATAAATACACACAATAATTTCTGAATTTATATTATCTAAATATTATCAACAAGAATGTGTCCATAGTACACGGATGCCCCACTCGCACTATCATTTTCTGTGTTCAGTGGATCTTGACATTGGGGTCAAAATTCTTATTTGGCATTAAAATTAGAAAGATCATATCATAGGGAACATGTACACTAAGTTTCAAGTTGACTGGACTTCAACTTCATCAAAAACTACCTTGACCAAAAACTTTAACCTGAAGCGGGACAGAAGGACGGACGGAAGGACGGACGAACGGACGGACAGACCTCTACTACTAGCTTAGATGGGGCATAAAAGACAAATTTAACCTTTCAACAGCCACTTCTACAGGGACAAATGTGTCTTGACTTCTGAGTGGTTCTATACTCATCTTTCTGTTCACTTTATATTAGTTATCTTGCTGGAGTAAGGTAGACAGCCACATATGTGTGTCAGCTTTCTCTAAACTTAAACTTTCTTGTCACACCTTAGCCACAGATGTGTTAAATTTCTATATTCCCTAACCACATACTCAACTTTCTCTAAACATATTGTACCTTACCGCACTAAGACTGACACTCACAGATGAGTCACAATACCCTGTTACTCAGATCCCACATTTCAGCTTACTCTCAACACAATTTACCTTGCTGCAGCCAAACCGACAGCGACAGATGTGTCAGAATTCTGTGTTACTCTTATAACACTCTCAGCCTTCTCTAACATATCAGGTCTACCAGCATACAGAGCAACCACAGGAACAATTCTTAGGACACAATCCATCTGTTCATCTTTATCACACCCTGTAATAAGCAAGGACACATAAAATGAACTATAAGATTTTTATCCCCTCCCTCCCCTGAACTATAAGATTTTTATCCCCTCCCTCCCTGGATACATAATCAAAGATATATTTTATCAATTCATTAAATGGTTTGCTCATTGCTCAAGTCAGTAAGTGACCTACAGTTACTAGCTTCTACATCATTGGTGGAGAGATGTCTCATTGGCAATCATACCAAATAGTCTCATTTTTTTATTTTCAATTTTCATGAATATCAACAAGAAAACTAACATAAAAATAGCAGAGAAAAGCAAAATTTTGTAGAATGTTTGGTCTGGACTAAAACAACAAACCTGTGTCTTCTAACCCCTCTTCATATTTCTTCAAAAATGTTTTTATACTAGCGTGCCTCCATCCAGCCTTTATAGGATATACTTTCTTTGAAACATCTGAAAAATAAACAAATTGTACATAAAATCAAAATGAAAGAAGAGATGTGAGGTAATCAAACAACAAAAACAAAGATATCTATATATAGAGGTCAACATTTGAAAAAGCTATAATCAGTTGATGAATTTAATTAGCTTTCTTTTATATACATCTTTTTTATTTTTTATTTTGCTGCTAAAAAAGGACCATAATTTAAATGTTTTATATTAATATTATTTTTCATATTGAATATGGAACAAATGGGACAATAGTCAATATTATCCAGAAAAATTTAAGATTATTTTGTGAGGAGATATTGCATGAAAAAAGTGAAATAAAAAAAAAAAAACGAACTCCAAGGAAAATTCAAAACAGAAAGTCCCTTATCAAATGGCAAAATCAAAAGCTCAAACACATCAAAAGAATGGAAAACAACTGTATTATTCCTGACTTGCTACAGGCATTTCCTGTACAGCAGTCAACATTGTGTTATAATCTTAATCACTATAATAACAAACAAATTTGTCAACAAAGAAAAACAAAATGGCATATAGACAAAGCACATAAGCAAAAATAAAAGACAGGAATACAAAAAAATGACCATAGCACAATAACACAATGACGGAATGTATAAGTACCTATCCACACCAATAGGATATAACCAAAGATGGACTAAACAGTAAAGGTTAATAATTTACAAAGACAAATAAAAGGACACTATAACACGTAATTAAGATGATAAACAATGTTAGTACCTCAAATCTATACTTCAAGACCATCATGTATTATTTGTGAAGTTGATACGGAATATTTATCAACAAGGTCTTGGTATCTTCTGATGAACTTTTTTAGAAAAAGGACGAGGCGTTCTTTGACATAACCCTGGTTCATCAACTTTCTGCTCAGATACTGGTGACGTTTTATAAAGTTGACTTTATACATTCATAACAGATATATATATATTCTAATTCTTTTCCATTTTTGTTTTAATGGCAGTATAATAAATTTTGTCATATTCAACTAATTTTCCCTAAAATACCTGATTTTGATTCATATTCTTTGTTGTCTTTGTCATCATAGTCTGTGTTTGGTCCAAAGAATTCATACGTAGATTTCTGAAGACTACGGACATCCAAACCTAAATAAATTACATATTATTTGAACTTTTCAGTAATTTCTGAGTAATATGTGGAATTATTGCAAATACAGAACATGGCCAAAAGTATTCATCACCTTAATTTTTTAGCTATATATTTTTTATATGAAAATACATTTTTCAAAAATATTTTGAAGGCATTTATGGTGGGATGTTTACAAAATGTCTAAAGTGCATTTGTTTATTTTTCCATAGTTTTGTCTTTAGTTGTGTTTATTTTCTCCTGATGTGAATATGTATATATTATTTTTACAATCTAATTTGGTTGAAATGTATAGCAAATTTCTGAATGAAATATCAAACTTGGGTTTTTACTATCAGAAAATGAAAATGCCCCTCAACAAAAATACAACTTAAAAGTGATATTTTTTTTACAAATTTTTTAAGATGACGGCTATTATCTTCAAAACTTTAGCAGATAAAGTCAAACTATAAATGACAAAAATCAGCAAGACAAGATCTACAAATAAGTCAACACAGTTCAAATTTTCAGTCAACTCCTTATAGGAGTTATTTCCCCTGAGAAAGAGAAATTTTTCCTATTTACGTGTTTTAGAGCAGATAGAAAGAATATGAAGAGATGTCAAAATTATAAGGCAGGACAACATCTAAAAATAAGTCAACATGGTAAAGTCTTGGTCAACTCCTGATAGGAGTTTTGTCCATGAAAGTCAGTTTTTACCCATGCTTAATAATTAACTTGAATTTATTTTTAGTTTGATGGCAACTTGAACATTAACAATCTTCTTTCCAGTCATGATTGTACTCACACTAATTTTGATAGGATATAATAAATCATGGTGTTCCTCCTACAGTTATTGTGTACTGTGTTGAATTATTGTCTCGGTTACAAAAGTTTAAAGTATTACCACAAAACTCATAAATAATGGGAACAAGAGTGCACACGCTGAAATGTCTTGCCTACTATACTGACCATTGATTTTATGTTGATAGTCCTAAATATAAAGTTTTACAAGTATCACATTAACATTTATGATCCAAGAAAATGAGGTCAAGGTCAGATAAACAAAGCCGGAAATACATGTACACCTTTAATACAATCATTGCATACACCGAATATCATGACTTATTGCTTATAGTATAAAAGAAACAGACCAAACGATGGAAATTTTATATTGACCAATGAACCATAAAAATGAGGTCAAAGTCAGAGGATACATGCAAGACAGACATGTACACCTTAAAATCATTTCATGCATCAAATATAGTTGACCTATTGCTTATAGTATCTAAGAAACAAAGTTAACCAGGAGAACTGAACATTGACCATTGAACCATGAAAATGAGGTGAAGGTAAGATGATACCTGCCAGACAGACATGTACACCTTACAATCATTCCATACATCAAATATAGTTGACCTATTCTTAAAGTTTAAGAAAAACGGACCAAAACACAAAAACTTAACATTAAGCAATGAACCATGAAAATGAGGTCAAGGTCAGATGACACCTACCTGTTGGACATGTACAACTTACAATCATTACATATACCAAATATAGTAGACATTTTGCTTATAGTATCTGAGATATGGACTTGACCACAAAAACTTAACCTTGCTCACTGATCCATGAAATGAGGTCGAGGTCAAGTGAATTTCTTATAGTATAAAAGAAACAGACCAAACGATGGAAATTTTATATTGACCAATGAACCATAAAAATGAGGTCAAAGTTGGAGGATACCTGCCAGACAGACATGTACACCTTAAAATCATTTCATGCATCAAATATAGTTGACCTATTGCTTATAGTATCTAAGAAACAAAGTTAACCAGGAGAACTGAACACTGACCATTGAACCATGAAAATGAGGTGAAGGTAAGATGATACCTGCCAGACAGACATGTACACCTTACAATCATTCCATACATCAAATGTAGTTGACCTATTGCTTAAAGTTTAAGAAAAACGGACCAAAACACAAAAACTTAACATTAAGCAATGAACCATGAAAATGAGGTCAAGGTCAAATAAAATCTGCCAGACTGACATGTACATCGTAAAATATTTCCTTACACCAAATATAGCTGACCTATTGCATACAGTATTAGAAAAACAGACCAAAACACAAAAACTTAACATCGAGCAATAAACTGTGAAAATGAGGTCAAGGTCAAATAAAACCTGCCAGACAGACATGTACATCGTAAAATATTTCCTTACACCAAATATAGTTGACCTATTGCATACAGTATAAGAAAAACATCAAAACACAAAAACTTTACATTGAGCAATGAACCGTGAAAATGAGGTCAAGGTCAAATAAATCCTGCCAGACTGACATGTACATTGTAAAATATTTCTGTACACCAAATATAGTTGACCTTTTGCATACAGTATTAGAAATACTGACCAAAACACAAAACTTAACTTTTACCACTGAACGATGAAAATGAGGTCAAGGTCAGATGACACCTACCTGTTGGACATGTACAACTTACAATCATTACATATACCAAATATAGTAGACATTTTGCTTATAGTATCTGAGATATGGACTTGACCACAAAAACTTAACCTTGTTCACTGATCCATGAAATGAGGTTGAGGTCAAGTGAAAACTGTCTGATGGGCATGAGGACCTTGCAAGGTACACACATACCAAATATAGTTATCCTAGTACTCATAATAAGACAGAAATTAACATTACAAAAAATCTTAATTTTTTTTCAAGTAGTCACTGAACCATGAAAATGAGTTCAAGGACAATTGACATATGACAGACGGAAACTTCATATCATAAGGCATCTATATCATAGGCAGATCCAGGGGGGGCCCCCTTTTGTGGGAAAAATTTTGTTGATTATATAGGGAATCATTGAAGCATGACTGGAGCGGGCCCCTTATGAACAGGTATGGATTCGCCACTGTATATACAAAGTATGAAGCATCCCGGTCTTCTACCTTCTGAAATATTAAGCTTTTAAGAAGTAAGTTAAAGCTGCTGTCGCTGGATTATTATCGCTATGTCGAGCTTTCTGCGACAAACGTGACACAGGCTTGACAAAAATGATTATCATTATGAACAACTAATTGGAAAATGCAAATTTGCTTCATTATATTGCTAAGAATTTACCATTATTTGAAACCAATGATTTTAAAATGACGCAGGACTGGTCACCATAACAACTGTAACTTCCTGTTGGTCTGCAGTAGAATGGATTGGCAGATGGTTCCCAGAATGCAATTTCTTTCTGATCTCCAATAATATTGTTAAGTTTGTCAATTTTATAATTCCAATGAAGTGGTTGTGCTGTGAAAAAAAAACAGATATCAATTTTTGTGTTTGTGGATAGTACAAAAATTAATGTAGAATCAACAATAATAAATAAAGTTAAGGAAGCTGAAGAAACAATGATAATTATGAATCAAGTTTTTAACTGCCATGTACCAAGGATCACTATACAAATCCTAGCATGTACATTTAAACTTTCTGCAACATCATATTTGAATAAAATAAAAGAGATAATCAAATTTGAATCTATTTTCAGTTAAAGATTACCAAATTGTATATAAAGTTTAATCTTATAGTTTACTATTCCTTGACCTAACCAATCACATTGTTCTTTACATTGCACATTTTACCTGCTGCATCTGCTATCAGCGCACCAACCACTGCTGCTATTTTCCTTTCTTTACAAGTCATACCTGGTACATTCTTCCCTGTTGTATAATTGTTCTAAAATTTAACCTTTATGTGTTTTGTCTAAAGGGAGATAACTCAAAAATAAAACGATTTTTTTTTTAGCTATTTTTTAGAAGACAATTTTTGATTATCTTTATAAATGAAATTATCTAACTATTCTCTGCTTTGAAAAAAAAAAAAAACAAAAAAAAAGCTCAGTCTGTTTAAAGTACTTTTGGTTGAAACATGCTATACAGTTTCTAACCACAAACCATTTCTTCAGGCATTATAAAATTTCATACAGCCATATCAATATGGTTTTATAGTCTTAAAACTGTGGAAATAAAGAACATGAGAAAAATTTTTGCTTTTTCTTTTTTTTTTATATCAAGATTGATTTTTAAAGAGTTTCCTGCTTTTGGTAAACAAAAGTCCAAAGCTAAATGTTGAATTCATTTAGCAGTAGGTGGGACATTTTTATTTTAAAATCTTTACATGAAAAAGGTGGCATTCTGAGGGTATTCCCAGTATTGCATCTGCAATACAATATCACCTATGAACTGTGATGTTTATATTCAACGTGCTTACACTTTTCTATACATGGGACCAGCTGTAACTTGTTACAGAAGTAGTAGCTAGAGAATTTTAATTTTATTGTTGTGTCATAATATTTGTTTAAAGAAGCAGATATTGCCCACATCTACTGGTCCTACTCAAACCCTGAGGTATCTATTTTGAAGGGATTTTTATGTCTAGTCTTCTGTAAAATTCATTCAACGGCAACAAAACTCAAAACTTGATATAGATTACCTTAGGGTTATTTGGCACAACATTTTGGAATTTTCGTTTTTTAATTGCTATTCAATATTTCATATACTTTGTATTTGATTTGACGTTCCACCTTTTTTGATTCAAGTGTCACTGATGAGTCTTATGAAGATGAAACCCGTGTCTGGCATACACAATTGTAAGCCTGGTATCTTTGATGAGTTTTTGATCTGTAAACTACTATCGACATATTAACTGTATACCAAATAACTAATTGACTGCTACAGACATTTCTGAGATTTTCAAGCTTTTTTCTGTTTCCATGGGTCACAACTTCAGCAAAAGTTTTTCAACAAGATTTAAATTCAAAGTAGATCTTTAACTTAATATGAAATGACTGTTAACCAAATGTCAAATTCATAGTGTCAGGCAAAACAGGAAAAATTGAAGAAAAAAGATTTTCAAGTAATTTTCTTTTTGCAAGGGCCACATGTTCTTTAGAAATTGTTAAACTGTAACCAAATTCAAACTTGATCTGTAATGACTGTGCAAAAAAAAATTCTATTTAATTGATTCAGGCAGTACAGAAAAAAATGCTGTTACCGGTAACTGAGATTTCCAAGTAATTTTCTATTTCCAAGGGACCAACACAAAATTGTCTTAACTAAATCTAAATTAAAACTCACTCAGAATCTGTCACTTCTTTTATTATATGATTGTATACCAAATATCCCATTAATTGATTCAGGCATTATAGAAAAGGTTGGAAAGTGAGATTGTTTAACCATTTTAATTCTCAATGGCAGTAACCTAAAAAATTGCTCGACTGAAACTAAACTCTTAACTCAATCTATAACATCTTATGATATGACTATAAACCTAATATCTTATTAATTAATTCAAGCACTACAGAAAAAATGGTAAAAATTCCAAGCAATTTTCTATTCCCAAGGGCCATAATTTCAGCAATTAAAGAACCTTTGTGAGCACGCTCATCATCCCACATCCCCACATTGTCAGTGGACAAACAAAATCTCACTAGATTCCTAAGTTCAAAGAATTAAAACTCCTACAAAAGTCAACTGATAAAAATTTCTTGTGGAAAGGCACATCTACATATTATGTCCTCATTAACTACAAAGTTTCATGAAATTCTGTTGGAAAACAATTGCAGTAGTATATTTAGGCCAAAATTCTAAGTTCAAAGGGGCACAACTCCTAGAAAAAAAAAATTGAATCATAATTTCCTGTTGATATGTACATCTATAAAGTATGTCCTTATTATCTACAAAGTTTCATAAAATTCTGTTGTTTGGTTTCAGAGGAGTTCTGATGACAAGAACAGGACTGACTGACAGCAGACGGACTAATGGGTCAAAACATTATACCAAGGATCACTATACAAATCCTAGCATGTACATTTAAACTTTCTGCAACTTCATATTTGAATAAAATAAAGAGATAATCAAATTTGAATCTATTTTCAGTTAAAGATTACCAAATTGTATATAAAGTTTAATCTTATAGTTTACTATTCCTTGACCTAACCAATCACATTGTTCTTTACATTGCACATTTTACCTGCTGCATCTGCTATCAGTGCACCAACCACTGCTGCTATTTTCCTTTCTTCACAAGTCATACCTGCTACATTCTTCCATGTTGTATAATTGTTCTAAAATTTAACCTTTATGTGTTTTGTCTAAAGGGAGATAACTCAAAAATAAAACGATTTTTTTTTTTTAGCTATTTTTTAGAAGACAAGTTTTGATTATCTTTATAAATGAAATTATCTAACTATTCTCTGCTTTGAAAAAAAAAAACCAAAAAAAAGCTCAGTCTGTTTAAAGTACTTTTGGTTGAAACATGCTATACAGTTTCTAACCACAAACCATTTCTTCGGGCATTATAAAATTTCATACAGCCATATCAATATGGTTTTATAGTCTTAAAACTGCGGAAATAAAGAACATGAGAAAAATTTTTGCTTTTTCTTTTTTTTTTTATATCAAGATTGATTTTTAAAGAGTTTCCTGCTTTTGGTAAACAAAAGTCCAAAACTAAATGTTGAATTCGTTTAGCAGTAGGTGGGACATTTTTATTTTAAAATCTTTACATAAAAAAGCTGGCATTCTGAGGGTATTCCCAGTATTGCATCTGCAATACAATATCACCTATGAACTGTGATGTTTATATTCAACGTGCTAACACTTTTCTATACATGGGACCAGCTGTAACTTGTTACAGAAGTTATAAGTAGCTAGAGAATTTTAATTTTTATTGTTGTGTCATAATATTTGTTTAAAGAAGCAGATATTGCCCACATCTACTGGTCCTACTCAAACCCTGAGGTATCTATTTTGAAGGGATTTTTATGTCTAGTCTTCTGTAAAATTCATTCAACGGCAACAAAACTCAAAACTTGATATAGATTACCTTAGGGTTATTTGGCACAACTTTTGGGAATTTTCGTTTTTTAATGCTATTCAATATTTCATATACTTCGTATTAGATTTGACGTTCCACCTTTTTTGATTCAAGTGTCACTGATGAGTCTTATGGAGATGAAACCCGTGTCTGGCATACACAATTGTAAGCCTGGTATCTTTGATGAGTTTTTGATCTGTAAACTACTATCGACATATTAACTGTATACCAAATAACTAATTGACTGCTACAGACATTTCTGAGATTTTCAAGCTTTTTCTGTTTCCATGGGTCACAACTTCAGCAAAAGTTTTTCAACAAGATTTAAATTCAAAGTAGATCTTTAACTTAATATGAAATGACTGTTAACCAAATGTCAAATTCATTGTGTCAGGCAAAACAGGAAAAATTGAAGAAGAAAGATTTTCAAGCAATTTTCTTTTTGCAAGGGCCACATGTTCTTTAAAAATTGTTAAACTGTAACCAAATTCAAACTTGATCTGTAATGACTGTGCAAAAAAAAATTCTATTTAATTGATTCAGGCATTACAGAAAAAATGCTGTTACCGGTAACTGAGATTTCCAAGTAATTTTCTATTTCCAAGGGACCAACACAAAATTGTCTTAACTAAATCTAAATTAAAACTCACTCAGAATCTGTCACTTCTTTTATTATATGATTGTATACCAAATATCCCATTAATTGATTCAGGCATTATAGAAAAAGGTTGGGAAGTGAGATTGCTTAACCATTTTTAATTCTCAATGGCAGTAACCTAAAAAAATTGCCCGACTGAAACTAAACTCTTAACTCAATCTATAACATCTTATGATATGACTATAAACCTAATATCTTATTAATTAATTCAAGCACTACAGAAAAATGGAAAAATTCCAAGCAATTTTCTATTCCCAAGGGCCATAATTTCAGCAATTAAAGAACCTTTGTGAGCACGCTCATCATCCCACATCCCACATTGTCAGTGGACAAACAAAATCTCACTAGATTCCCAAGTTCAAAGAATTAAAACTCCTACAAAAGTCAACTGATAAAAATTTCTTGTGGAAAGGCACATCTACATATTATGTCCTCATTAACTACAAAGTTTCATGAAATTCTGTTGGAAAACAATTGCAGTAGTATATTTAGGCCAAAATTCTAAGTTCAAAGGGGCACAACTCCTACAAAAAAAATTGAATCATAATTTCCTGTTGATATGTACATCTATAAAGTATGTCCTTATTATCTACAAAGTTTCATAAAATTCTGTTGTTTGGTTTCAGAGGAGTTCTGATGACAAGAACAGGACTGACTGACAGCAGACGGACTAATGGGTCAAAAACATTATACCAAGGATCACTATACAAATCCTAGCATGTACATTTAAACTTTCTGCAACATCATATTTGAATAAAATAAAAGAGATAATCAAATTTGAATCTATTTTCAGTTAAAGATTACCAAATTGTATATAAAGTTTAATCTTATAGTTTACTATTCCTTGACCTAACCAATCACATTGTTCTTTACATTGCACATTTTACCTGCTGCATCTGCTATCAGTGCACCAACCACTGCTGCTATTTTCCTTTCTTCACAAGTCATACCTGCTACATTCTTCCCTGTTGTATAATTGTTCTAAAATTTAACCTTTATGTGTTTTGTCTAAATGGAGATAACTCAAAAATAAAACGATTTTTTTTTAGCTATTTTTTAGAAGACAAGTTTTGATTATCTTTATAAATGAAATTATCTAACTATTCTCTGCTTTGAAAAAAAAAAAAAAAAACTCAGTCTGTTTAAAGTACTTTTGGTTGAAACATGCTATACAGTTTCTAACCACAAACCATTTCTTTGGGCATTATAAAATTTCATACAGCCATATCAATATGGTTTTATAGTCTTAAAACTGTGGAAATAAAGAACATGAGAAAAATTTTTGCTTTTTCTTTTTTTTTTAATATCAAGATTGATTTTTAAAGAGTTTCCTGCTTTTGGTAAACAAAAGTCCAAACTAAATGTTGAATTCATTTAGCAGTAGGTGGGACATTTTTATTTTAAAATCTTTACATAAAAAAGCTGGCATTCTGAGGGTATTCCCAGTATTGCATCTGCAATACAATATCACCTATGAACTGTGATGTTTATATTCAACGTGCTAACACTTTTCTATACATGGGACCAGCTGTAACTTGTTACAGAAGTTATAAACTAGAGAATTTTAATTTTTATTGTTGTGTCATAATATTTGTTTAAAGAAGCAGATATTGCCCACATCTACTGGTCCTACTCAAACCCTGAGGTATCTATTTTGAAGGGATTTTTATGTCTAGTCTTCTGTAAAATTCATTCAACGGCAACAAAACTCAAAACTTGATATAGATTACCTTAGGGTTATTTGGCACAACTTTTGGGAATTTTCGTTTTTTAATGCTATTCAATATTTCATATACTTCGTATTAGATTTGACGTTCCATCTTTTTTGATTCAAGTATCACTGATGAGTCTTATGGAGATGAAACCTGTGTCTGGCATACACAATTGTAAGCCTGGTATCTTTGATGAGTTTTTGATCTGTAAACTACTATCGACATATTAACTGTATACCAAATAACTAATTGACTGCTACAGACATTTCTGAGATTTTCAAGCTTTTTTCTGTTTCCAAGGGTCACAACTTCAGCAAAAGTTTTTCAACAAGATTTAAATTCAAAGTAGATCTTTAACTTAATATGAAATGACTGTTAACCAAATGTTAAATTCATTGTGTCAGGCAAAACAGGAAAAATTGAAGAAGAAAGATTTTCAAGCAATTTTCTTTTTGCAAGGGCCACATGTTCTTTAAAAATTGTTAAACTGTAACCAAATTCAAACTTGATCTGTAATGACTGTGCAAAAAAAATTCTATTTAATTGATTCAGGCATTACAGAAAAAAATGCTGTTACTGGTAACTGAGATTTCCAAGTAATTTTCGATTTCCAAGGGACCAACACAAAATTGTCTTAACTAAATCTAAATTAAAACTCACTCAGAATCTGTCACTTCTTTTATTATATGATTGTATACCAAATATCCCATTAATTGATTCAGGCATTATAGAAAAAGGTTGGAAAGTGAGATTGCTTAACCATTTTTAATTCTCAATGGCAGTAACCTAAAAATTGCTCGACTGGAACTAAACTCTTAACTCAATCTATAACATCTTATGATATGACTATAAACCTAATACCTTATTAATTAATTCAAGCACTACAGAAAAAATGGTAAAATTCCAAGCAATTTTCTATTCCCAAGGGCCATAATTTCAGCAATTAAAGAACCTTTGTGAGCACGCTCATCATCCCACATCCCCACATTGTCAGTGGACAAACAAAATCTCAATAGATTCCTAAGTTCAAAGAATTAAAACTCCTACAAAAGTCAACTGATAAAAATTTCTTGTGGAAAGGCACATCTACATATTATGTCCTCATTAACTACAAAGTTTCATGAAATTCTGTTGGAAAACAATTGCAGTAGTATATTTAGGCCAAAATTCTAAGTTCAAAGGGCACAACTCCTAGAAAACTAGAGGCTCTAAAGAGCCTGTGTCGCTCACCTGGTCTATGTGCATATTAAACAAAGGACACAGATGGATTCATGACAAAATTGTGTTTTGGTGATGGTGATGTGTTTGTAGATCTTACTTTACTGAACATTCTTGCTGCTTACAATTGTCTCTATCTATAATGAACTTGGCCCAGTAGTTACAGTGGAAAATATTTTGTAAAATTTACAAAATTTACAAAATTTATGAAAATTTTAAAAATTGACTATAAAGGGCAATAACTCCTTAAGGGGTCAATTGACAATTTTGGTCATGTTGACTTATTTGTAGATCTTACTTTGCTGTACATTATTGCTGTTTACAGTTTATTTCTATCTATAATAATATTCAAGATAATAACCAAAAGGTGCAAAGTTTTCTTAAAATTACCAATTCAGGGCAGCAACCCAACAGCGTGTTGCCTGATTGGTCTGAAAATTTCAGGGCAGATAGATATTGACCTAATGAACAATTTTATCCCGTCAGATTTGCTCTAAATGCTTTGGTTTCAGAGATCGAGCCAAAACTGCATTTTACCCTATGTACTATTTTTAGCCATGTCAGCCATCTTGGTTCATGGGCGGGGTCATCGGACACATTTTTAAACTAGTTACTCTAATGATGATTGTGGACAAGTTTGGTTAAATTTGTCGTAGTAGTTTCAGAGGAGAAGATTTTGTAAAGATTACAAAATTTACGAAAAATTGTTAAAATTGACTATAAAGGGCAATAACTCCTTAAGGGTCAACTGACCATTTTGGTCAAGTTGACTTATTTGTAGATCTTACTTTGCTGAACATTATTGCTGTTTACAGTTTATCTCTATCTATAATAATATTCAAGATAATAACCCAAACGGCAAAATTTTCTTAAAATTACCAATTCAGGGCAGCAACCCAACAACGGGTTGTCCAATTCATCTGAAAATTTCAGGGCAGATAGATCTTATCCTGATAAACAATTTTATCCCATGTCAGATTTGCTCTAAATGCTTTGGTTTCAGAGATATAAGCCAAAATCTACATTTTACCCTATGTTCTATTTTTAGCCATGGCAGCCATCTTGGTTGGTTGGCGGGTCACGGACACATTTTTAAACTAGATACCAATGATGATTGTGGCCAAGTTTGGTTACATTTGACCCAGTAGTTTCAGAGGAGAAGATTTTGTAAAGTTAACAGGCGACGACGACGGACGCCGACGGACGACGGACGCCAAGTGATGAAAAAGCTCACTTGGCCCTTTTGGGCCAGGTGAGCTAAAAATTGAATCATAGTTTCATGTTGATATGTACATCTATAAAGTATGTCCTTATTATCTACAAAGTTTCATAAAATTCTGTTGTTTGGTTTCAGAGGAGTTCTGATGACAAGAACAGGACTGACTGACAGCAGACGGACTAATGGGTCAAAAACATTATACCCTATGCAATTTTGTTGCATGGGGTATACAATCATTAAACTGGTACGAAACTCAAACTTGATCTGTAACTTCTTATGATATGACTCCTATATATACTAAAATTGGAACTTATAGACAGAAGCATTACAGAAAAAAACTTTGTAAACTTACTTGACAGACAGACCGGTGGGCAGAGTGCAAACCTAGAGTTCCATGCGGTTTGGCTGGTAGGTACTAATTAGCCGCTAATAATACTACAAAAAGCAAATTTGGTTTCCGAGGAGAATGCCTTTGAAAAGTGAAGATAATAGGGACTAAGACAACTAATGACTAGATCCAAGTTAACTAAAAATGATCCCAGAGACCAGAACATTTTTCATTCATTTGCATACCTGCCAACTTTTCAAAATCTCCATGGGGGATTTTAAGAGAAAACGACCTAATGCTCATCTTATTTTGTCATTAGTGTTTTTAATATACTTCTATAATGTTTGGATGAGTATGTATGTGCTTAAGTACCCTTTTAACTCATTTGAATGCCTGTTTTGAGGAGTACAGTTTATATCATAAAGAATTTCAAAATTCAAGTCAACACCTCTCATGGGGGATATCCCCATAAATCGGGATAGTTGGCAGTTCTGCATTTGAAGACAAATGTTTGTACTTAACTGATATCGAAATACTTTTTAATATTTCCAGGTTTTAACACTAAAATGTCTCAGCCAACTTACATTAGTTTTATTGATATTAAACAACATGATAAATATAACTCAAGTCTGTTCCCTGTGAAAACATATGTTTTATTAAAAAACTAAATAGAAGTAAAAAAATTAACAGAACTATCACAGACAATGACTAAATTATAAATTAAATTCAATAATAATCTATTAACCGATCCAAAATAAATATTCTGTTATTAAGATGTGGATAGGCAATTCTTTTTATCATTTCGTATCTGTACAATATAAAATTTTACATGTATGACCATAATGCCACTAATAAAAGAGGTATCTGACCTTTAATAAATTCTAAGGTGTTTGTAACACTTGACTAGCAATCTAAACATCTATGAATAATATTAACAAATGCCTTCAAAAATTTTCTCAAATTTGGGTGAAAATAAACAGTAATCACAAATGTATTTGCACAGAGCTTCTATATCTCATGAACCGTATGTACATAAGTCAAGGGGTTAGGTTCAGCCGTTCATTATTATTCAACCTCAGACCTGATATTTATCCGCCCCTTCCAAAAAAAAAAAAAAAATGTTGCTAGCTTTTGAATGAGTGAGTTGATTCTAATAAGTAGCAGATGATGTAATACATTGGTTTATGAAAAGATCCCTATCTGCTAAATACATTTTTATATCCTGTTTGGGATCAAGAGTTTTTCCAATTATTTTATTCTTACTGGTAGAGATACTCACTCCACTGCTGAATAACCACTTTCAGAGAAGGAAATATTTAGACCGAATAAAATGTACAGAAATTTACAAGAAAAGCTCAGGTTGGCCCTTTGAAAAAATAAGATAAACTAACAATTCCAAAAGTGAATGGTTAGGTTGGAAGCTTAGAAAACAGAACAACTATTAAGGATGGTCTAAATTACTTTGTTCTAAAGTAAAATACAAATATTGTGACCTAAAAATTAAGAACACAAAATATACAAATGTTCTGTTGGATAGTTAATCTATTAGTACAAATAATGTAAAACTCAGCTTTTAATGTATGCATAAATTTGAATGTTCATCTTCTACAACCAATATTTATCTATTACAAAATATATAATACAGTTCTGAAATATTTGTATCTTGTAAATGGTAAAGGTCTACAAGTTGTACAAAAACCGTCAAATTTGCTTTTCAGTCCAAATAAAGACTTAAGAATTACAAAACAAATTTTGTTTGATTGTTAATTTTAATGATGATAGACCTATAAAAGATGCAAGAGTTACAATTATTGTGAGATAGCACATCTAATTCTTGTAATAGCAACACTTTGAAGTCATTAAGTGCTACATGGTAATGAAATGACAATTAAATGGAAAAATTACACAAAATCTTCACTGTTGCTCATACATTTTGAGAATAATATAATGCACATTCCTTGCCTAAAGAGACATTCAAAATGGAAGTGTATTTTGTGTTCATTTATTTGCTGGCTTAAAAATCATTTAGGATGATGCATGTGTTCTATGTTAATATAACATATTTGTTCCTGATAGCCCATTTTGCTACAAAAGACTGACAAATCATCTTTATCAATTCACCTTCGGATGTCACAGTCAAATTGTTTAATAACACCTCTGTTAATGCTTACATTTTAAGAAAATTTTAATTCTGAAGATTAAAATTAATAATGATTTAAAAGGGTACTAAACATGTTTATTATTTTTGGTAAATATTTTGGACCAAATAAGCCTTAAGATGTACTTCTAAATTTTCCAAAAAGATGTATATAATATTCAAATGATGTGCTCAATATGTTTTCTCTTCATCTGTGTAAAATGATATACAATCAGTAATCCCCAATCTGAACATAGGTGGTGGAAGCTTAAATGGTGAAAATATATCAAGAAAAAAATAGACTTTCACAACCTCTAAATAATTCTTTATAAAATCTGCATATCAAATAATGGCTTATAATAACAATTGTTAACTACTATGAAAAGTATAATGTAGTATTGGGATTATTTCAATGGTAAAATCTAATGCTTCAGCTAGCTCAACATCATAGACCAGTTCGTCAATTGCTGCTGCCTCCATTTGAACACCAGCTCCTAATACTTCTAAATCTTCCTCTACTGCACATGTGCCACACTCTTCCTGTACTGTACATGCTCCAAAAGCTGTTGATTCCCCTGCATTTTGAGCTTGATCCTGAGTTGTCTCCCCTTCTACTTTAATGTCATTACCATTGTTTTGTTCAGTGGGTATTCTTTGATGAGTTTTGGAACCATTATCTTTAGTTTTTGAAACAGTCTTTGCTTTAACTTTTGTTGTTTTTCTGACAGGTGGGACTGGTATGTAATTTCTTCTAATTTCTGTTCGTGCCTACAATTAAAAAAATTTGAAATTGACGAAAAATAAAAAGTTACTTTAATATTGAATAATATACCAAATTGTTTCCCTATAATGTTAACCATACATACAAAATGGTTTTCTTAAAAAGAAAAAAAGAGAAACAAACAAACAATCATACCAATACCCTCTTACCAAAAGAAAAAAAAGAAAAAAAAAAGAAGTTAGGTAGAAGAAAATTGTTAAAGAATTATTTAACAGAAATTAATTTTAAAATTTGACATAAACAACAAACACAAATTCATAACACATAAAACAACAGGTATTGCTCACTAATTATAACCCCTGTCAGTCAAGTTGATTATGGCTTTTTACAAACAGGATAAAACATCAAAGGAATTGAAGACATGAAACATGGTATGACCAGATGAAGCTATTTCTTGTGGTTGCTGAGAAAAGTACAAACAGAATGGGAGGGCTGCACAGACAGATAGACAAAAGTAAACCATTTACGTCGATCATCAATGCATGGTTAGCATTTTTTGTTAAAAGAGGAACATATTTAAACACTTAATCTGAAAATTCTATCAGTTTATCCAGATAAGATTGCTGTAATACTATAATGACAAAGGGTTTTAAAATATTCTGCTTTTTTCCAAGGGATAATCCCAGCTGTTATCCTGTCATGTGGTGTTATAGTGTTGTGAGTGGTTCATTATCATTTTAACAAGTGAAACTGCGAGCTACTGCTCACTGATGATACCCCAGTCGCAAGTGGATAATTTTAATAGAGTATAAAAATATATAAGTGTTCGGTAAACAGGAAGTTGCTGAGCGATTATTCTGAAAACGCATCACACTGTATAGCTGACTTATGTTAACCCTGAAACCAAATTTCAGAAATCCTTGTAATGTAGCTCCTGAGAAAATGTGACGAAAATTTTCAACTTGGATGTCATGTAAAAATGATGTAAGTGTTTTCGGTAAACATGAAGTTGCTGAGTGATGAATCTGAAAACGCATCACACAGTATAGCTGACTTATATAAACCCTGAAACCAAATTTCAGAAATCCTTGTTATGTAGTTCCTGAGAAAAAGATGCGAAAAAAAATATTCATGGGACGTGCGGACAGACTGACTGATGGACGGACTGACAGATGGACGGATGGACTGACGGATGGACAGACAGAGGTAAAACAGTATACCCCACTTTTTAAAGCGGGGTATAAAATGTAACCATCTGAAGGATAAAATCACATCAAACCAGTTTACCCTAATTATGATAAAAGATTAATGTTACTGATGGTCATGGAAGCCATTCTGATGCTTACTCATACAGAAATCTGACATGCATAGTACAACAGAAGAAGAACCTTGACCTTGAATTCTTTCTCCGGGAAAGCTTTTTAAAATATCTGGTATTTACTAAAACTTTTTGTTCCTCTGGACAATATAAATTTTCAAACTATTTTTTATATCATCAATTATTTAATTAGGTCTACTTAATATTGTGACTGAACTGAAAAGTTAGCAAATGTTTGGTTTCAGTTGTAACATGCTGTTTTTGTTAAACTAGTTAAAAGCGTGTACTCAACCCTTTAAATTTTATGCTATTTCTTAAATAATTTAGTTTTAAGCATAAAAGATAGTTATATAATTTTCAAAAGCAATAGTGCTTATACTGACCTAGATAGTTCAGATATTTTGATCGGCACTGAAATTAAAGGAAATATTGTTAAATGTTCTCTCCTAAGTGGATTTGGAAAAGTTTAAATTAAAAAAAATATCAAAATGAATGCATTCATAAAATATCTTTTTCAACTTCTTAGTGGAAGATGATTTTAATTGCATGAACCCTGAGGTTTCATGCATATTTATTAGTTAGAAATATAGTCTATGGAGAAATATTCGGAAGCTAAATTATTCTTCATTCGAAATACTTATTCATCTTATCTGTATTAGCCTCCTGAAATTAAGAGCACCTCCATACGGGGTATCTGAGATATTTAAAGCGTGGCAATAAAGAAATTGTCACAAATCGCTTATTCTCTTATATGATATATGATAATAAACTAAATATATCTATAGATCACTTTCAAACATGTATGTTAAAGCTATATTTATGCATCGTAAGTGTTTACTTGAGCAAAGTTGACAGTTGCAACGTTTGATAATTGATAAACAAGTGAAAGTTAAATGGTCAAGATTTAACGACCTATGGTATCGAACATCAGTGCCAGATATTAGTGGCGTTGTGGTTTCTACATAATGAGTTATAGTAGGCTTTGGGATTTGTTGATTTGTAACAATAAATTTTATGCACATGTCATTTTGACAAATCAGATGAACAAAATGTAGTTTACCCTAATTATGATAAAAGATTAATGTTACTGATGGTCATGGAAGCCATTCTGATGTTTACTCATACAGAAATCTGACATGCATAGTACAACAGAAGAAGAACCTTGACCTTGAATTTTTCTCGGAAAGCTTTTTAAAATATCTGGTATTTATTAAAACTTTTAGTTCCTCTTGGCAATATTAATTTTCAAACTATTTATTATACCATCAATTATTTAGTTAGGTCTACTTAATATTGTGATAGTAGTGAAAAGTTAACAAATGTTTGGTTTCAGTTGTAACATGCTGTCTTTGTTAAACTAGTTAAGCGTGTACAGAACCCTTTAAATTTTATGCTATTTCTTAAATAATTTATAGTTTTAAGCATGAAAGATAGTTATATAATTTTCAAAAACAATAGTGCTTATACTGACCTAGATAGTTCAGGTATTTTGATCGGCACTGAAATTAAAGGAAATACTGTTAAATGTTCTCTCCTATGTGGATTTGGAAAAGTTTAAATTGAAAAAAATTCAAAATGAATGCATTCATAAAATATCTTTTTCAACTTCTTAGTGGAAGATGATTTTAATTGCATGAACCCTGAGGGTTCATGCATATTTATTAGTTAGAAATATAGTCTATGGAGAAATATTCGGAAGCTAAATTATTCTTCATTCGAATACTTATTCATCTTATCTGTATTAGCCTCCTGAAATTAAGAGCACCTCCATACGGGGTATCTGAGATATTTAAACGTGGCAATAAAGAAATTGTCACAAATCGCTTATTCTCTTATATGATATATGATAATAAACTAAATATATCTATAGATCACTTTCAAACATGTATGTTAAAGCTATATTTATGCATCGTAAGTGTTTACTTGAGCAAAGTTGACAGTTGCAACGTTTGATAATTGATAAACAAGTGAAAGTTAAATGGTCAAGATTTAACGACCTATGGTATCGAACATCAGTGCCAGATATTAGTGGCGTTGTGGTTTCTACATAATGAGTTATAGTAGGCTTTGGGATTTGTTGATTTGTAACAATAAATTTTATGCACATGTCATTTTGACAAATCAGATGAACAAAATGTCCGTTTCAAAAACTGAAAATAAAACAAATAAAATAAAGACTGTTTGTTAATATTCCCAGGAAATAATCATATTCTTAATAATAAAAATATATTATATACTTTTTAAATAAGGAAATAGATTTAACAATTGCATGTTAATCTTTCAAGAGGTCTTCAAAAATATGTTATGCAAAGAAACTAGAGGCTCCAAGGACCCTGTGTCACTCACCTGATATTTTTATTTACAATTGATGCATGATAAATGCAACTGTTGTACTGTCGTTTAGTTTCAGAGATATAAGACTAAAAGTGCGTTTGAAACCTATGTTTTATTTCAGCCATGTGTGCCATGTTGGCAGGCAGGGTCATCATACACAGTGGTCCCTGGATATCCTAGTGGTGATTTGAACCAAGTTTGGTTTAATTTTACAGTAGTTTCAGGGAGAATTTTTGTAAAATTTATCTAACGAAAATGCGAAGTGATGAGAAAGTTTGTTATGAAGTTTTGTTGTTGCAACCCCCACCCCACCCCCAAAACAAAAAGGTAATAAAAATTATCATTTAAGGGCAATCTTTCCTATTAATGATTTCTGCAAAATTCAGTTGATTGTGCAAGGGTTGTATAGCCAGCTGAGGTCGTTAAAACTCTCATTTGTTGTTGCAAAATTCAAGTGGTTTTGAATTGCTTTGTTGATCTTTTTGTATTCAACTTTTAAACAACAAAGTACAACAAATATGATGACTGATACTCATGACACTGAAAATATGGTCTTCATCCTTATGAAGAAAATGGTAAGGTTTGAAATATTTCTTAAATATTAATTCAATACCAATACTTTAATTTGTATTGGATTTATCCCAGGAAATGAGAACAAGGGACACAATTAAATTCAATATTTTTCCTAAACTTCTGATAAAATATAAAATGAAGAACTATATTTTTTAATGAGATTTTTTTTAATAGTTAATTGATATTTTGAACAATATTAATTAAGTTTTAGATCTTGCATGGTTGATTAATTTTCTCTCAAAATTTCTGATATTCTATAAAAGTTTTAAATATAATATGAGGCAGGCATTACCTGTGAAAGGGGATGAAGTCTGTATAAATTAGTGTAGGAATTCAAGCATCATTTGCACTTCGGAATCTGTAGAAAATGAAGCCAAAGTACTGAAACATATCTGACAATCGACCTATTGTTCGGGATTATAGTTGTGACATCATTTTCAATGTAAAGAAAGAAACACCATCATCAGGTATTAATGTGTTTATTTTTTTCATGTTGTAGAATTATCAATTATTTTTATTGCCAGTTCATTAGTAGATTGTTTTCTATATTGATTTTCTACTGCAGTTTCAGAGAAGAAGATTACAAAAGGAAAACATTTTGTAAAACTTACCTAAATTTACCAAATTAATGAAAATTGTTAAAATTGACTATAAAGGGCAATAACTCCTTAAGGGGTCAACTGACCATTTTGGTCATGTTGACTTATTTGAAGATCTTACTTTGCTGAACATTATTGCTGTTTACAGTTTATCTCTATCTGTAATAATTTTCAAGATAATAACCAAAACGGCAAAATTTCCTTAAAATTACCAATTCAGGGCAGCAACCCAACAACCAGTTGTCCAATTCATCTGAAAATTTGAGAGCAGATAGATATTTACTTGATAAACAAGTTAATCCCTGTAAGATTTGCTTTAAATGCTTTGGTTTCAGAGTTACAAGCCAAAATCTACATTTTACCCTATGTTCTATTTTTAGCCATGGCAGCCATCTTGGTTGGTTGGCTGGGTCAACACACATTTTTAAACTAAATACCCTAATAATGATTGTGGCTAAGTTTGGTTGAATTTGGTCCAGTAGTTTCAGAGAAGATTTTGTAAAGATTACAAAATTTACAAAAATTGGTAAAAATTATTTTAAAGGGCAATAACTCCTTAAGGGGTCAACTGACCATTTTGATCATGTTGACTTATTTGTAGATCTTACTTTGCTGAACATTATTGCTGTTTACAGTTTATCTCTATCTATAATAATTTTCAAGATAATAACCGAAACGGAAAATATCCTTAAAATTACTAATTCAGGGCAGCAACCCAACAACCCATTGTCCGATTCATCTGAAAATTTCAGGGCAGATAGATCTTGACTTGATCAACAATTTTACCCCATGTCAGATTTGTTCTAAATGCTTTGGTTTCAGAGTTATAAGCCAAAATATACATTTTACCCTATGTTCTATTTTTAGCCATGGTGGCCATCTTGGTTGGTTTGGCAGGTCACGGACACAATTTTTAAGCTAGATAACCTAATGATGATTGTGGCCAAGTTTGGTTAAATTTGGCCCAGTAGTTTCAGAGGAGAAGATTTTTGTAAAAGTTAACGACGACGGACGCCAAGTGATGAGAAAGCTCACTTGGCCCTTGGCCAGGTGAGCTAAAAATACAAATACACAAAACAATTAACTCTAGATTTTACACTGAATAAGCATACAATGGATTCTGTAAACATAGAAAAGAGTGTATTTGATCTTACGTTTGGGTATTTGTTTAAGCAATTATATATCAATATAAGAATTAAGATTGAAAATACATAATATACTGAGACCAACATTCTTTAATAAATATATCTGACTTTATGAAATTGTGTTTTAAAATTAAAACTTATTATGAAATGCGGTTCCTTCAACCAACATACGTAATAAATCTCAAGACTTTAAACCATTTTGCTAACTAAAAAATGTTTGTTGCCTATAATTCAGAATTTTATCAGTGTTTGGGATTTTTGCTTAAAATTGTTTAAGCATGGGTCCCTTTTCAAAAGTCTCCCAACTGCTTCCTCATAAGGTATGCTTGTTGGCATGCGTTTATATGTTTTTGACTTCGTGTGACTCAATTTTATTAATGAAATCTTTTGTATCTTGAATGTTTGATAGTAAAGCAGTTTAACTATTTGGGAATTGTTTTTACTAAAACAGGAATTTTAATATGACAAAATAACATTTATCCGATAAGGCCTTAAAAGCCATGTACGAAGTCCTGAAAATGGGAAGGATGTATCAGCTTTCTGTAAAATGTCAGCTTGATCTTTTGACAAAATGATCAAGCCCATTCTGTTGTATGGGTGCAAGTATGGGGTTTTAGTAATAATGAGATATTAGAAAAGATTCATTTAAAATTCTGTAAATTACTTTTAAATCTAAAATCCTCAATACCAAATTATATGGTTTACGGGAACTAGGTCGCCATCCGGTCGACATAGATATAAAAGTTCGAGCAGTATTATTTTGGGCAAATTTGATATCCGCAAACAAGCAAAGTTTTCCTTTATATTATATCAACTTTGTCGCCATATGAACGCTCATTATAACATGCAGACTAAATGGATTCTATTTGTCAAAAAATATTTCAAGATTGTGCTTCTCATATATATGGGAAAACAAAATTTCATAAATAAAGATTGGTTAAAAACGTTGATAAAGCAAAGATTGTTAGACCAGTTTCTTCAGAATTGGAATTCACTAATCCAAAATTCTTCAAAAGCTATTAACTACAAAATTTTTAAGAAAAACTGGGAATTTGAGGAATATTTTAATATTTTGGACTTTAAAGATTCCATTGTTCTTTGTCGATTTTGAACGACTAATAACAAATTGCCGATAGAAACAGGAAGGTTGCAAAACGATTTAAGAGAAACCGTGTTTGCCATCAATGTAATAATCGACAAATTGAGACGAATATCACTATATATTTGAATGTACTTTTTTATCAAAACGTACAGAGTATTTATCCTCCTATTTTGTACAACGACATAATACAGTTAAATTCTCTGAACATATGTCGAGTACACGAAAACCAGTCCTGAAGAAGCTTTGTTCATTTATAAAAATATTTATACTTTTTTTGTCCTCCTGGCTAGTGACTTTTGTAACCTCTCTCCTTGTTTTGTATATATTGTAAGTAGTTATTGTTGTTATCTCTGTACTGATGTCATGCATTGGCTTTATGAGAATAAAGATATATATATAAAAATGTATATCCAAATTACAAAAAGTCTAAAAATATGTAAAAGTTAAGCCTCTTCAATAATGGTTTTATAATTAGATCAAGAAATCTCTCAATGCGTCTCGTGGAGAGTTACACTTATTAATAATTGGTCGGTAAGGAACATTTAATGTCTCCTACTATCTGACCAGTTTGCAATGCCTCATTAATTATGTCTAGATTTATTTTATGAATTTTTGAAAGAAGGTACATGTGTCCATGTTTTGAATCATTGTCATTCTTATTGATTAACTGAGTTGGTTGCCGTTCTCTAACTTAAGTTTGCTTTAAACAATTGTTATGAAACTGATACACAATGCTTATTACCACAAAATACAGATCAAGTTTGAAACTGGTGGCTTCACTTTAACCGTTCTATAGTTATGCCCCTTTTCTAATGAAAATTGCTGAATTTTCATTTCCATTATCTAACTTTAGTTTTCGTCAACCAAATGGTATGAGACTTATATACAATGCTTATTACCACAAAACAGAGATCAAGTTAGAATTTTGGTTGTGTAAGGTTTACTGTTCTAAAGTTATGCCCTTTACAAACATAAAAGTTTCTGTTCTCTTACTTAAGTTTGCCTCAACCATATATTATGAAACTTATACACAATACCTATTACCACAAAAGTCAAATCAACTTCAAATTTGGGTAGTGTCACTTTTACCGTTCTTCAGTTATGTCCCTTTAAAATTTTATTTGATATGCAAGCAAGGGCATCATGTGTGTCCCATGGACACATCCCTTTTATTTTCATCTCACTTTATAATTGACACCACTCTCATATTGTCATGATTTACAATAATTTAAAAGAAAATATCATCCTCCACACACATGGCCATGAAAGCACTGAGATATAATTTTTAATTTAGTTGAATTAATAAACAGCATAAAAAGTTCTAAGGTTCACGTATTGTCTTTTTTTTTTAAAAAGCAACTTGTTTTCAATTTATCTTGAGAATAATTTTTACAAATATTTTCATAACTGCTGTATTGTTTATTGATATAAACACCCCTTTCTATACATCAACATTGGTATGTTTTTTTTTATTGGTGCAGGAATTAAGATTGTCTGGTTTGAAAAATCTATTAGATAATAGAAATTGTCAAGTGCATGCTTCCATTCCTCAAAATCAGTCAATGATTGAAGTAATACTTGGACCCATTAAGTAAAGGCTAGTCCTAGAAATCAACCAGCTACTTTTACACACTATCACTTTAATTCTAAAAAAATAATTAAAAAAATACTAGATGAGAAATTGAATAATGTGGATAGTGTCCACATATGGACACAGATGATGCCCCCACTTGCATATCATATAGTTATAAAGGGACATAACTGAAGAAAGGTAATAAGCATTGTGTGTAAGTCTCATAACATTTGGTTGAAGCTAACTTAGGTAGAGAACAGAAACTAAAAATTCAGCAATGTTTCTATTTGTAAATATGCATAACTCTAGAACACTTGTGTATAAGTTTTATAACATTTGGTAGAGACAAACTAAAGTTACAGAACAGAAACGAAAAATTCAGCAATTTTATGTTTATAAAGGGACATAACTCAAGAATGTTAAAGTGTCGCCTCAAATTTCGTACTTAATCTGTATTATGTAGTAATAAGCATTGTGTATAAGTTTCATAACATTTGGTTGAGGCAAACTAAAGTTAGAAAACGGAAACAAAAATTAAACTGAGTTTTGTGGTAAAAAGCGTTTCATTACATTAAATTAAGACAAACTAAAGTTAGAGAATGGAAACGAAAAATTCAGCAATTTTTTCATTTGTAAATGGGCATAACTCTAGAACAGTAATCAAAGTGCTTGTAAGCACTGAATGGTAAAGATTGCTTTAATTTATCAGTAGGAAGTAAAATTGAATATTGCATTGTATAAAGCATTGGTTGTAGTTGATTCAACTACCATTATGCACAAAGAAAGATAACTCCAATTTTCAAAGAAGACTTTAAAATATTTTTAGAAATGAAGGGTAAAATTTCTTTAATTTATCAGTGGAAGGTAAAATTAAACATTGCATTCTATAAAGCATTGATTGTAGTTGATTCAACTATAATCATGGACAAAGAAAGATAACTCAATTTTAAAAATACTTGATGTTTAGAAAAAAATAAAAATTCAAAATTTTTCCATTTGTAAAGGGCATAACTCTAGAACAGTAAAAGTGACGGCACCAAAATTCAAACTTGATCTGTATATTGTGGTAATAAGCATTGTGTATAAGATTCATAACATTTGGTTGAGGCAAACTTAAGTTAGAGAACGGAAACGAAAAATTTAGCAATTTTTCCATTTGTAAAGGGCATAACTCTAGAGCGGTAAAAGTGACGCCATCAAAATTCAAACTTGACCTGTGTTTAGTGGTAATAAGCATTGTGTATAAGTTTCATAACATTTGGTTGAGGCAAACTAAAGTTAGAGAACGGAAACCAACTTTGGGACGTCGAACGTTTGACGCACGGACGGACGGACGTACAGATGGACAAGGTAAAACTTAATGCCCCCTCGCTACAGCGGGGCATAAAAAGAAGATGGAACAACAAAACAAAGAACAGAATCTATTATTAAGAATCTTACCTTTGCCAACTTTTTTGGATCAGGACTTGGATTTTTCAACACAACAAAGTTTCCACCTGTAAAAATAGAATTAAAATAAAGAATGTATATATTATAAAACCTCAGGGATCATCAGAGTTACTCTTATTACACTTCTTTCTTTTGTTTCTGAAGTTCTTTAGATCATACATCAAAAGCATTTTTTTAGCTTATGATACAGTATGGGTTCCACTCATTGTTGAAGGTTGTACTGTGACCTATAGTTGTTTACATCCTAGACCTTTGATCTCAGGAAGATAATAGGTCTCATTTGCAATCATACAACATCTCCCTTTTTTTATTCTATCAATAATCTACCATGACACCAAATTCCCTGAAAAACAATACAGAATGAGATACAACTATTGATGGCCACTGATATGCTCACCTTCAACTTAATAAGCTTCAATATAATTTGACAGTAAATTTAAACCATTTACCTTTCTATGGTCATTTTTCCAATTACTTGGCTTCTGTGTATCAATTGTCCTGAATATGCATGAAATATTTGCAACTGGACATTAACCCTTTCCTCCATAATGACGCCTTTTGACGCCACCTCCTTTACTCCATAATGACGCCTTTTGACGCCTCTGTGTAGTACCTCAGTTGAAACACTTTGCCAACGAAAAGTCTGTACGAGACCTAATAAAATTTGTATCCAATATAAAAGGATATTCCTGGGAATGTCTGACTCTAATTTCATTGATTAAATATTTGTTTTCACAATGCATTAATACTTTAAACGTGGTGATTTTTTATTTAATAGCCATCACCATTTTTTTGAAGTTCTCGTTGACAACCAAGCAGGGATTGGGTAATTGAAAATGTAATGGTAATTAAGTGTAATGCATTACAATTTTCCATGTAATTGAATGTAATGTGTAATTGAGCATTTTTAAATTACATGTAATAGTAATTTAATTAATTACATTGAAAAAGGCATGTAATGCTCAATTACTTTTGAATTACATTTCAATTACATGTACTTCTATGGTGTTCAAGATAAGGATTTGTGTTTAATAATATAAATTGTAAAATTATATTTATTTTTCAAATATTGATATCACATACTTTTTTTTAATATATGAAGTCTGTAATTTATTCTGAAGTTTTTATATTATTTATTTGACCTACAGATTTTTTTTTAATAGTCTTATAATTTAAAAAAATGTGAGGATCATATATTAGGGTTGTTCAGTTTTTAAGAAAGAGACCTTTTAACTAAATAGATTGATAAGTAATTAATCACCTTGTTAAACACAAACAAAAAAATGTGTCACTGTGAAAAATCTTTCTTAGACAGTTCATTTAGAATTTAAAATCACTGCACACAATCATTTTGTCAAATTAGTATACACAAAAGAATTATAGAAATAAAAATTAACAGCTGTAAAAACAAACAGCAATTAATCAGATTAAAATGTCCAGGGGCAATGCCACTATAACATGTATTTTATCTAATTAGCAAAATATTGCTAATATTTAGACATTATATACATTTTTGTACTAAAATTATTTTCAATATTGTGACAAGCACACTTATTAATACTTTTAAAGTAAAAGAAATATTAAAATTAATATTTTAAAGTGAAAAAATATTTTTAATTTATTTATAATTTCTTTATTTATATGTTTATTTAAATGACTTCATTTCTGAGATGTCAAAACACCCTTGATGTATTGGCAGTTAATAGGAACCAATTCCTCTCCTATCAATATGATGATCTTCTGATCATGGAACTTCTATGTTCTGATCAAGCAATATCTGCCACATTAGCTCCTGTCGAAAGACTATTTAGAATTGCTGTCAAAGTGTTCAGACCAGAGATTCAGACTAAATGACATAACATTAAAATAACTAATGATTATCAAATGCAACGCTTAAACTATGCTTACATGAATATTTTACACATGCATTATATATACATGTATAATATTGTTAAAAATATCATGATGAAATGTAATGTGTAATTTAATTAATTACATTAGTAAAGTAATTGTAATTTAATTAATTACATTTCCAAAACTGTGTAATGTGTAATTAGTGTAATTGATCATTTTGCAATGTAATGTGTAATTTAATTAATTACATTCCAATGTAATTGACCCCAAGTCTGCAACCAAGTTTCACTGACATTGTCACGTTAACAGTATTTATTGTTGGTTATTAATACCAAAATAGGTAATTAGATACCTTATATTCAATTTGTACGATACAGTTTGCGTAAAAAATGATTTTCCTTAAGAAAAACTTTATCTTGAAAATCTGAGTGTTAACTCCCGCTTTGGAGTCGTAGAATGTTGCAACAAAAGCAAGTTTATTTTTGAACACGTTCGAAATATCAGAAATTCAATGAACAACGCAGAGATGTGCAGTTGAGTCAATTCTTTTCTGACAAAAATATAGCAACTTGCAAAATGTAAACATTGCTTAGGGAATCCCATGGTACGACTTCTGGCGAGTCATAAAGTGGGCGGGAACATGCAAATTTTAATGACCAGAAAAAAACATTCAACATACAATCTTTCAATGTTTTTGCTTATAGAAAGTGTCATTTAAGTTTCAATCATAATCTTATTTTTATTTTTCAATTAAATTAACGATTTTGCTGTTTTCAGGTTTCAGAGAATCAAAATGCCACATGGAAGTAAAAATATCAATCAATATGTGTCTTTGGCAGTTAGTTAATTTCAACCAGTTGTATTTATATTGCTTACCTTCCAGTAATTTTGCCTGTGTGTCTTTAGACAGTAAATCCCAACCAGGTGTATTTATAACTTGATGTACATGGAGCTTGAGAAAATCTTCGCATTTTGGAACAGGAAGGTGATGAAATTGCAAAAATCCTACAATGGATTTACATTTTTTAAAATGGTATTTACCAAGTGCTTCATACAAACAGGAAATAGGTAATATCTACAAAAATATTGATGTTGTCATTCATGCAGCTGTACAAACAGGTATACACTAAATTACTGTTCTGGATAATGATAATGAAATAAATGATTAAAATATCAAGTTTTCTTATTTTTATTCACTCATACATGTAGTAAAAATTTGTATGTATTTCTTTTTTCTTTTTTATATTGATATCAGTATGGATAAGGTTTATTTCAATTTTACATCACAAATGCTGCTCTCTCTCTTGTTTCCTCATACTGTATCCATAAACTGTGTTAAACTACAACCACAACTAACATCCTTAATCCCTTTTGTCACGAAAAGTTTTTAAGCATTTCTCTGATAAATATAAATCCAGACAATCCCTTCAGATGCATCAAATCTATAAACTGTTAATTTCATTAATCTTATATTATCCCAGTGATTGATTTTGTCGGAAAACCCAACTTACAATGTTCATTGTAAATGGAATGCATTTTTACAAGTAGATCTTTGTATGCAGATTAAAAGAAACCTTTTATGGAGGGCCCTATTGTTCCTGATAAAAGTCAGACACTTATCTCACTACTTGACAGGGGCCTCAGTGGGCGAGTGGTCTAGGTAGTTCATCTATTGTATCACTAGCCTGTCACCACTGAGGTTATGAGTTTGCACCTTGCACGTAGCAGGTGCGTTCTATTCAATCTTAATTGACTAGGATTGTCAGTTTCCTGCTGAAGTTTGATGTTTCTCTCAATGCACTGGAGCTTCCTCCACCAAAAATCTGACCACCACAAAATAGCCAATAGTGCTAAAAGTGGCATTAAACATCAACAATCAATTAATCCATCCGACCCTTCCTGTTTATCCTCCTTATCAAGGAGGCCCATTAAACACCAACAATCAATTAATCCATCCTACCCTTCCCTGTTTATCCTCCTTATAAAGGAGGCCCATTAAACACCAACAATCAATTAATCCATCCTACCCTTCCCTATTTATCCTCATTATCAAGGAGGCCCATTAAACACCAACAATCAATTAATCCATCCTACCCTTCCTGAATATCCTCCTTATCAAGGAGGCCTATTAAACACCAACAATCAATTAATCTGTCCTACCCTTCCTGTTTATCCTCCTTATCAAGGAGGCCCATTAAACACCAACAATCAATTAATCCATCCTACCCTTCCCGTTTATCCTCCTTATCAAGGAGGCCCATTAAACACCAACAATCAATTAATCCATCCTACCCTCCCTGTTTATCCTCCTTATCAAAGAGGCCCATTAAACACCAACAATCAATTAATCCATCATACCCTTCTCTGTTTATCCTCCTTATCAAGGAGGCCATTACACCTGAAAGTCAGACACCAACCTAACCCAATACCCATCCCTCTTTACCCTCCTTGTGAAGGAGAAAATTGCACCTGTTAAAAGTCATGTCCTTACCTGACTCCATACCCCTTCCTCTTCAACCTCTTTGATCTGTATACAGTTTAGTAACAATGAATGATATGCCTCACATGCTTTGTTGATTGGCAGAGATTTTATCACAACCTCAAATATATCTTTAAGCAGGCTGATCTTGTATCCAAGTCCCTATAAAAGATACTTTTTTATTAGACAGTGAGTCATACAATTATTTTAAAGCAGTTGGTCATATTCCCTCCCTATAAAAACATATTAAGAAAAATTAACAGCTGCAACTACCTTTATATTACTGCTTTAATAATCCTACAAACATCGAAAACATAATTCAAATACTAAATTTTTTAATATATTTTCAGAACAAATGTTAATAATATTCTACAACTATAAGACTTATATGCACGAATTTTGCTAGCCTGAATTTATTTTGGCCAATAAGCAAAATGGGTCTTTCTTTAAAACTATAGCAATAAGGCCAAAAATAAACTATAGCAATAAGGCCAAAAATAAACTATATCAATAAGGCCAAAAATAAACTATAGCAATAAGGCCAAAAATAAACTATAGCAATAAGGCCAAAAATAAAATTTATATTATTAGATGTTGCCTACCTACCCAAAAACATTTTATGACACAAAGCCGATCCAATTTTTTGAAAGATTTTTCCTGCTCTAATGTCGTTTTCTTGTCCAAATCATGTTGGTGCCCCCGTCCCCCTCCCCCAAAAATCCCTACCTACCTACCAACCCTACTAGGCATGGGTAGGTAACATCAAACAAAGAATGTTTTAAGGGTGGCCTAACATAGGGAACATATCTGGCAATTTTGGTTTCAATTGCTTTATTATTTTTTTAATAGATTTTAAAAATCAGACAATTTAACTGTGTTTAGCCTAGTTAATTTTTTATATTTACAGAAATGGATAATTTCAAGAAATAATAATCTATTGACACAAAGATATGTCTCCCCTGTGTGATAATTTGACAGTTTTATGCAAAAGTTTTAAGATAAATGACCACTTTTAACATGTACACTTAAATTATACATGGTAACACTTTAAAATGTATACTATGTATAAGTCAAAAGAAAATAGATGAGTGGGTCAGACCCATAATTTCCATAGAAATAAGATATGCAAATTATAATACTGCAAACCAATTATCATTGACACACCAGTTATGGCTCCTTAAAGTGACTCAGCAGAACATATAAGTCCCACATCAAGGACATTGTGAATTCCTGAATAAAGGAGTACTTGTTTCATTCCTTAGTTTTACCACTTACCAGTACCTGGGTAGGTAATTATGGGACCAGTATTATAGTGAAAACAAAATTTACAGTTTTTGCTATTGACAATCAGTTTTCATGATGAATGCTGGATTGGTATTTAATGGCCAGAGGCAAATATTACATTCAAATCAAGACAAGAAGATGTTTATGTGACATGAATATGAATCCTGCTCGGTACTGATGTGACAGGCCGAGTCTGATTTTAACATGCTTGTTCACAAGGGAACAGTCTGCCTACCCAAACACATGATTCTGACTTTGAGCTAACCAGTACTTCTTATTCCTAAATGCCGTGAGTTTAGAGGAGAAGCAGCAAATACTGATTTTTAAGTCTTTGGTTTGATTCTGTTTGGGATTGAACCAAAGACCTCCTGCACTCAAAGCTAGCATACTACCATGAGACCACAGTGGCTGTTCAATCTGTTTTATTAGAATTTTCAAAATTAATAAATTCTGAGTGTATTGTGACTTTTATGCTTATGTACTAACCTTATCTAGTTTATAAAATGCTGAACTTTTTAATACTTGAACAAAATTAAAACTGATAAATTCTATAGCAGAATCATTGAGTTTTGTAATGAGGCACAATAAAGGTTCACACCATCTCAGTCGTTGAACATTTTGGTTTAAGTTTTCACAATTCAGCAGGATTTCAAACACTGTCTCTTCGTTCTATAATCATAGAAAAGTAAATTGAGATAAACAATTTTCATAGAGACTGACATTTATCTTGATTCTATTGTATCTCTCTGTCTCTGTACTGTTTTCTTTGTATCCATGATTTGTAAAAGCAACAATATACTGGTATACTAATCAATAAATTAGTAGGTTACATCCTATGGATATTTTGTAACCATTTCACATGGATATTTTATCAACTGCTGTAGATTGAGTAAACTCAATTAACAGCAGAGAAAAGTGCAATTAATTTTTCGAGGTGGAAAAGCCCTCACACTACATAAATTTTTTCAGGGCGGATTCAGCCATTTTTAAAATGGGAGGTTCCCAACCCAGAATAAAGGGGGTCCAACTATATGTCCCCATTCAAATGCATTGATCGTCAAGAAAAAGGGGTTCCAACCCGAACCCCCTCTGGATCCGCCACTGTATGTTGTGATGTTACACCATTGTCTCAGTTTATGAGAGGGTTGAGCACTCACATGTTTAACCCTACCACATTCTTTAAATGCCCGTCCATCTTCAGGTGCTTGCTGTCTGTCATATTTTTTCCCTTTATTGTTTTAACATAAATCAGGCCATTGTATTTTCTTTGGTATTGTATTACATTTTGTCATGTTGGGCCTTTTATAACTTACTATACAGTATGAGTTTTGCCCATTTTGAAAACTGTTCTATAACCTATAGTTGCTTACATCCATATCATTTGGTCGCTGGAGGATAGTTGTCCTTTGGTAATCATAACACATCTCCCTATTTTTAATAGATGTGTACTAAGTATCAAGTTGATGTGACTGCAATTTCATGGTAAACTACCTTAAACCAAAATATTAACCTGACATGAAGCAAATGGATGGACACTCAGACCAGAAAACATAATGGCCCCCCTCCCTCTTATTGTAGGCAACATAACTTTTTTCTCTCTGATTATTTGTAATAATAGAATGTTCTGTCATTGATAACTGTTCACTCATCCCTATTTGTGGGATTTTATTTTTATTTCAAGGAAAAGTTTATGTGTAAGATAAAATTTTTGTTTTGTAATTTTATCAGTGAAATCAATAACTTCTTCAAAACTATCTGTCAACAGCAAAAACTCTAAAATTATTGCTTACCATTTCATAAACAGCTTTTCATAACAAACATCTAAGACTTCCTGTGGTTGTTTTGCCAGGGATTTTGATCTCCACATCTTCAGTATATTTCTGTTGATCCATTCTACACACCTATCCTTCAGTGGGTCCATACGAAATGCCACAGCTATAGTCAAGGCCTCTGGTAACAGTTCTTCACAACCTGCACACAACTAAGTCACAGAAAAAAAGCATTAACTTGTTTTAAACTTCAAAGTGAAATTTTCCTTTCAGGTTAAGTTGTGTATTTAAAATAAGTATTTTAACATGATAATTGAGATGCTAAATATAACGTGTTGCAACAGATTTTATACATAGAATGCATTTGCAAAACTTTAGAATACCAATTTTACACAAAAGCTGTACAAAAAGTAGTATCCCCTCACAGTCTTCAATTTATTTTAATGACTGTTAATTAAATTGTATCAGGTGACCTTGACCTTTGACTTGATCTTGATATAAGAAAGGTTTATCCGATTTTGTTTTAGAAACTATTTGTAAAGTCTGATAAGGATTGGATACTGGTAGATCCTGTGATGGCTTTCAGGTGAATCCAGAAAAGTACAAGCTTTGTTTGGAATTGACGTCAGATAACAAACACCTACAGCAACAATACATTATTACATCACAATTTTCCTTAAAAAAGTAGGTATGGTAACTGAAGCTAATGAAGGAAAAAAGTTAATGGATATCTGTTCAAGCCAGACAGATAAAAGAACAGAGTTCCAATGTCCCCAGCGTTGCACATATTTTATATTTCCAAGGGCATAACTCTTTAAAAAAGTCGATTGTCCACCATTATAGAACTTGTCTGAGATATTGCTGATATAAACATATAGTATAAGTTTAATAAAAATTTGGCAAGAATTGTACCCTGAGAGCGCTGACAAGGCCATTTTCCATAAATTTAATATTTCAAAGGGCATAACTCTTTAAAAAGTCGATCGTCCACCATTATAGAATTTGTCCGAGATATTGCTGATATTAACCTATAGTATAAGTTTTATAAAATTTGGCAAGAATTGTACCCGTGAGGCGCTAACAAGGCTATTTTTCATAAATTTAATATTTCCAAGGGGCATAACTCTTTTAAAAAAAGTCAATCGGCCACCATTATAAAACTTGTCTGAGATATTGCTGATATTAACCTATAGTATAAGTTTTATAAAAATCTGGCAAGAATTGTACCTGTGAGAGCACTAACGAGGCCATTTTCCATAAATTTAATATTTCCAAGGGGCATAACTCTTTTAAAAAAGTCGATCGGCCACCATTATAGAACTTGTCCGAGATATTGCTGATATTAACCTATAGTATAAATTTTATAAAAATCTGGCAAGAATTGTACCTGTGAGAGTGCCAACAAGGCGGGACAGGCGGACGGAGACACGGATGGATGGACAGATGCCTGAAGTTCCATGTCCCCGCAACATGTTACGCTGGGGACAATAAAGAACAGATCTACAAACCTTATGAAACATATGACAGTAATCTCTCTTCAGATAACTGACTACTACTGCCTTGACACCTTCTAAACCATACATGTCTGCTGTCATTATAAACTCCTCTACAGCACATGACTCCATCAGGTCTACCACTCCACCATACAGGTACAGCAGAAGTTGTTCTACAACACTTGGAGATACTCTATAATACATACACATACAAGTGAAACTCGAAAAACGAATAAATACACAAGAGATACTTTAAAATACATAAACATACAACGGATACTCAAAAATATAAAAATAAACATGTATAGTAACATTTGCTTTTCAATATTTGGAAATTTTCGAATATATATTCAACAAGAATTGTAAGTTACATAAGGCGTGAAAATTAGACATCGCTTGATATCAACTCAATCTTTTTAATTTCAATATAAAGGCTCGTTTATTATTAATATTTGAATCAAGAGTTGATATCAAGCGAAATTCAATTCTGATGAGTTAAAATCTATTTTTCTTATGAGAAACATCCTCTTTGTGTTATATAGAAAAGTCTGTAACTCATTGCTCTAGTCTTTTGCACATTTCAGTATAACGTCATAAGATAAGAGAAGATATTTTTATTAACCGTTCATAGTGCCCAAAATTTAGGCAATACAATCAAATGAATTATTACACAAAGCATAAAGTAAACGATAAGAATGACTGAAGTACATTTACACAAAACATGTAAACACATTTAAACAAAGTAACATATAAACAATGTCCTTGACAAAACATTAAGTAAAATATATTCTGTTCGAGTCAAACTTTAACATCAACCATTTTAAAACTTTTTGTAAGCTTCAGAACATTATGAAACTTGATGATCATGATAGTTGGCTGTTTAACGTCTAGCAGCATATTAAATGCATTTTCAGGACGAGAACATGTTAATGTAATATGAATATTAACCATGCTTTGTAAACACACGGAGTAGGATTTTTAACATGCTATTTCACAAGGTAACAGTCCAAGTATTGGGTGTTATATTATCATTTGTATCTTGTAAATCCATCACAAATCCTGTCTTTCTCAATTGCAGAAAAAATATTATTTTTAAATCTCTTTAAAAATAGCTCACCCTTCAAGATTTATATCTGACTCTGTTTCTCTCCATGACCCTCCAAGCATTGCTGCAAAGTAACTGGATCTTGATGACAAAATACATCTAAAACATACAGCACATCAATCTCCATCATAAACCTTTCCTCATTGCAAAACATAAAGGATATTACAACCACAAATTTGGTCTACCGACACTGGCTTGGTGATAAATCATATATTAAAATGAAAACATAAACTAATTGAGATTTTATTCTCTCTGTGTGAACCATGATAAAATGAAAATGTAACAACACAACTATTACTTCAAGGGTTTTGAATTCTGTAGGTATACATAACCTGGACTATTTTACAGAGTACAAAAAATTATTTGGTTAGCTCAAAATACTGAATCAAATCTTTAATACATTGTATACTATCCATCTTTTTTTTAGAAAAGTAAGGTCTAAAATTGTAAGGTAGCCATCAGCAATCCAAATATAAATTGTTCCTTAAACTACAATTCTTGTGTAAAATATATATACTACTATAATGTTCCTTAAACTACAAGTCTTGTCCATGTGTAAAATATATATACTACTATAATGTTCCTTAAACTACAAGTCTTGTCCATGTGTAAAATATATATACTACTATAATGTTCCTTAAACTACAAGTCTTGTCCATGTGTAAAATATATATACTACTATAATGTTCCTTAAACTACAAGTCTTGTCCATGTGTAAAATATATATACTTCTATAATGTTCCTTAAACTACAAGTCTTGTCCATGTGTAAAATATATATAGTACTATAATGTTCCTTAAACTACAAGTCTTGTCAATGTGTAAAATATATATACTACTATATAAAGTCTCATATTAATATATGTAGCACAAATCAAATGTACAGGAGAACCAATATTTCTTGTTAACTGTATTCTACCATATATATAAATTCTACCACTGCATCAAGTGTGATACGATATTTATCCACTCGAGACAGTTCAATTTTAAAATTTAAAATGCAAGGCTTGCAGAGCGTTTTAAATATTTGAAATTTAACTGTCGAGAGTGGATAAATATCTTATTGCACGAGATTTTGAGGTGGAATCTGTTTCTCTGATGATTTTTAGATGATATACAGACAATATTAATCTTTGTTTTCGAATGATCTGCAAATAAAATGTGTTCTTTCTATGTGACGTCATCAGGCGTGGTCGCCTTTTTTCATGATGTCACAATAGGAAATTCAGAGGAAAGCAAGAAAATTTGACGTTATAATTGAATTTTGACCAATGAAGAACTGAGATCAAACGAACCACACGTTGATTAAAAAAGTAATCAACAGGTCAGGAAAAGGATAAATCAGGTAAGAATTAGAGAAACTGGAATCCAATGTACATGTACATGTATTAGCCCGTGTAAGTGTAGATTTTCAATGTCAGATTAGCAATTATAAGTACGTGAATTAAATTTCTGCATTTACAGTATTCTACTTGGTAAAATTAAGATAAGATAAAAAAGTTATGTATGGTAATTGAAAAGATACAATTCATTATTGCAGAACCTTTTCCTGTAAGAATTATGGGTGATTTCATTGTTCGAGAACTACAATGGAATAAGGTAACACCTTTGGTCTGGTAGCTTTTATTCAGGACATTGTTAAGCATTTACAATATTTTGGTGTATGCTATGGAAGATATCATCTAGAATGCATTAACTACTGAAATGGTAAATTGTAAGTACTGATAAATGTGATTAATCTGATCTACCGGTATACACTTTGATATGCCCTGGATTGTGCATTGAAAACTTACTTATGAACTTTAAAATGGTCCCCAGAAACTATAACTTGACAATCTGTGTGGATCTCCTGAAGGTAGCCCCTCAATAAATCTTCTCCAACTCTGTTACAAGTTTCATAAGGTAGAGTCAAGCCATAGGACAACTTGATCATGTCAGAAAATGATGATTGTGTATCATTTATCTCCCCTGACTTCACGCATCCATTTTCTATTTTGCTATCATTGTGGATACCTTCTAGATTCTTTACATTGTTCAAACTATGAATAGTCAGGTCTTCTTCTGAAGCTTCTCCAAGTGTTGGTTCACCTTGTTCCTTAATTTTGGAAGTGGTTTCTTTTGACAAAGGTTTGAATCTGCAGTGTCTGCATGATTTTCACATCCATTATTTGTGATATTATTCTCACAATTTTCAGATTCTATCGTAAACTGATGCTGGTTATTTATCTTTTCACAACCATTAGATGCTACATTTTGGTGCTGAAACAATAGTGACTTAAGGTAGTCCATTAGAATCTCGTCTTGTTTATCAATAGTTTCATCTAATGGTTCTGTTTCAACAAAATATAATTTCCTACAAAAAATAGAATAATGAAGTAACAAACTTATTTTGCCAAAAATCAGAATGTTTTGATGTACACTCTTGAGTAACAAGAACCAGAAGCGAAAGAAAATCCTTCATAAAAGTTTTTGTTTGAAATAACATACCACCAATCAGTTAAGTCAATGCATTCCTCTCTTTTTCAAAGAAATAAATAGTTTATGTCTTTGAATTTCTTAATTTATAATTGAAAAGTTGCTGTTTAACCAATTTTGGAAAAATGGAATATTGCTGATGACGAAAACGACTGAGAGCCACTATTGTGAACACCTGGGCGACTTTATATCAGGAAAGCAACTTTACACCCCAGTCTACCGCTAGCGTGAGCCCTGATTACATTTGACTTCAAATCTGAACGCTTTAGACATAGATGAACTGTATAACACTTTAAAATGCCTTGAATAATGAGTGTACATTAAAAAAAACTTACTTATGAACTTTGAAATGGTCCCCAGAAACTATAACTTGACAATCTGTGTGGATCAATAATAATTCTTTATTTAAGGATGTTTGCCACTCTTGTTTTATTCTCACAATTTTCAGATGTTTTGTCATATACAACCATTAGATGCTACATTTTGGAATCTTCTAGTGTTAACCCTGTGGTGCCATTAACACTCTTGAATTTTGCATACCACCAATAGTTAAGTCAATGCCCTATTTTTATGTCTTTGAATTTCTTAATTTATAATTGAAAAGTTGCATAATTTTATTAGATATAGTTTAAAAAAGCAACTTTATATTTGAAAATCTTATAACATCCTTATTATTTGTACATTAAAAAACATAGTTTTGGTCCCAGAAACTATAACTTGAAAAAATAATAATTCTTTATTTAAGGATGTTTGCCAATGTTAAATGAATATGAAAAATCTAGAGAAAAGCCATATCATTTCCCAAAGTTAAATGTATGAAATTTTCAATGGCCTAAATCTCATAAGTGAGCTAACGGACCCTTCATTTTTTCTGCTTTTTTAGTTCCTTTATTTATTTACTATCAATTTATAACAGTGTTTTAAAAAGCTTGTTATTTTGAAACAGAGTGGCGAACATTCTTAAAGAGGGTAACACAGTTAGCTATAAAACTAATCTTTTCTGAGGATCTCCTGAAGGTAGCCCCTCAATAATTTTTCTCCAACTCTAGATCTGTTACATGTTTAAAAATTTTAAATTAAGAGAACATTTTTATTGACCTAGTTTAAATGTTGTACCTGACAGATGAATCTAATAACATAATCATAATAATATTATAGTAGTATGTGATATGTCATCTCATAGTATTTCATCAACATATCTAAAGTCTATTTTAAAAGATGAAAAGATTTTGACCCAGACAAGTTGGTTTGCCACAAAACTTTTAAAATTAGAAGTATTTATGAATTGATAAATTATTACTTTTGCTTATCTTAAATTATGACAGCAAAGAATAGAAATGTAAAATTATTTATCAAAATCTTTGTTTTTTAAAGATTGATCTATTTAACATATGTTCTATCTTTAACAATTACATTCATATATCTAAAAATGTTTTGTCGAACAAGAACACGTTTCTTCCAGTCTTATAAAATTTGGAGGAATTCAGTCTGTATCAGAGTCATTCAGATAACAGAACAATAAATATCACTGTATATTAGGAGGGGAGGTGAACACCTTTTTCGAGACGTGGGGATTGGGCCTTTATATTGCAGGAATTCAGGAATTGGCCTTTATTTTCATGGGAATTCGGGATTAACATTCATCCAGACTCGGGAATTAATGATTAATTTTTTCAGGATCCTGGAAAGAATGTTTCTTTTTTTGGGGAATTAAGGATGACACCTCCTCAATTAGAACTGGAGTAATAACAATATGTCATATGTCATCTCACAGTATCTCACCAACATATCAAATATCTTAGGCCAGACTTTTTTTTTTATCTGTTTAACGAGAAAATTTGTAAAAAATTAGGGTCGAGGGACGAAATAAAAAAAATAATAAAAGTGCAAAATTGGTCCAGTCGACACTAAAAATAAAAATAAAACCGTTATAAGTGACCTTTTTTTTTTTTTTTTAGAATTTATTAAAATACAAGAAAAATGAAATGAGAACAGACCAGCATAGTAACCCTTCTATTAATATGAACATAAAAACTATGTTTTGATTCTGTATTTCCACAAATATAGATCCATGGCATAAGGCAAATATATCAACCTGCTGCATATACACTATATATGTATATACCTGTCACCCAGTCAGGAACATCTTAGTGTATGCAGAGACAAATATACACATGTGTATATTAAATTTAATAAAAAAAAATTAATAAAAACTTGAAACTTGATATATGTCTCTGGTGTAATAGTCCCAGATTTGAGCAAATTTAACTTATAAGATAAGATAAGATAAGATAAGTTTTATTTTCCAAATTATGTCCCCAGGGGCACATACACATAACATATATAATTGATACAACATACAGTATTTTACATGACATTCATATAATAAACTTTAACTATACATAATTTCATGCTTGCATTACAGCTGAAGATTGACCAATTAGATAATTAGATTGTGTTTATCTATTTGAATATTGGAGTTGAAGCGGTGGCAAATCCTCAGGTTTTACCATATATAGGTACACAAACTTAAAACTCAATTTATTTTTTGTTGAATCATTAAAATTTAATTTGAGATCATTTTTTCAAATCTCCTTATCATATTAGACATGTGTTTTAAAAATCTTTGTGATATCTTTTACCGTTTGGTTTTAAATTGGAATTAAAAATTGTATTTTCCCATAGAGTTTGAGGTAAAACCCCGAGAATCTCACCTCCTAGAAATTTCAAGTGCCAGGATGTTCGAAAATATGTATTGAAATAAAGTCAAACTACAGTACTCTCAAATCGTACTTTCTTGTTTATTTGACCTGTTGATACTAATTGTAATGCTTTTTGTTATTTAATGTTATTCAGGGTTATATCTGGTCTATATACCAGCTTTGATAAGTGTTTGGTACTAATATAAATTTCCACTTAGTACTATGAACATCAAAATTATTTATTTTGTAAAATATTTCCTTTCTCTATTGTAACTGTACATGTATACCTTACAACAAAATTATTTTCATTTACCTGTGTTTAAAGTTATTGCAAATGGCTGATATTTTTGTTCGAGCATATTGTTTTCTTAAATTGTTTAACATTTCATACCAATATAACATGTTACTTTTATTATTCTTCCCTTAGTTTATTTATTTTGTATTTACATTGTATCATAGGTCAAATTTATTTGTTCAGTGTATGTTCAATGGTGTTAATATGTCCGTTGATTGAGTTAAGCTGTTTCAGTTGATATTTTATAGTGTGTCTTTCTATGTTGTGATGTTACACTATTGTTTCAGAAAAAGGGTGAAGGTTTGGTACCATTAAAGCGTTTAAACCCGCTGCATTTGTTTGCACCTGTCCTAAGTCAGGAATCTGATGTTCAGTAGTTGTCGTTTGTTGATGTGGTTCATAAGTGTTTCTCGTTTCTCATTTTTAGACCGTTGGTTTTCCCGTTTGAATACAGGCTATTATATGTTAAATCAATTTATAAATTGAAACAATGCATATACATGGAATATATATATACATCAAGAAGATCTAACCAAAAGTATGTTAATGGGTGTGGAATGCGTAATTTTTCTTTTTGGATAATTTTTTGTCTATCAGCAGTGCCATTCATGCGTCTGTAGTCATCATCGCAAGGATCCGGATTTCGGTCATAGCAGGTCCATTTCCGATGAAATCCCGACTCTGATCTGTTGTTCTAGAATAAGGTAGCAATACACAGTTAGGAAAAAAACTTAAAATTGACACTCATAATTTTTAAACACCCTCTTTCCCTTCCTTTCTAACAAATAAGGCTTAATATTTGTGTTATGCATGTGTATATTTATGGAAAGAGAATCTTCCATAGATTTGATTTCCAATAGTTATAATGGTGAAATATAATCTCTTTTTGGTGTAACCATGGCAACAATCTGCATTTATTTGGTACAAAATATCGCAAAAAGGGGGGTGAACATGTCACAAAAGTCTCAAAAATTTGGTCCAAAGGAAATTTCAATCAATTAGAGTGATACCTTTCCTGAAACCATAGACCTGTATCTATCAAGAGGTCCAAAAAAAAAATCATATGCATTTCTGCTCATTTTTCCATAAAATTCAATTGAAAAGATCGAGCGACAAATCTTTGTTGAAAAACACTACAATAATTTCTAGATCTAGGGCCGTACGGATAGGGAAATATGGACTGTCAAACAGAAAAATGGCCTATAAAACATGCTAAAAACAATTTAAATGTTCATATAAACCCACTTGGAAGGCTATATTATTCTTCAACTATCTAAAAATCAATTTTATTGTATAAAAACTTTCATATTTAAAAAATTCACCATGGCCATAATGCGAAACTAAACTTCTAACTGTGTATTGCTACCTTAAGGTTAAATATTTTTTTTCAAATTCCACATTAAATGAATTTCTGTGTTCTGCTAACTAAACTGAGCAAATTGGCCTGCTAGTTTTGAAAAATAGGTTCAGAAATAAATATTTTATGAAGATTAGCAGTTGCCACTGAAATGCAACAAAAAAGTGATTTGAAGAAACATGCCATGTTAAAGTGTAAATTCTCCTTTTTTAGTCAAATTTCCAAAACTATACCTTCTGTGCTTGTCTTTTCTTGTTTAAAAACTTAAAAGTAACCTTAACAGTAGACAAATTTTACAAATTAAAGCTATTTTAAAGCTCTAGAATGTCAATTTTGTTGTGTACTAGCATTCCAAAGCCTTGGTTAAAATTTTGCAAATACTGAATTAATTTATAACAGCGGGAACAAATTTAGACTGAATGCATGCTAAATTGTAACTTTATACTTGCTAGAATAATAAATTTGATTTATTCGCATGAAAAAATATCAAGCGTTCCCTATTGATGTTTCTACATAACGCATATTCTTTCTTTTCCAAAGAGTAGCCAATAAAGTATCAATTTATGACCGATCCAAGTCTTTTTGTCAAAATGTCTATATTGGTTGCTAAGGACAATAAACAACAAAACTAACATATATTGTCATGCTAAAAGATGTTTCTCCCTCAGAATTGTATCTATAATCTAAATATCAATAGATTTGTAGTATGATTTGTCTAAAAATAAGCATTTCTGTGCTTTGTCAAAAGCCTTAAGGTTAAACATTTTTTTTTCAAATTCCACATTAAATGAATTTCTGTGTTCTGCTAACTAAACTGAGCAAATTGGCCTGCTAGTTTTGAAAATAGGTTCAGAAATAAATATTTTATGAAGGTTAGCAGTTGCCATTGAAATGCAACAAAAAAGTGATTTGAAGAAACATGCCATGTCAAAGTGTAAATTCTCCTTTTTTAGTCAAATTTCCAAAACTATACCTTCTGTGCTTGTCTTTTCTTGTTTAAACTTAAATTAACCTTAACAGTAGACAAATTTACAAAATTAAAGCTATTTTAAAGCTCTAGAATGTCAATTTTGTTGTGTACTAGCATTCCAAAGCCTTGGTTAAAATTTTGCAAATACTGAATTAATTTATAACAGCGGGAACAAATTTAGACTGAATGCATGCTAAATTGTAACTTTATACTTGCTAAAATAATAAATTTGATTTATTCGCATGAAAAAATATCAAGCGTTCCCTATTGATGTTTCTACATAACGCATATTCTTTCTTTTCCAAAGGGTAGCCAATAAAGTATCAATTTATGACCGATCCAAGTCTTTTTGTCAAAATGTCTATATTGGTTGCTAAGGACAATAAACAACAAAACTAACATATATTGTCATGCTAAAAGATGTTTCTCCCTCAGAATTGTATCTATAATCTAAATATAACTAGATTTGTGGTATGATTTGTCTAAAAATAAGCATTTCTGTGCTTTGTCAAATGCCATAAGGTAGCAATACACAGTTAGGAAAAAAACTTAAAATTGACACTCATAATTTTTAAACACCCTCTTTCCCTTCCTTTCTAACAAATAAGGCTTAATATTTGTGTTATGCATGTGTATATTTATGGAAAGAGAATCTTCCATAGATTTGATTTCCAACAGTTATAATGGTGAAATATAATCTCTTTTTGGTGTAACCATGGCAACAATCTGCATTTATTTGGTACAAAATATTGCAAAAAGGGGGTGAACATGTCACAAAAGTCTCAAAAATTTGGTCCAAAGGAAAATTTCAATCAATTAGAGTGATACCTTTCCTGAAACCATAGACCTGTATCTATCAAGAGGTCCAAAAAAAAAATCATGTGCATTTCTGCTCGTTTTTCCATAAAATTCAATTGAAAAGATCGAGCGACAAATCTTTGTTGAAAAACACTACAATAATTTCTAGATCTAGAGCTGTACGGATAGGAAAATACGGACTGTCAAACAGAAAAATGGCCTATAAAACATGCTAAAAACAATCTAAATGTTCATATAAACCCACTTGGAAGGTTATATTATTCTTCAACTATCTAAAAATCAATTTTATTGTACAAAAACTTTCATATTTAAAAAATTCACCATGGCCATAATGCAAAACTAAACTTCTAACTGTGTATTGCTACCTAATATGCCCAATAATATAAATGTCGGACAAAGTAAAATTTACAAAAATAAACCAGGCCTACCTAACTTCCGGATAGATGCCATATTGGAAAAAACCGGTCATAGTCAGAGAGGTAAGAGGTCAATTTGAAAGTCTGAATTTAGAAAATTGAGCAACCCAATTTTATATTTGATTAGTGTTTATGGTACTCTGAGTTGAAAATTTTGATGTTATCAAATTTTGATAATTGACATTTTTCAGGTTTTTGAGAAATACTGCGATGTTTCTAAAAATGATGCGAAAACACATGTCTGGTAAAACCAAGTCTTGGTTTTATGAATTTTTGACAATTGTTCCTTTTTGGATAAGATATTTCTTAAAACTTAAGGTCCGATAAAAGTTTAATAGGTTTTCGAATGTTTATATGACAACATCATTGCAGATCGGATGCAAATTATGCATTTTGACGCACATGTTATGCCTCTTCATTGTTATTCAAATGAGTGACCATAACCAGTTGTTTGTGTACTTCAACACATGATGTATCATTGAAAATGTGTAAGCATTGTATGATATGAATGGTATGAATATTTCAATATATCTGTTTTAATTACTACATTATATAAAAAAATGACATGATTTTACATGTAAATAATAAACTACATACATCTTGTATCAAGGGTCTGTACATGTATATTTGTCTTTAAATTTTATTTATATAGTAGACTCTACAGTGATATTGTTTAAATACATGTAAATTATATTAACTTATTAATATACTGAAAACAATAAAGTAGAAAAAAGAAACAGAAGACATCTAAAAGGACTTGTTAAACCTTAAAGTCAAACAAAATCTACAACACCATAAGACAAAAAAGACAAATGAATGATGTAAAGACAAACAAATTTTTGAAACACTACATAGCATCATAGTTATAATTATCTGTGGAACCGTAGCTCTTAAGGTCCTTTATATGATATTTTTAATTGTTTGTGGACCATAGTCTGGTGCACTATAATAGTAAAAATATAATACAGTATCTATAATATAATAACCATTTGATTTCTAAATTGTATCTATAATATAATGTAATAGCCATATCCATATCCATGATATCCATATCACATCTATAATTTAATAGCCATATCTATATTATCATGATTATATCTTTAACATAATAGCCATAACTACATGTATATTATATATATATCTACAATTAAATAGCCATATCTATATTTAACATAATAGCTAACTACATGTATATATATATATATCCAATTATAGCCATATCTATATTATACATATCTATATATATAGCCATATCTATATTATATCTAGAATATAATATATCCATATTATATCCATAATATAATAGCCATATTTATATTTATATCTTTGATAGAACCATTTAGATAAACTGTATGAGTTTGATATCTGGAAGAGTAAGCATATATCTTGTTCACCATCATGTAAAATATGTGGAATTAACATTTCTAATTGAAAGTAAAAAGTCTCACTAGGGTATAAACTAGTTGATGAATAGTGTTGGTTTTTATATCTGTATTTGCATTTATAATCATGATTTACCATTGCAAAACAATATCCATCATTCATGAAATTATACCACTCTAGATATGTGTCCTTTAGCTAGCCTACAATATTTATTTTTGCTTTGAATGATCCAGTACTAGTCTTGTTCATATTCATATTATGATGTCTTTATACAGACTATCCAACATCCTAGCTGAAATTTTCACACTACTATAGTGTTCTTTAATTCTTTAAAACATTGCACATGTTGTAGTGTTGTAACAAATTACTTTTCATCAACTTTATGTACAAAAATGAATGAAAGAAGGTAAGATATTAAAGTTTTACTTGTGAGAAAAGTTGCATGTAATATTTCATGGAAAATATTCTTTCTTCTTCCTGTTATTGACTTACAAATGTAACTCTGTCTCAAATGAATTGGAAGTTCAAAGATTTAAGAATACAAACAAGTGCACATGTACATAAACAAACATTAAAATATTATTGTCTATAATTGACATTGCCAAGTTCTCAAAATATTTTTTATAGCCTACAGCTATTGACCAGTCTCAGTGATATTCAGTCATGTATTTGCAGATATTTTTTATATAGGGAATCACTGAAGCATGACTGGAGCTAAAATAAGAGAATAAAACAACCACAAACTTTTTAATAGTTTGCAATCAGGACTACAACAACATTGACCTTCTTGATTTTTGGGTTCCAGACTGACAGGGCTGCCACTTTTTAAGAACACACAATCATTGATTATTTCAATTCAAATTTTTAGGTTGAAATGCTTTTGTAAAATTTACACATTTTATATATGATAATTTGATAAAGCATTGAAAATGTAAGGGTTTTTTAAAACTTTTCTATATCTGCAATAAAATGAGATGTGTTATTGTCATTAGACATTAATATATAATTCACATTTACATTGTACTTTTAAATTGCATATTGTATTTTTTCTTATATTGGATTTATTTTTCACTACATGTATAACATTATAATTTCAGGTTAGAATGGAAAACTGGTGAAGATGAAGGTTATAATTGTGATCTACATATTGATTAATTTGAAGCAGATTTTGTTCTAAAGAGGGAAATAAATAAACAGTGTGTTTTATAAAGATGTTCAATTATTAACACAACAACAAAAATATTCATTGTATGAGAGATAAATGGATATACGTGTAAATAAAGACACTTTATTTTCTTTTTCTATTCACACTTTATAGTAAGGAGCTATAAATAGCTACATTATTTTATACGACCGCAAAAAAATTTTTGGGATCGTATAATGGTATGATGTCTGCGTCGTCGTCCGAAGACACATTGGTTTCCGGACAATAACTTTAGTTTAAGTGAATGGATCTCTATGAAATTTTTTAAGAAGTTTCAATACCACAAAAGGAAGGTTGGGATTGATTTTGGGGATGATGGTCCACACCGTTAAGGAATTAGGGGCCCAAAAGGGGCCAAAAGCAAGCATTTTTCTAGTTTCAGGATAATAACTTGTAAGTATTTCGATTGCTCTGAAATTGTACCACAATGTTTAATACTACAAATAGAAGGATGGGATTCATTTTACAGGTTATGAGGCCAACTGTTTTGGAATTAAGGGCCATAAAGGGGCCAAAAACAAGCATTTTTCTAGTTTCCAGACAATAACTTGTGTGTAGGTGTATGGATCTCTCTGACATTGTACCCCTAGGTTCCATACAACAAAGGGAAGGCTGGGATTGAGTTTGGGGGTAATTTCCCCAAAAATAGGAATTAGTGGCCAAAAAAGGGCCAAAAACAAGCATTTTTCTAGTTTCCAGACAATAACTTGTGTTTAAGTGTATGGATCTCTCTGAAATTGTACTACCAAGGTTCCATATGAAAGGCTGGGATTGATTTTTGGGGTTATTGCTTCAAGCTTTATTACTGTAAGTGCTAAAATCTCCTGTAACCTGTGAGGGTGTAACAGCTTAACATTTAAGAACAAACAGTTGACACACAGAAATGTCACCCTTATAATAAATAAAAATATGTGATATGATAGCCAATCATGAAAAAGACAACTCTCCACCAGAGACCAAATGAATCTACTGAAAAATAACTCATTCATGTCCCTGCATGCAAAAGCTCTTAAAGTCAATAAACCCTGACCATGGGCTGGGCTAAAAATCTCCATGGAAATAAGATTTGCTTCAGTTAATACAACCAGATGCAGATCCAGGATTTTGAAAAGGTCCCCAACCTTAACAAAGTTTGGAGTGGAACCGGCAAAAATCTGGATTAACCCTAAATGAAGCTTCATAAGAGGGGGAGCGGGCACCCTGACTACCAACTTTTATTCAGCCTCTGACAACTGCATCCCAAATATTATCGACATATGACTTATGGTTCCCCTTTAAAATACATTGCAGACTCTGCAGCTGGAAACAACAAATAAGAAAAGAATAAGAAAGATAAGTATGCTTGTTAAAAGGGATGATGTCAGCTTCTTATATTTCTTGTAACATGCTCAAAGAAGCTTCTGTGTGAAATCTGCCTCATAAAGTTAAGGAAACGTGTTTGTCAAGAAAAGGGCACAGTTTTTTAAAGAAAATTCGAGTGTCTGCATCTTTGGTTGAAATACAAAAACTAAACGTTAAACACGCCTATGAGTTTTTAAGATATCCTCTTTCTTGAATGCATGGACGAGGGAGAGAATTTTTGGTATCCAAGTGAATTGGAAACTCTTTATTCCTGTATCCGTATTGTTTAACAAATATTCATGATATTGAAAGGTGTTTCGTCAGCAGCGAACGATAACATTTTATGGAGTAACACCAGCGTCTATATAGATACTTACTTCCATGGTTTGTTAACAACAAATGAATAGAGCTCTGTTCTTGATGTTAGCAAATAAGGATATATATATTTTAAAACTCCCAAAAGGCATAGAATCTAAATCTAGAGGTATTAAAGAAAAATATTTTATAAACGGTGCCTATCTGTTTCTTATGTCAAGCTTCAAATCGTCATAATTTAAAAACGTTACTTTTTTCATCAAAGATCTGCAATCCAGATTTTATAAATATACAAATTATTCAACCAGAAACACATATATATACATGTATATATGTCTCTGATAATGATTCAACCCTTTTCCAGATTTGTTTCAATGATGGAATATTGGATACTTCCTAAAGAAAATGTGGCATCCTTGCCAAATATTTATATTTTCCTGAAAGTTTGTGCATTACAATTAGCCATTCCAGTTGCAGATCCCGAAGTTTTTATTAGAGGGTCTGTTACAGTCATGGATCAGTGATTCCCTATATAATTAACCTATTTGTCCCTATAAAGGGGGCCTAGATCCACCTATGCTGATTCAGTGAACAATGCTGAAGATAAAATAGACAACTTGCATGAACACTATATATGAGAGGTTCTTCCCTAAAAAACATTGGACAGGTTTTAAGGGCAGGATAATAATATGAAATACGAAATTTCGATTATATCCAACCACTGTGTACTCGCATTATTTATATACATTCTGGAATCGTCTACTTGTTAAATTGTCAATATAGTGAATTAAAAAGTACAGAGAATAAATACGGAAAGATGTGAATAATGTGGTAAAAAAAAAGAAGTTTTGACATGATAATATTTTAGCTTGTGCTAGGTATTATCTGAGGCTATAATTTAATGAGACTCTCAGAGCCTTCAATGATTATATTATAATACCACTACACAGAGTCCCTTTTTTAATATCCAACATATGTGGGCGACTTACACCAAATCACATTCTTTAGTCATCGTTTTTTGTGGAGGCGGAGGATCATTTTCAAGTTTTAAGGGCTTTCCAATGCAGTATTATTGATATCTATAGTTAAAAACAAGACATTGATAATTTTGTCATTTAAAAATCTTCAAAAATTGTAAATTTTAATCAAATTAATACTTACACGAGGAAGCAGTGTTACCTGGTACCCAAAATCAAAATTATGTAAAAGCACCAACACTTTTTTTTCCTCAGGTGAAAATTAGTTTAATTAAAAAACCAAATATTTTATGTAAATTTCTTGCTGAATATTAATTCATCCGCGTTCAAGAAAATTTTACGATGACATTTAGAATCAAATATTTAATCCCCCCTCCCCCCCATATTGGTTTTTAGATATCGCCAGGGGACGAAAAGACATTTAATTCAAGAAATGTTAAGAACAAAAAAACAATCTGCCTTTTTATTCTTGGCTTAGATCAAGTAATCTCGATGCTCTGAAACATTTTCAATTAGACTCCTCCCTCCCCCATTTTTATATTTTTATTTTTTTATAATACATGTAGAAAACACTTTAATGGAGTGCATTCGTGTGCTTTGACACACACGAGCACGTGACAATAATTTGTTATCCTATTTTGGGAGTGTAGAAGAAGACCCCAAATAACCGGTCAAGAGTTCATACACTTATCGAAATAAAAACACCAAAAAAACTTTAAGCCAATCGAATTAGCAGGATAATTTATCGGTATGTTCAGACTTTATGTCTATTTATTAAGTAAAATCTAGATATTTCCGAAACAAATCCGCCATTGTCTGATTATCATCTGTAGCGAGTTAGGCTCCCCTCTCTATGATTTCCCCTGAATAAACGATGTTTGATACGCTATTTGGAAAGGAATATGACATTTTTAATGCAATACATGGATAATAAGTTTACTTCAGGCTAATTTCATCAAGTTCTGATGAAGTAATAACTGATTTTGCCGAAAGTTAGAATGATTTGATGTACTCTCGTGTAGTATGAAAAACATGCAACCGGCTTAAAAATCTGTTTTTAAGAAAATATATCGTTTCTGCTTTGAATTTGTTTACTTTTAAATGAAAATTGTTGTTTCATCGACTTGGTAAAAATTAAATATTACCGATTTATACAGATTTTATATTGTTCTGAGGATTTCGTTACAGTCGGCAGGAAAAATAAAAGTAAGAAGCACTACTTTTATTTTTATTCTGAAATCGGGAAAAGTGGAGTCGGCTGATCTCGTTAAACAGATAATAAAAAATGTCTGGCCTTAAATATAAATGTCAAACAATGAAAAGGTTCTTGCCAAGAGAAGTTTATTTGCCACAAATATTAGCACATTTATTTTGAACTTCAAGTCAAAGTTCAAAGGTCATATTTAAGTGATGGTTTTTATCACATGCTTTCATAGTGATACATTCACATGCAAAAAATATCATATTTCTAAGTCAGAAGGTATCTGATGGGGATATGCCAGCAAACCAAAATATCATAAGTCTATTGTCTAAAAGTTGGCCAGGGCATTAATGTTAAAATATATTATTTGACTCTGAGATTAAAAGTCAGTCATAATGAGGTAAAAAATGTGCTGAATATCATTAGAATAGTCAAAAGATAGCAGTTCTGACAAAGACACAACTGCATGAATCTGACCCTGAGGTCAAAGGTTAAATCTTAATGTTGTCACAATGGTATATGACACACTGATTTATGAAGATACAACTACATGCCAATTATTACAAGTCCATGTAATCAGTTCTGCCAAGTACACACCAATGAAAAGACAATGAATGATTCAGTGTAAAATTATAATACTAGAACACACCCGTGACATCGCAGGTCCGTGACTGAATTAAAAAGTTTTTCCAGAACGTTCAACTTAAATGTTATTTTGTGATGTGACCGGGAGCTATATGTTACATATACTATTGGTATCGGTGTCGGACTCGACCCGGAACTTCTTAATATTGGCAATATTAATTACGTGGAAAACAAATGGGCCTGGAGTGGTGTAATTTTTAATCAACACCATTGTACTATATTAGTTATATATAAAGTTGAATTCTTTGATTCATCGTTTTTACGTCATGACGGCTGACAAATTGGACCTCGTTATTTTAGTATTATAGATACTTTTCTTGACAGGGAATATAATAAATTTCCCCTTAGAAAGACACGAGATGAGAAGTCATTTCAAAAAGGTGAATGTAGTTAGAAAGACACCAAATGAGAAGTCATTTCAAAAACGTGAATGTAGTTTGCTAAATTATTAAATTTCACTTGTAAGATTAGAAGATTAAACTGTTAAAACCTTGCCTAAATACAATAAAAAGTCTGTTATTAATTAAATTACCTGACAATAAACAGTACAGTTTTATATGTAACCCAAGATGGCATGACTAGCACATCTAAGTCTTCTCCAATGGAAAGTTCTAGAAATCGGTCAAATACTGCTGGACACCTATAAAATAAAAAAAAAAAAAAGCTATAAATCACTTTATTGCCATTAGCTATCAAATGTAATAATGTCTTGAAATCTCGATTATAGAAGAATATTTTTTTGGGGGAGTAAATATTCATGTTTTTAAAAAATTATTCAAACGTTTTTCTAAGGGATAAATATCATGGGTTTATAATAGGTTATACAATATTGTATGATGTGATAAGCACATCATTGTGGTTTTAACTCTACTGAAAATTCTTAACAATAAAAAATGAAAATAAAATCAAAATCTGAACACAATTTTCTTTCTTTGCAGTATTGTTATTTGACTTGCACTGATTCCGAGATTGTAATTACTTCGAATTCCCATCATGACACCAAAACATTCACTTTGGGAAGCCATGGATCATGTTTATATTTTCAAATTAAAAGGTTCATAAGTCTTCTAAACTTGAAAGTCTTACTTATGATTAGATTTTTTCAATCTCTCTTAAATAGTACACAAAACCATTAAACATGTTGAATTGATGTATTGAGATAAAATAAAACTACGGGGCTCCCACATCTTTCTTTGCAGTCCTAGTACCACAAACTTTAAACTAGAGGCTCCAAGGAACCTGTGTCCCTCACCTGATATTTTTATTTACAATTGATGCATAAATCAATGCAACCATTATACTTTTGCTTTAGTTTCAGAGATATAAGCCAAAAACTGCATTTTACCCTTATGTTCTATTTTTAGCCATGTCTGCCATGTTGGTTGGCAGACAGGGTCATCGGACACATTTTTTAAACTAAATACCCTAATGACGATTGTGACCAAGTTTGGTTAAATGGTTAAGTGTCTCAGTTGTTTCAGAGGAGAAGATTTTGTAAAGATTACAAAATTCACCAAAATTGTTAAAATTGACTTTAAAGGGCAATAACTCCTTAAAGGGTCAACTGACCATTTTGGTCATGTTGACTTATTTGTAGATCTTACTTTGCTGAACATTATTGCTGTTTACAGTTTATCTCTATCTATAATAATATTCAAGATAATAACCAAAAACTGCAAAATTTCCTTAAAATTGCCAATTCAGGGGCAGCAACCCAACAACGGGTTGTCTGATTCGTCTGAAAATTTCAGGACAGATAGATCTTAACCTGATTAACATTTATACAAATGTCAAATTTGCTCTTAATGCTTTAGTTTCAGAGATATAAGCCAAAAACTGCATTTTACCCCTATGTTCTATTTTCAGCCATGTTGGTTGGCAGGCAGGGTCATCGGACACATTTTTTAAACTAGATACCCTAATGATGATTGTGATCAAGTTTGGTTAAATTTGTCTTACTAGTTTCAGAGGAGAAGATTTTTGTAAAAGATAACAAAAATTTACAAAAAATTGTTAAAAATTGATTTAAAGGGCAATAACTCCTTAAGGGGTCAATTGACCATTTTGGTCATGACAACTTTTTTGTAGATCTTACTCTGCTGAACATTATTGCTGTTTACAGTTTATCTCTATCTATAATAATATTCAAGATAATAACCAAAAACGGCAAAAATTTCCTTAAAATTACCAATGCAGGGGCAGCAACCCAACAACGGGTTGTCCGATTCATCTGAAAATTTCAGGGTAGATAGATCTTGACCTGATTAACAATTCTACCCCATGTCAGATTTGCTCTAAATGCTTTGGTTTTAGAGATATAAGCCAAAATCTATATATTACCCCTATGTTCTATTTTTAGCCATGGCGGCCATCTTGGTTGGTTGGACGGGTCACCGGACACAATTTTAAAACTAGATACCCCAATGATGATTGTGGCCAAGTTTAATTAAATCTGGCCCAGTAGTTTCAGAGGAGAAGATTTTTGTAAAAGTTAACGACGACGGACGCCAAGTGATGAGAAAAGCTCACTTGGCCCTTTGGGCCAGGTGAGCTAAAAAAGGAAAAAAAAAAAAAAAAAGTTGCTTTGTACATAACCATAAAAAGGGGATTACTCTTGTAAGTTAAAAATAAGTTTCTGGTACCAATTTCAAGCATCACATTTTAGTATAACTTAAGACCAATTTCAGTGGTAAGATTTTTTGTGAAAAGAGCACAAGGCATTTATTTTTTGAATTCAGGGGCTTAATAAAAATAGAAGAAGAATGTGTCCGTGGGACACAAATGCCCCCGCTTGAATTTCATCAATTTTCTATTTATAAACGGACATAGCTCGAAAACAGTAAAAGTGATGCCACCCAAATTCAGACTTGATCTGTGTTTGGTGGTAATAAGCATTGTGTATAAGTTTCATAAGATTTGGTTGAGGCAAACTAAAGTAAGAGTGTGGATTGTGGAAAGGACAAATTTTTCAATTTATAAAGGGACACTACTGGAGAACAGTGAAAGTGATGCCACCGAAATAAGAACTTGATCTGTGTTTGGTGGTAATAAGCATTGTTTATAAGTTTCATAACACTTGGTTGTAGCAAATTAAAGTTAGAGTGTGGATACTACAAATTTGCCAATTTTTCCATTTATAAAGGGACATAACTCGAGAACGGCAAAAGTGACACCACCCATATTCACACTAGTACTTGATCTGTGTTTGGTGGTAATAAACATTGTGTATAAGTTTCATAACATTTAGTTGAAGGAAACTAAAGTTAGAGAACGGAAACTAATTTTGGGACGTACAGATGGACAAGGGTAAAACTTAATGCCCCCTCCGCCGTGACAAGGTCTAACTAGAGGCTCTCAAGAGCCTGTGTCGCTCACCTGTATTTACTGATGCTTTGGAAATCATGTAAAATAAGGTTAAAATCATAATTAATAGTATTATATTAGATATTATAATGATATCTAAGATAATAACAAAAAACTCAGGGGCAGCAACCCAACAACGGGTTGTCGGATTCTTCTGAAAATTTCAGGGCAGATAAATCTAAATCTGATGAACATTTTTGCCACCTGTCAGATTTGCTCTAAATGCTTTAGTTTCAGAGATATAAACCAAAAACTGCATTTTACCCCTATGTTCTATTTTTAACCAAGTTGGCCATGATGGTTGGAAGGCGGGGTCATCGGACAAATTTTTTAAACTAGATACCCTAATAATGATTATGGCCAAGTATGGTTAAATTTGTCTCAGCAGTTTCAGAGAAGAAGATTTTTACCAAAAATTGTTAAAAATTGACTATTAAGGGCAATAACTCCTAAAGGGGTCGACTGACAATTTTGGTCATGACAACTTATTGTAGATCTTACTTTGCTGAACATTTTTGCTGTTTACAGTTTATCTCTATCTATAATAATATTCAAGATATTAACCAAAAACTGCAAAATTTCCTTAAAATTACCAATTAAGGGGCAGCAACCCAACAACAGGTTGTCAGATTTGTCTGAAAATTTCAGGGCAGATAGATATTGACCTGATAATCAGTTTTACCTTGTGTCAGATTTACTCTAAATGCTTTGGTTTCAGTGTAACACAATGTGTTTCATAACAATAATTATCAAGGTGTAATCAAATATAGCATAACTGAAACAACTACATTTACCCTTTAGACACTTAATAACATTGTGTACGAATATTATAGACATATAGCCTGCAGCCAGTAGATGACAATGTCCACTGTTTAATAACATGTGTCCTTCAGAGGTTAATTGCATTGTTTGACAATTAACCCCAGACTAGTATTATTCAACATCAAGACTACTACGTAACCGGCCGACAGCTATGGGCCATTGTTTATGGCTCACTGGACTATATAAGATCCAGCTTTTGACTCGAACGGAGCGATAGATTCGTACAGATAGATTCAGATAGGAGATTCCGCCAAGGTCTCCCCCCCTCGTGGGTAGGCTGGAACTCATGCACCTAATATCCGAATGTACTCCATCAGGACTGAACAGTTATACTACTATACGATCACGTGTCCGTGTGAGATAATGAACATTCGAACAATTCAACTTTAAAGACAGTTTGTGAACATTCGAACATTTGAACTTTAGAATCTTTCTTGACTTTGTAATTACATAATAAAATTATTTAATCAACCACTGACTTCATTACATAAGTCAAATTGATACCGTGTGACCAGGATCGACTTGGATTGGCTAAAACAACGCAAAGGAATATAAAACGTAAGAACTAAGTTAATTTCATTTTTTCTTTATGGACAATCAAGATATTTCTATGTCAGTACAAAAATTAGAAATGGCTTTTCAAGGGATGGCACATATTTTTAGTAAATTTTTTTTTATTTTAAAGGGAGTAAGGCTGTATTTTTAAAAGGCTTAAAATCAGAAGTTGTTCACGAGATGTGGTTGGCTTGATTTTTGTTATTAGGTATTTTAGGTATTATAGGTCGATTTAAAAATTATGAATACACATTTTTTTTCATCAGAATTAAAGGTTATTTTTTGTGTAATTTTTTATTTGCTGTTATTCAATAGATAGGATAAATCATATATATGATTCATAAAAAAGTAAAACTTTTTTTTTTTTAAGTTTGAAGCTAGTTTTTCGTTTAAAGTAAATATGTAAGAAAAAAAACTAAAATGTCTGATAGCATTTTTTTCCCGTATTTAATGGTGGTTTTTGGTCATATTATGGGTTGTTTTTTGAAGATACATTCAATTATTCTAGAAAATATATGTCTTATGTAAAATTAGTAGAACACCGGTATATATGAAGGTTGAATTAGAACCTTTGGTAGATGAAGTTAAGGGTACATTGAGGATACATTGTTTGCGTGTTATTGCCATTGATGATTATGGGTTTACGCAGTTGGGTAGTGTTTACGCATTATTTGTTTAGAGAAACAAATAGTCTATAATTTTAGATTCCAACCCTTCTTCGGATGATTAACATAAGTGATGTTAGTAATTAAATGGTGCAAGTTGTTTTAATTATGGTGTTAGATTACGCCTTATTTGCATAATGTTAATAGATAAAAAGATGTATCTTCAGAAAATAGCACACAACAGATAAGAATTGATATGTTTTTCCCTAAGGGATTTACAGTATTGTTATGGTAGATTGTTATTTGTAAACAAAATGAGAGATATATGAACATCATGACTAATGACAAAAATTAATTGAAATAAATAATGGATATTAAAGAAAACTAGCATTCAAGTATAGAATTTAAAATTTATTATCAGAACTTAAAATAAGAAACGAAAATAATTAATTTAGGAATAAAAAAATGAGTTTTAACAATATGTTTTGTTCACACAAACGCATAGAAAAAACTTTAAATTGTTTTAGTTTTTAAGAAAGTTAAGTTTTAAAAGAGTTTATAAAATAGGACCGAACTAATTAGACTGTCCAGTGCGGAATAGTTTTAAATAACATTTTAGTAATTGAATTGTTTTAATGTATTCTAATATTTTGCACATATCATTTTAGACTTTGTCGTAAATTTAGACATAAGTTTTTTTCACAGATTAAGTGTCATACTATTGGACAAAGGACAAAATTTGATTTAGTCTTTTCATTTAAATATTTATATCATGGTTGGGTCTAAACAGACTGCTAATAAAAAAAAGTTTAAGGAGCGAAATATTCCTTCTTGATTTCCATATAGTCAGAACGCTATTTTACAGGCTAAAAAATCTCAACATATACATTTAGTCATATTGAAATGTATAACAAAGAATAGGCAGTTAGTTGCTGAAGTTTTAAAAAGCAAATTAAAAAAATATATATATATATATAAAAAAAGGAAATATAATGATGAGGAAACTATATACTAATTTTGGAAACTATATACTAATTTTGGAAAAATGTAATAGATTAAGGAGAAAGACATTTTTTTTTTTGCAACAAGGTGTTGTAGTCAAATATGAAATATAGAGTCAGTAACTTAGTTTGTGCTAGACGTAGTTAAAATTTTATCAATGGAATCTTACATGAATGATTTTTTAAGAGTAATGAGAATAAATCTGTGGTGTATTTTTAGCGTTAAGATTAAATAATGAGACACTAAGGTTAAAGAAGTAAAAGTATTACAATTGGTAACAAAGTAACACATACAAATATATATATAGTATTTATTTTTATAGGTATCATGTAGGTGTAGGGTTATATAAAATGATCGAATTGAACTTAATTGATTGTAAATTTATAATGATTTTCTTACGTCTTGTGTAAATACACATATTTTTGTTTTTATTATGTAGGATTCTCAAACTTGTAGAAGTTGTATACGACAGTTTCCCCTTTTTATTTTTTTTTGTTTTAAACAGATAATTCGATAAAAAAAAAAGAACGTATTGATTTATATATAGAAATTGTTTTACAAAATGTTGCTAGGCTTGAATAACCCAGCGAACTAAAGGCGAGTGAACAAACTATCAATAATCTGATTGATAAATAAAAAAAAGAAATAAGGGGAAGTTAACAAGTTTAAGTTTTTCCAAATTGAGATAAGTTTATCAGTGGGGTTTAGGTGCGATATTCATTGGAATAACTATATTTTTGTACTGTAAGTTTTTTAGAAACAAGTCTTGGTTAGCCAAAAAGAAAGGTGTAAGTTCAGGTTCTAATGCCACGAACGATGGGTACCAAATGGTGTCAACGCAAATGGTTGGGACAGAAGTACCTGATTCCAGAGAGAAGATTCCCTCTGCACCATTATTCAAAGACGATGCAAAACCGAAGACCGATGCGACCAGTCTCTTGAGAAAGATGTACCCAGAGCTAGATACGTCAACTACTTCGTAAAAGGACTAGATTGTAAACCTTACAACATAGATGACCGAATTCACTAGCTGATGACGAACCGTGTAAATAATTTTAAAGTGACCCTATGAACCGTGTAAATAGAATTGTATGAAGACTTATGCTCCTACCCAGTATTGAGGAACAACATACTATGATGGTGACGGAAATAAAATATGAACTATGTATACCGAAATATTGAACTTATGATTCGAATGAACTATGTGTAAATATATTTACAGCTATTGGACTTAATGAATTTAATGAACTTTATATATCGATATTGGACTTGCAGAACTTTATAAACTTTAGATGTGTGGTGATGGTTACCGAAACCTAACAAAGAACTATTTATAATAACCTACAGGAAGAAAAACTATCGTATTTTACCGAACTTTCGTTCTATTTGGATGAAAGGCATTTGTAACACAATGTGTTTCATAACAATAATTATCAAGGTGTAATCAAATATAGCATAACTGAAACAACTACATTTACCCTTTAGACACTTAATAACAATGTGTACGAATATTATAGACATATAGCCTGCAGCCAGTAGATGACAATGTCCACTGTTTAATAACATGTGTCCTTCAGAGGTTAATTGCATTGTTTGACAATTAACCCCAGACTAGTATTATTCAACATCAAGACTACTACGTAACCGGCCGACAGCTATGGGCCATTGTTTATGGCCCACTGGACTATATAAGATCCCTCAATGGACTTCAAGGACACAATTCGACTACACCAGAATTCGTCAGATCTCGGCCAGTGTCACAGTGAAAAACATTATTTGAACTATTTGAACTATCTTTGAAAACTTGTAAATTAAGTAATAAATTCTAATTTGCCAAGTTTTGTCTTAGACTTCATTACATCAGAGATATAAGCCAAAATCTACATTTTACCCCTATGTTCTATTTTAAGCCATGGCGGCCATCTTGATTGGTTGGCGGGGTCATTGGACACATTTTTTAAACTAGATACTCTAATGATGATTGTGGCCAAGTTTGGTTAAATTTGGCCCAGTGGTTTCAGAGGAGAAGATTTTTGTAAAAAGCTAACGACGACGACGGATGATGGACGCCAAGTGATGAGAAAAGCTCACTTGGCCTTTTGGGCCAGGTGAGATAAAAATTGGAATTTTTGGGGTTCAATTCCAAAATAGTAAAGGTAAGAAGAAACAACTAATAAAACATGTTAAATCAAATGGATGATATTATGCTCAGGAAGTAATTAGTTCTTGCATCATCCAGCTTGTTACTGTATGTCATTAGGGATGGTAAATAGAAATCAACAATGCAGAAAACAAAAATATATTAAAGACTTTTACCTGATGTGAAACAAATACTATTCAAAAGTAAAGCAAGTTTTGAATTCACATGGGTCCAAGACAGTTTCTTACCTTGACTTCAAAATAAACTTATGAACTTTAATCTCTTTTCCTTCTGCTCTTATCAACAGGTCAGAGTGTTCTTCATTGTGTAATAGACTGAAAAAAAATCATGTACAACATGTTTAACTTCCACTCTTGTAGATGTACAGGATGAAATAAAAGGAGATATGGGGTATATGTCAATGAGACTGCAACACAACAAAAAAAAAAAACAAAACCAAAGGACATCTAAGAGGTCAACATAAAGTCTTCAACAGAACACAGATGTCTATAAAATATATCAAGCTCAAAATCATACTAAAATTTATAAAAGGTGTGAACAAATTTTACAGAAACAATCAAAGATCTTCCATGACACCATTTACAATTCTCCAAAGGACAAAATAAAATCCAAAACAATATTTGATTCTAGAGGTGTCTACCAGAAATTTCTGAAGAGTATTTCTGTCTTACCTTCCTAAATCTTTTTGCAGTTGTTTGATAACACTCTGTTTCAAATTGTCTTTCTCATATTGACAGCGTTCTAAAAATGATTTTGTTTTAGAAGATGATATTTTTTCTTTAGGACGAGCCATACTTCGAATTCTGTTTTTTCTTTCTAGCAATCTACAAGTACATGTATAAAAGATATAAACTATAAGTACTAGGTGTGTGGTATAAGAGATATATACTGTATGTAATAGGTGTGTGGTATAAAAGAGGCAAAAGATACCAAAGGGACATTCAAACTCTTAAGTTAAAAATAAACTGACAAACCCATGGCTAAAAAAGAAAAAGACATACAGACAAACAGTGCCCAAAACACAACATAGACAACTAAAGACTGAGGAACACGAACGCCATCAAAAACTGGAGGTGATATCAGGTGCTCCAGAAGGGTAAGCAGATCCTGCTCCACATATGGCACCCGTATTTAAGAGATATATTCTGTATGTAATAGGTGTGTGGTATAAGAGATATATTCTGTATGTAATAGGTGTGTGGTGTAAGAGATATATTCTGTATGTAATAGGTGTGTGGTAAAAGAGATATATTCAATATGTAATAGGTGTGTGGTATAAGAGATATTTTCTGTATATAATAGGTGTGTGGTAAAAGAGATATATTCTTTATGTAGTAGGTGCATGGTATAAGAGATATATTTTGTATGTGATAGATGTGCGGGTTAAGAGATATATTCTGTATGTAAAATGTGTGTGGTATAAGACATATATTCTATATGTAATAGGTGTGTGGTATAAGAGATATGTTCTGGATGTAATAGGTGTGTGGTATATATTCCATATGTAATAGGTGTGTGGTATATATTCTATATGTAATAGGTGTGTGGTATATATTCTATATGCAATAGGTATGTGGTATATATTCTATATGTAATAGGTGTGGTATACAACATATATTCTGTATGTAATAGGTGTGTGTATATATTCTATATGTAATATGTGTGGTATATATTCTATATGTAATAGGTGTGTAGTATATATTCTATATGTAATAGGTGTGTGGTATATATTCTATATGTAATAGCTAGGTGTGTGGTATATATTCATGATATGTAATAGGTATGTGGTATATATTCTATATGTAATAGGTGTGTGGTATATGACATATATTCTGTATCATGAATGTAATAGGTGTGTGATATATATTCTGTATGTAATAGGTGTGTGGTATATATTCTATATGTAATAGGTGTGTGGTATATATTCTATATGTAATAGGTATGTGGTATATATTCTATATGTAATAGGTGTGTGGTATACGACTCATATTCTGTATCATGTATGTAATAGGTGTGTGGTATATATTCTATATGTAATAGGTGTGTGGTATATATTCTATATGTAATAGGTGTGTGGTATATATTCTATATGTAATAGCTAGGTGTGTGTATATATTCTATATGTAATAGGTATGTGGTATATATTCTATATGTAATAGGTGTGTGGTATATATTCTATATATATTTCGTATCATGTATGTAATAGGTGTGTGGTATATATTCTATATTTAATAGGTGTGTGGTATATATTCTATATGTTATAGGTGTGTGGTATATATTCTATATGTAATAGGTATGTGGTATATATTCTATATGTAATAGGTGTGTGGTATATACTCATATTCTGTATCATGTATGTAATAGGTGTGTGGTATACGACTCATATTCTGTATCATGTATGTAATAGGTGTGTGGTATATATTCTATATGTTATAGGTGTGGGTATATATTCTATATGTAATAGGTGTGTGGTATATATTCTATATGTTATAGGTGTGTGGTATATATTCTATATGTAATAGGTGTGTGGTATATATTCTATGTATAATAGGTGTGAGGTATAAGACTCATATTCTGTATCATGTATATGTAATAGGTGTGTGGTATATATTCTATATGTAATAGGTGTGTGGTATATGTTCTGTATGTAATAGGTGTATGGTACATATTCTATATGTAATAGGTGTGTGGTATGTATTCTATATGTAATAGGTGTGTGGTATGTATTCTATATGTAATAGGTGTGTGGTATATATTCTATATGTAATAGGTGTGTGGTAAATGTTCTGTATGTAATAGGTGTATGGTACATATTCTATATGTAATAGGTGTGTGTATGTATTCTATATGTAATAGGTGTGTGGTATATATTCTATATGTAATAGGTGTGTGGTATATATTCTATATGTAATAGGTGTGTGGTATATATTCTGTATGTTATAGAAACATGGTATATATTCTATATGTAATAGGTGTGTTATATAAGCATTAATTTACTTCCTTAGAGTTTAAAACTTAACATATTAATTTTTGTTTCAGAACTTTTAAATATTAAGTTGTAATATAATCAAATAATAGTATAAATTCACCCAAACATGTATTACTTATTACAAGAGTTTTTACGCATCAAATAAGTTTTCTTTTCCATTTAAAATTTGCTTATGTTTAACACATAGTAATCAATCAATAGACAAAAAATCATCTTTAGAAAATATTTGGAAGGTAATTTTACACAAATTTTATGACAGCCATGTCACTATTCAAAATTTGCCCAAATTATCATTTGCTTAAAACGAAAAAATTTTGTAAGGGGTTCAGTGGAACCCTGTGTCTCGCCTGCGATTGCTGCTGTCAGTGTAAAAGTGTAATGTTGACTTAAAAAAATGAGTCCATTTATCAGTAAAATTCAATCTTTTTCTTAAGATGGTTTTTCTTAGTCTTGAATATTAGCTTCTGTCCAAGTTTTATACAATCCATGAAGGTTTACAAATTTATCATGTCAAAAAAATTTAATCCCAGACTGTCTGTAAATGTTAACTGAAAAAACGAAATCCATCTATCAGAAAAACACTAAAAATTATCTATCAGAAAAATACAAAAAATGAAAAAAAATATATTTCAAAGGTTTGCTTCAGACATTATCTCTTAATCATTTAAAAGCTTCTGCCAAAGTTTCATAAAACTCTATGAAGGTTTGACAAAGTAATTGATGTGTTACAAACTTTAACGCCAGACTGTATCTACTTGTTAACTGTTAAAAAACTAAGTCCATTTACCAGTAAAATACGGAAAAATAAAAATAAATATTTCCAAAATTTTGCTCTGGATATTGTATTTTGGTCATCAACAAGTTTCTGTCCAAATTTCATAAATTTTCATTAAGGTTTGACAAAGTTATTGTTGACGAAAATAATTAACCATGGACTGAGCCAGAGTGTTAACTATAAAAAAAACTAAATCCATTTATCAGTAAAATACAGAAAAATGAAAATAAATATTTTCAAAATTTTGCTCTGGATACTGTCTTTTGGTCATAAACAAGCTTCTGTCCAAGTTTCATAAAATTCCATGCAGGTTTGACAAAGTTATTGATGTTTAAAAAACTTTAACCACAGACTGAACCTAAATTTTGATGCTGCAGGATAGTGCATTGATCGCACAAAACTTATAAAATGTTATCCTTTACATGACAATTATATTTTTCTCATTTTTCTTGAATGGTATTTCATTCTCTCTGCTCTCCCCATGCCTAGCTAGTTCATATCGTATGAAAAAATTCTAGGAAAATAATAATATAATGACCCTAACTCAGAAAATTGGCGACTCTCAAGATAAAAGTACCTGTATACAGTTTACATCTGTTTTGATTAAAACTTTATACAATTCTAATCAATGTGTGAATGAATGATATAATATATGAAAAAATGACATGAATTATAAAAAAAATATCATTTAATTCTTGCTGGTCCATCGATGACTCAATTACAACCAGAAATTGCATAAACTTTAACTTTTGTGTGGAATCTAGGATCGCTTCGTCTTGCTTTGGCGAAATAAATTTTCGCAGGCTGGACAAAAATGGGAAATGCAATAAATTATATTTTTTAAGTGGATTTATTTATTGGATGAGACATTTCAACAGAGGTAGAAATGTGTCAAAATGCTGAAACCTTAACTGTTAAATGTCAGTTTAGGGCAGGCACAAAATGCATATAACTTGTATAAATCTAGGTGCTACCAGGCTTTAAAACTTTTCTTGTTTTGTCTGTAACAGTTCTCAGAGTAAATTTCATGGTGTATGATGCTGGACAATAATTTAGTTCATCAGAGTTTAGTTTCAATGTTACTTGGAGACATGGAGATAGTGTTTTTTATAGGATATTTTTTTTTACTATCAATGATGGTTCAGGATTGAAATATATTATATATATAATGAATCCAAATTGGTTAACTCTTATTTTCGCAACAATTGCACTAGAGCATGTACATTGTAGTACATTACCCTGTTCCTGTAGACAGACTACGCCATGTTGTAAAACATAGTTACCTGCCAAGTTGTATTTATTATTACCAAAAAGTATGATGGCAATGTTATGAGCACAAGTATTTTTAATTCATTCTGTTTGTATATTAGGTATATGATAGGTATAAAATGAGTTTTAATAGCAGCAGTGCCTATTCATCATACAATTTCATAGCAAACAAAAAGATTTCTATTGGGAAACTCACTTGATCAATCAAACAGATTTTTGTATCACAAAGATAAATAATAAGCCAACATGATATTGTCCCCATTTTAAAGTATAAATTTTTATACTTTTGATTAAAAAAATATTTAATACAGAAAAAAATGTTACTTGGAGATGGTGTTTTTTTTTTATTACATTAAAAATTACATCATAAAATTCCTAGCAATAGGACCAACATAGGGTACATTTCCATATCTGAATTACATTTTCAGCAGAAATTAAACTGGGAATTCATTTTTTTTTTGTATTTTGGAAAAACAAGTTATTTATTGTTCAGCCCAAAGTCATGAAGCCGATGATGTAGGATATCATCAAAGTTACTGATTGTATTTCACTATGATGTTTGTATATGATAATGATTTCTTGTAATGTCATAAGTTGTGAAATATGTAACTTAAGATTCAATACAATTTTACCACTGTATGCATCACCACCAGTCATACATTGTCATAGGTACCCCTGAAGTGGTGGAAAAAACCCAAATGTGTAGTCAGGTAAGGTCAAATTCTTCTTATTTTACCATATTCTACGTTTTGCTGACAAGTAAAGTTTTGTGATACTGATACATCTACCTAATAATGGAGCTACTATTTAGGGCTGATTATGATCCTTTATTGGCTTTCTCTCTCTTAAAGGATTTGTAAAGTAACCTTCTTACTACACAAATCCTTGCTCTCTTCAAATCGTCAGAATCAGACTGGTGTTACCTGTTCAAAGAACATGTGACAAGTTTAAACTTGTTAACACATTTATCCTTCAACTATTCATTTGACTTTTTTGTAGCACAAATTTATATCATATTTTAGCTTTGACAACACTGTAAAATAACTAGTTTTCACTGAGAAATTCGTGTATACAAACTGGAAAAATTGTATGGCAAATAGATTTTTGCTGTAAGGGGAATAGAATAGATACTTTTTGCTATCATTGTGTCTTTGCTTCGGGGGTACCTAGTATCTAGTGGTGATGCTACACAGTGTTTACTGTAGTTTTAATTTGGCAAATATCAGTACTTCAATTGTTAATTATACAAACTTCGTCCACTTTCATAGGTAACACCTGCCTCATATTGTAACGTTTATGGGTCATCGTAAATTCCCCTTTTTCTATTTTTATATATTATATATAACTATAGTTGTCCGGTCACTTTTTCACGGGGATCGTTTTTCTCGTGCTGGAGACTCAATGTCCAGACTTGGATATTTAAACCTCGTCTGGACAATATTTCTTTAGATTGGGGAAAACTTTCGTACTGGTAAGTTGTACTTTAAATTTCATTTTATTCGTATTTCAATGTTTGACTTAAATATTTACTACTTTACATTTGATATATTTCTTTTCGATTTTAGAGTCAAACATTTCTAAATTTTAATTTACGTTTCCGTTCCAAAATGAATAAAAGGAATTGTACACTAGCTAGAAATTTTATGATTTCGGGTTTATAATGAGATGGGGTTCATTTTGATAGCGATATTTAGTAAGATGGTTAATCCGAGGGTTATTTTAGAGTAACGGTCGTCAATCTTCGGAATTGTTCGTGCCTTACTCTGAAATAGAGTTTTGTATTATCGCATGTTTTATTTTTGGGTCTTGAACTGGTCAATGATATTGAAAAACGTTTTCAGACATTGCTCTGGTTGGACCGAAAATTAAACGGGTATAGATAAATGCAATGTTTTTTTCACTGGATCGATTGTTGTTTCCTAGTCATGCAATGATGAGGTTCATGATCTAGTCTAACAGAGTCGGTGGGAACCAGTGGGTATATTTGTTTTGTCTCGGAAGGTTGACGTCACAACTTGATTGATTTAATAATCTAATAGTTAAAAGACGACTAGTGTACAGCTCTCAATATTTTAAGTAAACGGACACCTATCATATTATTTAATTCAATTAGATAGCACTAAGGCCTAAGGCCAAACGCTTTATTGAATTGGTTAACTTGTTATGGGTAATTTTCACCGCATCGTTTTGTCCAAAAAGGGGTAGTTCGAAAATGTATGGAAATTCTAAAGAGTTTAAATTTTCACATGGAGATACCGCGATATTTATGGATTTATATTATCTTTGTCTATTAAATATGAAACTGTTTAATGAGTCTTGGTTATTTGTTACATAAGCAAATACATTGCTTGGCAAAATCGTCATCTCTGCTCGATCCTTTCTAGGTTTCTTATACCTGTCATTTATTGAATTTATTGTTTCTCTGTATTGTCAGTATGCTGTCCGAAGTCCATTGAGCGAAAGCACAGGCCGAACCCTCTCTACCAGTAACGTAAACGGCTGAGCTAGCGGGGTATAATGTCATGAGACAAATTATGAAAGGAAAATCAGTTTACACACGAAAACCCGTTTACGTTGCAATATTATGAACACCTTTACTACTTACCTAAAATAAAATCGTTTGAGGCTTCACAAAATCGTAAGAAGCAAAATAATTTATGTGGAATTTATTTCCACTGGAGGCTGCCATATTTAAATTATAACAGGTAAAGTTAAACTCGGTAAAAAATTCCGGACTACAACCATATTCAACTTGAAATTATATTATCTTTACACATCAGCAAAAGGTTAGGGAACACTCATTCATTTACCAGCTGGGGGTTGGGTTGGGTAGGGGGGAATGGTAAATTTTTCACCCAAACCATGATGATAAAATGAACCCCCAGATTGGTAAAATCTAAGAAATCACACCCCCTTTCATAAAGAAGCCATTTGAAAATTTTGACCCCCCCTATTTCTTAACCTAGGAAAACATCTATACAAATGACATTTATTTTACATAGATAGCATTTATACATGTAATAAAATTGTTTGTCAATTTCAAAAACTTTTTCAAAGGAACCACAATCAGTCCGCACCAATCTCAACTCACTATGACTACATCATTCTCTCTTTGGCAGCTTTCTCTTCACTTCAACGACCACTCATTTCTTCCACAATGGCTCCCTGATCGGTATTCTCTACCCAACTTTTATGCTGTTTTTCATATAATTCCCAATATCATTCTGCCACAGGATTATCCAACTATTCAAAAACCAAAATCGTCCTGAACATGCATGAAATATTTGCCACTGGACGTTATACAACCAACAATCAATCAATCAAAAATCAAACATTTTGCTGTATGATCAAAAACATTCTTCTGGAATAAAACAAATAGAGCTTTTGCCATTTTTTTGTACTTTAAAGAAATTTTAACCTATTGTTCAACATCAATATTGTAAGTACTAAAAGGACTCTTTTCTTTGCTAAAGTCATACAATTCATTATATTCATGAGGGGAAAACAAAAGGTCTTGATTTTCAATGGAAGGACACAGCTTTTTGTTCAAATTATTGCTGGTAAATAATGACTGTTCCCTTATGGAAGTTTTAAAATCTTATGTCTCGTTATTAAAAAGCGAAAACTTAAGAAGGGACAGCCGAACACACGTATTAAAGAGCTAAAGGCTAAACTAGATCTGATGTCATGTGGTTTTGATTTAAGGTAGCTGGGGTGTATAAATGTTCGACGATAGATTTTTTTAAAACTTATGTGAAAGGACGTGAAAGACTTCTGGGTCAATGTACTCTAAAATTTCAATATAAAAACTGGTGGTCATGGACCTAGTTTTTTCGTTAAAATACATTGAAATTAACGAAATCACAGTTATTTTATACGGATTATTAAGGAGAAATTTAATTTTTCTTTATTGAGAAGTCATCAAACGATAGAATTGTGTTAAAATTCAATGAGAGAATTCCTTTTCATAAATACATCCGAGATATCAAATAAAAATAGGGTGTCACAGGCCTTATTCTATTGAAAAATTCAATATAATTATCTGCCCTTGATTTTAAAAGGATTTTTTCTAAAAAATTTAAATACACTTAATGGCACTTAATTTTTTGATAGTGTAATCTAAATATTTCAAGTTTTAGATGTTTAGATCATTTAGTGTATATTGACTGATACTTGGTAAAAAAACTTAAACCTAAAAAGTATTTTTGCAACATGACCATAATGGATAACCAGAAAAGACACCCGTTCTACCTTAATACAATCGTGATTTTTTTCTGAACCGTAATACTTGTGATACAGTAAAATCACGCATTGATGTTTATGTTATGTCGGTTAAAAGTTCAACTGAACTTATATCTCTTGTTTGTAAACCCTGCAATCAATAAAGCTAATGTAATATTTTTATAACGGTTAGTAGATCAAGTGTTCTGTGTGTAATTGTATCAGTTTTACTTATTTTCATCAACAGTCATTAATACAGTTAGATATTATCAGAAATATTTATCAAGAGTTATATTAAGATTTCTTTATGAATAATGAATAATAAATAAGCTTTATTTAGAGTCGGCAAAGTATACAAACAAGGACATCACATAAGCTCTATTGAGCCTTTAACCGCGGACATACAAGACATACAAGACATAACAATTTAGTACATAATAAGCATGCAATAAGTTACATAACTCAAAGTGAAGCACTATAATAAGGCATGGTAGTAATAAGCAGATTATAAGCATGATAAACTAGGTATTAAAGCTAAAAGCATATAAAATGTAAACTAAGCATGATTAGGAAGCTGGTAAAATGCATAGCATGCATAGGATTTATTAATGAAATATTATCAAGAAAAAAATGTGAAAGCAGTGCACCATCTTAAAACAAATATTTGATGAATTTGTAAGGAAAATAAAATTTCCAACTGCGGACATCAGAAGAACAACCTTTATTAAGGTTACGAAAATAAACATTGCTCTATGCCAACATACAATCATTCATCTACAATTTCATTTAAATAAGAAAAAATCAAAATCAATGAACATCCAACAAAAATTAGAAAAAATAGTAGACCCTTGTTTCAAAAGAGAAATGCTCCAAAATGCAGTAATTTACAGTTAAATTTGGTGGGACAATGCTATTGAAAAATAATATTAGATTAATTTCCCTTTATCCATTGGTCACAGGTTAACTCAATATGAAGAAGCCAATCATAAAGAAAAAAAATAAGAATAGGAAGATGAAAGCTGTAAAAATTCTTAGCATTCCTGGGGTAAAGAGAGCTGTTAAATTAAATAAAATGTAACGAAAAGTTTGCGCAATCGTTATTTGCAAATGGAGACAAGAGTATTCAAGATGCACACTTGAAGTATATTTTTCAACTACAAACGTTAGAAAAATCCTTAAAATCATGACAAGAATGACCGTAACTATGAGTTAAGTTCAAAAAGGTCACCCAAAATCGTATTTTTATCCAAGATTATAAATGATTGATAAATCAGATATACTGTAGGAATAAGACATTCAGAAAATACCTGTACCAAGTCAGGAATATGACAGTTGTTTTACATTCCTTCTATTGGTTGATATAGATCTTACATTTGATTTTGTCAGTTTTTATGGACTTTCCCCTTTTTTGAATTTACCTTGAGTTCGATATTTTGTTAAAACTTTTATACCCTTATGACAGCTGATAACACGAAGCAATAAACTGAACTGGTCTTCCTTAAACAAAACTTGAGGGTGAATCTAATAAAGTTTAACTTGATTTTATAACTTGGTCTTTAGGGTGAATCTATATATAGTGTAACTTATTTTTATGACATGTTGAACTGTATTTTAGCAAGAAAAGACATAAAATAAGAGAAAATGATAATTAAGGTTGTTTTAGAATGTGATTTGTCAATCTTGACATTCACGCCTAGGCCATTAACTTTTGTCTGGTTTATACCACTACATTAATCATTTATTAGACAGCTAAAAAATAAAAACAAATTGATAATTCCTCGTTCCATCACAGTTGATACCATAGGAAATGTGTATGTCATTGAAGTAAAGCACAAAACATCTTGATTATTTAAACACTTCGGTCGCATGAAATTTATAACGTGCTGTTTTCATTTTTTACAGCACGTACTGAGTCGATACCTCTGCTGGTGGACTATCAGTCCCCGAGGGTATCATCAGCTAAGTAGTCAGTACTTCGGTACTGACATGATTTATATCAAACTACCCGTTCATAAATTTTGAAATTATACAGAAACTAAGGTTTCAACTCCCTCAGGCAAAGTTTGACTTAGATGGATTTGGCTATTTTTAAGTCCTTTTGGTTTATAGCTCTTCAACTGTTTCAGTCCTTATACATCCTTGACTTTCAAATTTTCGGCTTTGAACGTTCCTGTTGAAGGTACCCTTATGGAAGTTTTAAAATCTTATGTCTCGTTATTAAAAGCGAAAACTTAAGAAGGGACAGCCGAACACACGTATTAAAGAGCTAAAGGCTAAACTAGATCTGATGTCATGTGGTTTTGATTTAAGGTAGCTGGGGTGTATAAATGTTCGACGATAGATTTTTTTAAAACTTATGTGAAAGGACGTGAAAGACTTCTGGGTCAATGTACTCTAAAATTTCAATATAAAAACTGGTGGTCATGGACCTAGTTTTTTCGTTAAAATACATTGAAATTAACGAAATCACAGTTATTTTATACGGATTATTAAGGAGAAATTTAATTTTTCTTTATTGAGAAGTCATCAAACGATAGAATTGTGTTAAAATTCAATGAGAGAATTCCTTTTCATAAATACATCCGAGATATCAAATAAAAATAGGGTGTCACAGGCCTTATTCTATTGAAAAATTCAATATAATTATCTGCCCTTGATTTTAAAAGGATTTTTCTAAAAATTTAAATACACTTAATGGCACTTAATTTTTGATAGTGTAATCTAAATATTTCAAGTTTTAGATGTTTAGTTGTATATTGACTGATACTTGGTAAAAAACTTAAACCTAAAAAGTATTTTGCAACATGACCATAATGGATAACCAGAAAAGACACCCGTTCTACCTTAATACAATCGTGATTTTTTTCTGAACCGTAATACTTGTGATACAGTAAAATCACGCATTGATGTTTATGTTATGTCGGTTAAAAGTTCAACTGAACTTATATCTCTTGTTTGTAAACCCTGCAATCAATAAAGCTAATGTAATATTTTTATAACGGTTAGTAGATCAAGTGTTCTGTGTGTAATTGTATCAGTTTTACTTATTTTCATCAACAGTCATTAATACAGTTAGATATTATCAGAAATATTTATCAAGAGTTATATTAAGATTTCTTTATGAATAATGAATAATAAATAAGCTTTATTTAGAGTCGGCAAAGTATACAAACAAGGACATCACATAAGCTCTATTGAGCCTTTAACCGCGGACATACAAGACATACAAGACAATTTAGTACATAATAAGCATGCAATAAGTTACATAACTCAAAGTGAAGCACTATAATAAGGCATGGTAGTAATAAGCAGATTATAAGCATGATTAACTAGGTATTAAAGCTAAAAGCATATAAAATGTAAACTAAGCATGATTAGGAAGCTGGTAAAATGCATAGCATGCATAGGATTTATTAATGAAATATTATCAAGAAAAAATGTGAAAGCAGTGCACCATCTTAAAACAAATATTTGATGAATTTGTAAGGAAAATAAAATTTCCAACTGCGGACATCAGAAGAACAACCTTTATTAAGGTTACGATAATAAACATTGCTCTATGCCAACATACAATCATTCATCTACAATTTCATTTAAATAAGAAAAATCAAAATCAATGAACAACCAACAAAAATTAGAAAAATAGTAGACCCTTGTTTCAAAGAGAAATGCTCCAAAATGCAGTAATTTACAGTTAAATTTGGTGGGACAATGCTATTGAAAAATAATATTAGATTAATTTCCTTTATCCATTGGTCACAGGTTAAATCAATATGAAGAAGCCAATCATAAAGAAAAAAAATAAGAATAGGAAGATGAAAGCTGTAAAATTCTTAGCATTCCTGGGGTAAAGAGAGCTGTTAAATTAAATAAAATGTAACGAAAAGTTTGCGCAATCGTTATTTGCAAATGGAGACAAGAGTATTCAAGATGCACACTTGAAGTATATTTTTCAACTACAAACGTTAGAAAAATCCTTAAAATCATGACAAGAATGACCGTAACTATGAGTTAAGTTCAAAAAAAGGTCACCCAAAATCGTATTTTTATCCAAGATTATAAATGATTGATAAATCAGATATACTGTAGGAATAAGACATTCAGAAAATACCTGTACCAAGTCAGGAATATGACAGTTGTTTTACATTCCTTCTATTGGTTGATATAGTCCTTACATTTGATTTTGTCAGTTTTTATGGACTTTCCCCTTTTTTGAATTTACCTTGGAGTTCGATATTTTTGTTAAAACTTTTTATACCCTTATGACAGCTGATAACACGAAGCAATAAACTGAACTGGTCTTCCTTAAACAAAACTTGAGGGTGAATCTAATAAAGTTTAACTTGATTTTATAACTTGGTCTTTAGGGTGAATCTATATATAGTGTAACTTATTTTTATGACATGTTGAACTGTATTTTAGCAAGAAAAGACATAAAATAAGAGAAAATGATAATTAAGGTTGTTTTAGAATGTGATTTGTCAATCTTGACATTCACGCCTAGGCCATTAACTTTTGTCTGGTTTATACCACTACATTAATCATTTATTAGACAGCTAAAAATAAAAACAAATTGATAATTCCTCGTTCCATCACAGTTGATACCATAGGAAACGTGTATGTCATTGAAGTAAAGCACAAAACATCTTGATTATTTAAACACTTCGGTCGCATGAAATTTATAACGTGCTGTTTTCATTTTTTACAGCACGTACTGAGTCGATACCTCTGCTGGTGGACTATCAGTCCCCGAGGGTATCATCAGCTAAGTAGTCAGTACTTCGGTACTGACATGATTTATATCAAACTACCCGTTCATAAATTTTGAAATTATACAGAAACTAAGGTTTCAACTCCCTCAGGCAAAGTTTGACTTAGATGGATTTGGCTATTTTTTAAGTCCTTTTTGGTTTATAGCTCTTCAACTGTTTCAGTCCTTATACATCCTTGACTTTCAAATTTTCGGCTTTGAACGTTCCTGTTGAAGGTAAATCCAGAAAAGCGCTTCGGAAGCATGAAATTTATAACGTGTTGTTGTCATTTTTTAACAAAAACTATAAGTAGGGTAAGGCAAGATGAGTGACTTTTCTACTTTATCTTAGGGAGCAACCATTTAACTTCAAGGGTGGGTGGGGGGTTATGGTTTTTTGTCTGAGTCAGAATTTTTTTTTTAGTTTTTCGACTCTATCAATCAAATTATTTTTTTCAAAATTTAACACTATTAGGTATGGGGAAAATCTGGATTAAGAATATCTTTTTTGTCACTGCTTAACCACAATATTTTTTCATCAAATTGGGGATCAGAATATTTTTTTAGGGAAAAACCATAACCCCCCCCACCCCTTGAAGTTAAATGGTCGTTCCCTTATAAATTATTTCAGACAAGATTCAGGGGCGGATCCAGCCATTTTTAAAAGGGAGGGGGTTCCCAACCCAGGATAAAGGGGGGTTCCAACTATATGTCCCCCATTCAAATGCATTGATCGTCAAGAAAAAGGGGTTACAACCCACGGAACCCCCTCTGGATCCGCCACTGAGATTGCATAAAATTAGTGTCAGTGTCAATGTGTTTTTAGAATGGCTAAATAAGAAAATGCATAAACAATTGCAATGCACATGGCTTTTATTGCTTTTCCCTGTCTCACCCCTTTTGGAGTTAATGCGATTCTCTCGGTTATTTTGCTTTATCTTTGCCTAATCGTACAGATTACCATAATCGATTAACCAGATTTTAACATCTGTAAACCACTGACGCTTGAACTTAACATCCTAAAGTCACAGTAAGAAAAGCTTATACATCATTTGTTAGTTCAAGACAACAGTTTATAAAACATGAAAACACCGATATGGGTTGATTTGATGAGGAGACAATATAAACAACAGGCATTAAAAAGTATAATTTACAATTTGCAAAGATTATTCTAGAGTCTGTGTCATTAATATGGGTTCTTTGTATTATCTGTTTCTCGTTTTTTATATAGACTAGACCGTTGGTTTTCCCGTTTGAATGGTTTTACACTAGTAATTTTGGGGCCCTTTATAGCTTGTTGTTCGGTGTGAGCCAAGGCTCCGTGTTGAAGGCCGTACATTGACCTATAATGGTTTACTTTTATAAATTGTTATTTGGATGGAGAGTTGTCTCATTGGCACTCACACAACATCTTCCTATATCTATAAAACGAAACGTTTTTTTGAGAAAGTTTTGAATATCCTAATTCCCATAAAACACCCGTCATTATTCCAACTGACCAAATCAATAGACGTTTTATGAAAAGGTATATACTCGACGCTCAGGTTGACAAATTAGACTTTGAATTTGGGGACTGTGTAAAAACATTGACTACCAATTAAAACTGATGTTAACCAGGTATCATACACACTTCTGGGTTCATTTAAAATTATATTAATTTTTGAGAATCATTTTCTGATATTATTGCTTGTGACTATAAGACGGGAAAGGTGTAAATGTGTGCGTGGGGAGGGGGTTGATGGTAATTCAAGTATGCACTTTTAGATTTGTAAAAAAAATCACATAATGAGCCAGTTTGATTTTTTTTATACTAATTACTGTTCTTCGAACATATCAATCTGTCACTCCATTACTAAACTTTTTCATGGAAATGCATGAAATATTTGTCACTGGACGAAAAAAACCAACAATCAATCAATCTTTACTAAACCTGCACAAAGCTCTACAGTCTGGTTGATTTTTTTTTTCGGAAGTCTTCCATAGGCTTCCACTGACTTTGAAAGTTTAAAAGCGCCTAAAAGCGTGTCCCACATTTACCCGACACCCGTACGATAATCGCAAGTTCATTTTTTTCATTATATTTTTTCTGCTCTTGGTCTTAAGGTAGCTCGAAGTTTATGACTCTTATATGGGGTAACGAGAGGAGAACGACATGCGGTATATTCTATTACCTAAAATGGCAAAATCCCTGACCGATTTAAATTAAACTGTTCAGCATCATCCTGTTGTCCTAGGAAACTACTGTGTGTGAATCTTATATGGTTCCTATTGTCCACAAAGACCAGCGTATGTATATAATACCGATAACTGGAGGCTTCGTTTGTGGTCTGTAAATGGCATGACAACTGCTGTCAATTGCCGCTAACACTGTGGTCATTTAATGCCACCTGCCACGTAGTTGTCGCCTATTTTCTACGGTCGACTAAGAAGTATTTCGTGCAAAGATTTCACAAAGAATCGGTATCTAAGTAAGAGTTAAAGAAATGAACAAAGAAAATACATGCATTAGAGGGTATGACAGGGAGTACTTTTCGGACTCTTTGAAAGGCTGGTCAAACGGGTAAGACAATTTTAGACCTCAGAAATTACAATTGCATGAACATGTATAGGATGTCTTTTTCCAAAGATCCTCATTTCGTTGGATCGAACCAGTCACATTTTACATGAAAATAGTAGAAGGAAATTAAGCTTTTCCTGAGTAGGTGTTAACAGATTATTATAAATAAAATCATTTCCAAGGTCTAATAAGGCTAGCGAGGCCATAGAGGTGTCATGTTGGTCATTTGTACAATTGCCAAAAAATCACGAAGTTTCAACCTCCGAAAAAACGGCAACCTATCCAAAATAAATCCATAAAAGGAGTTGCGCATTTTCTATGTATATACATACATTGTGCAAAGTTTAAAAGTTAAATGGTCCGTCGCTATTGATTTCGAAAACGCAAAAAATTCAAATAGCAAGTACATATTGCTTTAATTTATAAGGGTTGGTGGGAATTTGATTCTCTCATCCATTAGCTCCTTTTTCTCGGCTTCCCTTCTCTCTTTTCTTCTAGATTTTATATCCTTACTGCAATACCCTTGCCTCCTGTTAGTGTTCCAAAAGGAAGAAATATTATGGGATTTATAATTTTTATTCCTCACAGAATAATTGTTCTGGAATATTTGTTTCATAAGGAATAGTTGTAATGAAATTGTCTATGTAAAATAAAGTTTTCAAAGGGACGTCTGTTCTAAGGAACAAATATAGGTGGACGTCAGTACTATGCAGTTTAAACACAAGATTCAATTGATACACAGGTAGTTTAAATCTTTAAAGCACTTTTGTGTTTTGATACGATACCCACATTTAAAGTCTAATTTGTCAACCTTACCGTCGAGTATATACCATTTCGTAACACATCTACTACAAATAACTTGAAACACATATGAAATTGCGACCACGATCATTAGAAAACATTGATCTCACTATAATCTCAAATTATTTTGTTGCAAGAAGTTTTCTACAAGCTTAAGATGACAAGAACAATGTCTGAGCAGTTTATGTAACCGTGACTTTTGCATCCACATCATTTGAACTTTGGTGGATAGTTGTCTCATTGGCAATCATACCACGTCTCTTACATAGTTATTGTGAACACAATATCACGAGGAGCAATCTGTAGGTATATTTCCCTATAGAAAGATAAAATAGTTAATATATGTCACGAATCAATAAAAACCTATTGCAATTAATTTAGATAGTCACCAATCGATAAAACTTATAGCAATTAATTTTGATATCTCACCAATTGATTAAACATATAACAAGTTATTTAGGTATGTCTCTAACTAATAAAACCTAATGCAGATAGTTTAGGTATGTTGCTAACTAGCTAAACATAAAACAATTAATTGAGGCATGTCGCTAACTAATAAAGCCCATTGCAATCAATTGAGGTATGTCGCTGATCAATAAAACATAGCTTATGAAACATTTTGCAATTAATTTAGATATCTTACCAATCAATAAAGCCTACTGCAAGAAATTTATGTATGACACCAATCATTTAAACATTTTGCAATTAATTGAGGTATGATACTTATGATTTGATACTATACATATAAAAATAAGGAGATGAGGTATGATTGCCAATAAGACAACTATCCACCAAAGTTCCAAAAAAGTTGATGTACGCAATTATAGACAACCGTACGGCCTTCAGCAATGAGAAAAACCCCATACCGTATATATGGAAAGTAATTTAGGTATGTCGCTAACTAATAAAACCTTTAGCAATCAATTTATGCATGTCGCTATTCAATAAAACATATACTAGTAGCAAGTAATTAAGGTATGTCGCTAATCATTAAAACCTATAGCAAGTAATAAAGGTATGTCACTTATCAATAAAACATATTGCAAGTAATTTAGGTATGTTGCTAACTAGTAACACATAAAACAATTAAATTAGGCATGTCGTTTACTAATAAAACCCATAGCAATCAATTCAGGTTTGTCGCTGATCAATAAAACATAGCTTATGAAACATTTAGCAATTAATTTAGATATCTTACCAATCAATAAAGCCTACTGGAAGTAATTCATGTATGACACCAATCATTTAAACATTTTGCAATTAATTGAGGTATGATACTTATGATTTGATACTATAAATATAAAAATAAGGAGATGAGGTATGATTGCCAATAAGACAACTATCCACCAAAGTTCAAATAAAGTGGATGTAAGCAATTATAGGCAACCGTACGGCCTTCAACAATGAGAAAAAACCCATACCGTATAATCCATATAACATATTGCAAATAATTTAGGTATGTCGCTAACAAATAAAACTTATAGCAATCAATTTAAGTATATCGCTAATCAATAAAACCTATAGCAAGTAATTAAGGTATGCCGCTAATCAATAAAACACAAAGCAAGTACTAGTAATTTAGGTATGTCGCTAACAAATAAAACTTATAGCAATCAATTTAAGTATGTCGCTAATCAATAAAACCTATAGCAAGTAATTAAGGTATGTCGCTTATCAATTAAACATATAGCAAGTAATATAGGTATGTCGCTAACTTATAAAACCTATATATATAGCAATCAATTTAGGTATGTCGCTAATCAATAAAACATACAGCAATCAATTTAGGTATGTCGCTATTCAATAAAACATATAGCATACAAGTGAGAGGTTTAGCTAGCTATACAACCAAGTTTAATCCACCATTTTCTACATAAGGAAATGCCCGTACCAAGTCAGGAATATGACAGTTGTTTTCCATTCGTTTCATTTCCGTTTTGAATTTTCCTTGGAGTTCGGTATTTTTGTTATTTTACTTTTTATAGCAAGTAATTAAGGTATGTCGCTAACTAATAAAACATATAGCAATCCATTTAAGTATGTTGCTAATCAATAAAACATATAGCAAGTAATTTAGGTATGTCGCTAATTTATAAAACCTATAGCAATCAATTTAGGTATGTCGCTAATCAATGAAACATAGTTAAAGGGGCATTAAGTACGAGATATAGAAAACAAAATAGAATATGATTTTTTTTGTTCAATTATTAATGAAAATGAAATAGTGAAATAATAATTCGATTTTAGCAGCTAGTTTGGTTCAATTTTGTCAACATAAGCTTATCATCGCTGAAGAATTATTCACTTGCAAGTGAATAATTCTACCTCATTGAATCCGTTTTCATGTGACTTTCAAGTTAACCCCTTAGCTAGAGATGGGTTGCGCATAATCTAGGCGTGTTCAGCTATTAAAAGGAAAATAATATCAACATTGAAAGTGAAACAAGGGTAAACCATTTGGTTAACTGATTCGATCAACAAACAAATATTCTTATACAGGTAAAACGATGATTAACATATATTTTTAATCTATAATATGAAATCAAACAGACCTAGAAAAATTCAACTTCACGTGTTCGCTATCTATATTTATGTTTATATCGGATTCTATGACTGTCGGCAGTTTTCGGAGGTCACCTCGATGGTCAATTAGATGGAGTCTAGACTTAAATACACACCGAATGCTGATACATATTATCGAGTCCATGCATAGTAAATTCTTTATTTTAGACTTTTTTATAATTTGAATATACGTTTTAGTATGTTATAAATCAAATATGTGAATTTGAGCCAAATAGGTGAACATGAATTTGACAGCTAATGCCCCTTCAATAAACCATATAGCAAGTAATTGAGAAATCTTACATATCAATAAAACCAATGGCAAGTAATATATGTATGACACCAATCAATTTAACCTTTTGTAATTAATTATATATATGATACCAATCAATTAAACGTTTTGCAATTAACTGAGGTATGCTGCTTATGATTAAAACCTAAGGAAAGTAATTTAGGCTTGTCGCTAATCAATTAAACCTTTAAGCATGTCCCTTATTGATAAACCTATAGCAAGTAGTTTAGGCAAGCTATTTATCAATATAACCTAAACTAAGTAATTTAGAAATTCTCTTATAAATAAAATCAATGGCAAATAATCTAGACATGTTGCAAATCAATAAAACCTATAACAAGTAATTTAGGTAAGTGGCTCACCAATAAAACATCTATCAACTAATGAGGTATGTCGCTACTACCAAAACCTATGGCAAGTAATTTAGGTATATTACGAATCAATAAAACCTTCGGACTGTACCAATTCAGGAATAAAATATGTTTCCAGTCGGTCCGTTGGTTGATAACAAATGAACCCGGATTCATGAGAATCCCTTAGTAATTGTTTGGTACTTTGATTTGTCAGATTTGAACATCGGTAAAATACTGTTGCTTTAATCTTGTGCCCTTTGTTCATTAATAATAAAATAAAATAGAGAAAGGAAATGGAGAATGTGCCAAAGAGACATCAACCCAACCAAAGAGCAGAAAACAGCCCAAGGCAACCAATGGGTCTTCAACACAACGAGAAAATCCCGCACCCGCAGGCGGACTTCAGCTGGCCCCTAAACAAAAAGGTGTACTAGTTCAGTGAAAATGGACGTCACACTCAACTCCGAAACATATAAATGAACTAAAATTAAAAAAAAACATACAAGACTAACAAAGGCCAGGGGCTCCTGACTTGGGACAGGCGCAAACATGCAACGGGGTTAAACTTGTTTTGTGAGATCTCAACCCTACCCTATACCTCTAGCCAATGTAGAATAAACAAACACACAAGACTTCAAAAGATGCATTGTTCATGGTCTTCGAAGATATGTGGGGATGGTAACACTATTCCTGATGTACCAGTCTTGTAAAACAAGAAGAATACCATTCTTTCATAGCAGCAAAAGACAATTTTCAATTCAAATTTAAGCTACTATTGATAACAGAGTTTATGACTAAGATATGTATTGACTGACATTAATTCAGCACAGTACACAGGAGTTTATTTTATTAGTTCTAAGATACACATGTTTTTCTGTAAAATTTCGTCATTTATTGAAGATTCTTTCCTATATGTAACGAATTCTTGCCCATGCTTGCTTTCTTATATTGCGAGCAGTTATGTGTGCAGCCAATCCCCCACTCCTTTTTCCTGTAGTCTAACTATACTATGAATACTTGCAGATGATGTGATATGCACATACCATTATAGTTTGATGATACTTTTAATAACACTATGTTTGAAAGATGTGAAACTACACGGATCCATAATTTACTTTTATTCACATTAAAAAAAACTAAACATTCATCACTTTACTTACTTTTTTGTCGGTTAAATTTAAAAACATGAAAAAAGTTGACAATTATGGAAAAAGGAAAATTGGAGTATTCATTTACTAATAAATAAAACAAAAAATAAGAAATAAAACATGAATCATTAAAATCGTTAAACAGTTATTACCTATGTATGCCATTTATTCATAAATATTATTCAAAACATGTTAACGCGTTAAGCAGAGTCACTGTATAAGATACGATTAATTTCTACGTCATTTGGTCTCTGGCGGAGAGTTGTCTCATTGGCAATTATACCACATCTTCGTATGTTAGAATGTTATAGAAATGAAAATTGTTTTATCCTTGACCGATTAGCTATAGTCAAGCTGGATAATTAACTTCTAATTGATAAATTCTGTGATTACATGAAATTTTATTGATACTGTAATTTACTGTAATGTTACTGTTCATAAACGTTAGAATCTTTCGAAACACCCCAAATTTTTGGAATTTAAAGTTGCCATGTTCTTTAACTTCTTGATTGAATTTTAATTGCCAACTGTTTTGTTGAATTCACTGGACGTTAATGAATATATAATAATGTATTAATGAGGGGTTTCATAAAGTGGTTTTTCATTTTTTTTAATATCAAACAGGAATCGAAATTCAAAAGAGAAAACACAATGAAGGCAAATCAGAAGTAACGTGATAAGATGATACGAATAAATTGAGACAAACAATAACATAATAACAATCATCATATTTTAAGTAAAACCAAGTTGATCAAAATTATAACATTAAATATTATTAAGTACTTTAAATCTCTTAAACCTATTAAGAAGATCACAATCAAGGTAAAAAAATGAGGAAATCGCAAGAACTCTAAAAGGAGCGAAACCGAGTCCATCGAAACGATAAGCGTCTCCTACTTTTCATGCATGAAAAGCCATGCGAATCCGCATATAGTCAAAACGTCACAATTAGTAAATTTACAGATAATACGACATTTTGTTATCTTCAGATCTAAGATTGCGAAAATATGAATAGCAGACCTTTCGTTTCATATAACACCCGTCGCATTGACAAGAGGTCAAATATGATAATGGGTTAACCTCAGAAATCATCAATTGTGGTAAATGGACGTGAACCACATTGAAATGTGACAACGATTACGAAACAATTATTTGATAATGATATACTATTTTGTGCTAGTAAATGTTAATCTTGAGGTGTAAGTTTATTACCTAAGAATGAAAATAATCAAGCCTGAAAAATGTATGTGTACCAAGTCAGGAATATGACAGTTGTTATCCACTCGTTTGATGTGTTTGAGTTTTTGATTTTGCCATTTGATTATAGGGACTTTCCTTTTTGAATTTTCCTCGGAGTTCAGTATTTTTGTGGTTTTACTTTTTATATAAAAAAGGGCTATTGGTACTTTACGGAACGGAACGAAACGGAACGGAACGGAACGGAACGGAATTTCATTTAAGGTATCCATAGGGGGCATCTATAAAAATTTCGAAAAATCTTTAAAACAAAAACAAAAACTTTAAATTTCTCTGTTTACGGTTTTCAATATACAGATAACACAATTGTATACTAAATCTCATCTTTACATGTAAAATGTGTAATAATGTATAACATCATGAAATATCCTGTCGACGTACATTACTATCCTGATAAATTATCATGAATTTGACGCATTGGCAGGTCAGAGAAAAAAGTCTTACTTCTTTCATTCATTATGATATCAAAGAAGACAAGACCTCCCTCGTCCTTTCCGACGATGATAATTAGAAAATTGATTCTGATTTTAACTTTTTAAATTTGTTATTCCGTTCCGTTCCGTTCCGCAAAGTACCAATTGCTCTGAGAAATTGGTATTTAACGGAATCAAACGGAAACAGACATCAATAATATAATAAAAGCAGTATGATAAAAAATATTGTCTTACACCTCTTTTTTTATATGAGTGGTAAGTGTTTTAGATATGCATTAAATAACCGGATCAATAATTTATATGAAATAGGCAAGTCAGACAAAAAGTGTTACTCCTTTCATTCGTAATTATATCTAAGAAGACAAGACCTCCCGTCGTCCTTTCCGACGATGATTAGAAACATTGATTCTGATTTTAACTTTTGAAATTTGTTATTCCGTTCCGTTCCGCAAAGAACCAATTGCTCTGATGAATTGGTATTTAACGGAATCGAACGGAAACAGACATCTATAATTTAATAAAAGCAGTATGATAAAACGAATGTCTTACACCTCTTTTTTAAATGAGTGGTAAGTGCTTTAGATATACATTCAATAAACTGGATCAATAATTTATATGAAATAGACAAGTCAGACAAAGAGTATTGCTCCTTTCATTCATTATTATATCGAAGAAGACAAGACCTCCCGTCGTCCTTTCCGACGATGATTAGAAACATTGATTCTGATTTTAACTTTTTGAATTTGTTATTCTGTTCCGTTCCGCAGAGTACCAATTGCTCTGAGAAATTGGTATTTAACGGAATCGAACGGACACAGACATATTTAATACAATAAAAGCAGTATGATAAAAAAAAATTGTCTTACACCTCTTTTTTTAAATGAGTGGTACGTGTTTTAGATATGCATTCAATAACCGGATCAATACTTTATATGAAATAGACAAGTCAGAAAAAAAGTATTACATCTTTCATTCGTAATTATATCTTAGAAGACAAGACCTCCCGTCGTCCTTTCCGACGATGATTAGAAACATTGATTCTGATTTTAACTTTTTAAATTTGTTATTCCGTTCCATTCCGTTCCGCAAAGTACCAATTGCTCTGAGGAATTGGTGTTTAACGGAATCGAACGGAACAGACATCTATAATATAATAAAAGCAGTATGATAAAAAAATTGTCTGACACCTCTTTTTTTGCATGAGTGGTACTTAGTATGTGTTTTAGATAGCATTCTCGACCTGATCAATAATTATGAATCTAACACAAATGCAGGTTAGACAAAAAGTTTTACTACTTCCATTCGTAAAGTTTTCTAAAAAAAAGAGGCCTTCCGCCGCCCGTTTCGACGATGATTAAAACCAATGATCATTATTTTTTCATAGCAAATCATAAACAAATTATTTTATTTCAGCAAATATTGAAAACATTTTTTTACACAGTACTGCATCTTGTGACATTGTCAAGGAAGTTCCATGACGTATTAATTAAAATATGTTTATGTTATTTCAAAATATCTTTAAAGTTGAATTTCCATGTGTTAACTTTATTTTATTCATGTACATGTATATATAATAAGCCAAGTCAGTTTATATCTGAATATTTTAAAGCCCAGGAGAGCTTTGGCCATCATTTGGCTGTTGTCTTTGGTAGATCAGTTGACAATCTAGCTGTCTATGTATAAAGTCATAATGATGTTATATATACATATTTACTTGATATATGAAATAGGATCGATATGGGGCAATGGCACGAAGACATCACAGAATAACCCAATGTATTAAATGCACAAAAAGACATCCAGAGCTTGTCACATAATCTTCACCAGAGCGGGAACTACCAACCAACAGGCAGTCAACTCTAGATGGCCTCAACACAATAAAAGCAATCAAATCTAAAGGCACGGCAAAATGGCACAATATCTAACCAAAACTGAAAGATCAAACAAGACAGGCCAATTAGAGACACATAATTTATTACCCTAATATAAATATTTTCTAATAATTTCAATTGCTAAATTCACTGAATACCTTCTCTGAATTTTTCCCAAAAGTATACCAAAATGTTTTGCTCATCATCGTTTATAGCAGTGTTTAATTTGATTTTTGGATTTTTTTTAACGCCACTTTTAAGCCCCACTTTTGGGCTATTTCGTGGCGGCCAGTTTTTATTGGTGGAGGAAGCCGGTG